>AP025377.1:3750000-4375000 GCA_030295005.1 Cephonodes hylas | reverse complement strand
TCCGTGCCGACAATCCAGTTTGTTTATAACTAAACAACCATTTACCCGATAGAGTTGTAAATAAAGCGTATTATTTATCAATTAACTACGTCGCCAAAACAATGTTATCAGGAACTCATTGATGCATGAGTCACGAACATAGAGGAGCTTTTATAACTAAACATGAAAGATAAGAGATAGCGTAGAGTAGCCTCAGATGAGTAACATTGCCAATTAGCCAAATTGGCACCATCGAACGGTATAAGGTCACACACCGAGTCAGAATTTGAAATATTTTAATCGGGCCACTATACCGATATAATTCTTGAAAGAAAGTCTGTTGGAATTATATTTTCATAAAGTAAACTGACGTATACAGTACAATTTGAACATAATAAAAACACATACCGATATCGACGAGAGGTGGGCGATCGCTTCCCCTCCGCAAGCAGAGATAGCATTCGGGCGAGCGCATCGAGCCATGGTTCAAGTCTGCGGGTAGACCCGTCGGCGTTAGTTCAACTAATTCAAAACCATCTGGCACCGTCTCGCCTAGACCGGGGAAGACTATACCTGAAACAATAACTGCAATTTTAATACATGTGAAAAAATAATTTACGTATTATAGTCATAACATTGTCCGTAGGTACGATATGACATGTATACGATAGGTAAGTAAAGTCCTATAGGAGTTACGAGGATTAATGATCGTCACTGACCCCTCGAAATACGTAGTTATACACGACTTCCGTAACCTGATATGAGCTGCCTTACTTGAGAGGTCAAATGAGGCATAGTTTCTCTTGTTGATCTTTTCTATCAAATTATTGAATGAACATTATATAATATGAACTCCATGATTAGTCAGATACAAATTTGTTCGTCATTTTTGTAACCCCAAGTGGTTGAAAACTTAGAATCTAGGAAAAATTGGATTCCCATCCATTGCACCACAGACGATGTAAATTACTCGAACATCATAATTCGCATTGCATATAACCGCAGTCAAGTCGCGAACGAGTTTCTGTAGATACATAACGCAAAGACTCTCGATTTCAACCACGGAGTATAAAGATTTCAAGTAAAACTAGTTTGTCACGATATGAATTAGGTTTTATCGCATCTGTAGCATTTAATTAAATTATAACATGCTGAATTAGTGAAGCCTTGTTATAGGTCCGGACGGAAACTCGACATAATATATTTGTATATTTATTTATATTACGTTGTATGGTTAGCCTTGCCCAAGGACTTCCCTAAATGTCAACAACAAACAACAACATTCTGCCTCTACGAGGTTTAGGTCTTTCAAGATTATCCAAATACATATTCCTATTGCATTTTTTTTACTTTAGAACACAATAATATAACACTGTCACATCCAGAAATCGACAATCAGTTTTAAATGTCATAGAAAAATACGTCAAAAAGTAACACATCGCATACAATAACACAAATCAATATCTGGCATTCATATAAAAATAAACCATCAAAATCAATGCTCTGAGCTGGCTATAGAGCCCCAATACCACACCTCTAAACTCAATCTTATAGTTATCTTATCTGTACGTTTGCTTTTACTAATATTTTGTCGGAACGCACATTACCTTTTTAACAACAACACGATAACATAATTAATAGATTTAATAATGGAAAAGCTGGTATAGATTTTCAGATAACACTAATAAAGAAATAGGTTAACGTACCTACCCAATCGACGTAAGAATTCCCGAGAAAACCAGCATTAATTAGAGGTTTTTTAAATATTAAAATATTAATATTAATATATTAAGAACAACAAGGCGCCGGGTGAGGATGGAATCACTACAGAGCTTCTGAAAGCGGGCGGAACGCCGGTACTTAAAGTCCTTCAGAGGCTCTTCAATTCCGTTCTCCTCGAGGGCTCAACGCCAGAGGCATGGAGCAGGAGCGTGGTGGTACTGTTCTTCAAAAAAGGTGATAACACCTTGCTGAAGAATTACAGGCCCATCTCGCTCCTGAGCCATGTCTATAAGTTGTTCTCGAGGGTCATCACAAATCGTCTCGAACGCAGGTTTGATGACTTCCAGCCTCCCGAACAAGCTGGTTTCCGAAAAGGCTTTAGCACCATAGACCACATCCATACGCTTCGGCAAGTTATCCAGAAAACCGAGGAATACAACTTGCCGCTTTGTTTAGCGTTTGTGGACTATGAGAAAGCCTTTGATTCGATCGAGACGTGGGCGGTGCTAGAGTCTCTCCAGCGGTGCCACATTGACTGTCGGTACATCGAGGTGTTGAAAAGCATATACAGCAACGCCACCATGTCGGTCCGAGTACAAGATCAGAGCACGAAGGCTATTCCACTACAGAGAGGCGTGAGACAGGGAGATGTTATATCTCCGAAACTGTTCAATGCCGCGCTGGAAAACGCCTTCAAGCTCTTGGAGTGGAAAGGATTCGGCATCAACATCAACGGCGAGTATATCACACACCTTCGGTTTGCCGACGATATTGTAGTCATGGCAGAATCGCTGGAGGACCTTAGCACTATGCTCGAAGACCTCAATCGAGTCTCCCAACAGGTGGGTCTTAAAATGAACATGGACAAGACGAAAATCATGTCGAATGTCCATGTTGTGCCCACCCCAATCGCAGTTGGGGGCTCGACTCTCGAAGTTGTAGACGAATATGTCTATTTGGGACAAATGGTCCGGTTAGGCAGGTCCAACTTCGAGAGAGAGGTCAATCGTCGAATCCAACTCGGTTGGGCAGCGTTCGGAAAGTTAGGAGACGTCTTCTCGTCCAAAATACCTCAGTGCCTGAAGACAAAAGTCTTCAATAGTTGTGTGTTACCAGTGATGACTTACGGCACTGAGACGTGGCCTCTCACTAAAGGCGTCGTGGGACGGCTCAGGGTCACTCAACGAGCTATGGAGAGGGCTATGCTCGGGGTTTCCCTACGTGATCGAATCAGAAATGAGGAGATCCGTAGGAGAACTAAAGTAACCGACATAGCCCAACGGATTAGCTCGTTGAAGTGGCAATGGGCCGGCCACATGGCGCGGAGAACTGATGGCCGATGGGGCCAGAAAGTTCTCCAGTGGAGGCCACGTATTGGCAAGCGCAGCGTGGGACGTCCCCCGACAAGGTGGTCCGACGACCTTGTCAAGGTCGCGGGACGTCGCTGGCTGCAGGCGGCTTCCGACCGTTCCCGGTGGAAGTCATTGGGGGAGGCCTATGTCCAGCAGTGGACCACTAACGGCTGATATGATGATGATGATGATGATGAAAATATTCATGGAAGCCAAAGATGAATTTGAGAAAATTTTACTGTACTAATTGAAATTGTTCTATAAAAGAAAAAGCCGGGTTGTCATATTTATATGTTTTAATACTGGCAAGGCAATGAACCTGGTGACTATTGCCAAGCTCCTTTTGAACTTCTTACGTCTGCACAAGCAACCATTGTTTTATCATTCTATGTTGAATGGTCAATGACGATAGCGGAAACGACACCAAACCCTGGTAACCTATCCATAACTATGCAATGTTTACTAGCCGGAAGCGGTATTTGGTGACTATCGAAGTATTTGCGGTAAATTCCATGGAATCAATCAATAGGTAATCTAATGCAAACAACTTGAAGTATGCGATACATAAGCAACATATTCCTTCGTCTCCGACCATGGAACTACATATACCCTTAATGTATATAAATAACCCTAATCCGCAAATACAAAGTAAAGCCACCAAGAAGACCCAACATGCCACGCCAAATCTAATTAGATCACGTTCAAATTCTTACGCCTAAGCCAACAAACTTACGCTAAGCGTTGCGTAAACAATTTTTATCTGCTGTGGGCATAATAATTAACAATTCATATACAAAAGAATGAGCAAGCTGTGTTACGTCACGCGAACAATGCGTTATTGAGAGTACGTTAAGGTTTTGAAGTGGCAATGAACTCGCACAACTGCCTGAAGTTCATTCGAACCATTAAACGTCGTACACAGAATTGACATTAGGTTATCTCCACAGAATTTTACAGATATCGCGCCCGATGCCATGTATTTTGTTTCGAAATGGTCAGATTTTCGTTTTATAAGTGGATAGCCGAGTCCACAAATTGACGGCAGGTGCAGTGCGGACCAAATTCGATATCGACAAGCACACTACTTTAACTACTGGACGTCAAGTACAGTTCTCGCTTTAAAAACATAAGCGTAAATTGACTGACAGAAAGATATTCTCATTTTTGTGCTTTTGCCCCAACACAAATTCCATTTGGAAAAGATGGCATTTTTCATAAAAGCCTTATAAATGCCTCGATTGTAATCGATCTTCATTTACCCTTTTTCTTTTAGAGTAAATCGTTGAACAAAATCAAAATGAAATGTAGTGTTAACGAAACGTGACATTATTAATACCCCTTACGTCTGAGAGGAGTATAGTAATAGTTCTACACGATATTTTCTTTGATTATAACTTCTGAACCGACCTGAACTCGAACGTGAAAGACCGTCGGCAGACCATATCGCTCCCTCATCAACATTTATTACGTCACACCAATTCGTATGTCTCGTCAATTATATCAATAAATTTCGAACAACGCGACGAGGGTCAAATGTGTGGCCCTTTGTTAAGCAATCAATCGGGTTCGTTGCAAGGATATCTGCGTCTGTCGCCACACAGATCACACCTTTTTTTTTTTTTTTTTTTTTTTTTTTTTTTTTTTTTTTTTTTTTTTTTTGTTCTCGAGGGGAAAGCTGTTTATGGCTCTACTTCCCGCCAGCCCGGGGGCAGTGGGGGGCGGGAAGCGTATGTCGGGGTCACCGGTCTTCCAGCCCGGCGCGCGGCGACGTCATATCCACGCAGGTGTTAGTGCCGGGCTGGGTCCCTAACAAAATCCCTAAACCGGCATACCGACCAAAACCCCCCGGTGGCCATCTCCGCGCCGAGTGGGGCGACCACGGTACGCGGGCGAGAGGCGCCCACCGTTAACCGCAGCCGCCCAGTGCGCCTCCGAGACGTAAACGTCTCGGCCGTCTCGGAGTTATAGGGGTGCAGTTGCACCCCCACCAGCTTATTCGGACGCCCCGGTTGTGAATGGGCGCCCGCGACGTACACAGGCCACAGTGCCGCCGCCCCTCTCGGGGTCACTTTCAGTGAGGACGTGCTGCCCCCACAGCACGTCCAGCGACCCCAAGGGCCCCTTTAAGTCGCCTTTTACGACAGGCAGGAGATACCGTGGTGGGATTCTAACGCCCCCTTGCCACAGGGCAGACACAGATCACACCTGGCGTCGTTTACATATCTTTTGTTCAATATTTATACGGGGAGCGTAAGTTTGCTTAATGATTAATATTTATGACCGCGAATTCAATGAGCAGATGGTTCGATGCTTAGCTTAGCTTAGCTTAGCTTCGGAAATGTTTATTTGTAAAAAATAAAATTTAGAATGTTGTATTTGATTTTTAAATTGTATCCAAACATCGAACCCAAACATAAGATCGTCACTCTTGGCTTTCTCTTCCAATATATAAGTATAGAGTCCTTAGTTTTCCAGAAACAACAAATGAGAGCTAATTATATATTTAGAGTGTTATTTATGTCCCCAATAAAATTTAAATTTCACTGAACCTATGTATTATTAATTTTTTTTATGTTGCTATGTGTCGAGGTATGCACATTGTTTGTTTGATGATAATTAATGAACATTATATTACCTATTTCGTATTACATTCACGTAATTTTATGAGTACAAAAATTATTCATTGGATCAACACAAAGTATCGTACAAGGACTTTTTGAACTACGAGACTAATATACCGGTTTTAAAATGATTTTTCGTTAAAATAAATGTAGCATTTTGCATATTAATTTCGATCTTATCACGATATGCGATACATATTTGGTACTTATTACATCTCGATCAAATTAAAAAATTCACAGGTTGTTTGGCGAAGACTTTTTTTAACGATGAAACTAACAACCATAACAAAAACTTAGAGTTTAAAAATAAAATAAGCAATGAATATATTTGATTACGTTACCATATTTAATATACAAAGGGTAGAAAAATTATATCATATGTATATAATTTAAGTAGCATTTCTCAATTAATAGTGTAAACTATATCTCATTCACGATAAGTTGATTCTTTTGGCATATCGACTAATGATGGGAAACAGAAAATATCGAGAAGTTAAAAAATATTGCGTTTTAAAATACTGCATTATGTGTGAAATTCTTTATTGCTTTCGATATATAAAACATTATTTAGATAAGCGGTGGTGGGTCATAATAAGTACCTATTTAATATAACAGGGCTATATTTAGACCTCCCGGCAAATTTAAATAGGTGTTTTAGACCACGGAAGTAAACAACTTCCCCAAAGAAACACGGGTCAAAAAGTGAAAAAAAAATTCAGACCTTCTATACGAAATCGACCACGTGAGCAGTTTTCTATGGGAGGGTCGAATTATTTATCACGTTTCGACCCATGTTTCTTTGGAAAAGTTGTTTAGTTTCATGGTCTAAACAACGTATTTTAAGTTGACAGGAGGTCCAAAAATAACGCAGTATGTAAAAATTAAGGTTGAAAAATTAAATAGTTTTATCTTTAAAACAGTTTTTATTAAGAAACTGGAGCACAGCCATGATCATCATAGCGTTCAATAAAATTATCGACGTGGCAATCGATATGAACGATGTTACGTCCCTTTCCGTCCGACCGATGTAACATTATACAAACGTCAATTAGTTTCAGTATTCCTATTTTAATTTTACTTTGAAGCAATAAAGTCTCAAAATTTTCGGATAATGCTTATATCTTTAGGGACTTTTGTGTTGTATGTATTTTTTTATATTTATCAAATCATTAAAATAATAAAATAATACGTTTTTTATTTCAAAGTCATGTCTCAGAAAAATTGACATCTGCCAAAAGAATCAACTTATCGTGAATGAGGTATAAGATATTGCAAAGCATAAAGTGTGCCACAGAGTAATCTATAAAAAATATCGTGAATAGGCAACATCGACGAGCATTTGGCCCAACTGCTGTCTATCTACGCGTAAGTCACTCTACTAGTTTTACCTGATAAGGGAAGTGGCCCACTTGCGAATACAGTAGATTAAACCAGTTACACATTATCCAACCAATCAAACAAGATTCGCTCTTGCTGCTTGAACTTGTCAATATTTTAAAAAAAAATACTGTTACATTATGTTTAATTATGGTTGCTTGTAAAAAAAAATTAAAACAAAATAATATGAAAAAAAGGGATAAGTGTGACTATATACAGAGTTTCAAATGTAGCTATAATCAAACCCTTAACATGTAAACTAAAGTATTTATCAACACCCACATTGTACCAGCAGTATCTTTTCATCTCACAAAATCAGACAAATTTCTAAACTATACTTTTGTAGAAAAACTCAACAAAACTTGATCCAACTCAGAAATCAAACCTGTTTACAATCACAGGTTAACAACAAACACCACAGGACCAGAGTAGGTTGACTTAAAAACCAGCAAATACCTTTTTTAACAATCATTGACATCTCAAAATTTATTAATGGTGTACATTAAAATCATGTTATTTGATAGTATTTATCAGCAACCTTGTATTTAACAAGGTGAAAATGCATTGCCTTTGCATGATAAATTGAATTGTTGAAAAATGAAATTAAACACTACATTACATTATGTGTGTCAAAGAAGATTCTATTCAGTCTTTATTTTAATAACCAAAAATAGGCGAAAACTGACTTGTTATATTCTATTGCATGTTTTACAACAGTTAAACAAATAGGAACTCAAGTATTAGCAGTTAAAGTTGAAGGGCACCTAAAATGTTTCGTATCAAACACAACATTATTAAACAAAAAAATGGTCTTGATAAGAAACCTTGAAAGCAATACAATTACATAATTAAGGGCAGCAAAAAGGTTTATGAAGGTCAATGTCACTCTTAATACAAACATTTTTTACTCCAATTGGGTTGCAATTAAATCATGCAATGTTAAATATAGAAGCAATATGATATGATGTGAAACACTAAACTAACCACATTTTCTATAACACCACCACAAGACTGATTGTTACACAATAATTTCCTAGAACTTGATCTCAAGATGTAACTATGAAGTATAAAGTAATAACTGCAATTAGTTCACCGAGATACATTATGTACCTTGTCCTTAATTTGTTTATTGGTGTCTCAGATTGTAAACATATTTCTATAGGCTTGGTAATTATCATTGAAAATTATATAATGGAATTAATAAATAATGAGAGGAATAGTTTGATTTGATGATAAAACTTTTTGATAACCAAATCCTTTTTACCAAGCAAATTCGACATAACCAAAATTGATATAGACACACATGACATCTCATAGTAGCATTTAATAAACTCTTCTCATATACATCCCACTGCTCGGTATGGACCTCTTCTACCATAGAAGGGGTTCAGACCTTAGTCCACTACACTAGCCTAGTAGGGTTTGACATATTATTATTATACATAATAATTATTATTATCTTTATCACAGCACACAACCCAATTACATTAACCATGACTAAATAGTATACTACTACTTACAAATCCAAATGCATTGAATGAAGCAAAAACATGAATGAATACATAATGATTAATAAAATAAATACTCATGAGTACAATAGTACTTGTTGTATTGAATAAATAATGTTGGAATCTGTGGACACTACTTGAATAACAATAATGTAATGACCTAGAGAATCAATTAGTGGGATGCTGGACTTTAATAAATAATTACTTCCCTTTTAACACACACTGTATTTGGAATCATGTGGTTAACAATGAAGTGTTAAAACTGGTTCTTTAAAAGTGTATTAAAAAGTTTTTTATTAAACAAATGTAGTGGAAAATAATGAAGATTTTTTTTCTGTCTATTAATCAAAACATATTATATTTATGCGAGGTTTGTCAGGGTACTTTATATTTTGGAAAATAGAAAGATAGGGAAAGAATCTTATGCATGTAATTTTTACACCAAAGAAAAGTTTGTATCATCATCATCAGCCAATTTTGGTCCACTGCTGTATACAAAGGGATAAATATTTTTTGTAAAATGTGTAAACATTTTAAAGAAAAAACAACTTAAACTTACTTATATCAGTGATGGGTGCTTTGCAGCAATATCCTTTCAAATGTCCAGAGTCTGAATCATCCAAAAGTTCAGGGTTATCCGGCAGGCCGGCCACCACAAAATAATCGGCGACTCTTCGATCATCCATCGCCTTTACCTTATTTACCTACGGAGAGTGAAAAATTTACACTCACAACTTTGTTCACAATGACAGCAATAAAAAAATATATAACCTGTATTGTTAATTAATTGAAGCGCATTTCTATTACAACAAAAAATATAGATGTTTAATTTAAAATTTAAGTGTATTATACTTTAAAAAATACTACGAATCAAAAACCTCAATGTAATAACATGAAACCCTTCAAATGAACTTACACTGTGTCTCAATAATTAAAAAATCGGACAATGATACGTTATACATATTTCTTTTCATATATCACAATAATACATTGATAGGATTTTTATTTCTATATAACACTTAATAATTTACTACGAGCAGCACTTGAAAAATTATTAGTTTTCGTTAAATTATTTGCAAAACGTCACTTTGTCTCATCCGACATGACAACAATTGACCATAGACTATAGAGCAGTAATAGAGTAGAAACAACTTTTTTGGCAATAAATGTCAAACTCAATTGTAAAATTGAAGGCGATTTTATGTGTGTGTAAATAATTAATAATCACATAAATATTATCAAAATTTAATTAAAGATTTAATCTATTGTGAGCGCCGAGAATACTGCATAATTACTATCGCCATCCACTGTTCAACGTAGGCCTCCCCAATTAAGCGGCAACCATCCCGGCCTTGGCTGGTTTCATCCATCTGCTATTTGTAACTTTTTTTCAGTCTTTGGACCATAGTGCTGTAAAATTTCCTGAATTCTAACTGGTTAAGCACGGTTTCCACAGTCAACTCTTAACACTTTTCTGCTCAATCAGCCGTCCATCCGGCTGCAGCCATGGCCAGCCCACTTCCATTTTAGTTTGATAATCCTGCGGTCAAATTGAAGACATTGCCCGCTCCATAACATTAAATTTGTTGACCAGAGCTAATGTGTCCACGATTCGGTCTTGTATTTCATCACAGCTGGAACGTATTGGTCAAAGACTCTGGTCTTAAGGCAATAGGGGATCTTCTTCTTCATCAACCCATATACGTCCACTGCTGAGCACGGGTCTCCTCTACCATTGAGAGGGTTTAGGCCATAATCCACTACGCTGGCCTAGTGCGGGTTGGCGGACTACACACCTAAGAAATTCTTAAGAACTTTTAGGTTGCACAAGGAACCTGCACAAGGTTTCATCACGATGTTTTCCTTCACCGTTAAAGCAAGTGATAATTCAATGTGAATATACACATAACTTCGAAAAGTCAGAGGTGTGTGCCTGGAGTTCGAACCCGCGACCGCCGAGATTCGAGGCCATCACTGCTTGGCTTTGCTTCAATGGGAGATCATAGATTTGAAAATTTAACATGGCTTTCCGAAAGTCGCCCAGCCTGATCGCAGTTTTACCTGACACTCTAGAATATCTTTAACCCTGCCTTATCATCATCAACAGCCCTCAATTTGTCCACTGCTAGACATAGGCCTCTCTTATGGCACGTTACTGGGCTCGATCTTCGGCCCTCCTCATCCAACCACTGTCAGCCATCTTGCGGATATCGTCACCTCACCTAGCCAGAGGGCGACCTACACAACGTTTGCCGAGCCGTGGTCTCCACTCCAGAACACGTTTACCTCAACGGTTATCGGTTCTGCGGCAGATGTGACCTTACCTTATAAATGAATAGAAACAATCAAACAAACACTTGCAACTTGGGTTGCGGATGTATGTCCTTTAATAACAACGAGAGAGCCTTATTACCGTTTAACGGATGGATACACCAATTTCAGAATAGAATCTGTTACCATTTGATGGTAGGTACATCGCACACCCTGACCGCATGACTGTTAACAAGAATTATTGTTAATAAATGTTATTTAGATTATCTACAGGGCTTTCGAATTTAATTATTGTCATAATGTTTTTCTGTTGTACTTAATGTTTAACAATCCAAATAATTGCGTGATCTGGTCAAAAATCAGTCAGGTGACAAAATATGACAATTATTAGTCTTTCGCAACAGTTTTAGTTTATTAGTCTTTACAGTTTTCCAAGAAATAAAAACACTTATGTTTATATTTTATACTAATGACTTGAAAACAATAAAACATTAAATGGAATAAAATCAGAAGACAACAATATTTAAAATAAAAAAGTGACTAAACATTAATATTTTTATTTATACATCAATAACAATTTCCCTTTGTGCTCGTAGAGAAGGTGCAGCAGGCAAGTTAATCACTTCTATATCTTCAGTATTTGAACTAGATTGGCCTCCTGCCATTAATTGACTTAAAGCACCTTCCAACATACTAACATGAGTACAAACTTCTATCTCTTCTTGTATATGTTTCAACAATTGTTTATATAATGAAAGGTTACGCTCAGAAAAATTGCCAACTTGGTCTTCAAAAACATCTAAAAAGACATTAGCAGCATCAATAACCGTTCTAGTAAATCGTGTTTCTCCCAAATTTTTGTTGAAATATTTAAGTAATGATCCAATAGATTTTTCATTGAGACCATCAATGGCAATGTGCAACACACCTCTTCTAAGCAACTCATATATTAATGCTGCAGTTTTTTCTGGATATTTTGTTGCAGTATAAGTTCTCAGAGCAACAGATAGTGCTTTAGCAAACTCCATTTTTCTTAAAAGAACATCATAATTAGCCATTTTATTTGATTTTTGAGGTGGTGTGACAACAGCAGTGGACTCTTGTGTATGATCTGGGGCAAATTTTAAAAAGTTCCTTCTTGTGTCTTGTCTATAGGCTGGTCTTTCTCGTTTTCTTACAGATATGATGCCATCAACCATACCAACAGCCAATATATCATCATGCTCAGATATAGCCATGCTTAAAATGGCATTAGGGAAGTCAATTGAATGGACATCTTTAAATGTTAACATGTCATATATTTTAACATGTCTGTCTAAGGAGGCAGACATTAGTCTGCTATTGTTGCTTGCAAGACGAAGACAGGTAACTGTCTTATGATGTTGGGATATACAAGCAAGTTGTTTTCCACCATTGAATATATCCCAAACTTTGATTTCAGTACCTCCTGCACTAATAAAAAGTCCACCAGTTGGTAAAAATAATGTTGATTCCACTGGAGATCCGTGGTTAACAGTCATGACTGTTTCATTTGATCTGCAGTCATATAATTTAATCAAGTGGTCATATCCTCCAGATAGAATGATGTCTGAGGATATTGGACTAGCAGCACCAGCTCTCACATAATCAGTGTGCTCAGCAAAATTTGCAATTTTCTCTTCTGTGGATATATCCCATAGAGACACTGATTTGTCATCTGAATAACTTATAACTTTGAGCTGGTCCTTGGTGAAAAATGTCCTATGAACCTAAAACATATAAACTTTTATTTCAAACTGCTTCCATTCTTTAAACATATTATATTATGGTTACTATATTGGTTGTAAGCTTACACAAATTAAAAGTACAAAAATATGAGCAAGTCTGGTTTACATAATTGAAATAACTTTTAATAAAGACTTTATGTACTCAAAATTTCATTAAATATTACTTGATAACACAGCTGATTTTAAGACTATTAAAATAAGATTATGAAGCTTACTGGTCCTGTGTGTCCCGTAAATACTCTGAGGACATTTTTAGATTGTACATCAAATAGTTTGACTGCAGATTCTTCACTGCCAGCCACTAGTAGTCTGCCATCAGACCTAAAACATCCTCCATAAGCCGCTTCCACAAACTTTGAAATATTTTTTGATACAACTTTGGTCACTGGGTCATATATCTGTAAGTTGAAAATATCAGTATATGAAATATAAATATCAGTATTCTGTTTCTTGGGGAGGCCTACATTCAGTTGAAGTTAAAAGTAACAAGAAGACTATATACCTTTTTATCAGTGGCAGTACTTCCATAGAAGCCCGAAAGCCCGACTTGCCTTACATAGTTCCGAATAATGAACTTAACGATTGTTTATTTATAAAATAATGCTATAAACGTGAATGTAAGTACTAACCGGTAGGTATTTATTAGTCCTACGTACCAAAAAAATATGCTGCTACTAAATAAACATTTAGGCTTGCCTTAGTTTGACACCCTAGGCACGCCACTGCTTTTTATAAAATTATAGGTTTAATATGTGTTTGAAACCTTTACCGGAAGACAAAAGTAAACAAGCAAATTTGATTATAAAACAAGTTCTAGATTAGAAAAGAGGAATCCATAGCAAATTCTTTCAATAGGCCTTTCATCTGCTATGGAATACTTCAATATCTTTATTTACAATTGCTGGTCTTGCTACATGGTTAATCTAGCATAGTGTAAAGGTTAGATTTTAAAATTAAGTAAAACATTACCTGTACTCGGACTGAGCAGGTTGCTGCAAAATAATAAGGTTCCACAGGACTGAAGTCCAAGTAGTCTATTGCACCAAATTCTTTAACAAGCACTGGCAACTGTAAAAAAAAAATTATATAGAGGTACGGGATTGCAAAGTATGTTTATACACATGTATCAACATGTCATAAGTTAATATGAGCAAACATGGAAAATAAAATTATTTAGCAAAGAAATAGGAAGATATGAGTAAACTATTAACACGATAAAAGAATTACAATTATAATATTTAATCTATAAAAAACCAAAGCGCCTTAAAAAATAATATCAACAACATACCCATGTGAATTTATATTTTACCGATTAAAGCTATGACGATGTAACTGTAATTCTTAAAATATAGCTTATTTTTATTTTATTTTTAGAGTCAAGTGAGTACCGATGAAGAAATAATTTACTTACACCAAGTTTTTTCCAATATATAGTATCATTAGAGGAAAAAGATGCAGGCTTTTGAAATACAGCTTTGTTTGTCTTTTTGAATGGATATGATACGTGCGCCATAATGTCTTCTTTTATATAACAATAAGCAACTTATTAATAAAGTATAAATTTATTCACATGTTATACATAGTATCCGTTTTGTAAACACGCGGACCAATCGTTTTTGACAGCTCCTCTCAACCTGTTACAGTGTCGCCAACTGTTTCAAATCTTTCCCCTAAAGCAATTTCAAACTCACGAAATTCCAACCATAACAGTTTGGCAATCCACCTAAGTTTTGGAAATTAAATAAAAGCACTGAGGCTAAGTTTTTTTTATTTATCAGTTTACATATTAATCTAAGCATTAGGTACCTAACTAAATTAAAGTACGTACGACAAGAGCAGAGACTAGAGATATACTGTTGCTGCGCAATAGATATAGATTGAAGCATAGACAATCCACTGCTAGCTCCTGTCAATGTCAGAAATGTGCCCCTATAAAAATTGTGTAATTTTGTTTTTCTAAGTTTTTTTTCCAGACAAGCTATTTATTGCATTTATTAAAAAATGTTCAAATTACTTAGCCGGCATGGGCGCCGCAGTGCTGTTGCAAATTTATTTTGCGAAAGGTTTGAGGTTAAGAGAGCGCGAGTCTACGTTTATTCTTCAAGTGTATCAGTGAGATTTGCTTCTACGGCAGGCGGCGATGTCGGAAAGACGACACCATTGGTCGATGCTATACCAGAACCTCCACCAGTACCTGACCCTTCAACTTTTGCTGATGTAACCGAAGCCGTACAACAAATAGCTGCGAATGGCGAGCCTACTTTTGCGAGCCTCGGTCTTGGAGGTTGGGGACCGGTCGGCATAGTACAGAATTGCCTAGAATATCTACATGTGTCTTTAGACGTGCCATGGTGGGGCGCAATTGTTATAGGCACACTCGTTGTCCGTGTTTTGATGTTTCCTCTTGTTATTATGTCTCAAAGAAACTCCGCCATTATGAATAACCATTTACCCGAAATACAAGTGTTGCAGCTTAAAATGACACAAGCCAGACAGACTGGTAATCAGATGGAGACTGCCAGATATGCACAGGAAATGATGTCTTTCATGAAAGAAAAGGGACTAAACCCACTTAAAAATATGGTTGTGCCATTAGCTCAAGCTCCTCTTTTTATTTCCTTCTTTGTTGGATTGAGAGGAATGGCAAATTGTCCAGTTGAAAGCATGTCTCATGGTGGAATGTGGTGGTTTATGGATTTGACAGTGCCAGATCAGTTCTTTTTGCTTCCAGTGATCACTAGTGCAACATTATGGGCAACAATTGAACTTGGAGTAGATGGAGGCCGATTAGAAGCCCAAAACATGCACATGATGAGATACCTTCTCCGAGCAGTTCCCCTTGTCATGATACCTTTCACAATCAACTTCCCGGGTGCTATACTTGTGTACTGGTGTTCAAGTAACTTCATATCTTTGCTTCAAGTTGGATTGCTCAAAGTTCCTAGAGTGAGGGAATATTTCAAAATCCCTAAATTAATGTCACACAAGCCTGATAACTTGCCAATAAAGAAGAAAGGATTTGTAGAAGGTGCAAAGGACTCTTGGACAAACTTAAAGATTTCTAGGGAACTGGCAGACAGGCAAAGAATTGATGAAATGATGTTCACAAAAGCAGGAAAGGGCCCATTACAGAAGACTTATAAGTATGACCCTACAAAGTTATCAAATGTCCAAGCAAAACCAAAATAGGTTATTAGTGTATGTTTAGAAAATATTGTAGATTTATCTAAAACTTGTATTAAAATGTAAAGTTTTTTAAATGTCTTTTATTGAATTTCAACTATTACCATCCATCACTATTGCCGGATAACAAATCTTATGAAACAAAAAAAACCTAATATCAAAGGATTTTTTTATCAATGATATTAAACTTTATAGTTTTACTTAAGTATATATGACTAAACTGATATTACTAAAGAATATAGGCAAATAGATTAGGAACACTATCAGAGTAGGTATTTTATTCCAGTTATTCCAAGAAAAATAAATGAACCTAAAATTATGCTTACAGTCCTGTTACACACTGATACACTTACTACTTTTTTTTTTTTTTTTTTGGTAATTGTAATTGTCTTTCTTTATGTGAGGTTAAACCTCATAGCTCAATGTTTTGTCACCCGCTTTGCTGTGGAGGGAAGTGGACAACTCTTTGTTTTTCCAACTCCTCCTTTACATTGCTTTTCTGATTAACTTCGTTGCGGGATTATGACAATTTAGGTCCCCTTAGATTCGCTGAGCTTCATTGCTCGGCGCCAATACTGTGCGTGCCGCTGTTGATCCTGGAATACAGGAGTTGCAGTGGCGGGTGTGTGGTGGGATAGGGCCGACAATGATACACTTAAGATACCAGTTTCTATTTAGTTTTCTAGGAATTGCATAACTTTATTATACTACAAAAAAGGTGCAGATTTAATATGTATTGTAAGACATCATTTTTGTCATGGTATGAGTATAGATTGTATCTAACTAGATATGTGCAAGCTGGTCTCTAAAGAAACTATTTTAGAAGCTAACACTATAAAATTTATGTTAAATTTCTCTGTAATCGGTATTTATCCATATCATTTGACTGTTTCATAGTCTTGTGGCATAAGCATGTATCGTACGGTGAAGAGGTCAGTACTGGATCCAATTCCCGGGTCGGGCGATGTTATTGATTCTATTCGAAATAAATTATCATGAACTTTAACGGTAAAGGAAAATATCGTAAGGAAGCCTCGACACTTAAAAATTATAGAAATTTCTTCGTTGTGTGGTCTGCTAGTCCGCCTAAGCTAGTCTGAAAGACTTCAGGCTTAACCCTCTCCACCCCTTTCTTATCCCTCCCATAGAATGTATTCTATCATATTATAATCTACGAAATATATAACATAGTCGGAGCATATTAAATATATTTTTTACGATGTAAAAATAGACTCAAAACGAGATTGTAATAACATTAAAATAATTTCACCGCGCTAATAAATACAATAGAAGTGTTTAAGTAAGTACTTAACTCAAAACACAAAGAACTACGAACAATATCCAGCGAATATTGGAATACAAATGGGAGTGCTTCCAAAAATATGTATTGTTAGCGGGGAACGTTCGGTGCCGAGTGTCGGTATGTTTTCGACGGAAATAATAATAAGGAGAGGAAAACCATCGCAGTTTCAACAAAGCAAAGGCTCAAAGGCTGAATGTTTAGGACGCAATTACAGATGTCGAGAGGAGGGGGGGACGTTCCAAGCCACTTTATTAACCAGCTATGCCGTAATGATTTTCCTAACAACATAGTTAATAATAGGCCTGTTTCATTCCTTATTGTGATTTTATTTCCCAACTAAATTAATTTATAAACTTGTTTGTCAGATTTTTAGTTCCTGGATAGTTTTCTCCAATGATAGCGTCCTTGGTTTCGCGGCACAATTGTTTGCCATATGATATACAAGTATGGGGTTCATCTATTCGAACACAAACTAGGTAGTTAATTTAATAAGAAAGTTTTACTACAAGTATTTAAGTACTCTTCTTACTTCTACACCGATATCTTGATTCAACTTAAGTCCCATAGACCATACCTAAGGGCAGCTATTAAGGTTCTAGCACCACATCTATGATTAAAAGGGTGTGTTTGAGTCTATTCAGTCTTTTGCGTACAACCAAGCTAGAAATAAAAATTTTCGAAAGCTATTGTACTCGTAAGTCCTGGATGGAACGGTCAAGAAGGGTGTTTGGGTGTCGTCTTTCAGTAGTCATTCAGTAAACATATTTCCCTCCCTACCTATAGTGGTACATGTGAATGCGGTCTTGCTCTTTTAAACACTATAAAACATTTTTCAGTTCCCATAAAAAGATTTAAACCCCAATTGAGAAATCGACGACGCTCGGGCCGACGCTATCTCGCGAGCGTCGCGACGTCGTGTGATAGAACCGGCGCTTAAATAGTAATGGAGTGCTTTGAAACGGAAACTTCCAAATATTTAGTTTGATATTGACACACTTGGAAACTTGCTTGGTTTGCTTCACTTACATGTGTACTGCGGCGTATACATTTACTTAGAAAAGTTGTATTCAATAAATTGGTCTGGATGTTTGAAGTTTGCTGTTTGTTAACATATGAGTTTCTTTTATGTATTCATTTTATGAGTTATAAAATGTTTGCCGTAATTACTTAGAAGTCCAATCAATGCGATTGAAACTTGGAAACACATCAAAACTCGCTTCGTTAGCGAATTATTTTAGGATTCCAATAATTCGAGCTTCCCAATAAACTAAGTATACACTTCGTTATTGGAGTTTCGAAGTTTAAGAGCCCAATTAGTCGAGGAAGTTATTTTAATATGAAAATATAGCCTAATATGTTACATGTGTAAAAGATTATCAATTACATCAATTAAAAGACTTCTTTAGTTAATTTCTAGTTAACGAACTTGTAAGATGTTATAATTTTCGTTTCATTAGTCGGTTATACCTATTATCGTGAAAGTAATGGTTGAAAATTTTATGAACAGTAAGCTGAAAGTACATGAGGTCTATTATCTTTGATTTAAACATATAGTATGGTAAAACTATAAATATGCGTTATAAAATTAATAGTTCTGATGGATTTTCTGGAATGCTGGAATTATAGTACAAATGATAAAAACAAAACCTAGATCATCTTGGGCTAAGATTTACATTATAATTTTGTGTCTAGTTGTTTAAGTTTAACTTTCAGACAGAAGATAAATACGAACATTGTTTTACAACCTGCTTTCATTGCACTGGTGTACATATGTGAATAATCAATAGCCCATTATACATGTAAAATTGATAATGAAACACGCAGCAACAGAAACTGTAAACATATTAAGCGTTCCACGATTTAATATTTCTGAATATAATCTGATACAAATAAATATAATTTTTAACTGTTTCGCATGCTAATGAAGTGAGGTAAATATTTAAAATACATATTCAAAAGTTTATTTAGCTACACGAATCCAGCTTAATAAGTTAAGTACACAACAATTCCAACTCGAGACTGAATTAAAAGGGTAAATATCGCATTTGCCAACTGCGCATGTATTGTAGTCGGCTTGAAAAGGGATTTAACATTTTGTGCTGTGAAAGAGCTAATGTTTAATGAGATTTAATTCAATAGAAATACATGGACAACACGGATACAATCTGATTGCCGAGTTTTGGTAAGTACCTACGAATTGTTAATTGGTTGTACAGATTTTTCGACTAACCTGCTTCTGTTGATAACTAAATTGTACTTAGTAATAGTACCTATGTACTATTAATGTAATATTTTTCTTCAATATATCAGATTATAAAAAAAGGGTAAGAGAGTAGTAAGAGTAATTTAGCACTGTAAGATTATATGGAAAATATTTGTGCTTTTCCAATAATCGTTTTTACCAAGTCTTCTGAAACAAAAGAATGTCTTCCACAAGACTGCTACATATTTTTTCACTTCAAGTTCTTTTAGCGCTATCGTTTCCCGTAATTAATTTTCGGACAATAACGCACACTACTTATCGTCAGCTGTGTAGCAGACAAGAGCTATTAGCCGCAGACAGCTCGTTCCGCCGGACAGGTTGGTTGTAGCTTAAGCTGCTAGCCAAAATGTGCTTTTATATCTATAAAGGAAGCTTAAGCTTTTTATAGCTTAAATTATATACCATTTAAGTTTTGCAATATAAGTGTATGTATACGAGTACACCAATATACATACATATGTACATTATGAACTCTTGTCGAGTGCATCAAAACGTGCCCTTTCCTAAACAATATTTTGCCAGCCCCGAGGCTCAGTTGGCTAGACACCAGCTTGCGAAACGAGAGGCCGGGGGTTCGCGGTATTTACTTCATGTCTGGGTGTTTGTAATAACTAAATGTTACTCGTAGTATCTAACGTACACATACACATGGTATCCACATAGAGCTATTGACCTATATGACTGTTGGGTGTATATATTTGTTTTAATAAATGCAAAATAAAATACTACCTCTTAAAATTATATTTGTTGTTTAAAATAATCTGTTTAAACCACACGGGTGTATTCGTTAGTCCATTGACGACCAGATAACAATGGAATAGGAAACAAAGAGACGAGTGATATTTAGCTATGACAATATCTAACGGACATTTATCTATTATACTGTCAGCTTCAATAATAGTACTTGTGTATTTTAAATGAAATACCTTAGTTAGTTGTGGTACAGTAGGTCAGCTTTCTGGCAGCAATGGACCAATGATGTAGTAGATAATAGCCGGTGAAAAATGAAAAGATTGCGCTGCGAGGATTTGTATTTATTGCAAGACTTGTGGTCTCAGTGTGCCGATTCACACATTGGTTTGAACCTGAATAGCTGCCTTTCATAATTTTATAAATTATGTTTTTATAGTAATGAGAAAAACTCTTTTATGTATACACATTCACGTATGGCCACTCAAGAGAATTCCTTCGTTCGTTTTATAACTTTAGTATACAGGATGGTATAACAAGGTTTCCTTCTGGGTTTCCGGGTTAGGCAATAGTCCTAAGAAATTTATTTTCCGTAGCTTGTCGAAGTCTAGGAATGTGTTCGAAAATAACACATTTGGTGCTAATATCTCTTTCTTTAATAAAACAACAAAATAAAATTACCTATCCTGTAGGCTCGTTTCATCATAGACTCGTTATTTCCATTAAGTTCATGACTAAACATAGCAAAGAAAAATCGAAGAAATTTACTCGATGTGTTTATTCCAAAATGTTTACTGTACTGCGCACTGTCGATGTTGTAAAGCCGGGCTGTTGTCTCAAGTTTAGGGGATTTGTCCAAGCAGCCGCCTCAATCTCAGCGTCCCCCGAGAGCTGTAACATTGAAATATGACTATTATTACCCGACTTTATAGCTGTTTTATTTCATTTTTCCACAAAAAATGTTTCGTTTTATTTTATTCGCGCGTATATTGCGCGTTTGCATTTATTACTTATTATGTGTTTAATGGTTGTAATAGTGCTAAATTATGCCTATTAAATTTACGAGCCCGCACGTTCAAGATGTTTCGGAAACGTGTTGTTGGAACGTGATCATAACTGTGCGTGCGGGATAAATTAATTGCTTTTGTGTATTTTTGCGCATGATTTTTATGTATTAAGTAAAATATGACTAATTTGCTTACAAAATAAAAATTGTGATATAGGTAAATATAAAGCGATCCTTGAAAAATTACATAAGTATCAAATATCAAAATTGTATAAGCGCACAATTATCCCTTACATCCCTGCATTTTATAATAAACGTCTACAAAACTTCGAAACGTTAAGTTTTGTGCCTGGATTTCAAAGCCACGAAAGCCTCGCGTATAATTTTCTGGCTCAAAATCTTCACCCACTTTTAGGAATATGTAACCTTATACTAAAATAATTTTTATAGTTTTTAAACTGTGTTTAATTTCTCTGTTAATAATATTAGCAATAAATCTGTTTGATGAATGGATACTAGAGTTGCTTTTCGCACCCTACAAATTTATTCCACGCAGTATTTTTTTTCTTAGTGTAATTACAGGCAGGCCATTACGCATACCAGCACAAACCTAGGTTATAAAAATCCAAAAAGGGATGTGGTATAAAATTTGGCATAGAAAATATTTCCTTAAATCATAAGTTTCACTGAGATATGAACTACGGCCTGATGTAAAACGTGTACGATAATTTCGACGAGTCTCCCGACTGGGAGCGTGGCGTCTCCTGTAATCCGGCGACTCGGAGGTCGGGCACAGCGGATGGTTTGAGGTCGGGGGTCGCTGGTGCTGAGTGTCCCATGTTGACTGGACGTCCGCGCTAAGCCTGGTGTTAATATGGATCCTTCGGAGGAGTCTGCGGGATGCAGGTTCACTAAGGAGGGGCGAACCGGGCCAGGGGGAAAACCCAGCAGCCAAAAGTCCCCGCATCGGGCAGTAGTGGGATAGCGGCCGGGAGTGGGCGCTCAGTAACGGCCTGATCAACACAACCAGACCTGTTCCTTTTGCTTTTTATGTAAAAGTTCTGATTAAATACACCGATAGATTAGTAAGTTTGTTATTTTAAGGGAAACTTATTTTTTTGATTATTTTTTTTGTAATTTTTGTCTCCGTTTAAATTTTTGAATTAGGTACAGCCCACGTAACTTACTTACAATGTATGCTTCTATATTGTGGTCAGTTTAGTCGATAACGTGAGTTCAAGATTTTTTTTCATCAGTATATGTAGAGAATTCACCCACAGTTCACCTGCAGTGTAAAGTTATAGACTTTTGCTGTTTTTGGGTACATTTCCAAGCTCCGTGTCTTTCCTTTTAATTGCCTACTTTCAACATTCAATAGTACTGCGGGATTTGGATTCAAACTAGTGACCGCACGACAAATATTAATGCCACGAGACCTACAAAGGGTCCAAAGATGGCGTTGATGTCGTTTGTCGTTGTTATTTTAAAAGTAAAATGCATATATTAATACGTTTATAGATAATTTGGAATCCTGGCATAAAATGGGTTCTTAAAAAAATGTTCTAGATAATAATAAATACAAAATAAAAAACTTTATTATACCTCATTCACGATAAGTTGATTCTTTTGGCATATCGACTAATGATGGGAAACAGAAAATATCGAGAAGTTCAAAAATATTGCGTTTTAAAATACTGCATTATGTGTGAAATTCTTTATTACTTTCGACATATAAAACATTATTTAGATAAGCGGTGGTGGGTCAAACTTCATAATAAGTACCTATTTAATATTTAAACAGGATTATTTTTAGACCTCCCGCCAAATTTAAATAGGTGTTTTAGACCACGGAAGTAAACAACTTCCCCAAAGAAACACGGGTCGAAAAGTAAAAAAAAAATTCAGACCTTCTACACGAAATCGACCACGTGAGCAGTTTTCTATGGGAGGGTCGAATTATTTATCACGTTTCGACCCATGTTTCTTTGGAAAAGTTGTTTAGTTTCATGGTCTAAACAACCTATTTTAAGTTGACAGGAGGTCCAAAAATAACGCAGTATGTAAAAACTAAGGTTGAAAAATTAAATAGTTTTATCTTTAAAACAGTTTTTATTAAGAAACTGGAACACAGCCATGATCATCATAGCGTTCAATAAAATTATCGACGTGGCAATCGATATGAACGATGTTACGTCCCTTTCCGTCCGAACGATGTAACATTATACAAACGTCAATTAGTTTCAGTATTCCTATTTTAATTTTACTTTGAAGCAATAAAGTCTCAAAATTTTTGGATAACGCTTATATCTTTAGGGACTTTTGTATTGTATTTATTTTTTTTTATTTATCAAATCATTAAAATAATAAAATAATACGTTTTTTATTTCAAAGTCATGTCTCAGAAAAATTGACATCTGCCAAAAGAATCAACTTATCGTGAATGAGGTATAGTGTGTAAAGTTTTCACTGAGATATGAACTACGGCCTGATGTAAAACGTGTACGATAATTTCGACGAGTCTTCCGACTGGGAGCGTGGCGTCTCCTGTAATCCGGCGACTCGGAGGTCGGGCACAGCGGATGGTTTGAGGTCGGGGGTCGCTGGTGCTGAGTGTCCCATGTTGACTGGACGTCCGCGCTAAGCCTGGTGTTAATATGGGATCCTTCGGAGGAGTCTGCGGGATGCAGGTTCACTAAGGAGGGGCGAACCGGGCCAGGGGGGAAACCCAGCAGCCAAAAGTCCCCGCATCGGACAGTAGTGGGATGGCGGCCGGGAGTGGGCGCTCAGTAACGGCCTGATCAACACAACTAGACCTGTTCCTTTTGCTTTTTATGTAAAAGTTTTGATTAAATACACCAATAGTAGTAAGTTTGTTATTTTATGGGAAACTTACTACTTATCAATTTTGTTGTAAGTTTTGTCTCTGTTTTAATTTTTGAATTAAGTAGGTACAGCCCACGTAACTTACTTACAATGTATGCTCCTATATTGTGGTCAGTTTAGTCGATAACGTGACTTCAAGATTTTTTTACATCAGTATAATATGTAGATAATTGACCCACAATTCACCTGCAGTGTAAAGTGACAAACTTTTGCTGTTTTCCGGATACATTTCCAAGCTCCGTGTCGTTCCTTTTAATTGCCTACTTTCAACATTCAATAGTATTGCGGGATTTGCAATGAAACTAGTGAACGCACGACAAATACTAATGCCACGAGACCTACAAAGGGTCCAAAGATGGCGTTGATGTCGTTTGTCATTGTTATTTTAAAAGTTTAATGCATATATTAATACGTTTATAGATAATTTGGAACCCTGGCATTAAATGGGTTCTTAAAAAATGTTCTAGATAATAATAAATACAAAATAAAAAAATCTTACAACAATGTAAAATTTTCACTAAGACTTGATCCACGGTCTGGCGTTGAGTTTGTACAATAATTTCGACGAGTCTCCCGACTGGGAGCGTGGCGTCTCCTGTAATCCGGCGACTCGGAGGTCGGGTACAGCGGATGGTTTGAGGTCGGGGGTCGCTGGTGCTGAGTGTCCCATGTTGACTGGACGTCCGCGCTAAGCCTGGTGTTAATATGGGATCCTTCGGAGGAGTCTGCGGGATGCAGGTTCACTAAGGAGGGGCGAACCGGGCCAGGGGGGAAACCCAGCAGCCAAAAGTCCCCGCATCGGGCAGAAGTGGGATAGCGGCCGGGAGTGGGCGCTCAGTAACGGCCTGACCAATACAACCAAACCTGTTCCTTTTGCTTTTTATGTATGGTAAAAGTTCTGATTAAATACACCAATAGTTAGAGTCGTAAATTTGATGTAATTTTCGTCTATGTTTCAATTTTTAAATCAAATACAGCGTACGTAACTCGCTTATAATGTATATTTCTATGTTGTGCTCACTTTAGTCAAAACTGTGGGTTCAAGATTATTTTACATGAGTAGAAATTATATTTCACCCACTATTCGGCTGCATTGCAAAGCTCTAGTCTTTTGTCGTTTTTCGGGTAGTTGCATATCCAAACTCCATGAAGCTTTTTATAATTTCCTAATTTAAATATTCACTAATACTGCGCGATCCGGAATCAAGCTCATGAATTGGCGACCGCACGACAAATAGTTCTGCTATGAGACCTACAGGGGTCCAAAGATGGCGTTGATATCATTTATCATTTTTATTTTAAAAGTAAAATGCAATAATTAATATGTATATAGATATTTTGAAAGAATAACATCAAAAAGGTTCTTGAAAAAAGCTCTCATAGATAATAATAAACACAAAATAACAAAAACCTTATTAGTGTGTAAAGTTATCACTGAGATATGAACTACGGCCTGATGTAAAACGTGTACGATAATTTCGACGAGTCTCCCGACTGGGAGCGTGGCGTCTCCTGTAATCCGGCGACTCGGAGGTCGGGCACAGCGGATGGTTTGAGGTCGGGGGTCGCTGGTGCTGAGTGTCCCATGTTGACTGGACGTCCGCGCTAAGCCTGGTGTTAATATGGATCCTTCGGAGGAGTTTGCGGGATGCAGGTTCACTAAGGAGGGGCGAACCGGGCCAGGGGGAAAACCCAGCAGCCAAAAGTCCCCGCATCGGGCAGTAGTGGGATAGCGGCCGGGAGTGGGCGCTCAGTAACGGCCTGACCAACACAACCAGACCTGTTCCTTTTGTTTTTTATGTAAAAGTTCTGATTAAATACACCGATAGATTAGTAAGTTTGTTATTTTAAGGGAAACTTATTTTTTTATTAATTTAGTTGTAATTTTTGTCTCCGTTTTAATTTTTGAATTAAGCAAAGCCCACGTAACTTACTTACAATGTATGCTTCTATATTGTGGTCAGTTTAGTCGATAACGTGGGTTCAAGATTTTTTTACATCAGTATGTGTAGATAATTCACCCACAATTCACCTGCAGTGTAAATTGACAAACTTTTGCTGTTTTTCGGATACATTTCCAAGCTCCGTGTCGTTCTTTTTAATTGCTTACTTTCAACATTCAATAGTACTGCGGGATTTGCAATGAAACTAGTCACCGCACGACAAATATTAATGCCACGAGACCTACATGGGTCCAAAGATGGCGTTGATGTCGTTTGTCATTGTTATTTTAAAGTAAAATGCATATATTAGTACGTTTATAGATAATTTGGAATCCTGGCATAAAATGGGTTCTTAAAAAAATGTTCTAGATAATAATAAATACAAAATAAAAAAATCTTACAACAATGTAAAATTTTCACTAAGACTTGATCCACGGTCTGGCGTTGAGTTTGTACAATAATTTCGACGAGTCTCCCGACTGGGAGCGTGGCGTCTCCTGTAATCCGGCGACTCGGAGGTCGGGTACAGCGGATGGTTTGAGGTCGGGGGTCGCTGGTGCTGAGTGTCCCATGTTGACTGGACGTCCGCGCTAAGCCTGGTGTTAATATGGATCCTTCGGAGGAGTCTGCGGGATGCAGGTTCACTAAGGAGGGGCGAACCGGGCCAGGGGGGAAACCCAGCAGCCAAAAGTCCCCGCATCGGGCAGTAGTGGGATAGCGGCCGGGAGTGGGCGCTCAGTAACGGCCTGATCAACACAACCAGACCTGTTCCTTTTGCTTTTTATGTAAAAGTTTTGATTAAATACACCAATAGTAGAAAGTTTGTTATTTTATGGGAAACTTACTACTTATCAATTTTGTTGTAAGTTTTGTCTCTTTTAATTTTTGAATTAAGAAGGTACAGCCCACGTAACTTACAATGTATGCTCCTATATTGTGGTCAGTTTAGTCGATAACGTGGCTTCAAGATTTTTTTACATCAGTATAATATGTAGATAATTCACCCACAATTCACCTGCAGTGTAAAGTGACAAACTTTTGCTGTTTTCCGGATATATTTCCAAGCTCCGTGTCGTTCTTTTTAATTGCCTACTTTCAACATTCAATAGTACTGCGGGATTTGCAATGAAACTAGTGAACGCACGACAAATACTAATGCCACGAGACCTACAAAGGGTCCAAAGATGGCGTTGATGTCGTTTGTCATTGTTATTTTAAAAGTTAAATGCATATATTAGTACGTTTATAGATAATTTGGAATCCTGGCATAAAATGGGTTCTTAAAAAAATGTTCTAGATAATAATAAATACAAAATAAAAAACCTTATTAGTGTGTAAAGTTTTCACTGAGATATGAACTACGGCCTGATGTAAAACGTGTACGATAATTTCGACGAGTCTCTCGACTGGGAGCGTGGCGTCTCCTGTAATCCGGCGACTTGGAGGTTGGGCACAGCGGATGGTTTGAGGTCGGGGGTCGCTGGTGCTGAGTGTCCCATGTTGACTGGACGTCCGCGCTAAGCCTGGTGTTAATATGGATCCTTCGGAGGAGTCTGCGGGATGCAGGTTCACTAAGGAGGGGCGAACCGGGCCAGGGGGAAAACCCAGCAGCCAAAAGTCCCCGCATCGGGCAGAAGTGGGATAGCGGCCGGGAGTGGGCGCTCAGTAACGGCCTGACCAACACAACCAGACCTGTTCCTTTTGTTTTTTATGTAAAATGTATAAATGTTTTGACTTAGTACAGAATAAATTATTTTCTTGTTATTCTTGTACTAGCTTATGAGCTTAAATTGCACATTTGTAGATAAGTTGTTATGAGTACAAAAAACACTACATTTGTTGTGTTTCCCAATAGGATGACAATAATCTTGGAGTCAAACTTATTAGGTACTATTTTTATACTCCATGACAATACGCATACTAGGCTACGCTTGAGCCTAGATCCCTCTTGTAAAAAGTCTATTATTCCTATTTACTTAATCCCAAAGACAACAATAAATCGAAATCGGTATCAAAAGTTATTTCCAGAGTCGAACAATACATGGCGATATCAAACGTCCGAATTATTCGATCAATATGTGACTAATGACATTTTATGGCAGCTCCATCCGTATTTGCATAACTGTAGCTTTATCGAAATCACGCACAGCATAATTTGTTTCGGGACCTCTAATAACGTTTTCCGATGGGGTCGCCAACTCGAAGTAATGTCATGGACATGGATTAGTTTAGCGATTTATTTTGTCTCTTAATGCATTAATTTATGTTACATACAAATGTGACGGAAAAATATGTACCTAATTATATCCAACGTTAACTTTGTAGTGGGCGAGCATTTTTCGAGCCCATTTTGCTGTAGTCGGCCGTTGTAGTTTGTGCTGATCTTAAAATATTCTTATGGAACAACACACTAATAATAATTTACTACACTCATGAATTGAACCCAGGCGCCCTGAATAGCATAATGTACTATTGTGGTATTTGGGTTACAAGGAGCAATTTCAGGTACGAACATGCACTGCAATTACAAATAAATTAACGCTTACATTACTTTACTGTATAATTATATCAATAATATCGAAAAAATCATGGTTTTAATACAAAAAATTGATACAGGAATGTAGATATTGCGACCCTACTCGAATCCCGGAGATAATATCTCTATCGGCATGAATATTGGCCAATGTGGTAATAGGTATGTCGGACAGGGCTGTTTATTGCGATAATTATTCAGCTACGGTTCACTGCTTCTTGGAATATTCTAGTGTAACTCACTTTATGGAATAATCTAGTAGTTACAGACTATTTAGTATTACTAGAAAATAGATGTTTGATTTCCTATCGAGGAATATATTTCATGTGTGTAATTTTTGGTTTAACTTTCTGTTATAAAGAATCATATTATGTAAATATATAGTGTGTGATTTTTGCTTGCCTGTTGGAATAAGGTTATCGTAGTAGACTCAAACTTAAGTAATTAGTCAAATAAAATAATGATATAAAATTGAAGAGAGTTATGATAATTAAAATTCGTTCATCACGTAATTCACGTTAAAATCAATGCAACTCTTATACCGTAAGAAAGATGTTTAAAGTTTAAAATATGTTCTAAAAAGAAAAGATAATAACGATGCACATTATTCAGAAGTAAATAAGTACAAAATATTTTTCATTGTGCGTTTGAAAGGAAATTACTAAAGTACAAGGAGGGGAAGACACGCGAACGACATCATTTCTCCGGGAGCAGTCGTTCCAGAAAATAAATTATTTTCAAGGGAGCTGTTACATGAAAGTGGCACCAGTTGGTATTTTGAATAAGTAAACTATCATTTACTATTACGTTTCGAATGGCTGCATATCTAGGAGAGCGCGGATTTTTAAACCGACTATTTCTTTTCATGCTGATATAAAATTTATAAATAATGATGTAGCCGTATTGCATTTGTGGAAGATTTAAATTGAACAAGATTGGAACTAGTGTCACGTGATGTAGAGACTGTACTAATAAACGACTGAGTTGTATTCTTCTACTCGACTCAAAGCATAATTACCGCGCAAATTTAGACATTTATTTGGTAGAACTAGAAAGATACATAGGATAAAAGCAGGTAAATTCGCATTGATATAATTGTAAATTTCCAAACCCCGTGCTGCTGCTCAGAATTTATAGTAAGAAGTATACATGCGCCTTATGATCTAGGGGTGGTTATTATTTTTTAAATAAAATGTAATAAGTCACTAGTCTTTACAAATGTTTAATAATAAAGTGTGAACTATGGTTCGAGGTACAGTCAATTAATGAAGCATCTCAGACACTTACGCCGACCTCGAAAACTCACAAACGAGAAGCATTCGATAGGTCTTCTTTTCATGTGCATCTAAAACATTGGAGGAATCGTACGTGCTTTGCCGTTCGTAAAAGTCGTTGAGATTCCGGCAGGCCCACTCACAACACGAGATGCAACAGCCGACCCTTCAGTGTTCTGTAGCACCACTTCGATCTGGCTTCATTGGATTGGTTGTTTCAATTTGTTACCTAGTTTATGCTTGCTTTTTTTATACGAATGACACATTAGGAAAGTGGGTTGTTCTTGAAAAATTGTTATACAATGGACTCGAAATTTTGTTACACAAAGAATACCGCATAAAAGTCAATTAATTTCCTTTGAAGTAGTATGGAGGCCTATGTCCAGCTTTGGACGTCTTTTGGTGACGAAGAAGTTTAATAACGTTTTAAGGTAAAAGTGATGGTCGTTTTGACAATATACGCCTCGGTAAAACCGAGAGTCTACGACTTTTGAGTTAGTACGTGCTGATTTAATAAAACCAATAAAGGTATTAGGAGCAACGGTATAATATAATGAAATAGTTGATATTAAAGCGAAGGTAGGTTTTTGCAGAAAAAATCCACTGAAAAGGCAAACCTTGGCACCACGCAGAATAATGCCACATAAAATGAAAAGAACAAGCTAACGCATGCATCACAAACACTGCTTCAACACTTTGTTGCAAAATAAAACTAACAAATGCAGAGAAGTATCCAAAAATTCCCAAAACGAAATCTCCGTCGATGATATTGGAAATGTTTAAAATTGTTCAAGAGCTGCGGGAATTTCTGAAACTACAGCTTTTGCATAAACAAGAATTCTTGTTGTTCAGGTGGAACTGACAGGTATCGGCGCACCTAAAACAAAACATGAAGAATGTTACACAGCAGTTTCCGCAAGGGATATGCATTTTTTTATTTTAAAGCCTGCATCTTTTGAAGGAAACGTAGGAATTCTGATATTAAATTTTATTACACGTTGTACAGTTGGGTTGTAAAATCTTGGAGGTGATTTCTTATATGATTCTATTATTTATTTCTGCATATAGCTATTTATAATATATAAGGTAATTTTGGGATAGTTTAATTTCAAACTAATTTTAAGGTTTCTTAAATGTTTTTATAGTATTTAATAATGTGGTGCTCAATTTTTTCCCCACGACTCGTTCAAAGTACAAAGAATTTTTTTAACTATGTTTAAAAATAATGTCCATTATTCGGTAAAGACATAATTTCTGTTAAATCAACTTAAAAATTGCGTTAGACAAATTCAAAGGAACGTTAAACACGAATTAAGCAAACGGTTATTCTATTCGGTCGAGTGTATCTAAGTACTGATTTATTCAGTACTTTCGGAATGGTTCATTAGGATTGTTTTAATGTTGCTCTTTAGTCGTGAAATAAGAGATTTAGACCTACCAGCTTAAGCAGATTTATGTCAGCCGTGCTTTCCTTTTTATTCAAGAAAGCTTGAAATAAACTTAAGGCTACCAGCGTTACTGTTATTTAATTAAGTAGATTTATATAAACCCTCTTAAATAGTTAATTTTCTGTCCCTTTTGGTATGTCATTGATGTAAATGAAAAGACTTAACGGATTCAACAAAATGTTCATGTATTAAAAATTACAAAAAAAGTTTAACAATTTGCACGTCAATCAAACATGTATTGTATTAAGTCACCCTCACGACTGCATCCCAGAAAGAGAAGACAAATGTGCTGGACATTTTTCCCTAGATTTCTAAACCAAAAAACAAATACGATCGTCCGTTTAAAGACGCATATGAAATTCCGTAACAGTGTACTTTTGCTAATACCTCTCCATTGCGTTTAACAAAATGAAATGCTAACCATTTGTTCAATCTATGTCGCTTTTCATTTGTTTTATTGCTTAGATCACAATTTGCCTCCAAAGCTTCCGTTGTACTAAACATTGTATGCTATATTTCGAGGCACCAACAAGGTTTTAGTGTGAGGTTAATGCTCTCATACATTCGCGAGACTATATTGTTATTATACGCGACTGTACCACCACTTGGAGCCCAGTAATTCGCCCTCCGGAGCAAGTCTTTAATATTTGACGTTACAGTCTCATAGACAAATGTATTCGTGAAGTGTGTTTGAATACAAATTAGGCAGTAGATGCAATTTCGCGTGGTGATGTGACGTTCTGAACGGGTTCCTCTGTTCAGTCTAACAGTATTTTCTTATTGGCAATGATTATTTGCAAGTATTGGGTTATTCCTGTCTGCTTCTTCATTTTGTATTCATCCAATAATGGTTACACTCCCCCAGTGTTGCTATCATTTTGGGGTTCAGCTAGCGATTGTACGTGCGCCGCTTGTCGCTCTTTGTATTGCTTTTGTGTAATATAGTTTTACCCTATTAGTGTTGTGTTTATTTTTACATTTTTGTTAACTATTTATATTTTTAGGTCAATGTTCTTAAATGTCTTAAATATTGTATCTCGATGTTAAGAAAACAGATTATATTATTATACTTGTAACAGAAAATCTAATGACATGGATAAAAAACTATTTTTTCAAATTACCAATGAATTGTTTTTTTTGTTAAAACGACGATGTACAATTCAATTTAATATACAAAACCAGGCGGGAGGAAGCAGTAGCAGCAACTAATTTTATACGTACAGTAGGGTGTCCCAAAAAAATCAAAGTCTTTTTTTGTCAACGCATACCCTCTAATTATTTTCGAATGGTGTTAAAACACTCACAAATAAAATTTCATGAACTTAGGACCACTGCAACCCGTGCCGACTTGCATTCATGTGTTTCAGTACTTACATACTTTGTATGAACTTCGGCGCGTCGCAATATTCGCATGGAAGTTTCGTGGTTGCTTGTTTATTGTATTGGTAAACGCCTCTTTTTGTTTAATCAATATGTCAGATTAAGATTTCAAAGGCAAATTTTAATAGGGGAGTGCAAAACATTAAAATGACGGCTTAAAACTTCTCTGTAAAGAACAAATATTGGCAGTTCTGTTTAATAAAATTCATGTAGTACAATTGAATTTTGTAAATCGCAAATCTAACTATTCGAGATTAATTATTTTTTGTAAAAGGGCTTATATGCCTATTTAAGCTTTAATAAACTAATTTTAAGAAATAAGTTGCCTTATACCGACTCTGAAGAGATCAACAAATAATGCGGAAAAATCGCAAGATGTGTTCGTACAGTGTCGTCAAGAGTTTGTTACAAGCTTGGACTACTTTTTGTATATTGCACACGCCAGTACCCTTTAATTGATAAAAATAAATCTAGATAATAGATATAGTTATATAAATAGATATACATTGTTTTACCGGACAGAATTAGGAAGGAAATTTAAGGGTTGGCTATCAAGAATTAACAGTTATAGCTATAATCATATTCTTTGGTGGTGATACAGAAAGAAAATTGACTATTCGATCTCCAAGTTCTATGTACCAGACACCATGATGGCCGAAGCAATTAATTGATTAAAAATGTGGTAAATTATTTTTTAATTGTAAATTACTAATAAAAAGTCGCACTATTAGACATCTAGATTTGCATCGCTATATACCATGTTAAGGCTTGGATGCATTGTATATTATCAGTGACGGCACCTTACCACGACTTATGTTTGCTTAATACTTTGAAACCCTGGGAAGCTGTCAATAAAATTAACTCAGAAATTACTATACAGAATATTTTTCAGCATTTTTGGTCTTTGGTTCATGAAGTAGCTGTCTTGTCTCTATATCACTGTGATGGAGACCAGGAACCAAAAATGATAATATTTTAAAGCTTAACTAAAGAGGATCCATCAATTCATATATCCCCTGGAAAGATATCTGCGTGATTTACTTTTTTAGAAAGATATAAACGACTTTATTTCGATCAAAAACTAGTCTTGCTTTTCTTCAATCGTTTTAAATATTTTGACACTTTTCTCAATGAGTTGCTTACTTCACAGACTAGTTATACTTCTTTTCAAGCAGTTAAGAAATAAATAATGACACTAAAAGTCGCTAGTGATACTGCAAATTGCAGTTATACTGATACAACATTTGCGTGAAAAAGTCACCTTTTAAGGGAAACTAAAGCAATTTTTCCTGTGATTTATCCTAACAGTAAAAAGAAAACTTTAAGATTAAAATATCACAAATATTCCTGTTTAAATAATAAACATATAATACCGGTGAAATAGGATATAATTTTGAAAATAAAAATTGAGTTTTTATATGTGCTCTACAATTACCATACAATTTTTTTCTTCAAACTTTGCCATCAAGTCGGCACGGGTTACCGCTATCCAATTTCGATAATATTTCGTATTTGAGTTATTAGGGTCAATTAGAAAAAATATAGAGGGTATGCGTATCTAATTTCGAGAAAAAAAAAATCGCCCTACTAAGCTGGGACACCCTAACGTACAGTTTATACAAAAGATTAAAATATGGATCGAGATATCATCATCCTTCTTTAAAACGTTAAAGCCATCGTGCTTTGATGGCTTTTAAAGATCTAGGATTATGAGGCAGAGGAAACGAATTGCACAGCCCAACAGCCAAAAAAAGCCATATGAGTGAAGAGACAGAACCCATCCATAAAACTCGGCATGCACTTTCCCGTCTCAGAATAGTGGCGTAATTTTCTTTAAAGTCGTTGCCGTTTTTGCAGCACGTTTCGCCAGTATTCCATTAATACGTGAGCGTAATGGAACGACAAAGAAAGTAATGAACGATTGTTTCCGTATTATTCGAATGTTTGTTTTGTTCAGCTTTCGGTACGGTAATGAATTTAATACTATTAATTCAGCATCAATTGCAATACGGGCATGATATTCTAGGAACTTCCTTAGATAACGATGGCAGGTGATATCGATCCTGTTGCCATATTTTTTTTAATAATAATAAATACATCAAGTACACTAAGTTTTACCTTTTGTATCGCGGGCGTTAGAAAGGAGTCTATCCCGGGCTAGAGACGTTAAAAATTGAATGCGACATAGAAATAACTATCATGCGTTCAAAAGTTTATCATTAAGCAAACGATATGTAAAATATTATTTTTTCAACCGATTTTTGTCCTTTTTTTAAGATAACCCAGAGTTGGCATATTAAAATTTAAACCAACCGAAAAAAGACAAAAATCATGTCTGATAAGTTGTAGCATATACCAACCTAATAATAAAAATAGTTAAAAAAGCAAACCCAAGCCAGTGCGGTCTCCTCGTATCAGCGTAAAAATTCAGGTCCTTAAGAAATTCAAATAGTGATAAATTAAGGGTAGGCAGAGAGGCGGGCTAGTGGCCCGAGCGAGCGTTAGGGGTGTCACATAGATGTGATATACGGCCAGGACGGCACCTGGAGTCTACGCTATGAAGACATTCGTCTCCTCTACCTTATCGCTATTTACATCGTTATGTGCGTTTTATTACTGCAAATGTCGCTGCGAGATATCAGACGTTTTATTTGCATCTTGCTACTGCAACTGGAACTGTGTTTGTTATGCACATTTTTAATATAAGTTCGAATTTTTTTGTCGTTGCCTGGCATAAATTACAAGTGAGGTCGAGTCGTCCCGGGTTATGGTTTCGAGTTAAGCAAATAAAAAAACTCGATAATTACTTACTCGATGATTTTTGGTTTTACTAACAGATGCGACTATTGGGTCTTATAAATGGGGTCAAACCCGCTGGCTCTTATACATGCTAGAGCTTAACCAACGCCCCTAGTAAGGCTGTAAAAAATATTTTGAAATGATCGTCCAACAATTTGTAATTATCTTAAGGACCATATGTGAATTTTGACAATCATTTAAAATTCCACCTATCCAAAAAAGACCAAAAATTAATATTTAAGACGCTTCTAAATAGAGGCTCTAGGACTGGTATTAGGTATATTCATGTAACATAATAACATAACACTTATTTAGCCTAACGTCATTAGGAAAATCTCTCTCAGAACGTATCAAAAGCTAACACAATTCCTTACAAGATACAATATTTATGTACAGTTGTCGGTAGCCGCTCTTATTTATTACCGTTGCATAGTTCTTAATAATGCAGTAAATTGTAACCGAAAACTAGTAAATCTTGTGTAGTGAAGATTTGTGGTGCCGCAAATGTAATTGTAAGAGTTAAACACGGAAATTAGGCAATAATGAATTATTAGCAGCGATGTTGGAAGAGGGTTGAAGAACTAATTATTTATAGAAAGCCTGAATCACGAACAAAGATTTTTTTGAGCATCAAACGGATGAAAGAAGTGTGTTTGTAAACAAAACTATTTTTAAAGTATTTATTCACGTCAAAAATAACTAATGAAGCTTTAAACACCAAGGTACGTCACGGATATAAATGAGTTACTACGAAAGATTTTCCAGCACCATAATAAACCGCTAAACATGTAACAAAAATAATTCTTAAAAAAGTATCAATTGGGATCAAAGATCAAGATCTTTTACGACGGAATTTGTGAACCAAGGGAGTAGATTAGTCGGAGAATTTTTTTATGTATTTTCTACTCACCCCGCCCTGATTCCTTTTACCCTAATACATCACCGCTAAGATCACGAATATTCATGTTGATCTTCCAAAGGATTGAACTCCCTTACCCATTTTGTTCTTGTCCAATTTGTGAATAAAGCGTAAATCAGTGCCATACGTTGATTGCGTCGTAGTGTTACGTTATAAGAACATGCGTTGCGATTTAGAGGTCCGGGGTTAGATTCCCGGATTGGACAATTTTTTAAATGTTTCTCAGTAGCAGCACGGAAAAAAAGAGACTTTCTAAAATTCTAACATTATTAAGGTTTAGGCGCGCGGTCGAGAATCTCGGCGGTCGCGGGTTCGAACCCCAGGCACACATCTATGACTTTTCGAAGTTATGTGTGTATTCACATTGAATTATCACTTGCTTTAACGGTGAAGGAAAACATCGTGATAAAACCTGCACACTTAAAAAAGTTCTCAGGAATTTCTTAGGTGTGTAGTCCGCCAACCCGCACTAGGCCAACGTGGTGGACTATGGCCTAAAACCCTCCCATAGGTAGAGGAGACCCGTGCTCAGCAGTGGGCGTATATGGGTTGATGAAGAAGAAGAAGAAAGTTCGTAATGGGTAAAACAGAGGTGTGCAAACATAACTTAGTAAAGTTTAAGTGCGCAATCCATTAGATTTTTTTACAAAAATATTATCTTTTGTAATGCAAACATAATCTTACATATATTTTTGACTCCTATATTCTTGAAGGCAAAAGCAGAAGCGTATTTAGCCTCTGCTTTGAAGTTTCACGTCGTAGAGAATAAGTTTATTCACTGCTGCTACTGAAAATTTCCTATTGTACAAATCTAATAACACTTTCTCCGACTCAAAGCAGTCAGATAAAAAAGTGTTTTGTAAACAAATTATTATTCTCTTGATTATAATAACGCTCATACTCGTAGGTGCTATAACAACGGACAAGAGACTCTTAACAAGCATAAGAGAAAAAAGGAAAACTCGGGACGGACGTACAATCATTTAATGAATTCGCAATTTGCATACCGACAACGACCCAAGGAAAAAAGGGAATTATATAGAGCTGTTGAAATCTAAAACAAAATTCAGAATATTTATGACTATCGAAACTGTATTCATGAATTTCATGTACTAAATAGTTATGTGCACTTCGATCACTACTTAGATTTTTATCGTATTAAACAACTATCAGAATTTCATTACCCACTGCATGAATTGATTGTCACTATCACACAACCAACAATATTTTTATTTTATGAAGGGTATTACATCTTTTTACACTATGATAGGTAACATAAAAAATGTTAATTTACACTTTTTCCGTTAAGAATATTGAAACTAATTATTAACAAAATATTATAATACTAGCTGTCCCGGCAAACTTCGTATCGCCCTACCAGTCAATGAATGTCTTGTTACTTATTAACAGAATTTAATTTTTAATTACTTAGGTATCTCATCATCCCCTTGCCCTGGTCCCAATCAATTACTTGGGGTCGGCGCAGTATCTCTTCTTTTTCCACACATCCCTGTCAGCCGTCATGTTTTCATTCACCCCTTTCTTTTTCATATCTTCAGTCACGCACTCCATCCATCTCTTTTTTGGCCTCCCTCGGCTCGCCCATCCATCCACTTTCATGTTCATCACTTTTTTTTCCTACGTCATATGATTAATTCCTTCTCTTAATGTGCCCATACCACGACAGACGGTTTCCTTTCATCTTTTCTATCACAGGAGCTACTTTCAGACTTGCCCTAAAGTATTCATTTCTGACTCTGTCACTCCGTGTTACACCACACATCCACCGCAACATTCGGCATCTTTGCTGCATGCAGTCGTCTTTCGTAAGTCTTCGTCATTGACCTTTTTTTTCTTTTTCCCTTGACCTACCATTTGTCGTACCTACATTCCAACTTGCATACCTCAATCTCATTTCCCGGGCTAGTGTCTTACGTTGCCCCCGCCCGGGCTGGTGTAACAAACCTTGCCCATTTCTCATAGGAACCGGGTGCTGCCCCTGCGCGTCGGCTACGGGGGACGGCCTAGGCCCTGTCACCTTTCTTATTTTACATACTGTATAAATGTTTTGGCAAATGTTTTACGGTGCCCGCCTGTCTGACACCAACTCTCCTTGGGGCTTTCGTTCTTTTGGTAAAGGGGTAGAGATAGCGTGTGTTTGGGTACAGGATATTGCAGGTAAGGATATTTGGCCTGATGGTAAGGATGCCACAGTCCCGGATAAGGAAATGGTGGGAGACTCCAACAGCTCGGGGGGCCGAGGTCGCGAACTCATAGCCCTGTTCCATGACTGGCTAGATCAATGGAAAAGGCATCCCCTTACCATTTATTACGATTTGTTGAAGGAGATTTAGAGTATTTTAGATATTCAAGCATAATAAAAAATAAAAAATTAGGCAGTACCAAGAAGATTTGTTACACAAAATAAATTTCTGAACGCCTTAATATTTGACAGCCAAAAAATGTCAATCCATTGTCATGAGAATTCTGCATTTTTAACATCTAAAATACGCAATTATTCGAATGTTATAGATACATATTGTCGATTCAAAATGCTTATTTTAATACGTTCTTTTATTTGAGGGGGCCTCTAACTGCATCGACGGGATAAACATTAAATGACAGGAAATTTTGTATGGTGTTAAAGTTCAAAATGACTTAAGTATCAATACGAACCTTTTGTATGGGAATATAGAAAAGTATTATTTTTAGACCTTTTCAGGCAATTATTAAAATGTATCTCTCCGTAAGAACAATCCTCGTACTTCAAGGAATATTATAAAAAAAGAATTAGCGAAATCCGTTCAGCTGTTCTCGAGATTTGCGCTTAGGAACACATCGAGCAATTCATTTTTATAACATAGAACTCCTCCACTACGATTTAAACTTTATTGTATTGTATTAAAGTTCAAATTGACTTAATTATTAAAACGAAACTTTTGTATGGATAAAGAAAACAATGAAAAGTCCCACGGAAACGCTGTAGAACGGGATAAAAAGTATCCTATGTCCGTCTCCTGGCTCTAAGCTACCTCCCTACCAATTTTCAGCCAAATCTGTTCTGCCGTTCTTGAGTTATAAGTGGTGTAACTAACACGACTTTCTTTTATATATATAGATTTACACATTAAAATGATCAGAACAAACTCGCTGTTAAATAACGGTTCTATAAAATCCTAAAACAGTAACGAGAAAGTCGTTCTGTAATCGCGCTCTTGTCTCTCCTATTATTGGTGTCCCTTTTGTTCTGTCTTTAAATTAAAGACTATTGACCTTAACTTTCCTTTTGCCGATGGCCAGTCCACGTCTGTTAGTAACACAAGATCTTCTAATTAGAAGCGGCACGGCCACTTCCGTGGACAGGTATCATTTGCGTTTAACGAGCTCCATGCAAATGTCAGTCGTTAGGAAAAAGTGCTGAGTTGCCATCAAAATGCAATATAACCCGATGTAATTTAAATGAAGACGAAGCTTTGTCAATTAAAGAAGAACGCAACGGTAATTGTCTCAAAAATAAAGTCGGCAAATAAATTGTGGATGGAAAAATTGTCGGCGAAAATATTCAGCGCAGCACGGCTAGAGTCGATAAAGTGCTGATGCGCACGTGGTAATTTGGGTAATTTTTCCACTAGGAGAGTGAGTTCGGCGGTCAAAAGGAATGATTCCATTCCGGAGAGATGTGCTCTCACGTACTTCAACTGGTCGTATTAATTAAATGCAAGCCCCTGAGTCCATTTTACGAGTCCCGGCAGAGTGGAGCTCGTTTCGTTTATCCGCTTCCACTCATAAGCAATTACTTTGCCGAAACGACTTTCCGACGGAGCCAGAACGTGCAAAGAAATTAAGCTGTGCGGATTTTAGGGTTTACAATTTTAATAGAGGTCAGCGATTTAGATGCGAGAAGTCCGTATTACCTCCTAATTGGATGTGCACCATATTCTGGTCTATGAATTAGTGTTAAAATTTTATTATTGCTGTTATAGAATGTAATGTGTTGAATACTGTCGTTTAAAAATTTACCTGCAATTGAAATAATTTATATTTAACATCATTTATTGAGGATATAAGGGTGGATGAAACCGTATATATTAATTTGTGGTAAGTAAATATTGTGAACTGATTTAATTTAAGGAGCATTATCATCAACCCATATACGTCCCACTGCTGGGCACGGGTCTACTCTACCATTGAGAGGGTTTAGGCCATAGTCCACCACGCTGGCCTAGTGCGGGTTGGCGCACTACACACCTAAGAAATTTCTAGGAACTCTTTAGGTGTGCAGGTTTTACGATTCACGATGTTTTCCTTCACCGTTAAAGCAAGTGATAATTCAATGTGAATACACACATAACTTCGAAAAGTCAGAGATGTGTGTCTGGGGTTTGAACCCGGGACCGCCGAGATTCTCGACCGCGCGCCCAAACCTCGAGGCCATGCTTCAGCTGCTTCTGTAAGGAGAATATTTAATTAGATTTGTCTATGGTATTGTAGCATACGTTAAGTGTGGTAAGTAGATGAGTACGTCCCTATCATAACGTCGCGGATTGTGATATAAGTTTTAATGAAGTCCTTTCCACGTGTTAATAAAGTTATGTCAGTTTGTACCTCAATATTTGAAAAGTATACGGAAGCGAGTCCGTAGATTTTTCAATAACCTTTCCAGTTATAAATTTCTTTTTGATCAACGAAAAACAAAATTATTATAAAATTTTAATAAAATATTTATAAGAAGCTGACTGAGTGAAACAGAGTCCTACATTATTCAAAATCTAGGAGCATATTCTACATGGATAGTGCTTACTCACATCAACGCAATCACTTTGGATTTACATAAAATTAGCCAGTTGGTGTTACAAACGCCGGAACGTACATCGGCAGGTAAACATAAATTCGCTTTGGTTTCAGTGTTCCGAGCCCAACTGCGCTGATTAGTTTGAATATGGAGTCAAATCACGATAATGGACGGCCAAAACTGAAATTTAGTCTGATGCAATCGAATTTCATCCGCTGAGTTATATGATTTTCCACGGAGGATTTAATCGGTATATATAAACCAGTACTAAGTTCCGTTGCATTTTTTACAGTCCTGCTTTATGTGTCTTTAACAACTTTACATCGAACTTGACGCTGACATTCTAGGGATCTTTCAGTCCCTCAAATGTGTCTTCTATTTCCTATTCTCAAAAACTTCCTAAAAGTTGTTATCGGTGGGTATTTTTCTAGAGTCTAGACCATTTTACCAGACTAGTTAAAATTATTTGTTTTGCACTTTTCGAAAGTTTATACGAAATGACTATAAAGATATTCAGAAGTATTCCGTGATGTAATATTATCATACGATCGGACAATAAAATCGTCAATACGAAAGTTCTCAACCGGAATGTTTGTTTAGAAAATTGCACGTGAAACTCGGCTGCGTGGCCATGCAAAGTTTGGTGCTTGGGGAACTTTGTGCATCTCGCAAAAGAGTTTTTGCGAAAGAACTCGCTGTGTGCACTTCAGTGCAATCGAGTTCTCTTTAGATAGAGTTCCGCATGAATCGAATGTAAAAGCGTTCGAATATGCGGGCATCCGTTTGCGTCCGCTGCAGGTAGCAGACACAACACGGTGCTCCACACACGACTCAGAATGCAGCGTACGGAGAGTAACACAAGTGCACTCGCTTACTTGAGGTGTAGGATTTTCGAGGCTCCGAAACCTCTAATGTTCGTTTTGAGTTACTACATTTGCCTTTGTGAAATTTATTAGCTAGTTTCACGTTTATCTGGTGTAATTGTTGAATTACGAAACTCTGACAGTGGTTGCAACTTGTTTTGTTATCTGTTGAAGAGCTGGCAGCTCATTTCCAATCTCAACGATTACGAAATGTATCAACTTTTAAAAAACACAATATTTTTCATCCGTAATTAGTGTTTATATATTATACATAAGCTTAATTAAAATCAACAATATATCTTAATAAAAAAGTAATTAATTGACAACATGAAGAGTCTTATAAAACATTTTACCGAAACCCAAGACTGTTGCGTTTTGTAAAATGTATTAGCATAGAACTTTCCCCTCCTTCACGAGACGGGGTTGAAATGAAAGTTTTTTTAGTTGCCAGACGGTAAAGATTGTCGCAAACTTTGTTGCGCAGACCGTTTTTAGATGATCTTCGAGACATTCGGTTTTCTGTACTGGAACTTTTGTCTTAGACGGTCTGCCGTTCTTAGTGTTCTGTGGTTACGATGCTCGCCTCTCCACGATTGTGCTAAACTTGTTGGAAATAACGAGTATTGATTAACCACTGTCGAGGCAGTATTTGATGTGATAGCTGTATAAAATTTTTAATTTCACGAAAGTTTGATTCACGAAGATTATCAATTTTGATATAATCTTATATGAGGCTTAAAAAATTAAATCAAATATCTAGTCTCTAGAATATATATTAAATTACGTTTAGGGGGATAAGTTAGATAGACTAATATAGCAATAGCTAGAAACGCTATCAATAAATCAATATATGTACTTAGCCCATCCCACCCCATCGATTGTGGGTATTTGTGATCTTTAGAAATCTCATGTAGTTTTTCATTTGTGCGACACAAAAATATATCTATTATCTACTGTTTATGCTTGATTAAGCAAGAAACCTTTTTTATTTCATAGCCGTCAATATTTAACACAAAGAAAGTAATTGCCTCACTCGGTTACTCATAAGTTCGTCGCACGTTATTAATTTTGCTTAATTATTGCGTTCTTTACTTCCAATAAAAAAAAATGTAGTTTATGCATAAGGATAAGGCGACTAAAAGCATGTTCAGTAACAGAAATTAGACGTTTTTGATATAGTGACATTCCTACAGCACCAAACTATTAGCAAAGTTCCATTCACCCAACCATAGATAACATAATTTAAATTTCGAAGTCCCAAACAACACGTCACGCAAACTGACATTTGACATTCAATCCTACTTGAAACTTGGGATTCCATCACGCGGCATCAAATTTATGTATTTCGATTTGTTTCGCTGATTTAGATTCCCACTCGCAGCGCACTGAAACTCGAGTTAGGTACAATTCCCACGTGAAATTTCAGCCGAAAACATTGTAGGCTGTAGTTTATCAGAGATGTCGTTGGGGCTGTAAATATGAGAAGATAAAACAATGTGAATTTTAACAATAATTTCTTACATGTTTGTGAGTAAATCAACTTTCAATTTATAAACAGAAGCTTCTTTTTAACGTTAATGTAACAGTCTTTAAATAGCCTTTGTAATCCACATGTTCGGTCCTTTTTTTACTATATTCAGGTTTTTATTTAATTTTGAATCATCCCTACCATAGCGAGCATGTTGGGAACAAAGCCGTGGAAATAAATCTATTTGATTGCATGCATGATCACCGACGAGGGTTGCTGCACGCCTTTTAGCATCGCATGTGTTGCCAACAATTTTGCAAATAGCCTGCTTTGGGTCTAGTTAGATATTGTGATAGCGTAAAACTATGCAAATTAGTTTTTTATGCCAAAATTTGAGGGCGGTGCGTGAGACGAGTAATTCAGTTGTATAAAAATTGAATCAGTTTAACAAGTCGTCTGAACGCTTTTTCATGCCGATTTATGAAATTTTAGGAGATATGATATTGAAAATTTAATTTTGTATGCAATATCAAATTCAGAGCAAAAGAAAGGAGGTACAAATATTCAGTAAGAAGATCGTAAAAAGGGTTATTACTACTATTCTCAGCCTATTGCCGTCTACTGCTGGATAAAAGCCTGCCTAAATAGGCGCCAACCATCTAAATCTTGAACAGCCGCCATCTATCCGCTACTTCCTACCTTTCTACAACGTCATACGCAAAATAAGCAAAAAGTGTAAACCTCACAAACCAACAAAACATTCGCAATATTTGTGCATAACACGAGAGCATTACAAATAAATACAATCCGAAACTCCGTTTACACGTTTGCCGTTGCCGTGAGCAGCAATAAAATTGTCGCACTTTTGATTTAAATTCAGATTCGCGTTTTCTTACAAAGAGTTTGAATAAAGGCAAGCAAATAAACATCGCTTGTATTTAAGTAACAAAGCATCGGTTCTGAGCGTGTTTACGACCTCCCTTTGTTCGCCGAATGTACTGAAAGAGAAATGTATTGAAAGGATATTCTGTTTCACGTAAAAAACTTTCGGCGTGTCGCAACAGTTCAATGGTTCCGTGTAGTTCTTTCGCATGGGATTCGCCTGTGGTGCCTAGTTTTGATATATCATAGTTTTACTACAAGGACTGCCTCGTGGTCTCGCGGTACAAGTATGTGCCGTGCGATCTAGAGGTCCTGGGTTCGATACCTGGGTCGGGCAAAGTGTTATTGGGTTTTTCCATTAGGAAATTCTTAATAGCAGCACGGAGTCTGAAAATGCGCCCGAAAAACGGCAATAGGCTCGCCCCCTATTACGTGGGACTGATACATACCGGGCGAAATGTGGGTGCAGAAATGCATCTCTGCCTACCCCTTCGGGGAATATAGGCGTGAGGTATGTGTTGTTTGTGTTGTTTTACTACAAGGAAGTTCAGTTTAATATGATATTTAAAATTGTATGCATTGATCGATGCTATGCCATTCAGATGTATAGATGATTGAATTTACCTATTGTGTTTTGGTAAAACTTAACACCTTTTAATTTAACATTAGCATTTAACACCAATTACATTTAACAGCAATTTAGCATTTAACACCTTACAATTTTTCGGATACATTTCTAGACTACGCGCTGTTACTGATAATATCGCAACAGAGAAACCTAATAACTTTACATGACCCGGGAATCAAACCCGGAACCTTTAGATCGCACGGCACATGAATGAGTCGCGAGATTGCAATGCAATCGACAAAATACAAGCTTGGTAATATTCATTTTATAATCAAACATTTCCAAAAGACTTAGAAAACTAGTTAGAAAATAGTTTAAAAAACATTAAAGCATTTTATTCGGAACGTACGGAAGTGCAATACGACCGATACCATCAGCGAGTGATTTAGAAACATTCAGTGTTGGGAACAACAGCGTTTATTCCTTCCACCGCAATCCACGCTGACACATAAATTACTCCACCGCTCTATCCGGCAGATGTATCACTAAATTCGCAAGGCGATACGTTACCGAGCGCACGCTTTTTGTTTCAACTGTGAAGAAAATTTACGAATAAATTCACTTAAGTCATGTCTTAACGTTTTTGTGAAGTAACAAAGCTATTAACTAGGAGCGATAAAAGGCCACTATGCCAGTTGTCTGGCCGAGATGACTGAAATTCGGATTAATCCCTCTGACATGCTATAATTATCGTGGATCTGTACACTCCTCTGAAGATACATAAAAGAGCATAGATGTAGCGAAAACAATGTTGTCTATTCCTTATAACTTTGTACATGTGCAGGTTAGCTGTTTTAATTCATCAGTAATGAACGTATATGATTATGTATGCATATAACTTTGAAATGTCAGAGGTGCGAGAAGTAACAATCTATGACCACTGGGATTTATTTCGCGCCTAAACCTTGAAGCTATACGGTCTAGTATGAAAATAAGTCTATTTCACATGAATCGCCTATTAGCAATTGATAATGCTAAGAATTAATCAATTACGAGACAAGTATAATTTAGAAGAAACCCTGACGGAAGCAAAATTTTACGATTTAAGAAGTTTTTATGAAGACGATAGTACACGACGCAAGCTAACAAAGTGGAGAATTGCATATTTGTTTGTGACGGTACATTCTTAGTTTATTATAAGCGATATGTATTTTGCCTTTTTTTAACCTAATAAGATCCTAACAGTTCAGATCAGTGACATATTCGGGAGGTAAGAATCATAATATTATCTTGCAACGCAGTTTCTGGTATTCTGTAGTCTCCCCCGAATTTATTGGAATAAAGCCGTGAATGTGTAAGGACATATATGTACGTTTAAGTGATTAAGCAACACCTGATGTGATGTCTACATGTTTTTATATTTAAAAAAAAGTTACACACTCAAATATCCATTTAAAGTTCGATACAATGTCTATAAAAAGCCCGTGCCAGAAGAAAGGAATTAAAAATTCAACGAAATCATTGGCTAATTAGCGGCGGACGGGGGCTGGACATTAGGGTCTACTCTGAATTTTAAAAATAAAAGGTAATGGACAAGCATAATTAGGCCACTTTAGGAGTTTGTGTATTATTCCCGTGCCAGGGCGGATTGTAACCCTTTTAAAATGAGACACGGATTTAGGTCCAAATATAAATACTTGTTTGGGTAATTTAAAAGGAATTTGGATAATGTGTTTACTTTTTTTCAGATTTTTTGGATGTTTGTTTTTAAATCAATCGGTTGTGGGTATATTTTTATGATTAAGATTACTGAGAAATAGGATTTGATGTTCAATGTTGGGAAAGGATAAAAAGCCTTTCGTTTGGGAATAACGGCACTGTGATGTTTTATTTATTAGATGGAAACCTTTCAAGGTCGGCAAACTGCTATAATATATATGAAATAATTTACAATTTTAAACGCAATCTTGGAATTTATCTCAAATATAAAAGCACCTTTAATCCAAAAGAGAAGAGAAGTAATAAGAAGACCCACGAAACCACAAGAATATTCCGAACGAAATTAATGGTTTATTGGAACTGACGAAAATGCGGTTTCGCCTTGCATTCAAAGGTTGGCGGATAGGACGTCGCCCACGCTAAATTACTAGGAATTAATAATCGGACTCCCCGGTTAATTAAGATAGACTTGGGTCTGCCTGTGACGTCAGATAGCTCGAGAAGCCAGGCACGAAGATAAACTTTCTGGAAGAGGCTATTGTATTTCTTCAAGAGGTCTTGAAAAATTATATAGGAGGCTTTGGAAATGCATAAAGTTTCTATATTTTTCATACCTTGACTTTGACTATGACTTTTAACTTTAATATTGTTTTGAGATGACTCCATCATTAGAAATTTAGGTAATGTTAGTTTATAGCGTGAAATACTTTTGTAACGAGTTGTGTGGGTGAATTTATCGGGTTGTATACTACGTACTTTCAATTTTAAGGCTCTTATCATAGCGCTCCTGGTCGGTTTCACAAACTGGTCTTCAACTTCTAGTTGAAGATCAGTATGTGAAACGAAAGTTCGCGAGTTCGATTTCCTCACAAATGTTTGTGAATCTATAAGAACATAGTTGAGTGAAGTAAAGAAAAATACATTGCATCCAGTCAAAGTTGGAAAGGTCCGCAAACATATAATAATCTATTCAGCTAAATTATTCCGATTGACGCTTCTCAGTGGCTGTTCTCGGCCCGCTTTCCTAAGTTCAAGTACGCCTCTGCGCATGACAATGTAAGATACTTGTTTCCACTAAGTTTTGATATCTTCGAGACTTCTGTTTTAGTTTCAGATTGATTTTGACATCGATCTTTTGGCGGAACTATTAATTTGTTGTCTACGTAACTGACGGTATCCTATCATTGAATTTAATTTACTAGTTTTTTTTTTATTTAATATACTTTTATGAATATTACAGAATTAAATATAACATGAATGAGATATGCTTTAAGAAAAAACGTTATAGCAACAACAGACATTCTTATCGATAGTTGCGATTTCTTTCAGACAATCTACAGTACTAGAATGAAAAGTTTTTTTTTTTTAAATATAACAATTACAGATTAGGTTAAGGTTATTCTTTGTATTGAGACATATTAATTATTGGTAGAGGCAGCAATAGGGTAATCTTGTTTTAAAATCTTCAATGAATTTTGATTGTTGTTTATATATAAATTATGTGACATACTTATGTGAAATGAATTTGATATAAATTATATCATACATGTTCACCATTAAGATAAATACCACGAAAGTTCCTTTAGAACAATTTTTAACATGTTAAGTCCACATCCGTATAAAAATATGTCGGCTTCTATCACGGTATAAGCTTATCTTTGCTCTAAGGTAATTGTGAACCATTTTGGCGCAATGATATTAATATTCTATTTAAAATTCGCCTCTTCGTTTTAAGCAATCCATATAAATACGGCAATAAATTGCAATAACTTTATAATTTGTATAATTAACAAAACAAAGTACTGTTAGCAGCGAATATCAACAAAGCTCCGTAACAGAATGGAATTTTTCCGTGATATCAATATGATTGCTATCGGAACAGACGCGCGGCTTAATATGTAAGGGAAGACAATACGTTGAGTACAGCAACAAGCTAAATTGCATCGAGCATCATGAACGGTGATATTGGAATAAGATTTCCCTCGGGCCGTGTGCAATATGACTGTTATATTCAAATCTGCATTTTCAAACGTACTCCACATATCTGAGATTTAATAAAAATTCCCCAGTATCTGGTAAATTCTCAGCTGTGCATCCGTCGATCGATCTTCTTTTATTTCAGTTTTAGGTACAGAATTCGTCTTTTGAATGTCTTCGTGGCGTAGTTGGAGGGGGAAAGCTATATTTAAGTGGGATCCAAGGTACAAAGTTAAGACTCACAACAACTTTCATGATTATTTCTGTGTGGCTGGCCTTTTTGTTATTGTTTATTGATAGAATGCGGTACGCTGAAGGAGAGCGCTTTATTACGTGGTACGTTACGTATAACGCGGTATAAACTTTTTAGGACTTACAACTATTTGTTTCGGGTTCGATATTGAGACATACTTTTTAAATAATACAAGACTTAAAAACTACAAATATGTTTGTTTTTTTGTTTGTATTTTATCTTGATCTGTTGTTTATTCGTTTTAAGTTACACCATCGCTTTTATGTTAATGGTAGTAAACACGTCGCTGCCGTAAACAGTACAAGCAAATACCATCCACGTCAACAGCTAAATGGAAATATCGTCGCTTAGGGAGTCAATAAAATCCACGGGTAAACTATCACTAAGCCCGTTGAGACATTCGGGGAAGTAAGTTGAGCCGTGCAAATGAGCAAAGCGGCTGAGTGGCGCGGTAGGCGGGCGCGACCCGCTAAGTCTTCCCAAGTCGAATCCGTCATTATTATTCCATGAGGCGGAGTTAGGTACAACGGGGGCCACACCTGCGTACACTCGCGTACAAATAACCGCGTAAACCTGACAAATGGCATCACATTCATATCGGTCAGTGTAGCCGCGCTACCAAAAAATACGTCTCAGAAACTCAAGAGATTTCTGGGTGCCCTCTACTCGCGTTTGTGGCAGTGTGTTTTTGTCGGAGGCTCTCTCACGCGTATTATATGTGGGACGTTAATCCCTTCAAAAGGTGATGTAAAGTTTTTGGGACATGTCTGTGCTACAGTTTCTTGTTGCTCATTCAAGGCTTTTAGGTGTTCAATCTCAGCGTTATTATTATATTTTAATTGTAACTGTCATGTTTAGTCTATATTTTAACGTATGCCAGAGAACCATCTTGGAAGTCACGAAATTATTTTTTAGAGATATATAATTGGACAAAGAGAGTCAATTAAAAGTTAAAAACTTTTAATAAGATGTTGAAATTTTGTTTCTTGTCGAACATAAGTAAATAAGTATAAACAGGGCAATGACTGAATATTGCGTTTATTAATTTGTTTAACTTTAAGTATCATATTAAATATTTATTGTACAGTATACACATATAATACAAACAATGTTACAAAATACTTAATACAAGCTCAATTTTGTACCGAGATCATCCATCTTTTCATTCTAAACGCGTTGCCGAAGGCACGTCAAAAGCTAAAGTTGAAAATACCGGATAAATTATGTAAGCGAATAACATATTACTGAAGCTAAGATAAAACAATAAAATATTTGTTAAAGCTAACGCGATAGAAACTCTCTCATGAAGATACATCCTCGGGGAGGGAATAAATAAAGTTTCAAGACGGAAAACACGGGGAGGGAAATACAATCCAACCTTTAGCTGTTGCCTCCACGATGTGTTCGCGCTATGACGCAAGAGCTAGCTGTAAATAAAGAGGAGTGAGCTTAAAGAAGGTTTAGGCACTCGCAAACTACCAACAAAATGAAGAATGTTGTCAGAAGTTTATATCTTGAAATGTCTCTTTATAAGTCTGACTTTGTATGGAATACCTGCCAAAAAGGAGACTTAAGTCTTCCATGTTTTCGGTTTGATTCAGCTTTTAATTAATATCAGGATGCATGCAATATTATAAGATTGCTGAGCGGGATGCCAATGTGATAGAGTAGGTAAAAAATGGTAAGATGCAACAGGAGGAATTGACATGTTTGATACTTTGAATCTTAGATTTTCTTTTGAAATATATGAAAAGCTATTTGACAGTCTCGTTGCGAATTTAGCTTGAGATCAGATTGTAAAATGAAAGGCCGCGTGTTTATGTGATGTTAAGTGTTTGTGTGATCCAAAAAGTAAGGTGTAAGGTTTTAGTTGTAAGTGTTTGTGAGACCAAAAAGTCTCTTGTAGTTTATGGTACCCACGACGCAAGACTTGTGTGGTCGGGACTATTGTATGTATATGACTGCTGTGTGTGAAATTTATTACCACAACTAAAAACCAATAGTGTGCGGAACCCTAAGCGATTTGTAACGTTCGATCATACAAAGTGTTAACACCTTAAGTACGGTCTGTGAGTGTTGCGTTCAAATTATGTACTTCACTTAAACCGAAGATAAATTGCACTAATTTCGGATTAATCGCTGACCCAGTTTGATCGACGCTCGAAGATGGGCCAGTGAGATACGGGATAATGTTTGCCAACTGCAAAACGGTTTGATTTCAAAGGAATTCCTAGCGGATTGGTTCAAGATTGCTCCATAGTTTACCTATGTTTGGAGTTTGGTCATTTTTGCTCTAATTATTTAATACCTTTGAGAGAAAACTTGCATGTCAAATAGTACTTCATAAAAAACCTATGAGATTGTTAAGTCCACTAACTAGTTCTATAGTATACAGGGTGTATTTAGACCGTGATCGAAAACTGAGGCAGGTAATAGCGAGGGTAATCACAAACCCAGGGGCGATATTAAAAATCCCGACAAAAAATAAAAATTTTGACGTTTTCCATACAACCATCGGTGTTAAAAGTATGTGGTTTGTATGGAAAACCTCAAAATTTTTATTGTTTGTCGGGATTTTCTTTAATGCCAGGGGGTTTGTAATCACTATCGCTATTACCTGCCTCAGTTTTCGATCGCGGTCTAAATACACCCTGTATACATATTTATGATATATGTGGTTTGTTCCCAGGCGTACCTGCACAGTTGGGGCTCCGCAGACGAGCTGAACATGTTGGTGGGTGCGAAGGTGGGCGGCGCGACTCCGCTGGTCATCGCGTGCAGAAATGGACACTACGACGTGGCCGAATACCTTATCGAGAGGTGCAAGGCAGACATTGAACAGCCCGGCTCAGGTAACGAAACAAAAATTATCACAACTTTCGGATCAGTCGCGACGTCGTATAAGATTGTTTTAACGTATTTTTAATTGGAAGCTACGAAAGTGAAATTTCATACGAAAACACAGATATATACAGGATATAGTTTCACCAGAAGGATTCGAAACGCGCGATTATAATATACTGCGTATTAATATATTACTATCAACTTTAGTGCTGTTATCAAAGTATGGCTTAGAATATAAACTACTTTGCTTAGTTACTAAGACATTCAGACGTCTACACTGAATATAACTTGGATAATAGTCATAAAACGTTCATAAGATAATGTTAAATGGTGCAGTCATTTTATAGTTTCTATCTTAATAAATTATAGTGCAGAGCATTTGAATGAGTGCAAGGACCTGGAGTATTCGCTTATGCTTATTCAGATGTATAAAAGGCAAAATAATTCGGGCAAAATAAAGACAAAGAAGACTGTCTTTGACAGACATTGGGAGGATTTTGCAGGCTTCCAGTGGCGAGACACGTGTCCCTTGTCTAGTTATGCTCATTTTGGGCCAACTCGTGGTATTTATGGGCACGGCGTTATCACTTTGTCGTATCCGTAAAAAACTACTTGAAAGTAAGACAATTCAATATTACCTTCTAACATGTAAAGCTTTTGTATCGACTTAAGCTGAGCTTAACATCTCTGTGTTATGAGGCGAATGGCAGGACAGTTTCCAACATAAATCCTTTCAAAAATTGGGCCTAGTATTTCATATGAAAATGTTGAGTTTAACTACAAAAAAGCCCTGCATGTGCGCCTAATTGCGATGTCAAAATATACATCTGGGTCACAGTTTTCCCCAATTTAACTTATTCAATGAAAAAAGTAAGCATATATAAGCATAGTCAGTTTCGTGCATAATTAACGAATGCATTCCAGTGATTTTAATGCGGTCGACGGGTGCATCTTAGTGATAAAATTGCCGCAATCAGAATTGCAGATTAGTCACAAAGTCTGGTATTACTTTGTTCGTGGAGCAAAATGCTTTCTTTTCACTTTATTCCACAGTTTTGCATAAAAATTTGAGGTGATTGTATTCCGTAATGTGCTCAACTTCTGTTTGCGGAGATTTCCTCTGTTACACATTTGGTTTTTTAACTTTTGTGTTTTGCGTTTGTCATGGAAAGGGAGAGTAAAATTTTTGTTAGTTTTTTTGAGAACTATTTCCACAACCTTCAAACCTTTCAAATTGAAAAATCTATGGGAAGATGTCACTTGACGATAAGAGATTGATTTATGCTATCGTAATATGTAGTATGTTTATGCAACATAGTATGTGCCTATAAAGGACATTGTTTTTTTGACTTAAAGAAGAAAAACTTATAGCAAAAACGATCGAAACTTGCATACACACGGGTACTATGCATGTTATAAGCGCGATGCAACATCATCAGACCAGTGTGATCGATGTACCACGGCAAAAATGCTGCACGTATTTTATTCATATAGCTAGACGGTTTAAATGTTGCTACGGGCCATCTGTCGCCGTCAGACCGTCATTTGTTATTCGTATATTATTGTCAATCGCACGTGACTTTTGAAATGTTGCCGATTTGACTTCGCAAAGGTCACTATTAATTTGTATGGGACTATGACACTATCGTGGTTGGGTGTGGAGAGTAAATGTGTGCGATAGTCTTATAGTGGTCCCTTGACCACCATTCACAAGATATGTTTTTTTTTATGAATTATCATGAGGTTCTTTTCTAGAGGGGAAAGCTGATAATGGGCACTTTCCGCCAGCCCTAGGGACCCCTCCCATAGGAATGGTATGTCGGGGTTACCGGTCTTCCAGCTAATATCAGAGTGTAGTATCATAATAAGGAAGCCTGCACACCTAAAAACTTTCCAATTAATGTCAAGTGTGTGATTAGGGAGGGATTATTAAGTTAGATAGAGAAGGTCGGTGTTCAACTGTCAAAGATATATTTATATGCATGTTGTATGGGCTACTGACGACATAAATAAATATAAAAGCATTGTTATAAACTTAGAGGCACAAGTGTGTTAAAAAATTAAGGCTTACGAGTATATTTTTGTGCAATAAAAAGCAATATTCTGTCTTTCGCTTTGCTCTGGAGGGAAGTGTCCAACTGTTAGAACTACTATTTATTTTCTTCTAATTAATTTCTTTGCGGGTAGAGACAAGCTAGATCCTTATGGATTCATTGAACTTAACCGCTGCTAGTGATTTCTGTGCGGGCCATTGTCAAACTTGGAGTACAGGAGTTCCAGTGGTGGGTGTATGGACAAATCTTTTAAATAGAAAAACAAAAGTGTTTACGTTGTTTAAATCTTATTATTGTTAGAGTTCAATTTTAATTTAACTTTTATTATGTACTGAAAGAACTGATGACGTTTTTGTTATACTTTGCGGTAACTTTCTGCACTAAATAAACAAAAAACCTGTAGAAGTAATAGAGACGACAAACAATCTTAAGTATAAATATTTTATCCAGCGTATGAGTAAGTTTAATAACCAAAAATAAACGAAGACTATAGTACGTTTCTTAACATACTGTATTCACTCATTGTTCATACCTTTCTATGAAAAACTTTAACTCTTTGAATAGCATTACTAAATATGGAGCGCTTAACAGTTGCGAACCGATTGAAATCTAAATTGGAAACTACAAGACGAACTTCTCCCGAGTGACCGTCGAATATGAGCGCTACTTTTACAAATTCTGTTCGCAATTCGGTAGCTAGCGGCAAAATTATAATTAACCAGCTAACTCTGGCCAGTGTAAGAAGTGAGTTACCCGAACGGCTATTGTTTTTAATGAATTCCAAACTTCTGCAAACTTCCAGCTACGAACATTACCTGCAGCTAATTCCAATGGCCAACTTTAACGAACCGATGCACTAATTTGGCGTCTCATCGGCTTTTTGTATGTTTTTACTTACGCGACAAGTTCGACCGCCCTAGGAGCATTGTTCCTTGTGTAAGAATTTGTTTGAACATATCGATTATCGGTATAACAATACATTGGTGTTGTAAAATATATTGTTTAATTTGTAATCATGTATTTCATTTCTTTAACGACTGATGTTAATAATTACTTTACTATGATTGTAAGTGTTAAGAAAAATAATATTAATATTAAAACGGCCAGCCCGGTGACGCAGAAAGCTAGAGTTCAGCTTTGCAGATTTCATTTCCACACCGGGGCAAATATTTGTGTGATCCAAAAATTTTTGTTTCGAGTCCGGGTGTATGTTAGACGGAAAAATCTCTCGTAGCTTCAGACACCTACGTACGAAGATAAATTTTATTTAAAAAATCACGTATAACTTCGAATATGTACGTCTAGGAATGTGAATTCGGTATGTCTAGGATTCTTAAAAGAGTTTACGGTAAAGTCTTTAAAACGCTATAAGATTGCTTTGTTTAATTATGTCACGTTTATGTCTTTTTAACAAGCAATTTGGCTTCAATGCTAAAATTTTATCATTATTCGATCTTTGTCACATAATTTTAGATATGTTTGTTAAATATAGTCAAAAGTTATATACAATTATGTGTTTTTTTTTAATCCATCAACCTGTCTAACTGAATACATTAGATTTTTAATTTGCGAATCTTAAGTAGTAGCGAGTCTGATAAGGCCTAGTAAGTCTATGGGGATTTACATGTGTATAAAAACATATACCTTGCCAACCTTTTCACAGATACTAGTGTGATTAATAGTTTATAAAGCGGATAAAATATTAATTTAAAAAATGCTAAAGAAAGTTCTTCATATTAAGATATTTTAAAGTGTCAATACAAGGTTTCCCGTATATACCTATTTAAATTTTTTTAGGCACATTTAGGCTGGCAACGTTATCCCAAACAAGAAATGACAATTTTTACATTAACGATGCTGTTTTAACACCTGGTTTTAATTACAATTATATATTAATTGAATTAATTTTATGCGAACACGTTAATGAATAATTTCAGTAATTTTAGCGTGGGGGCGTCTGGAAAACCACAATTTTCGATGTAAATACTTATTTTGTGTAACCCAATAGCTAGCAAAAAAAAAGCGAAAACTAAAACGAAAGTGAAAAGAAATTGTCTGGTTACTTTTTTTAAAATTCATATTTTAAAATTTCTTTTATGTCATTGGTACAAACTTATCATAATCGTTATCAGCGCATGTAGGTCCCACTGTCCACGGGCTTCCTCTTCCATTGAGGGGCTTAGGCCTTAGTCCACCACGCTGGCCTAGTGCGGGTTGGTGGACTACACACCTAAGAAATTCCTTTATCACCAGGTACCAGCTTATAGTTTTAGATATGAAGTTATACACAAACGATGCAGTCACATCACACTTATAAAACTTGCGTCAGAGATAAATAAAATGCACTTACACTTGACTTGGTCTTCAATTTAAAGAACATAAACCCAGCCAAGTCTTACCTATATTCTTTTTGAAATTGGGTTTAAAAATCATCTCGTTAAATGTGATGCTCGTAATTCTATCAAGTATATTAAAAGAAGTTGAAAAGCGGCAATAAAGGAGGTTACCTGCGGGATTCACTCGCGGTTCCTTTAAATCCCTAACGAGACCCGCTGCCAAGAAGTCGGGCACTCCATTTGTATACGTACCTTAATAAATATGTATTTAGCATAAATTATGAGACGCCGGGTTATTTATCTTCTTGAAAAGTTTCGCTTCTGAGATATTTCTTTGGAATGTGTAGTTTATTAAATAAATAACAGCATATAATGTAGGCGCTTTAGGGAATATTTAGGAGTCTATACGCTCAAAAAATATATTCGCTTACTTCTGCCTATCTGTTTCAAGGGATTTATACAACAGTTCCTATGTGATTTAGTCGTGCAAAATCTCATATTACTCAACGGGCTTAAATACTATTTTCAAATGTAGATAAACCTTCGTCCAGATTACCTTTCATCATCATTATCGTAAGCCAATCAATATGTCGCCCTATGCGCAGAATAAAGTTATATGTGCTTTTGCACAACTTCTCTTTTTCAGCGATTTAAGCTTAATTGGGCACAAAATTATCAGTAAAATTTTATATTCTTCAAACAACAACAAAATGTATGATCATTGCAATATATTATTAATATTACATGTACACTACAATCATTATTACTTCACTAGTGCAATATATAAACAATTTTGACTCTATTATAAACATAAAAAGCAGTCTGGTGTTATAGACATAAGTAACCTTATTCGATGCATATGTCGATATGTCCAATTGCTCGTCACGTATGTTCTGCACAACTATAAGATGGTTTCGGCCTTAGTCTACCACGCTAGCATAGTACCGGTTGGATGACATTAATTTTAATGAATTTACCTTCGTCTCATTAACATCTGAGCTCATCAAAAGGCATACCTTATTAAAGAAATCCACACACAGTTGCGATTTACAAAGACGTAAAAGAAAGCATTTACACAATCCTTTGAAATCTTTAGCGAATGAAACGCCCAATCCGATTAGACCGTTGTGGACGTCCATCCACGGCGACTCTTTTCATCGGCTAATCCATTAATTCACACACGGTACTACTGCGGCATAGACTAGAGTGAGACTATGGCCGGCCATGCGTGAGACCGAATCATTCCGTCCGGCTTGAGCCGGCCCAGACGGACTGCTCGCAGCGCGGCGCGTCCGACCGTGTAATCGCACCATCGTAAGTGCATATTGATGGCAAGGAGTGTACGTTTTTGATGTTTCTGCATTGCTTAGTAGTGTAGTGTTTATATTGAAATAAATTATAATAAGAGTGGGTATAATGTCGGTTGTTGCGGCCTCGGCTCCATGGATATTCCGCGGAATATAATTATATAATATTATCAGAACATTTATGGTAAAGAAAAAAGTTGCGTTTGTCACATAAATGTATAATAATAAGTCCTTAATTATGTAAATCGCAAGGTATATTATATCTAAATAATAATCATAATTTTATATTAAAACATGTTATTTTTTTATTTTTGTTAATATTTCCGGTTTGTGGCAACACAATGAAAATGATAGTAATGGATGGAAAGGAAAGGTAAAAATTGTGGTCTTTTAAGCCACCCTGTTACTTTGTGATCCCCGTCCGAGTGATTAATGATTTCCTAGAAGGTTACATCGACGTTATCGTATTTGATTTGTTCCTCCCAAATTAGTCTTTGGATAGTCCTTTGTCAAAATTTAGGGTTTATTCATTACATTTATTATTATCTACTGTCTAGAGACCCAGCTAGAGTTCACTCTCAAAAAAACAACGTGGTAACACTAATATCAGAAACCAGGAAACATTTGGTTTCACAGTACACATCCGAAACAAAAATATCAAAAAAGTATTCGCTACAGTGCGGAGATCGAACTCACAGCCTCTCGTGTTACACACAGAGGAGAAACAGCGTGTGTGTATGATTTCTAAGCGGAGGGTTCTTTTTCATTTTGTTATAGGCTAACGTTTTACAGTCGATTCGCCTGATGGTAAGCAATTTCACGGCCTACGCTGCTTAGACGGAACCAAATCATCATCATTATCCTCAGCCCATGTACACCCCACTGCAGGGCACCGTCCAGGACTACCAAGGGTTAAGGCCTTTATTTATCACGCTGGCCTACTGAGGGTTGGCGGATTACACATCTAAGAAATTTCAAAGTACTTTTAGCTGCACGCCTAAAAGTATCAATTCACAATATATTAATCATCAGTGCGTTCTACATAATGTTGACGTTTAAAAAATGATTGTAAGATTATAAATGTGTAGTCTATAAGTCATTAATTTAGTATTATAACACTTTAACTACCCTAACATTTGATCTAAAAATGCCCGCCATCAGTAATTACCGCTGGAAGTTACTCGCAGGATCTCCGATGTGATTGTTCCGTGCGTTGTTTGCGACAGATTGACGGTAATTTCATTGCTATTAAGCTATCGGAATAGCACCAATTTCCATTCACCAATTGTAGTTTCCATCGGATCGTACGTTTTTATTTATTTGCCAGTTCGTCGACAAATTGATTTGTAGTAATTGGTATTTGTGTTGGTACTGTACGTTTTAAGGTTAAATTACATTGAATAAAATATACTATGACTTCTTTGTTTCATTTCATGAAGTCTTTAAATAACAATAGAAGTGATTAAATATTTCAAGCATAACCAATTCGTTTGAGTACGTTCAGTGCAATATTGTCACAGTTGAAGTTGCGTTCAACATGGTTTGGGAAGTTCAAATATTTTCGAGCATAGAAAAAATCCTCATTTCAATTCCAGCCTATAACATGTGTATCAATAATCGATATTTAAACAATAAATAATATTTAAACTAAATACATTGTGAATTCGTTTGTAAAAGTTCATCATCATTCTCCTGCCCTGATCCCAATTCTTGTTTGGGGTCGGCGCAGCATGTTTTGTTCTTCCTTCCTGTGTGGAAGGACAAAACATGCTGCATAAGAGTTTTGGCATATGTTTTACGGCCGGCCGCCTGCCTGACGCCAACCCTCCTTGGGAATCTCTATGTTTTAAAGGGAATGGTGTGGGGATAGCGTGAGTTTGGGTAAAGGATATTGAGGGAAAGGATATTTGGCCTGATGGTAAGGATGCTACAGTCCCGGATAAGGAAGTATTAGGAGACTGTAACAGCTCGGGGGGCCGAGCTCGCGTACTCGTAGCCCTGTTCCATGACTGGCTAGATCAATGGAAAAGGCATCCCCTGACCAATCGTTTGTAAAAGTTCAACAATGGAAATTAATTAAAATTTCAAAACGTAACATAAATCTCTGCAAGCAATTCACGTAAACATAACTATTTAATTAACTGCCGGAGGGAATTCAATATTTTTACTGCTCCAATTAATCGCTAATAGTTTTGGATCCTCATTATTTTATAATAACACCATTTAATTGAATTTTATAAAATTTATCGTGCAGCCAGACAGTATATGTAACGCATTTTGTATATCATCGATCTGGTGTTAACGTGTTGGCTACGTTAGTAGCTAGCAGATCTTGGATGAGACTGCCCATGGTAGAGACGAATGAAATGCTAGAAACGAGGCCTATGCCCAGCAATAGGATGAAAAGGGCTTTGAATGACGATGATCTGATTGTCTTATAATAACCACTTCAAGTGCGTCCCATTTCTGTTTCCATCGTTGTCTGGTTCGCTTCACCAGAACCAAAATGCCACAGACATTTTATTTTTATGTTCTTCATTAAAAAATCTCTACTGAATTTTCGGAAACGAATTCTACATGCATACAGTTGTGACGAATTGTGTTCCCCAGGTATTAAAAATGGGGCACAAATATACAGGGCGTGAAGCCATCTAACAGATCGATTTCGATTATAAAATCTGATCTGCGAATCTGAATTGAGTGGGGATTTTTTGATTGCGAAGTGGATACATTGCTTCGTTTGTCCTGCAGTATAAATTGACGAGGATGATCAAAACCTCCATGGATCCAATATTTGTCACTGAGTTATTTAATAGGAAATTCTTAGTAGCAGACTAGCAACACTGTTTCTAGGAATAAAAGGGGCGACTTGTATTTGTTGGGACTTAAAATAAATCTCTACCGAACAAAAATGCGGATGGAGATGTTGCTCAAGACCATGATGGTTGGCGCTTTCTTAAAGAGGCCTACGTTAAGCAGTGAATGGTGATAGGCTGAGAATTAAAAATTATAAAATAATTATGCATGTATGATTGTTTTACGTTAATATAACTCAAGCATATATTTTTTTAAGCTAGGTACGAAGAATAAACGTCCATTGCTTAATAGTATGACAAAGTCACTCGTGAATTATTTCGTTAAGCAGTTGTTAGTGCGAAGCCACAACACTATCATCAAGATGAGATATTTTCCACTAGAGAATTATAAAGTATGACGATTAATGTACTAGATAGCTGCGACTTCGTGTGAACAGTTCATTCTGTTTCTTTATTATGTTTGTTCTTTATTACAACGGTTAAATGAGTAAAGAAATATATGTACTCAAGTCAAAAATAAATTGATGGCAAATAACATCATCATCATCCCCCTGCCCTGGTCCCAATTTAATCTTTGGGGTCGGCGCAGTATGTTTTCTCCTTCCACACGTCCCTGTCAGCCGTCATGTCTTCATTCACCCCTTTTTCATATCTTCAGCTTCGCACTCCATCCATCTCTTTTTTGGCCTTCCTCGGCCCGCCCATCCATCCACTTTCATATTCATCACCTTTTTTCCTACATATGATTCATCCCTTCTCATAATGTGCCCATACCACGACAGACGGTTTCCTTTCATCTTTTCTATCACAGGAGCTACTTTCAGACTTTCCCTAACGTATTCATTCCTCACTCTGTCACTCCGTGTTATACCACACATCCATCGCAACATTCGCATTTCTGCTGCATGCAGTCGTCTTTCATCCGTCTTCTTCGTTGCCCAACACTCTGATCCATACAATACGACAGGTCTTATAATGGACTTATATATTCTGCCCTTCAATTTGAGGGGCATTCTGGGGTCACATATTGTGGATGAGACCTGCCGCCATTTCATCCAACCTGAGTTGATTCTCTGCCTTACGTCCTGGTCAATGTCTCCGTTGCTTTGCAAAAGTGACCCGAGGTAGCGAAATTCGGAACAGACTGGTACCGGTATTCCACCCAGTGTGACGGACACAGAACTTGAAAGACCGCCGTAGTCGCAAAACATATATTGTGTTTTGGTTTTGCTGACTTTAAGGCCAACATTTTCAAGTCTATGCCGCCACACCTCCAGTCTGTTCTGCACCTCGTGGCCACTTTCTGACACCAGCACGATGTCGTCAGCAAACAGCATGCACCAGGGTGCCTCTTCCTGTATACCTGCCGTAACGGCATCCATAATCAACAGGAAGAGGTAAGGGCTAAGAGCCGACCCTTGATGCACACCAACAGCGACATCGAAACTGGCCGTAAGACCAACCGCAGTTCGGACTTGTGTACTGCATCTGCGGTACATGGCCCGAATCAACTGCAGGTACTTCTCAGGCACACATTTCTTCTTAAGGGCCCACCATACAACTTCACGCGGAACCCGATCGTAAGCCTTTTCGAGGTCAATGAATGCCATATGCAAGTTTTTGTGTGCTCTTCTGTATTTTTCGCACAGCTGGCGAATTGCAAAAATGGCATCCATTGTCCTACGGCCAGGCATAAAACCGAACTGGTTCCGTAAAACCTCACACTCCTCTCGCAGGCGTCGTTCAATTATTCTTTCCCATACTTTCATAGTGTGTGACATTAACTTTATCCCCCGATAATTGTTGCAATCTTGCACGTCCCCCTTATTTTTAAAAATAGGCACCAAATAGCTGGCGCACCACTCATCGGGTATCGTGCCGTCCTGCAACAACTTATTGAAGAACAAAGTCAGCCACTTCCACCCAACCACTTGTAAGACCTTCCATACTTCTACTGGTATTCCATCTGGTCCAACCGCCTTTCCATTCTTCATTCCATTCACAGCATTCTTAACTTCATCCATCTTAATTTCTCTCACTAATCCCATGTTTACCGGTATGTCCTCAAGCAAACCATTCCAATCATTCTCTTCATTCATTAGTCTCTCAAAATATGTTTTCCATCTGTTCTTGATTCTTTCATCTTCTGTCAATATTCCTCCCACTTCGTCCCTTATACACTTTATATGTGTAACGTCCTTCGCCTTTCGTTCCCTCGCTCTAGCCAGCCGGTAAATTTGTTTCTGTCCCTCAGGGCTCTCCAGTGACTCATATAGTATGTCCTGTGCCTTTGCCCTGGCGACAGCCACGGCTTTCTTAGCTTTTTTCTTACACTCATCATACTCAATTTTCTTTCGCTCTTTCACACTAACATTTCCCGCTTCTTCACGCTGCCATTCCTTAAATTTTTGTTTTTTCTCCTTAAGCACACTCTGTACATTATTCGTCCACCACCATGTATCCTTCTCTCTCATGTATTTCCCTTTTGACTCTCCTAAAACTTCCCTTCCCACCTTTCTTATGCAATTACTCATTTCCTTCCAACAATCATTCACACTTCTGGGCTGTATATCGCCCATCGTAATTAAATCTTCTTCCATGCGTCTCTTAAATTCTTCTACACAATCATTCTTCTTCAACAAATGCCATTTAATTTTGGAGGGGGGTCGCGCCTGGGATTTACCTACTTCGACCACAATTTTGGTGTCCAATACTAGCAGGCGATGCTGAGACACTAATTCCTCACCAGGACACACTTTACAGTCCTTCACGAACTTGAGACTGTTGCGTCTAAGGAGGAAGTAGTCAATTTGGGTGTTATGGTGGCCACTTTTGTAGGTAATAAGATGTTCGTCTTTCTTTTGAAACCACGTGTTGGCAATCACCAGGTCCAAGGCCGAAACCGCTTGGAGTATGGTTTCCCCATCCTTGTTCCGGCTCCCAAATCCCCATCCTCCGTGTACTCTTTCATACTCCTGTCTTACTTTCCCAACATGTCCATTAAAATCACCTCCTATAATAATCTCTTCATTCGTATCTACATCCATCATCGCGCAGTCAAAGTCCTCCCAAAATCTTTCTTTTTCCAGGTCATCACATCCTGCTTGAGGACAATACACACTCACCACACTAAACATCAAGTTTTCTACCATAATCCTAACAACCATCAATCTGTCACTTATTCTTTTCACATCTATCACACAGTCTTTCAAATTCGCATCCAGAACAACACCCACCCCATTCTTTTTCCATTACTTCCACAATAATAGAACTTATACCCTTCTCCAATCTCTCTAGCTTTCGTGCCTCTCCACTTTGTCTCTTGCACACAAGCCACATTTATTCTTCTCTTTTTCAACACAGCCGCTAGCTCCCTTGACCTACCAGTCATCGTACCTACATTCCAACTTGCATACCTCAATCTCATTTCCCGGGCTTGCGTCTTCCGTTGCCCCCGCCCGGGCTGGTGCAACAACCCTTGCCCATTTCTCACAGGGACCGGGTGCTGCCCCTGCGCGTCGCCTACGGGGGACGCCCTAGCCCTGTCGCCTTTCTTATTATCCATACTGCATACAAAAGTTTTGGCTAAATGTTTTGATGGCAAATAACAACCGAACATTTTTAAAAGGATGGAGCTTTCACGTAAATTAATATGAATATTAGTATGTGGCTGGTGCAACAACCCTTGCCCATTTCTCACAGGGACCGGGTGCTGCCCCTGCGCGTCGCCTACGGGGGACGCCCTAGCCCTGTCGCCTTTCTTATTATCCATACTGCATACAAAAGTTTTGGCTAAATGTTTTGATGGCAAATAACAACCGAACATTTTTAAAAGGATGGAGCTTTCACGTAAATTAATATGAATATTAGTATGTACCATCATCGAATCTCTAAAGGGGTGAGCGAAGCTACCTATATTTATAAACTTATTATTATGTCACGTAGGTTTTGTTACAATTTTTTTCACTATTTATAAGAATGATAAAATAGAAAAAAAAACTTTGAAAAAGTCTAATATTTAAACGCGTTACTACTATGTACCGGGCCCATCATTTCCACGTTCAAGATATGACGTATATGACGCACATACCAAATATACCTACTATTCAAACCAAATATACGTGCGGTCAGCATTGATGCTCAAATTAAATCACAATGCATGCTAATTTAGAACACAATCTATAGCTTCGTTGATAAGCTTTGCTTATAAGGAGAAATAAATTCCTTAAGAGCAATAACAAGCCACAGTGGCATAACTTTTATAAGACTGATTATAAGTAAAATACTGTCCAGAAGTGTTAAGCAGCAAGAGATCTCCACGCTCAATATAAAATAGATGTTTATGAGGTCTTTCTGCATTAGTGGATTTTTTTCTGACTTACTGAATACATGTCGCTTCTTGTGTTGTGACTCAAAAGATATCTTATTCATAAAGAGGCCTTTTGTCGATGATGATAATAATAATAGTCTTCTTTGCTATGTCTTATTTTAAGGACTATTATCAGTGGCGATCCGATCGTCGACCGGAGCGGACGTCTGTGTCGCGCCAGTCTGAATCATATTTAGTGCTGTTAAATAACTAGTGCAGACATCGAGTTTGAACTCATGATTGTATTCCTAATATTGCTTCTCAATGTTTGAGAGCCCTGAGGAATGTTTAAGACCAGAGAAGAGGAAAGGAGATGAAGACGATGAAGAATGGACAGAAGTTGTATCTAAAGGAAAGAAATATAAACAAGGGAAAGATAAGGTCGAGGTGTATTTGTCGTGGAGCGAAGCATTACCTAAACAATTCGGTTTAGCCAAAATATTAAAAAATGCGGGTATTACTGACATACAGAGAGTAAAATATCTCAGCCCTTACAAAGTGAGACTCGACATGCAGAGTGAAGCGAGTGTCGAAAAATTGGAGCAGTGCGAAATTATAGCTGAAAAGGGATGGCATATACAAAGAGCGATGGAGAAGAATATATCACACGGAGTTATACGAGATGTGGACTTGGATTTGACGGACGAGGAAGTATTGGAAAAAATATCGTGTGAACCTGCAGAACTTATTTCTGTTAGAAGACTTAAGCGACGTACTTTAAATGAGGGGTGGATTCCGAGCGAGGCAGTGAGATTATGTTTTAAAGGTAATTACCTACCCGCATATATTTTTGTTGACAGTGTGAGAATCAAAGTCGATCCGTACGTCTTTCCTGTTTCCCAGTGCTCACTTTGTTGGAAACTAGGACATGTAGCGAAGATGTGCCCAACAAACAAAATAGTTTGTCCCAAATGTGGAGGTAATCACCCCAATTGTGAAGTGACATCATTTAAATGCGTTAACTGTGGCGGAATGCATATGGCCATGTATAAAGGTTGTCCAGCGTTCGTTAAAGAAAAAAGGATACGTGAGATAATGTCCGAATTTAATTGTACGTATAGGATGGCACTCACAATGTATGTGGCCCCCAGATCACCAACCCATGTTCCACCAAAGGATTTTATCTATAACACCAGTCCAGCATCTGTTGCGGCGCCTTCCACATATCAACCAAAACCGTCTACGTCATCCGAAGCTACAACATACGCCAGTATAATTAAAGCCAAAGGCAGGGTTCATAAGGCGGGAGAGGAGAAGCAAGGGCCGCGACAAACTTCTAGAAAGCAACGGTTCCAGGAAGAATATTCATCATCAAGCCTTCAAGAACTACGCGAGTTGTCGGGTGAAGAGGTTCCAAGGCCCCAAAAACAGGAAAGGGAAGTTGAATTTAGCGAATTATTTAATAGAGTAAAAGAAATATTATTTTTGAGAGGCGCGTCTTTACAATATAAAGTTAAAAATATTATTAAATGTTGTGTAGAATGGCTAATATTAGTTGTGGTTGAAAACATATCAGATTTACCGGCTTTGAAAACTATGTTAGAATTTTTTATTAATAATGAATAAGAATAAAACACCTTTAAAGTTAACTATACTCCAATGGAATTCACAGAGTTTAAGACCGAAATTAATTTCTTTTGAAAACATTTTACACCAGGAGAAGGTCCATATTGCTACCCTGAGTGAAACCTGGTTAGAAACTTATAAGAACATGAAGGTGTCTCATTACGCTATTTACCGCAAAGACCGGGTAGATGGTTATGGTGGGGTAGCCATTTTTGTACACAAATCTATACAAGCACAACAGTACGATATATTGATCTCTAACCCGGGTATCGAAGTGATAGGTGTAAGAGTTTTTAATTGCTTACAAATTGAGTATATTGTGGCAGTCTATTGTGCACCTTCTGTAGCGACCAACCAACAAGATTGGGATTTTCTTTTTTCTATGTTTAAAAAGAAAACTTTAATCGTCGGTGACTTCAATGGCCACCATAGAAATTGGTCAGTTAAAACGGACATAAGAGGTACTCAAATTTTCGATGCTTCTCTAGATAACGGATTTATTACTCTTAATGATGGAAAAGCCACTCGAGTTAAGCTAGTCAATAATCAACTCCAAGAAAGTTCCCCCGATATTTCCTTCGTTTCAATAGACCTTGCACCGAAACTGTACTGGAGCATTCTCAATGAAACTCTCGGTAGTGACCATCTGATTATCAAAATTTGTACTAACTTGAATATTCCACCTAGAAAAAATTGTGGACGGAATTTTAAGAGAGCTAACTGGGATGCTTATGAAAAGGAATTAGAATGCTTATTTTCTAAATTTACTCGATCAGAAAATTTACAATACGATTACGACAAATTCATAGATTACTTAAATATAGCAGCAGACTTACACATTCCTTATTTAAAACTAAACACTTATCCCCATTCTTCTTTCTCGCCTAAACCTTACTGGAGTCCTGACCTATCAAAATCAGTGGCTAAACGTAGATTAGCCCTAGCTAGGTTCAGACGAAATCCAACACCCAATAATTTACTTAATCTTAACCAGACTATACGTGATACACAAAAATTAATGCGCAGAGAAAAAGACAAATCCTGGCAAGAATTTTGTTCATCTTTAGATCGGTCCATATCACAATCTGAGATGTGGAATAAAATGAGGTGGTTTAAAGGACGTCAAATTGTTAGACATTACGTTGATAAAAACATGGCCACTTTATTGCTGCGATCTTTATCTCCAGACTACTCATCACCTAGAGATCCATATTTTACTTCAAATAATAGTCAACTAGACGCTCCAATATTAAGACAGGAATTCGATTACTGCCTTTCCAAGAAAGACACATCGCCCGGGTGTGATAATATATCGTATTCCATGCTAAAACATTCTCCAGAAATTGCCAAATCTATTTTAATGTCTCTTTATAATGATTTTTATTTATCCGGTTTTGTTCCCGCCCAGTGGAGGGATGTCAATGTTTTACCTATACCTAAAGCCGGCTGCGATCCATCGTCTGTATCCTCATCATCATCATCATCATATCAGCCATTAGTGGTCCACTGCTGGACATAGGCCTCCCCCAATGACTTCCACCGGGAACGGTCGGAAGCTGCCTGCAGCCAGCGACGTCCCGCGACCTTGACAAGGTCGTCGGACCACCTTGTCGGGGGACGTCCCACGCTGCGCTTGCCAGTACGTGGCCTCCACTGGAGAACTTTCTGGCCCCATCGGCCATCAGTTCTCCGCGCCATGTGGCCGGCCCATTGCCACTTCAACGAGCTAATCCGTTGGGCTATGTCGGTTACTTTAGTTCTCCTACGGATCTCCTCATTTCTGATTCGATCACGTAGGGAAACCCCGAGCATAGCCCTCTCCATAGCTCGTTGAGTGACCCTGAGCCGTCCCATGACGCCTTTAGTGAGAGGCCACGTCTCAGTGCCGTAAGTCATCACTGGTAACACACAACTATTGAAGACTTTTGTCTTCAGGCACTGAGGTATTTTGGACGAGAAGACGTCTCCTAACTTTCCGAACGCTGCCCAACCGAGTTGGATTCGACGATTGACCTCTCTCTCGAAGTTGGACCTGCCTAACCGGACCACTTGTCCCAAATAGACATATTCGTCTACAACTTCGAGAGTCGAGCCCCCAACTGCGATTGGGGTGGGCACAACATGGACATTCGACATGATTTTCGTCTTGTCCATGTTCATTTTAAGACCCACCTGTTGGGAGACTCGATTGAGGTCTTCGAGCATAGTGCTAAGGTCCTCCAGCGATTCTGCCATGACTACAATATCGTCGGCAAACCGAAGGTGTGTGATATACTCGCCGTTGATGTTGATGCCGAATCCTTTCCACTCCAAGAGCTTGAAGGCGTTTTCCAGCGCGGCAGTGAACAGTTTCGGAGATATAACATCTCCCTGTCTCACGCCTCTCTGTAGTGGAATAGCCTTCGTGCTCTGATCTTGTACTCGAACCGACATGGTGGCGTTGCTGTATATGCTTTTCAACACCTCGATGTACCGACAGTCAATGTGGCACCGCTGGAGAGACTCTAGCACCGCCCACGTCTCGATCGAATCAAAGGCTTTCTCATAGTCCACAAACGCTAAACAAAGCGGCAAGTTGTATTCCTCGGTTTTCTGGATAACTTGCCGAAGCGTATGGATGTGGTCTATGGTGCTAAAGCCTTTTCGGAAACCAGCTTGTTCGGGCGGCTGGAAGTCATCAAACCTGCGTTCGAGACGATTTGTGATGACCCTCGAAAACAACTTATAGACATGGCTCAGGAGCGAGATGGGCCTGTAATTCTTCAGCAAGGTGTTGTCACCTTTTTTGAAGAACAGTACCACCACGCTCCTGCTCCATGCCTCTGGCGTTGAGCCCTCGAGGAGAACGGAATTGAAGAGCCTCTGAAGGACTTTAAGTACCGGCGTTCCGCCCGCTTTCAGAAGCTCTGAAGTGATTCCGTCCTCACCCGGCGCCTTGTTGTTCTTAAGTTGTTTCAGGGCCATCTCAATCTCACACAGGCTGATGTCCGGGATATCATCGCTGAAGTGGCGGATCAACTCGGCTCTCGGGTCTTCGGCCGAGCGAACAGCGGGCTTGGCAACCGAGGTGTAAAGCTGTCCGTAGAACCTCTCGATCTCCCTTAAAACCTCTGCCCTCGACGACACTACGCGGCCGCCCTCCGTCTTCAGCCTAGACAACTGTCTTTGCCCAATAGACAAGTCTCTTGCAAACACTTTGGAGCCTCCGTTCCGCTCTATTGTCTCTTTAATGCTCACAGTATTGTGAGCACGGACATCGTGTCGCAAGGACTTCCAGATCCGTCTATTGAGCTGACGATATGCTTCGGCATCCTCGGAAGACTGCAGCGCCATAGATCGACGTTCGGCCATAAGGTCAAGAGTGTGGACCGAGAGTTTTTGTGGTCTATCTCTACGGCGAGGTCTAAAATGCTTAGATCCCACCGCATGGACAGCTTCTACCAAACCGCTGTTTAACTCGTCCACGGCAAGGTTTTCTTCCAGGCACTCGAAGCGATTTTTCAGCTCGAGTTGAAAGCTCTCGGGGTTTTGGATATGAGCGCGAGTAGGTCGTAGCGTAGACTTCATCAAGCGACGTCTTTCTAATTGGACGTTGATATTCAATGAGCCTCTAACCATTCGGTGATCGCTACCGGTTTTCACCCTGTTGATCACAGAGACATCACTGAATATCCGTCGTTTCGTCGTCAAGATGAAATCTATCTCATTTCTCGTGGAACCATCAGGGCTCAGCCAGGTCCATTTCCTGTGAGGCGGCTTCTGGAAGAAAGAGTTCATCGCAAAGAGTCCCTCTTTCTCCAGGAATTCGGCCAGCCTCTGACCCCTGGGGTTCCGTTGCCCATGTCCAAATTGCCCCACTTTCAACTCCGCATCGCTTCTCATGCCCAACTTTGCGTTAAAGTCTCCCATAACAACATTGAAGTAGGTTTTAGAAGTATGTATGGCCCGACTTATGTCCTCATACATCTCCTCTACTTCTTCATCTGGGTGTGTCGAGGTCGGCGCGTATACCTGTATGACCTTCAACGAATATCTTTTGGATATTCTGAGTATCAGGTACACTACCCTGCTCGACACACTTTCGATGGATACGATGTTGTTAATGAGAGACCTGCGGACGAGAAATCCGACACCTCCTCTGGACTGTTGGTCGTCCCCCCGGTAGAAGAGCAGGTTACCGGACTTGAGGGTTATCGTGTCCTCCCCAATCCTGCGGACTTCCGACAACCCCAGAATGTCCCAGTGTAACCCGCTCAATTCTTCTTCCAGTTCGACAATCTTCTCGTCTGTCCTCAACGTGCGTATGTTGTGTGTTACCAGGGCCAGTCGTCGTCGGGGGTGGTAGCCGGGGCCAACCCGGGGATTCTTAGCACCCCCCGCCCCACCGTTACCATGGCCGGTATCCTCGCTTCGACCTATTTCAATGATGTCCTGTGTTTGTAAATGTTTTCATAGAATTTTATGCAATAGAATTGAATGGTATATAGAGAAAAACAACTTCCTATCATATCAGACTACAGGATTCAGAAAGTCGCGTTCAACGTTAGATAATCTCGTTAGTTTAATTTCACATATTCAAGTAGGTTTTTCAGAAAATAACATGACAATAGGATGCTTCTTGGACATAAAAAATGCCTATAATAACATAAATATTCTAACCTTGCTTCGAACTATGGACAACATTGGAGTTGGATCTAAAACTTGTCGGTACCTTTGGAATTTTTTGAAGGAGAGAAAATTAAAAATAATGTACGATAACGCCTTTGAATGCCGTTACACAGGTACAGGTTTAGCACAGGGTGACCCTCTCTCCCCACTACTTTTCAATATAGCCACCATGAAAATATGTAGAGAACTAACAGTCAACGGAGTATTTGTATCCCAGTACGCGGACGATTTTGCCATATTCACCAGTTGTAAATCCGTTGAAAGTGGCTTTCCACGCATGCAAAACTCATTAGATAAATTAACTGTTTTACTTTTTAATTTGGGGCTATCTATTTCTCCTTCTAAAAGTAAAGTATGCATTTTTAAAAGAGGATACAAAAGAGAGAGCATAAATTTAATTGTAGATAGAACACCATTAGAAGTTGTTGATAATCTAAAATATTTGGGTTTATGGCTGGACCGCTCTCTAAAGTGGACCAAACATATTAGTGAATTAGTAGCAAAATGCACAAAATCATTAAATATTTTAAAAATACTGTCTGGATCGGGGTGGGGAGTACACCCATACCATCTCAGGAGGTTATATATTTCCATCATTCGTTCTAGGCTTGACTACGGAAACTTCCTATACGATAATGGCCTTAAACGCAATTTAACAAAAATAGACCGACTACAAAATCAATGCTTGCGCATAATCGGTAGCTTTGTTAAATCGACGCCAATACATGTAATGGAAAATGAGCTTCTCATTCCACCACTACATGTGCGCAGATATTACTTGGCTGGCAAGTTTTGGTTAAAGATAAAATCTTTTGAAGACAATCAAATAATAAATTTAATAACACACCTACAAAATTTATGTCGAAATTTATATTGGCGAAATAAAAAACATCCTTTATTATAGCCTAAGATCCCACCACTGATTTACTACATACATTATGACGTGAGTCAAACACATATTTTTACATTCGTGTATGAATAGGAGAATACTCTGATATACCGCAGCCAGTCAAAATATGCCCGCAAGTAATTTTAATTAAATTAATAAAAAAAAAATTTCGTAATAAAATTTCATGCACTACGTATTTAAATAAAATATTATCCACGCCATAGCTATGCATGTACAGAATTCTAAAATCCATAGGTGCCGTTCCACACTCAGCCGCAACTACCCCGCAGCCAGGTTCAAACAGGTGATATTTTGGAGTTTTTTACACTCATAGCGTACTCGGATGATTTTGGTATCAAATTATAGCTGATTTTTTTTCTAATATGATGATATATGTCTGCCTGTGAAATAATAGCCGCAAATTAGTGGTGCCATCTCTTAAAAACGCGAGATAACCGAGATAAAATGTTCTCTGCTGGCGGCTCAAATAGTAGAACCGACTTTACATTGACTCAAAAACTATAATTATGTAATTAATATTTAAAAAAAAACTTTAAAGCAATAATAAAAACTTAAAGTAGGTTGTCTGGAAGAGATCTCAGTTAGCGATAAGATCGCCTATTGTGCCTATTCTGCATTCATAATATTTCATGAATTGACTGTCTCGTGGTCTTGCGGTACAAGTATGTGCCGCGCGATCTAGAGGTCCTGGGTTCGATTCTCGGGTCGGGCAAAGTGTTATTGGGTTTTTCCATTAGGAAATTCTCAGTAGCAGCACGGAGTCTGGAAATGTGCCCGAATAATGGCAATAGGCTCGCCCCCTATTAAGTGGGACTGATACATACATGGCGAAATGTGGGTGCAGAAATGGATCTCTGTCTACCCCTTCGGGGAATATAGGCGTGAGGTATGTTTTGTGTCATTTAATATTGTGTATGTATAATATTGTACAGTGTACAAAAAAATATATAAATAAATAAATAAAAGATTTATTTCATAATCATTTTTTTTATTAACCAAGTAAAAATTATAAAAGGGTATTTATGAAGTATACAATTTTGACTGTCTTATTTTTTTACAAAATCAAATACTATGCATACCATAGTTGAAGAAATATTCATTTCTATTACAGTTCGGTAATACAAATATTAATTAGTAATTTAATGTTGATTAAAAAAAATAGCATAATCAAAGAATTAACTAGGAAAAGGGTTGTTGCGTTTTTAAAGGTTGAAAATTAAAAAAGGTCGTTCAATAATTAATTATCGGAAATGCCGAAATATCAGCTTCTTCAAAATCAGTATCTTCAATCAAATTATATATTTTATCAGTGTATTACATTTTGTTATTGTTTAGTCAGAGTCAGATTCCTCGTTGCTTTCAAAATCGCAGCTGTCGCTATCGACATCGCAATCAGAATTTTCGCTAACTCGCGTTTTTAAGAGATGGCACCACTAATTTGCGGCTATTATTTCACAGGCAGACATATATCATCATATTAGAAAAAAAATCAGCTTTAATTTGATACCAAAATCATCCGAGTACGCTATGAGTGTAAAAAAACTCCAAAATATCACCTGTTTGCACCTGGCTGCGGGGTAGTTGCGGCTGAGTGTGGAACGGCACCTATGGATTTTAGAATTCTTTACATGCATAGCTATGGCGTGGGTGATATTTTATTTAAATACAAAGTGCATGAAATTTTATTACGAAAATTATTTTTTATTAATTTAATTAAAATTACTTGCGGGCATATTTTGACTGGCTGCGGTATATCAGAGTATTCTCCTATTCATACACGAATGTAAAAATGTGTGTTTGACTCACGTCATAATGTATGTAGTAAATCAGTGGTGGGATCTTAGGCTATTAGTAACTGTCCATGAATTTTTAAATAACTATCATATTTATTCAACTCAAGAGTTAGAGCGATACATGTTTGAAACTTGGATGAGCAATGTGGACCTATCTCATGTTATTCAAACTAGCATCGAAGGCGTAAACAAACCAAAAAATCATTATAAAGCAGGGAATTTGAAACGGGTTAGTGAGCAGTTTTTATTATTAAAATATCCTAATTATTATAAAATATACACAGATGCGGCTTGTGATGCGGAAAACTCAGGTTTTGCATTATATGATCCTCAAGCCTCAATTTCTATTAAATTTAAATTAGACAACCAAGGGTCTATTATGTGTATTGAATTATTAGCAATATTTGAGGCAGTCCAATACGCCCGGTCTTTCAAATCTGGCAATTATGTGATACTAACTGACTCCAAGAGTGCTCTTCAGCACATGGCTCGGTGTACTTCGAGTTCTCGAAGTTCCCCGATTGCCTACAGAATATTGGATGCAGTTAGTAAGTTGCAGGGTAAAAATATAGTGCTCCAATGGGTACCCTCTCATGCTGGCTTAGCTGGCAATGAGATGGCCGACCGGTTAGCTAAAGAAGCCCTTACAGATGGAATTGTTTTCCACTATCTACCTTATTACAAAGATGTCCTGAGTGTTGTTCGCAGGCGGTGTGACGAATTGTGGAAAGTCCATTTTAATGAGAGGGCATTAAGCAAAGGTATATGGTACAAAACGATTGTACCGAGGCTATCCCGGTCTTGTTGGTTTGCTGATACAGATATGAACCGTAACCTTATTGTGACTGCTTTCAGGCTGCGTTCCGGACACATGCCCCTGAATAGTTATGCATTTTTAATGAAAAAAAGTGTAACTCCTAACTGTATTGACTGTGGTGTACCAGAAGACGTAATGCATATTTTAGGAGAGTGTGTTCGTAACGAGGCTGAAAGGAGAATATTTTTATTAAGATTCGGCTATGATACACTGCAAATTGGCTTGTTCAATAGTGTCCTGTCCTCGCCTTTATCGGACGAGGCCAGAGCGCTATTCAAAATGGTGATGACAGGAATTAGACGTAGATAGTTGTAAGTAGTATAGTTAGTATATAAATTGTACTAGAGTTTGTAATGAGGGTGACATGTTCTTGTTGAACCAAACCCTCTATAATTAAATAAAGAATAAAAAAAAAAAAAAAAAGGACTATTATAAATTAAGGGTTTATGAGTGCTCACAAAATGCCATAAATCAACCACTAAAAGACTTTCCACTGGGAATAGTAAAAGCATTTTGCGAGGGCGATAGCCTCTGGCGAAAGCTAAGACTATAAAAATTAAGCCAACCAATCTTACACGTTTCTTTTATATCGCTATTTAAAATGCTATTACACCGTCTACAAGGAAACAAAGATAAAAACTTTTTTATGCGAGGTAATTCATTTGGTTATCTTTCTTTGCGATCGTTCATAAATTACACTGTTTCCTAATTGCCTGCCTTTTAATGTTCTAGAAAACTGTTTACCCTAACTTGTTTTTGAGTGAGAATGTTTTTGTAATAACATTTTTAAGTGAGTTTTTCTACAGCAGCTGTTTTACTACGTTGAAATAATGGTAAATTGCTGAAACTATGTTGCTATTTACATAACAATTAACCCAAAAATAAGAATAATACGAAAGGTGGCACTGATGTGCCAAAACGAATATTCTATCCTGAATACATACCTTTTGGAGGCCTACATATGTCCAGCAGTGGACATCTTTAGGCTGATGATGATGATGAGCGTGCGCCTTTTCGTAATAAAATACAGATGACATTAACACACACTTACACACACGCACGCACTCCCGCACATATGTATATGCCCGAAGGGGTAGGAAGCGTTTAATATCTGCGTCCTCATTTAAACGAGCGTGAAATTCAAAATAGTTATCGTGATCCATGTACCATTCCGGGTATGGGGCTCTTCTACACTTCGGTGATTATCTGAATAGGATAGGCCGGGAAGCGACGTCAGATTGTTACCACTGCAACGACGGAGCTGAGGATTCTGCCGCACACACTCTCATGCAATGCCCTGCTTGGGAAGTGGGGCGGCAAATCCTTATAAACCAGATAGGACATGATCTCTCCCTACCTGCTGTCATTGCGGCGATGCTATCGGGAGAGTCAAATTGGAAAGCTGCAGCTTCTTTCTGTGAAGCAGTTATGCTTAAGAAAGAAACTGCAGAGCGGAATCGGGAAAGACTCGATCCCGCTCGGAGAAGAAGGCGTCGAGGCGATGGTGAACATCGACTTGAGCCAACTGCTTAAAGGCAGAGAGAAGAAGCTTGGCTAAGGATAGTCATTGTACTCTCCGCGATAAGGGCTTTTTAGCAACGCACCGGAGTTACTCTGGCGTGTTCATTTTTGAGGTCCCGGAGTATCTCCTTAGTGCAGATGAAGGCGTACATGGGGGGCCTCTTCTACAACTGAAGTGGGCTAGTCTAGGCCTAGGTGGCCGGACATTGTATCTACATTAATTTAATAGGTTCCATCGAATTACGGAAGCAAAATGCAAACAATTCCATATGTACACACTCGAGATGTTGAACAAACATTATACAATCCTAATCTGGCAAATTATGTATATGAAACAATGACTATCTACGATTTAATAAGCCAGAATTTAGCTGCGAATTTACAGGGGAAATATTGAGAGGAATTTGTTTGTCTTGTACCTCAAGATATAGCAAGCTGCATTTTATAATTTTAAAGATTTGTGACATTCATTGCAGCCAGTATTTTTTGCGTTTGTTCAGGGTAAAGCTGTTTTAATTGCTTGAAGTAAAGAATTCTATGTGATTTTGTATTACCCATTTGATGCTGTAGTAAGAGTAAAATATATTACAACGGAGTTCGGTATACACAGGTATATAGATCGCCTGACAATTATTTTTCTTCTACCTTCGAGAACATTCTATTCATTAACTGATAGTACAAAAATATGTACCGATTCAAACCAGAAATTGTATGCAGTTTTTGGTTTGTACGCATGGCCATCCAATTAATTTGCCACATCACACATTCAATTATATTGAAATGTGTCAATTTGAGTAAAATGATAGCGTTTGCGTTTCATTGAAAACCATTCTGTTGAATTGTTTAATAGAGCTATTTTAAACCCTGCCTACATAGGTAAGTATGGTATTAAAGATAAAGACTATTGCTGGCGGCTTCGATCGCTTTAATGTAGATTTATCGTCAAATGCTACAAAAAATCAAAAAGAAACATTTCATGGGATGTAAGGTAAGGTTTACATGCGACGGACGACCAAGTAAAATTCGCTAATTGAAAATCTTTTAAACCCATATTACAAAGGCGAGCCTACGGCGACTACCAAGCAATTTTCCAGACATGGTACTTCTACTGACAATTTTATAATGGGAAACCCACATAATGTTTTACCAACAAGAGTTAAATCATAAATATTGAATAGTACATATGTTCTCATTCGGAATTTTTACACGAAATCTTACCACACATGCTCTGAAATAGAAACTAGCACAAATCGAGAACCTTATAACAAATGTTCAGGTGCAAACATAGCGTATTTCCCGGGAGTGTAGACCCGTTTGATTAGAGGACGTTGTTAGTGCAGTACAAATCTCGGATGAGACTTCAACCACGCTTTTCTGGCGTACCATTACATATTACTTTTTAATCAACTGTTTTTGAAGAATACCCCCTGACAGATAGATAGAAAAAGGGGTAAATTATACCAGTAATATTATTACCAGTTGATAGGAATTCTCGGAAGGATAAAACACACTGCGGCATCCCCTAAAACGATTTGACAAGACAGAAAGACAAGAAAAATAGAAGACAAGACCCTTTTGCTTATTACATAGATTCTTTTAGGTATATTAATTCCTCTATAGCAGCAAAATAAAGGTAAGCCTATGTTTCTAAAACAGATGGAGGTTTAGTACAGACGGAAACGTTTCGGCAGCGCCCTGCAGCACAACAGAAGTAGGTTTTCAAATACGTTTCTAATATTTTAGACAATATTATAGTAAATAAAATGTGTGTACAATAGTCTGGTCTACTAAAAGGAAAAGTTTTTCGACAAGTTAAATTACTATCTGTCAGTTCTATAAGTAATAGCGAGGGATAGATACCCGAGACTGTCGAAAATATAAAAACTATTTCTCGCACTTGAATTGAGGAATTGTATTTTAATAAAAATAAGATATTTTTGTCTTTTTGTTTTGTTTCATAGTTTGGTTTCAAATTCTGATCGTTAGATAGAAATTTATTTAATGTTGTTTATATAAAACAACACCAACCACAAAAAATATCTTAGTAACCTACGCTTGAACGAGGGAACTAACCAAAAACATCACACATCCATCAAGCAATGAGTTATTGCTATTTCAAATTTAAAAGCCTTACTAAGACACTCAGTATGTTGATAACCTGAACCATTTTAATAAGCAGGTTTATTTCTTAAATAAATACTAGTGGAAGCGTCTTAAATACACATGTTTTAGTGTGTCACTACAATGCATATACGAGGCAGGGTATTCTAATTCTCGGCACATTGCCAAACAGTTTGAAGTGGAGATTATGAACCCACCTATCTTATATCTTAAGGAAGAGGCTTTCTAACAAATAGTATGATTTATTAACAACAAATAAATAACACAAATAAATGATTTCATTGCTTATGTTATTGTTCTAGGAATAAAACATTCCAACATTCATCTCGGCGGTTGCGGGTTCAAATCCCAGCCACCCTCACTTCCCTTTTTCGAAAGGATCGTGTGTATTCAGAATAAATTGTCACTTGCTTTAACAGCGACGGAAATACTTTTCAATACTTTCATCATCAACAGTCCACATACGTCCTACCATCGAGAGGTTTTATACCTTAGTCCACCATGTCGATACCTAACTATAGATTCTATAGTAACACTAAAATGGTGCTCAATTATTCGCCAATATGATATATAATATTATCAGATCACTTAGTAAACGTATGACGCAATTAAACAGCAGCAAGGCTTGAAATCGAGGAATATTGGAGATCCAATACAGCGGTTAACATTAATCTAGGTTTATGAATAACTGAGTATCACCTTGCGTGGTATTATTAACATTGTGCCCGACTGTGTAAGTTTCATTCCCCGAGGCTCGTTTCGTAGTTGAAAACTTAATTCTCCAAAGAAAATTTTAGCGATTTGTCCTTGTGCAATATTAACACGTCTTAAATGTCTGGAAATGGGCTCTGAGTAGAAGATGTAAGAAAATGTCTGCTAGTGAATACTTTAGGCATTCACCAGATATCTAAATAAAATATATTCTGGGTTAGTGTTTAGGCTTAGATCATCAACAAATCGCTGATATCCTAGTACATCTCAGTATGATTTGCGCACGTAGGGTCCTGTACCATTTGTTATAGAAACGGCAAAAAAATCATCTGTTGCGTCTTACACAAATTATTTTTAATAAGCCATGGATGCTGGCCGCTTCCGATAGAACACTTTGGAAGTCTCTGGGGGAGGCCTATGTCCAGTAGTGGACGTCATTTGGCAGATGTTGATGATGATAATTTTTTAAATTACATATTTTTTGTTACAGCGGCAACAGAAATACGTCACATATCAAAATTTCAATTGTCCACCTACGATGGTTTCTGAGATACAGCCTTTAGGTACGGAATCTGAAAAAGGAAACAAATGGGAGCTTGAAACAGCTGACCACCTTTGTACGTATGGGGTGTTGCATTAAATTAAAGTAAACAATTTGCAAAAGTTGCGTTGCCGTCTGCGTGAAGTAGATTGTGCGCTGAAGCCGCGAAACATGCCATCATTTCCGACCTGATACGTTTTACAACGATTCTTTGCATCGCGTTTAAAAGTTATATTCGTTTAATGTTTATACATTAACCGCAATGTACAGTGAAATATTGCTGGCTTGTTATCTAGGGTTGTCGAGTTGCAGAAAAATCTCACACAATATTAGCGGGAGTGCTGTGTTTAAGGCCTGGCGGAAAACAGGCTTAGAGGTTTTAGGGGTAAAATGTGTCAAAAGTGCACTATTTGAATTGCGGATAACACAAGGACCATAGTCAGTACTTTAGTGCGACAGAGCCGTCATAACTGCGGTCGTGTCTCCATTGCAGTACGACAAAATTTTATCGAAAAACAAAAGATTTTGTTGATTATTTTTTTATAGATTGAAAAATTAAGACACTGGGCATAAAATATTGACAAAAAAAAGTTGTTCTCATCTTCTTCTTCTTCTTCATCAACCTATATACGCCCACTGCTGAGCACCGGTCTCCTCTACCATTGAGAGGGTTTAAGGCCATAGTCCACCACGCTGGCCAAGTGCGGGTTGGCGGACTACACACCTAAGAAATTCCTAAGAACTCTTAGGTGTGCAGGTTTCATCACGATGTTTTCCTTCATCGTTAAAGCAACTGATAATTCAATGTGAATACACATATAACTTCGAAAAGTCAGAGGTGTGTGCCTGGGGTTCGAACCCGCGACCGCCGAGATTTTCGACCGCGCGCCCAAACCTCGAGGCCATCACTGCTTTATTCTGTTCTCATCAACACCTATCAATACTTTACATAGCTTTGGCAAAACACGTCACCATATTGATACTATTTCGTAATGGGTTTATATATGAGAATTACCGTCGGCCCATTTCACTGATTTATCTTCTGCACCAACGTTGTCACTAATCACTGAATGTATCCATTGGCAATGATGTGTGGTTCGTATGTACACATTGGTAATGTTTACTGTTCTAACATTCTATGTGCATTATTCACGCTTGCATCGAAGAAAGGTAGGTTAACATAAGGGGTAGGTAAAGGTCTATTTCCGTCATTATTTTTTCCCAGGTCTGTTTTTCTTGTGCCCTATAATACTAAAAGGGTAAGATATAAGTAAACTTATAAGATCTTACATTTTACCCGTACGTAAGTTTTCCGCAAAACACGGTATTTCAACACTCAGGTTTTGCTGACTGTGTTTTTAGTCCCACATCGAATTGGGGCGTTTTGTTACCGTTTACAGAGCATGTTCATAGACTCTAACATAGTGGTGATACTGACTACATCGCACTTCTTATCAAAAGTGTTGTAAATAAAAATTGGTGTTTTTCAAAATTGCAAAAATCTGCTAAGTCATATCTTGTCACTGTTAGTCACTGATTCAAAAATACCAGTAAATAAATATTTTAGATGCTTCATCAATAAATTGAAAGCAGTTATCAATTACTTTTATAAAAATAGTATTTTTAGTTTAGTTTATAAGTTTGTTTCACGTACAACAAATTTTAAGTATAGATAAAGACGAATGGTGTTGTACTCAAAAATTGAACTTTGAAACTAACACCTATTAGTCTTTATTATAATTATCGAGACGTGTTACTATTAACATAAAAAATGTACTGTGTATATTATACGAAGCACGATGTATTCTGAAGATCTTGATCCAAATTTTAGCTTCACATAAGGTTTTGCGAAGTATTTAGTGACATTGTCTCCGGAATATGATACTAAATATTAACGAGCTAATTGAGAGGAGTATGTACAATTAAGTATCCACGTTGTAATAGTGTCTGATTAAAATCATATTTTTCGCAAAATATACCTTAATAAACTTCATTTACCTATGACAATTCTTATGGTTTTTAACTGCATATAATGGTTGCTATTCGGACGGATTAGAATATCCTAAAATCCAGTCGACTGGGTTTCCTGCAATCTTCCAACTTTAATAGAATAAAACACGGTTGTTTTGCAGCGGTTTTCCATAGAAGAGTACTACAGTCTTATTTGCCTGTTGCTTTACCACTTCAAAAAGCTTTATTTGTGGGAATAAAACAGTAATAAATTAAGTGTTTAATTTACAGTGAAGGGTTGCCATGTAATACAAGACAAACAGTTTAATTTTAATTGCATTCAACGTGATGGATGACGATGTCCGCTTGCATTGCTCAACATAATTAAATTATTATTAATACCCAGCTTCATGTGGTACAGAGCTATACAGCTATTAACACCATGGTGATAACAGGAGATGTTTTATTACTTGTCTAAGCAGATTCGGGCATTCTCCTACTTCATGTATTTGGTTGTCAGGGTCTCACTGCTTTGTTGGTTCATCATCATCATCATCACCTCATAAACGGCCACCACGCTGCGGGACTGCGGGTTAGTGAACTACATTAGGTACATATCTTTTAAATTCCTAAATATTTATAAGGGTGCAGTCTTCATCACGATGTTTTCTGTCATCGTCAAAGTTAGTGATTATAATTCATGGTGAATACAGTTTCGTATACAGATCCACACGAATGAATACAAAGATATTAAATCTAATATTATTGATCGCGGTCAATACTAACCGTTAGAAGCATATTCAAATCGCGATATAACCCGGAAACTGAACCAATTATGTCAATTAAAATTAATTGGCACCCTTACCCAAAACAAAGTCAAATAAAGGGAACTCAAAGCAGCCTTCCTAGTATGCACTTAATATGTACAGAAGACTCAATTTGAATACTATATTTCATATAATTAGGAAATCAAATGTGATTTCAAATACGATCTTCAGTTTTCCGATTACGCATTGGTTGCAGTCATGTAACACTTAATATTCATTTATTTATTTATCTTTAATACAACTTTGTACAGGTGGACTTAATGCCTAAGGCATTCTCTTACAGTCGAACCTTAGGTTAAATTATGCAGAGATGAAATGTAGGTATTTATTTATTTATTATGCTTTGTTGTACACCATAATGATAGAAACAACATTTTTATAGGTCAAAACTTAATAATGTAGTGCCACAAATGGCGGCCTTATCGCTATAGGCGATTTCTTCCAGGCAACCGTTAAATGGACTGGAGAGATCAGAGACAGAGTGGGTGGTCATATCTTTAGTGAATTTAAAAATGTGAAATATTGATGTAGGCAAAAATTTCAAAATAATAGCAATAGCAATGTAATAATAGGTATTGTATATTTAAAAGAAAACCATCACTTATTTGTATAATAGCAAACTAATAAAATCTCAATTTGAACCATCTTAATATTTTACACTATGGTGCAGTAACCGTTTCGCTATTTGTATAGCAAGCGTCTACACACACATATTGGAGTATGTTGAGCTTTTATTAGCGGATGTAGGTTACACAGACATGTAAGCTTTTATTGAAATGTCGTGGGCGTAATACTGACACTTAACAACGTAATCAGCTGCGCGGGAACAACAGACGAGGCCATTCCTGTAGCATTAACGTAAATACAGAGTGTATTCAGACCGTGATGGGAAACTAAGGAAGGTTGGAAACTAGTGAAGGTGATTACAAACCCCTGGCGTGAAAGATAATCCCGACAAAAAAAAATTTAGACGTTTTTCATACAAGCATCGGTATTAAATGTATATGGTTTGTATGGAAAACGGCAAGATTTTTTGTTCGGAATTTTTGAACATCAAAGAGTTTCTGATCACCATAGCTATTACCTACCTTAGATTCCGATCACGATCTGAATACGCCCTGCATAGGTAAAGGTTTGAGATACTGTCTATTACTAAATTCTATTACATTCTGAATTTATACCGTAAAGATGAACTCGTCGGATCTAAGGTATGGGCTGGTAGGCTTAGCAATATTATGTGATGTCTTCGTTAAAGTAACAAGAATGGTGCTTATTACTACTATATTGGTTTCAAAATATAGGCCAAATCTTGTTGGAAAATTTGGTATTTTTTTATATTGGTAGGATAGGCACAAACTGACAATACTAGATAGTAGGAAGTTGATATAATTTCACTAAGTCGATAATTTAACATTGATAAAAATAATAAATAGTAAGAAAAGTGTTAAATAAGTAGGTTTTAAAATAATTGTTATCTATTTTCAAAAATGCCTAGGAAACTAACACAAAGCTGTGCATTTAGCCTTAACCTGGAAATAAGACCCATTTTTGTATACGGTTCATCAAGCCCCATGCGCATGTTTCATAAAATATATAAACATACATGTATACTCACGCCAATACGCCCCAAGGGGTAGGCACAGAAGTAATTACGCATCCTCATTTTCTCAACTGTGTTTTTCTCCCACATAATATGGGGCGATTTTATTGCCGTTTTTCGGGAACATTTTCAAACTCCTTATTACTATTCAAAAAATATATCCTATGGAAAAATCCAATGTCACTACTCGACACTGGAATCGAATCCTTTACCCCTATATCGCTCTATTACACACAAATCCGTCATGCTTAGAGGCATTAGCATGTTTTCTAGCAATAATTTAGTTTTGAGGTAGATTTTAAGCCGAACGTCCTTTCGTCCTCGAATGGCATCACGGTGTTGGCTTGTCACGAGAGAAACTCATTTAGGCAAATAGTTCGCCGAATTTTATCGCTCGTTTCATTTGCAAAGGCGCGTTCTTAGATTTAAGAAGATGAAAGTATTTTAATGATGCCATAAATTTCTGGAATTTTTATTTAGATTTAATTGCTTTGGGGCTTGTTTTAAATTGTTTTGCTGTTTTTGCTACTTACCTATATAAAGTGAGATTGTTTGTATCTTCCCAAAATAAGTAACATACAATGTGGGCTGGAATTATAATTATTAAATTAAATTAGAAATTGTTATTTCACTACAGGCTTTGTTCGTTGACTAAGATCTGTTTGTATAAATCAAAGGGTGATATATCTCCGTACTATTATATTAAAGTATATACTATTTAGAACTTGTATTTAGTAATCTAAATTCTTTTGCCTAACATTGGGATATTTAAGCGTAATTTTATTCTAAATGCCTAAATAAAAATCAAATGTTTAGTATAAATTAATTCACTATCAAAATTCAGCTCGCCGAAAAAATATCAAGAGGAAAAGGCCCAAATGAAGTGGCGCCCGGAACAGGATAACCGGAATGACTTTCCGGTCCCGGTGGGATCGTAAAAGTCAACGCATGCATTTAATTTCATGAGTTATATTATAACCGACGTGTACTCGAATGTGCCGCGGTACACACTTTAATTTTCCGGTTTTAATTATGGAACCGGAAAAAAATTCACGGCGCGAATTTTTCTACGTCCCCTCCCCGGAATAACTGCTGATTCTTTGTTTAAACATTCAATGTTGTGCATGATTGTTAGGATGGGAAACGCGTCGAAAAGTGTTTGCAAGAGTTGTTAGGATTAAAAAGCCAGTCTTCTCTTAAAAGTAGTTTTTTATCTTTATCATTAGGCAAGATCCGCGACAATGTTGGTGATGTGATGATTAAACGAGAGATCCCGTAAATTAAGATTATTTAGGGTATTTTTAAGGGCGTTGGTTGAACACTCAAGTAAATCATAAGCCATTTAAAAATTGACCAGCAATATTGTGTTGGCTAGTGACAACTATTACTAATGTTAAATTAGTCTTCAACAATCCAATAAAGTTGCCTTGGCATTACAAATAATATTGACTAGGTATTCCAATCGATAAAAATGAAACACTTCACTTCCTGAACATAAGCTCCATAAATTAAACACTAATTTACACAATAAACAGGGTTCAGCCAGCGTCTAATCCTCGTTAAAACCTTAACAAATAAGCACACACTAGAGGGACGGACCGTGTTTGTCGACAAACATCTATGCATCTGTTATGGGAGGGATTGTGTGCAAATATATGTCGTGTTTGGTTAACATAAATAAAGATGAAACGAACCGATTTATTGTGCATCGAGGCTTAGCTTAGGTGTTATTGTTATCTCTACTCGTAGTAATTTGTGGCTATGTCTCATAATCCTTGGAAATTGTCAGACCATGACCGCGTTTTTAGTAATCTTGGACTTCTCTAATGTAATACTGCAATAGGATCTTCACAGTTTGGCATGATTGAGGAATGAGGAATACGTCTCTTCGCCATCAGCCCGTGTACGTCCCACTGCTGGACACAGACCACCTAAAAAGTGGGAGGGTTTAGACCTTAGTACATCTCTGAATAGTCTGTATTAAGATAGCGCTGTATTCATCATAAATGAAATTGAACTTAAAAGGCAAAATTTTATTGAATGTTCAGTAAATGTGCCAAAACGTGAGACGGAAAAATAGCTGCCCATGCCCAAATAACCCCAGCTATATGATACTGACACTGATAAATAGTTTGTGCAAACATCGTTTTCTGATTTGGGGCTTACATAAAAGTAGAGTTTAAATGGTCGGGTAATAATCATTAAAGGAATACCGTAGATTTAAAACCAAATATAGTCTTTATACAAAACTAGTACACTGTACTATACGAGATCACACAACACGGAGCTCACATCCAAAAATGTTGTTTCCATTTACATACACCAACCGAATGACATAGCAGGAAGGCCTTACGAGCAAATTATGTTTTTAATAACAGCACATGTCTTCGTGGAGCGTTTATTGCTCGTACATTAACTATGTGAGCCATATTGGCCACGTGCTTTACTATATGAAAACAGCTAATCTCGTGAGGCCTCGCAAGGGTTTATTGTTATACCGTTTTATGATTATCTTGAAAAGTGCTAAAGCTTTATTGCCTCTTTATAAATGCCGTAAAACTGGTGCAAGATTTATGTCCGTACCTTTTCGCCGGCCGTAGATACACTAATCCACTTTAATCCTTACTTTGGCGATGTCTATTCGACAAAAAAATAGGTCCTTTATCCCAATTTGCATGTGAATGTCGCAGACAGTACCGCTCTGGATGAGAGTGGGTACATTTTTTACGGCACCTACCCCGAACAACCCGTGATTAACATAAAATGTTTGTGAAAACCTCAATATACGGGCCGTATGACTTGATTAAGTGGATGCCTACATAATTTTGTACAATCTTTCCGAAATTACGTCATTTCAGTGTTGTGTTTGTTTGCTCAAGTATTAGATTTGGAATTTATTGTACTGTATAGGATTTTATGGCATATAATATAGTATTGAAAATTGTCAGAAAAATATCATACAAAGCAACTTTCATGCATAACTCTATGTTTAGAGCAAGTCGCATGTTACTTAATTTTATATTTATCAATATTCTACAAACTTACGAAAAATGTACAGACATACTTCAATTTTACATAAACACAATACATTTAAAATCCGACAACAGTAAAACACTTAAGCTGCCAGTGAGCAGTGTATTTGGGAGCGTCAAGTATCGCAGTGGTTAAGTAACGTTTGGTGCGGTCAGGGCTCGGTTGGACAACTGTCTGTGTACGAAACATCCCAACCGTCACTATTTCAAAGAGCGTGTGAACCCGTCGCCTCCAAACGCTGTCAAGCTGACAATCTTTATGTGCCGCCTAAACTGGGTGTGTTTTGTAAAAATATTCCAATGTCACCAGTGTTCCAGTGTCAGTGTCTACTATTTCGAAACTTTATAAAGCCATTTTTTGAATAATATTGTTCAGCACATAGAAGTATAATATTGTCGTTTTTGTCTTAACTAGAAAGGAAAAGTATTCAACTAAAGCATAGTAATTTACTACTTGCTAGATAACACAAACATTTTAAGTCCATCTCTAATGAAACATCAATTTGCGTTAAAAACACAAAATGATAATTGACTCCTTTTTGTTCTATTAATATTTCCTTCAATTAAGCAATTTAATGTCATAATAAAGAGGAGAATGTTGCTATAAAATGCTCAAGTTGGGTCGGAAATGACTTTGGAGAAGGGCCTTTTTACACAAAACGGGAATCCTCGGCAGCGCTCGGTGACCCTTAACGGCGCTCTCAAGTGAAAGTTAATTAAATTTCTGCTGCTTACATTATAATGGAGATTTGCATCAGGTGTGCGCGCAGGAATTCCAAAATATACACGAATCGGTGGGCGGATGGAGTTGTCATTCTGAACGGATAATGAGTTCCAGTTTTTAATATACATATATTTTGCTTTGTTTGTTTTTCAAAATAAGACTTTGGAGAGAAGGTTCTGTTCTCAATTTTATTACAGTAGACATAATGCATTGCGGTTAGATAAGTTCTTTGATGAAGAGCCAACCGGCAAGCTCACCCATCGATGTACCTGAAAGGTGCAAGAATAAATTGAAATCTATGTAATGTTTTGTTTCATTTTTATCTAGTCGCAATGATTTGATGGTTTAAATTCATACTTGTCGTAGACGTTAGCTCTAAGACGGCACATTGGTTTGGCACATCTTGCCTAGTTTATTTTGACAGTAGTAATGAAATTTTCCTAATCTAAAAACCTGAGCAACTTTTGCCGTGTCAGGAAATCCTGATCTAGAACGGGCCACGCGCATGTGAGTACAAGGCAATCAAACTATGAATGAGCTTTAAAACAAAATTGCTTAATAACCCATTTGCCCGTGTACCGTATGCAACAAATTGTCTGCAGAACATCGTCCAGACATCCAATTAGTTGACGCGCGTAATTTGCACACGCGAAACCCTTTGAGTTAGCCATTCAGATACCCATATCACGTTTCTTTGTTTCGAGACCCTGCCCAATGGGCGCACGATGCCGCAAAACAAATTAATTTCAGCTTGGGCACAAATGTTGACTCGTTAACCCAAAAATTGTAAAGTTGTTACCACTTTAAGCAAGTTTTGGTCGGCTTTTTGACGTATAATTGTATTTGAACATGGGGTTTTATGATACTCATAATTCTTTTCAAGCAATTGTATGTACAGTTATTGTTTTTAAATTATTGTTTAAATGAAAATATATATATTTTTTAACAGCGTAAAGGCTTACGATTAGGAAGACCTGAATTTGGTTACCAGGTCGGGTGGAGTGTCATCGGCTTTTCTATTAGGAAATCCTCATTAATTTGGGAGCCTAGAAATGCGCTCAAAAAGGGTAGTGAACTAAACCCCTATCCCGCACTTAAATCAGTGTAGCAAGCGAAACGTTAAAATTACACATATGCTAAGACCTAGTAGAAAAAGGTGTCATGTATCAAAAAATAGCTAGAACTTTCTAGAATAAAAAAAAATACATCATATATTGGACTTTTTTAACACCATAGCAGACAGTTCTCACCGCAATAGATCACTACCGTCCATAAATTCCCATAACCCGTGAATGCATTGCGTTGGATGAGGATGCGAAGAGGAAAGGATAAGAGAAAATGGGACACATAACCATTAAACAAATGATTAATTTCAAAGATTATTAAAATGGAAATTGTCGGATTGTTCCAAAATGATCGCTCGGATTAAACAACTTATTAAGGGGACTTAAATTAGGGTCTTTCGAGGGTTGGCAGTTAAAATAGTGGCTCTATAAATGTAATCTTTTGAGTAATGGCCGTTATAATGTTTATTTAAGTCGTTTAGTTTGAGTTTCTACATGAAATATTATTCCTTGGATGTGGATTTTGAACTTAAATCTTCAAATGATTTCACAAATTAAAACATATGCATGAGATGTAATGTTTTTTTTAAGATATAAATTCATTTTAAAAATCTTCGTCACTAGTTTTATTTACATTACTTGAAACTAGTTACCTTTTTCAAAAGGCATGTACGGAAAAAGAAGAAAAAGAAATAGAATACTCTATTTAGGATACTGAAATTTTACTGGTGGTTAATTCTCGTGATAAAATACCGTTCTAGTTAAGAAAAAACGTTCCTGATAAATCTGGGCTTGGCCCTATCCCATCACACACCCGCCACTGCAACTCCTGTACTCCAGGAACAACAGCGGCACGCACAGTATTGGCGCCGAGCAATGAAGCTCAGCGAATCTAAGGGGACCTAAATTGTCATAATCCCGCAACAAAGTTAATCAGAAAAGCAATTTAAAGGAGAAGTTGGAAAACAAATTATAAATCTAGGCTGCATATTGTTTTAAATTTTATTTGTAAATCCACCTTAAGAAAATTCTTTGACAATTATAATGAAATGACAAAGAAAGAAAATCATCGGTGGCCGTTTGGAACTATAGAATGAAAACATAAACGTAGGAAAAACGATAGATATTTTAATCCAAAGATCTTACACCAAGATCGAATCTTAATAGCATTACTAGAGCATTAGTTATCTCTGCAAATATAGTTCATCCCCCAGACAAGTCCAACCCATGTCTATTGTGGGCTAAGGCTCATCATCTCTCTACAACTTTTATCATACTTATAATTAATATCGGTAATAATAGGCAGTCATACAATTATTGTGTACTGCTTGTAATATGCTGAATATTATGAAACATTTGGTTCAATCTGCGGTATTATTGCCGCAGAATTATATTCTAGTTAAATCATTAAATGATTGTCGAATACGCAGTGAAATGTGGTCTGGGATTCATTAAATAAATGTGGCAGCTGAGTGATTGAAAAAATAACATTTTGGTTATTGCGTTTGATTGGCAAAATGCGTTGTATAATCAAAAAGCTTTAATGTAGCTCGCGACATTTTTGCTTTGAAATTTGAAAATAATATTTTGACTATACCTCATTCACGATAAGTTGATTCTTTTGGCAGATGTCAATTTTTCTGAGACATGACTTTGAAATAAAAAACGTATTATTTTATTATTTTAATGATTTGATAAATATAAAAAAATACATACAACACAAAAGTCCCTAAAGATATAAGCGTTATCCGAAAATTTTGAGACTTTATTGCCTCAAAGTAAAATTAAAATAGGAATGCTGAAACTAATTGACGTTTGTATAACGTTACATCGGTCGGACGGAAAGGGACGTAACATCGTTCATATCGATTTCCACGTCGATAATTTTATTGAACACTATGATGATCATGGCTGTGCTCCAGTTTCTTAATAAAAACTGTTTTAAAGATAAAACTATTTAATTTTTCAACCTTAATTTTTACATACTGGGCTATTTTTGGACCTCCCGTCAACTTAAAATAGGTGGTTTAGACCATGAAACTAAACAACTTTTCCAAAGAAACATGGGTCGAAACGTGATAAATAATTCGACCCTCCCATAGAAAACTGCTCACGTGGTCGATTTCGTGTAGAAGGTCTGAATTTTTTTTTCACTTTTTGACCCGTGTTTCTTTGGGGAAGTTGTTTACTTCCGTGGTCTAAAACATCTATTTAAATTTGGCGGGAGGTCTAAAAATAACCCTGTTATATTAAATAGGTACTTATTATGACCCACCACCGCTTATCTGAATAATATTTTACATGTCGAAAGTAATAAAGAATTTCACATATAATGCAGTATTTTAAACCGCAATATTTTTTAACTACTCGATATTTTCTGTTTCCCATCATTAGTCGATATGCCAAAAGAATCAACTTATCGTGAATGAGATATAAATTGACATGGCTGAACTTAAATAACTTAACTTAACTAAGTTAGTGCTTGACTTTTTTTTGAACCAGTGATTTGAACCAGTTTTTGTCTTAATTATCATCATCTGCCAAAAGACGTCAACAGCTGGAGTTGGTATTCCCTAAAAATTTCTAGACATTTTTTCTTGTGGTTTTGTAACTGCTTATGCTGTTTTATTCTTTATTAATTTCTGTTCAGCTGTCCATCGAGTACTACGAGAGATGGTTGAATATGGTTTATCGGTGTCACTAGCCAAGGAACTGATCTAAACTAAAACCAACTTTTAACATGTCTCGTTTATAGGAACATCTTTTCCTTCTCAATACATCAAAATCTTAAAAAAATAACAATTTTGCAAATATCAAAATAATACTTCTGGTGTAGTCGCTGTACTTATATTATAAAGCAAATCTACTGCTATCACTTCTAGCTGTATTTCTAAGCCATCTTTCAGAAATTTGTTAGATCGTTGGAGTTAAACGGCATAATAAATAGAACAGATTCGGGTGACTCCGTTCTAAAGTGTATTTTGACTAAGCAGACCGGTAGTAAAATCGAAATAGTTGCGGACCGTATGTAGAATATATCTAGTTAACTGTCCCCTGCCAGCCTAACCCGTACATGAGTACTTTAGGAAACAGTAGGGCATATGGGATTTTTTTTTCGTAGCTGTGGTTTGATTAAGCGTAAGAAGTGTTGGATTTTGCGTTACTTTTCTATAAAGCTTGTTGAATGATTATAATATTAAAAAATATGTTTTAGCACATAATATTAGCATATACTATTAAAAAATGTGTTTAGAGTTCTTTTTATCTTATTTTATAACTATGAAAAGTGGTAGGTAGAACATGGATGGTTGCTAATCAAGACCGGTATATTTGGCTACTTGTGGAGGTCCTCGTGCAGCAGTGGACGGCGATAGATTGAGAATATTTAATAACATTATAATCATTTTGATACTTAACGTAAAATGCTGAATAATAAAATACAATACATAGGGAAAATTTTAATTGATAAAAGATATTTACCAATTGGCATTATAATACAAAGATGTTTGTATCCACATTTATACACCTTGATCCCAAAACTTGATAAATGTATGTTACTAATTACAGAGTACAGGTTCTGCACACCTCGGCCGGTGGAGCAGACAACTGTTGGAGTGGAGACAGTGCTTAGGCAGACGTAGTGTGGGACGTCCTGTAGCACGATGGACCGACGACTTGAGAAAAGTGGCGGGAAACGGATGGATGAGGGCTGCTCAAGACCGGGATGGTTGGCGCTTTCTTGGGGAGGCCTACGTTCAGCAGTGGACGGCGATAGGCTGATTGAGGTTCTGCACATTACCAAGGATCCTCATACAGAAAATAAATCATTCGGTAACAATAACAAAATACATTATAAAAACTGAAAAAATACGCGTTAATAGTGTCGATATTGATGAAAGGCTCAGTACTACAGAGTTTAACACGATCCCAGCTTTTTCAGTTTTGTTCCGTTTTAATTGCAACAGAATGCCGATGCAAAAAGAATTTATTAACTGTCAGCATTGATTTAAAATATATCGTTAAGGCGAATTTATAGTACACATTGAACCATGCAACACATAGATCCTACATCGAAGTTTTGAATTCGGAAAAAATATTGCATTTGCACGAAGCGTTTTTGAGTTAAAAATGGGTTATTTTGTTGTGGAATTACAATGAGAAATGGACCATTTTTATGTTAACATAACGTTTTGTTTATTTTGAATGATTAATTATTACTCTACTAGCTATGAGCCCCGGTTTCACTCAGGCGCAATCAGTAATATAAGTACCATTAAATGAGGCCTATCATAATTTTCTGAGCAATGTTTCATGAATGTGTTTTTTATTATATTGGCCCTGATGCAAGGGAATTTAATTAAAAAAAAGAGTACTAGATGTCCTTTCCCAAGGTTCTATCCATCTCCATTCCGAAAAACATTCAATTTAGTTTAGTCGTGAATGCGGAACAGACAGTTACTTTCGGATTTATAAAATTAATAAAAAAAATAATAGGGATATGATTTTCTTGTAGAAAATTCTCAGTAGCAGCACAGACTAATAATATAAAATGTAAACAAAAAATAGGCTCGCTTTTTTCTAAGCGAAACTTGATTTAACTGGTGCGATGTGGGTGTTGATGCCACAGAAAGTAGTAGTTATATTATTACCTTATTTTTATAAAAAGGTTATCGCATTTACGGTATTTTGGCATTTCCTACATATTTCTTTTATATTTGGGTCATCTACAGATAGTTTGTTTTGGGCGCTTGTGACACTCGTAGTTTCTTTACATCTACGGCACAGGACTTTATCTATATTCTTCTTCCTGACGGTTGAGTGACGAGTCCGAACTGTGTCTGTGACTGTTGAATGTATTTTTATATTTTTTCTATGAATATTTTCAAAATTTCTTTGGCTTTGTAAATTTAGGTATTAAAACGGCCCCGCGGCGCAGTTACCCACAAACTAGCTTAGGAAACGAGAGGTCGCGGGTTCGATCCCCACAGCGACATTAATATTTATGTGATACCGAAAAGTCTCTCGTAGTTTCAGATGCTCACGACACAAGACTAGCATCTTAGTATGAGGTTAGAAATATATGTACGAGACTGTGAGGTGCAAATTTCTTATTATCCATACTAAAATTATAAATGCGAAAGTAACTCTGTCTGTCTGTCTGTCTGTTACGCTTTCGCGTAAAAACTACTGAATGGATTTTAACGAAACTTTACAATAATATAGCTTATACATCAGGATAAAACATAGGATAATTTTTATTCCGGAAAATGTCGCATTCTCGTGGGAATGAGTATTTCTGGATCTACCAAAGCGATTTGAATGAAATTTGGTATAGAGAGGTAGAGCTCACAGAATTAACATGGGATAGTTTATATTCCGGAAAATGAAGTATTCCCGTGGGAATGGGTATTTCTGTATCTACTGAGACAATTAAAATGATTTTTCGTATGGAGATAATTAGGAACCAAGGAAGTAACATAGAATACTTTTTATTCCAAAAAATGTAGTATTCCCGTGGGAATGGGTATTTCTGGATCTACGAAACCGATTTGAATGATTTTTGGTATAGAGATAGGTAGGCCTTACAGAATTAACTTGGGATAATTTTATCCTGGAAAATGTATTCCCGTGAGATAAACATGTTATAAATGCAAAAATCTTTCTGCACTTAACCCTAGAGTCTACGCGGACGGAGTCGGGGGCAAAAGCTAGTTATTTATATTTATTTATCAAAACGGACGGCGGCCTGTAGGGCGTCCGAGGTACCTTTGGAAGGACCAAGTCGAGAAAGACTAATTGTGCGAACTTCACGCGATCCCATGGTAAGAAGCAGCGCAGGACAAGAATAAATGGCGTCTCTTGGTGTCGGAGGCCAGGACTCATTTTGGGTCGTTGCGCCGTGATAAGTAAGTAAGTAATATTTATATTTATTAAGAAGGTCTTACTATACACTACATACACAGCGCGCGAGGCTAATGTGGCTGGCCCCACTCGGCAAACTTAATTACTGTACCCACATCAAGTTTCTTTGGAATTACGTGTTTAATTTCTCTTACCAGTCGCAGTTTACCTAGCTCGGTGACCAATCACGTATTCACAGCAAATGCTTTTAACGTTCTCTCCACAAATAATATATGAACATCGGTATTTGTTAATGAACTTGTTAAGATGTCCAAATAAAAAAAAAAACTCCTGTATAATTTCGTTAATATAATTTTAGTCCAGCTGTTGGTTGGCTTCTTGTACTATTAAGAAGTTTTAGGCCTTTTTATTCACAATTAATGTTGTGAAATTTTCCTAAATATTGTGATATTTTTTGAGTCTTTTTGCGCCATTCAATCTTTCATTTTGATCGTCGAATGAGTCTTAAATTCCTGGGGAAGATCTTTTTTCTTTTACGGCACCGCGATGCTATTTAAACGACAAACGTACAGATAGCAAAACACTCAGTAGACTGCATGGCAGTAATGGTAATCAAACAAGTAAATTTAACTGTATTTATATTGTTCCTATTATCAACATTAGCCCTTACAGGTCCCTTACAGGTCATACAACAGCGGTTTGACAAATATCTTATACCAAACATAGATAAGAAGAAATTGAAAATACTATATCAATATTAACATTCTCCGTAAAACATGAAATAGCAAACAAACTGAGTTGTCTTTTTTTACGGTTTTATTCATTCATTCCACAATTGCAGGAGCTTCGTAAACATACTTGCCAAAAAAATAATATATGGTTTTGCAACCGTTTATTAGCACAGTGGCTCCGTTCCCCATCTCTCAGAGTGGAGTCAAAGCAGTTTAGTGGTCAGATAAACAAAATAATTAAGCGCTTATGGTAATCCTGAGCGGGAACTGCGGCGGGCGTGGAGACGACTTGTGTTTTTTTTATTTTAGGATAATTTTTGGTAAATATTTTATTGGTATGACTTTAAAAGAACGTACCCGAAAATAGATATGAAAAAATATATAACGGGCGAAGAATACGCATACAAAAACATTTAACTTTGCTTGCTATAGCAGTTTATATTTTTCAAACTGTTGTCTCCCACCACGTTAGCCTACGGGTTGGCAGACTACCTTTACCAACCAAACTGTAGAGTACTGTTTGGTGTGCAGGTTGCCTCTGGATTTTTTCCTTCATATTTCCATCGCTGAGATTTTATCTTGGCAACGAGTCTAATTTCCAGGAGAATTACAACTTATAAATGTAGAAAGAAAACTTTATTTCAAAAAAGTATAATGATAATAAAACTCCACACATTTTTGTATGTAAATGTATGGAGTTGCATCGCGCACGATGCATCGCTACAGTTGCAAGCGCTCATCCAACGAGAGATTATTTAGTTTTAAATTTAACTTTAAGCTCAGTTTTTATTGAAATATTAATTCCTCTGCTGTGTTCATTATATTCGTTCTTCAGAGCGGGTGCACTTAACTGATTACCCTCATTACCCTTCTGTGGTGCTTTTTGGCAATTAAGGTATTTATTGTTTACTCTTTTTAAACTGAAAATGTTATCCAATCGAGTTTACTGGTGAAATATATAGATAACCTGAATTACTCAGTTGAAACGGTGGTAATGGTTTTTGGCATACGTCATATTTGTTATTAAACTACTTATAAAGTAAGTAGTTTATAGTATAAGTAGTAAAAATTATAATGGGGGATAGAAAAGTGAAGTGTGATACGATATGTGATACGATTTTCGTTCACTTGTTTATAAGATGCTTAAAAAAGAAGTTTAATTCAATCATCAATTCTCTCATTAATGATTGGTATAATTTGAGTAATTTATTAATTATATCTTTATTGTGTATAAATTATATTAAAACTAGCGACCCGCCCCGGTTTCGCACGGGTGCAATGCTGATGTTTAATGGAAGTTATCATACATATAAACCTTCCTCTTCAATCACTCTATCTATTAAAAAACCGCATCAAAATCCGTTGCGTAGTTTCAAAGATTTAAGCATACAAAGGGACATAGGGACAGAGAAAGCGACTTTGTTTTATACTATGTAGTGATATCTACACTACATAATATTTCACATCACGAACAGATTTTAAGAAATAAGAGAGCTAGTATAAGAAGTATGACGCATTACATTTCTACGAAACTATTATGATCGTTATATCTACGCAATAAACAATGACATGATGCCAGTCGAATATTTTCTCAGCAAACACGCTCAAGAGCACAATATATCCCAATTTATGCGGGAGTAGGGGGCATCTGTCAGTAGAATTTCAAAGGCCCATTGTTATCTCCAAAGCAACATTTACAAGTTAATTGGAAAACTACACCGAATTTAATCCCCTCTGAAGGGAATTCAATGGACAATGTTTATTTGTTTCGACGTTTCGCAAACACACTTTAATTGCGTTATTTTATTACGATTGGAAGCCTATTTCAGATGTCGTGGAGTACAGCCATGGGGTATTCAGATGGGCAAAATGTTGCAATACTTCGCCCTCATAATGAAAGAGTGGCTTTTTTTTATCTGCACTAATAAAAACATTTTATTTTTCAGATCAATAAATCTGTCTGTTGTCATTTTTTTCCATGTTATTTTGTATTTCATGTTTCAAAGCACTTGCGTGGCATTTAAGTTTCAGTAAGTATGCCCTTATTCTAGTTTGAATTTTTAGATGTAACTAAGTCATTTTATACTCCTTTTCGTATATTCAGTGTAACATCCAATTTGATTTTCGAATATCGTAACAGAATCGTTAAAACCTACGGAAGCACAAAAAATCTCGCAAACTACAAACAGCTGCCACTTAACCCGACCATACACACAAAACACACAGATCCGAAATTTGGCATACAACATCCAGACGAGACATAAAGCAGAACGCCCAATAGAGCGGGCAACGTAGCGCAAAACCAAAATTTGTCTGTAAAGTGACTATTCCGCACAAAATAATTGAGCAGTTATGCTAATGAGCTACAAGCTGAACTGACGCCAAAACGTTGTCCGCGTAGCTTTATGCAAATCACCCTGGGCGTGCGATACCGCGTTCGAACGAGCGCCGATAGCGCCGCCCAGCGAGGACCTACACGCTACTAGTGCTGATACTAATGCACTTACATCATCAACAAGGATCTTTATATTTGGCGTATGATTGGCTGCTTAATGATAATTAGCTTTTTACTCACCCCGCAATGAGGTTTGATTGAGATTGTTTAAGATTGTCAAGATGGAGTAAAATGATCAGAGGTGGATACAATTATATGTAATAGCCTCGCGTTTATCAGCGAAATATGTAATCTTGGTATTTTCACTTATATATCACGAAGAAAATAGAAATCCTCCGATTTATAATTAAAATTCGGTGTCTATAACAAGACAAGCAATTTAAAGCCCATGAAATCGCTTGAAATAAAGAGTGTCGTAAACTTTAAATTCTTATGTCATTACCTCCTCCCCATATAACTGTATCTGCGCTGGCCATAATAATTAAATGCAAGTTGGAATTTAACGCTCAACCTTTTGTTAATATTTGCCGCGGACCGTATCAGATTTAAACGCCGTAACCGCTGTTTTAAAATGAATTATTTCGATAACTTATCTTTATTGCGCTCCATTTGTGTTGCACAAATGTTGCTTGAAGAGTGGAATGGGCAAAACTCATTAATGTTTTGTTCTTTTAAACAACTTTTGTAATGATGCATGGAAATGTTTGCCATACTAGTGCATCTTAATTTATTTTTTGATGCCGTATGGATTTTGGTTAGCTTTGAGAATATATTGTTACGAAAGATGATGCTTAGGTAAATGTAATCCGAATTTAGAATGGCTGGCTGCTCGCAATTTTCCTTAATATATTAGAGACTATAGATCTCTTCATCAACCCATATACGCCCACTGCTGAGCACGGGTCTCCTCTACCATTGAGAGGGTTTTAGGCCATAGTCCGCCACGCTGGCCTAGTGCGGGTTGGCGGACTACACACCTAAGAAATTCCTAAGAACTTTTAGGTGTGCAGGTTTCATCACGATGTTTTCCTTCACCGTTAAAGCAAGTGATAATTCAGTTTGAATCCACACATAACTTCGAAAAGTCAGAGGTGTGTGCCTGGGTTTCGAACCCGCGACCGCCGAGATTCTCGACCGCGCGCCTAAACCTCGAGGCCATCACTGCTTATAGAGACTATAGATATAGATTCAGAATTTCCAAATAAAGAAACCCGATACGAAAATACATTCCAGGAATCACGGAGACTCTCTAGATCTCAAGAAGTAGACTTGTGCTTTTTTGCGAGACCACGAGTTTATTAAATTGTACAGCAATCTAAAGGCACTTACAGGAACATAAATTTAAAAATACACTTCCGTAAGAGTTGTCCGTAACGTCGAATTTTAATTTCAATTGGAGCAAATATTTGTACAAATTTCCTCGAGTTTGTTTGTTTGAGCTAGATTTTTGTTATCTTTCCTATTGGAGAACCAAGAAACGTTATTAGAGTTCGCAACTCAGTTGAGAGCTCAAGTTTGTGAACATTACGTGAGTTTGACATAGGGTTGTCGGTGCAGAGATATATCCGGATAGAAACGCCCAATACTCAAATGATGCCTTATATAGAATACTTTTCTACGTACAAAAAAGGTTACTTAACAAGACTGCCTCTTTTTATTTGCTTACATTCAAAAACATTTTTGAGTTACAATTGTTTAGAGCTACCACCACAAAAAGCGTACCTGTCTGAAAAGACCGGGCAAATCTAACTCTGTGGGCCTGATTTTCGTCCAGTTATTGAAATTAATTATGACATATCATACAAAATTCTATGGAATTTTTTTTATTTAATGTTTCCATTTGTTATTATTGATCGGTCGTCATTGGTGACATTCATTCATAAAAACGACAAAAAAAATATGTAAGCTGGTGGTTATACCCAGCTTCGCTGGGACATAATATAAAGTCTATATTGCAGTGGCTTTTCAAACCATATACAAAAGTGAAATACATTATGTTTAACAATAAAACCTGGTCATACCCATTCCATTCATATAAATTACGATGATTGTCAGAATAAGAATCATCTGGTTTGATATTGAGTTGATAAACGGGAGATAGTAGAAGTATAAAGGTTTATAATTCCATAATGTGTCTATGACAATTGCATTGAAAAACTCTCATTATGCGAGGCCGAGGATAAGTCTATTAAGATTTATACATTTAAATAAAAAGAAAATATTTTTTTTATGGCGGTCTCAAACAAATAATATCGTTTAACATTTCTTTTTAGGTTTATTTTAATAACATTATCAGATTTTTATTCATAACCAATATATAATTTAAAATGTTAGCAGACTTCCAATATATACGATATTATTGGTCGTTAGGGAGTCGAAAATTACAGTTTTGGTATAACCTTTTCTCGTTTTTTAAATCGAATTCCTTTTATAAGCTGGGATTTTGTCCCGTTCTAGAGTCTAGGACACTATTTTATTTAGTCGTGATTTAAAAAGGACTTTAATAAAATTCTTTTAGATTCACTTCAATATTGTCGAAACAAATAGAAAATGTAAGTTATGCAGATTGTTTTTCAGACGGCTGTGATTCTAAAGATAAAATCTAAAGGAATAATTATTGGAAAATTCAAATTGGCTTTCTGTTTACAATTTTTTTGGTAATAAATATCGAAAATCTATTTTGTTTTTACTGTTTTTTTTTATGAAATTAATTTGATTTGGAAACTTTTGTTATTATTATCAGAATGTACTGTAAATGTGGTGCTTTTACTCATGACCTCAATGGCTTAGTCTGTTCACATTTATCTAGAATCTATTTTGCTTCTGTATTGATGATTACATCTTCAACCATCTTCAGTATGGTTGGGCTAAATGTCTTTGGGTTTTTATATTGTTGTACTATTATGCTTTCTAGTTCTCTGTTGGGTATCTGGCCATCTATAACATTCGACATGAGACATAGTCGACAAAACGAAAGGTGATTTTCTAGCTACTCCTAATAAATTCAGACTTGTGTGTAAACACGTTAATCTAAAGTCTATATTTTACTTAGCTCAATAGGAAGGATTCACAAACGTCTAGTATAATATTGTGACAGAGGAATTGTTTAATAAAACCTTGTAGCTTACACATACTTACCACCTCCAATTAGTATTCCATGTCGTAACAAAACAATAAAGACAACTCGTCAGACGAGAAACAAACACAATTTGTCGCGGCGGAGAACAGAATTGTAATGTCTGAATATATTGCTCGAAACAAACATTCGTTTAACTTTGAATCGTGTCGGCTTTATGTAGTCTTGTTTTGTGTTATGGCTGTAGGATTTAAGAATACATCTTTGTGGGATTCTATTTTCTCTTCTGGTATAAGACGCTTGTGTACATTGAAGTCAAGGGCTTCATTTTTGATTTGGGTTTTGCACCATTTTACAGTGAATTTTCTAAGAAATTATTTGACTATATTTTATACCATTTCCGAACCTTTGTTTCAGTAGGTATGTTTTATCTTAAGTCTACAGACTTATCCTGTGCTCTGCTGGTGAATTTATTAGTTTTCTTGAGAGTTCTATTAATAAATCCTTTTGGTAGCAATGAGTCTGAAAACTTGTCTTAACGCATTCCCACTTTAATCAACTGACAATACGTGGATATAATAAATCACCTCTGCCTACTAATCTCTACTACCGGCGCACCTAAAAAATCTACATATAGGTCTATTAACTAACACTAGGCCAGCGTGATGGACTACGGTCTGAAACCTTTCAGCTATTGAAGAAGCCCGTACCTAGCAGTGGGTGATAAATGGACTGATGATAATGATAATGTTTTTGACGACGAGGTTAAGTTTATAATCTAAAACATTGCATCAAGAACCTTCCAGCCATCGTCATAATGACGTGCTTCATATTCAGTAGTTTTATTTGGCCCCTTATCTAGGTTGACACTTCAGCTAAAATATTTAGATAAGGTTGCGAGCGCGAACAATGCTAATCTCGGCTTCCATACAATGTAAACGAGTTGTAGGATTCAGATCGTGCTTACGCAAATTCGTTTTAGAAATCATCTGGGTAGGGTTAACTGGGAGATTGTTAGCATTAATTTTGGTTCGTTTAAATCCCCTTTAGTGATATGTGATACAGAAGGCTTGGTCTTTGTTATTTATTTCTTTACTCACGCTTTTTAAAAGTTGGTATAGTCGAACTTAATTCCTAAGGCATTCTCATTCCGATTCAGTTACTTCAAAATTTAGTTTACCATCCTGTTCGGGAGGCAGTCATTACTAAATAAGAACGGGCAAGAAACCCTAGTATTGCTCTTCTCTTTTACTTTTAACTTCTGTCACAAAACATCGGTTCGGTATCGGGAGCTGTTTTAACGATCTTAGTAACAGAAGGCGAGGTTTTTTCCCGAATAACGGCAACATTTATATATCTCCTAACTTCATCATCATCATCAACCCATACACGCCCTATGGGGCCTGCTGAGCACGGGTCTCCTCTACCATAAAGAGGGTTTAGGCCGTAGTCCTCCACGCTGGCCTAGTGCGGGTTGGCGGACTACACACCTAAGAAATTCTTAAGAACTTTTAGGTGTGCAGGTTTCCCCACGATGTTTTAGTGATAATTCAATGTTAATACACACATAACTTCGAAAAGTCGGAGGTGTGTGCCTGGGGTTCGAACCCGCGACTGCCGGGACTCCCGACCGCACGCCTAACTTATTAAAAATTATTTAATAATATGTATCTGACTGTTGGGTGTATTTCTTTATTTAGAAAATTCTCAATAATACCTTATCCGTCTATGTATCCAAACCTAGTTTTTCCCAGCATTACTAACTCGGCAATAAGTAGTTATCACTAAATACTGGACGAAGAGCGTTAATCAAAAGTTAATCAACGTTTGACGTACAAACCACGACATCGTATTAAGAGTAACGCGGCCCTACTCATACAAACTGATAGATTACCGCCCCCAAAAATAATCTCGACAAATAATAACGTTGCCACTATGTAGGCGAGAGAACACGCTGTTTCTATGGACCGTGTTTGGGTAAGATTGGCTAGGGGGTATACTCAAGTTTTATTTTACTGAAGTTTTTTTCGTGGCTATGTTAATTCAGTGGTGGTACTACCAACGAAGCCCAAACCCCCAGAAAGTCTTGCTTAATTCTGAAAAATAATGTGTAAGTCTAAATCTCTATTTACAAAAGTAATTTGACGTATAAGTTAGAATATCGTTACCCCACAAAATAGTAAGTATTCTATTTAATATCGTTAGAAAGAAGAGTAATACGAGTACATATGTAAAAAAAAAACAAACAGTAATATGCAGAGCTCAAAGTGTAATATAAATTTTCAATAACAATAGAAATATTTCTTTAAAAATTGCTTCTGAAAGGCAACAAACATTGTTGTAAATTTTATTAGCTCGCAATTTGCTTAAACAAAAGCTATCAAATATTATATGTGGATTGTAAACTTTATGCAGATATTGCGTCGGAGGAAAATTGTCGAGTTGTTTATTACACATTTTATAAAACGTATGAGTGTGCTCGAATTGCTACTTATAAACTTTCACTATATATAAATTATATTTATTACATAATGGCGGTAATTCTGTAGAAGTCCAAAAATATTACACGTTAATTGCATAATGTCTAATTAATATTTATTTTATTGTAGCATCAGATTCAGTATGTTCTCACAAATATGTGGTTTTGTTGTTGTAGAATAAAAAATTTAAGTCTAAGAATAAAATAAATGAGTATTTGGAACTTTGTTACGCCAAAATTATTTTAGGCTTCTATGGATGCAACTGATAATCCGCTTCAAAAATTACTTATTTTGACAGATTTTCTAAGAGATGCATTAGCGAGTGTATTCATTATGTAATTTTAATTCATTTTATTGACGAGTGAGTCAAGGTCCCTCCATAAACGGCAGAGTCCGCGCCCCGTGGAGATAATGCGTGGATATTTTTGCGAGAGAAAATGTCAAGTTCACACCTGCAGGTGTTTGTCCGAGTTGTAACATTCTTGTGGATATTACGCTTGTCCGTAAGTGGACGTGGGATTTCACCGAGTGTTACTAATGTACCAATTGTTGTTACTGTGTGGAATGCTGGTTTTGCTAGGAATAGTATAGAGATGCAGAATTTTTGGTTTACTTATTTTTGGAATTATAATTAGCGTTCGTAAAAAGATTAGTGGATGCGAGTAGGTATTAGCTTGTGTCGAGTCATAATGATTTTTTAAATTATACAAATTAATTTTGTGTAGTTTTGGTCATTACTACATTTATTACAGTTTATTCTACAGTTTGTAAAAATACTGTAATCGCAAATTAAGGCAGGCAATCGTTACGGTTATTAACACATGCAAGTTAAAAAAAGACAATAAATAAAGAATACATTTTCAAATTATTCAAATAAGTATTCAAATATATTATTATTTCAATGTGTTTATTAATATCGATACTATTACCTGTCTTTGTTTTCGAGCACGATCTTTTTACACTTTATACTATATATGTATACTGTACATACAGTGTATAGTCATCCTTATCATTAAATTTAGTTGAATACAATACTTGAATCGATTCTTTTCACTTCCACGCCAGTATACAATATTTTGACAAATACTCAAATAAAAGATCAGATATTTCAGAAAAGCTGAGGAAATTTCGTGAACGTACCGTTCTAGTGATTCATGGCCCGTCATGAGTTCCCGTGACGTATTGTGCGGGCTGCACCTGCGTTCTAGACGAGCTGAAAATGAAAATGTCACGCCGCTGCGTTTTATCTCTAAGGTACCAATGACAGTTTTGGTAACGAGTGCCAGATGTTCGACAGTTCGTAAGGCATGTTCTATATGATTTTATTTAGGTTGTTCCCGTAAAGCTTGAAAGAAAACGGATAAGTTACAATTAGGAAGTAATCAACATACGTATACTTTTATCCTCGTATAGGATCGGATAGGAATAATTGTGTTTCTACATCCAGATTTTGCCCGGTAAAGAAAATAATAACTTCTTTATGTTTGAGCGGTGTATATTCATTTTTTACGATTATTTTTGTCGTTGGTTCAGCACAGATATTTTTAACCGATTAAGCCAAATTCGACTCGAGAAGCAAATCTAGATCGAGCTCCTTAATTAGGACTTCGGGTTTCCAAAGTAGCCAATATTATTTAATAATGTTTAAGATAAAATTAAAGAATTAAAGTTATTGATTAAATAAAAGCTGAAGATGCATATTTGTTCCTTTCTATTAGCTAATAATCGAGAATATAAGTCTCGCTGAAACTTTTATCGCGTCTAAAGTGAATTTTAAGTCATATATTCCGTCGAATTATACTAGTGGGAATGAAAATATCACAACACGCCACACGACGTTTTATCTCGGAGATGCAGACGACAGTTTGGTTGCGAATGTTCGCTAGTTTTGACGGCAAGTGACGTAGTATCGCTAGATATTCGAGAAGTAAAAGCGAAATGCGTTGAGAATCCAAATTATTCGCTCGATTCTTAGATTGGTTTCTCATGTTTTCTTATAAGTTGGGCTACGATTTTGGGTTTTATTTTTAAATAAATAAGTCGTTAATTATCGAAGCTGTGTTTATGTGTAGGCTATGAAAGTCTACTCATAGTTTTACACATACATAAATATGTGCCGAATAATAAAAGGTCACGGGCTCAACTCAATAGTTAGGCAGAGTGTTATTGAATTTTTCATATATAATTCTGAAATTGAATATGGCAAATAGTTCACAACTACGTGTGACTTAAAAGTACAATTGTCAAATCATGTGCACCCCTACCTACTTTTCGGGAATAGAGAAAACTTTGGCGCCTTAGTAACAAACATGACACGTGTACACAAATTAGAAGTCCAACTTCAAAAACATTGTATATTATTAGGGAAGCTTTGCTCATCCCTGTTATGTATTTATGAAAAGGTAATAAGAAGGCAGGTAATTAAGGGCAAAGGTTGCAAATAACAAATCTGCGAGTGCCAGATGTGATAAAATTATCATTAGGGAGCAAGACGTGCGGCGTTTAGGCTCCAGAAATATCTTGTAAGGGCTTGTTCACACCAGTAGCGTGATATGATTAACACGTGTTTGTCAGACTGATAGGCCTATGTACATACACTCTCACGCCTGTATCTCCATAGAGGCAGAGATAGGCAGCAGCGTAAAAAATAAAGAACAGCTGAACAGCTAATGTTTAGTTTAAAGAATAGGTAGGACACTAGGGATATACGTTACCTTTTATAGATTTATTTATATATTATAGATTATAAATAAATTCCTAACAAAATATCAGATTAGTCCAACGTTTTTCAGACTTATAAGATCTTGACAGACAATGTTTCGGCAAAAGAATTAGTACATATTTGTAAATAGGCTAATCTTGTTACTACGTGATTAATAGATCGACCTTTTAAATCGAATACTGGAGCAATAGATCCGAAGTTGCATGTATGTATGTACATACTTAACCTCACGCCTATATTCCCCGAAGGGGTTGACAGAGGTGATGTTTTGCACCCTCGTTTAGAACATTTATTTCCAGACTCATGTTGCTACTGAGAGTTAATTATATAAAGCACCTGCCCAACCCTGGAATCGAGCCCGGGACCACTAGATCGCACGTATTTGCGCCGCGTAATCACGACACATTCATATAAAATTTCTCTCATATAGCCAAACCTTAAGGTACACATAAAAATATTTTTATTAGACATTCTCGTTGTGTAAGGGAATGTTTCGTTTAACTTGAGCCCTCTAGTTATAAATTACACTAATGGTTTATTTGACGTGATTTATATGAGGCACAAACAACCACTCACATTCGTCTGGCGTTTTGCACTCGTGAGAAATGATATAATTTTCGTATAAATATATATTTACTAATGAAGTTTTTGATACAATAAATATATCGGCGAATAATTTATTGGTATCAGGAGAAATACAACGAATAAATTTATTTACTTTTCAGTGTAAAGGTATTGAAATTGGTCAATACATTAATAAATCATTAATGTTTATTAATTTTTTGTGAATTATTTGATCTCGAAGCTTTTAATAGAGCGTGGGATAGCGAAGTCCCAAAATCGATAAAGTATTACAGCTGTAGGAGAACCAGATTTGGCAAAATTAGTACCTATTACCTGCGTAACACGCGACGAAATTTTTGCTATGTTCGGTGATATTTTTACACTGAGTAGCCTTATGAGCAAGGTAAATTAATTTCCTGAGATGTACACACACCATGCTTATGTCGCAGAAACAGTCACCATCATCATCATCATCATCAACAGCCCTTAATTCGTCCACTGCTGGACATAGGCCTCTCTTATGGTAGAAACAGTTGTGTACGAAAAATAATTTTACCAACAAGAAGACACCTTATAAGTTTTTAATACAATGTGATGTATTATCAGTATATATGGATAAAATTAATTGATATCCACTCTGACGAGAAACACAACGGTAACAAACCTCCGGTTCCCAGTGATTTTGCTAACGATCCCGCGTCACTGCATTGCTTTGACTATGATAACTCCTTAGGGAAAATCTGGAACATTGTAGATACGTTTATTAACTTTATACAATACCAGAAATGTCTCTGGGGCATAATATAATTACCTTAGATTGTTTGGTATACGGATACAGTAAAATTACTGTTTTTTTATATACTATGTATATTGTATAAATATATTTTTTTAATTTATGTTAACATATAATGCGACTGAATGAATATAATAAGTATATATATTTCAGTATTATTTTAAGTTACACAAGTAATGTGTTGTTTGTAATTTTAGTCGATATGAGTTATTTGGCAGTATAACGATTCAAAATAGAGTATTGGAGTGAGAAATTAAATTTTATCATTACTTGTAGGTGAACGCCCTTGTTCACGTTCTGTTGATGGCAACTTTAATTTAGCATTTCACGACACAAATACAATTTTAAATATGAACGCTACATTTACACGTGGAAATTTAATTACGCTGCTTTGCCGGATCGGAACAAGTGTATTGTGTTTTTGAACAAACAATTAACTTACCGAAATCAATTTGTTCATGCGAGACCATTAGCGAAATTGGAACATAAACAAATTAAGAATACAATTTATGTTCATTTGTTTATGTGTACTTCGTAATTAATTATTTATATTCGGTTGCCTCGTAGTATTTCGGCACGAGAAAGTGCCGTGTAACAGAGGTCTGGGGTCCTATTCCCGGGTCGGGTAAATCGTTGATGGGTTATTAATAGGAAATTCTCGGTAGCAAAACGGATTCTTGCCCCTTTTACGTGGGACTTATACATATTTATACATACCTGGCGGAATGTGGGGGCAAAAATGCACCTTTGCCTACCCTATTTGATTTGTGATGATCGTATTGTGATTTGTATTTCATTGCTTATGAAAAATGTGACTAAAGGAATGCTACTGAGTCACTCACGTTTTTAGTTGTGATTGGCGTTGAAAAATACTTAAAAAAATAGAGTTTTCTTCTTAATAATATTTTTGAAAGAAAGGAAGTAAAAAAAAAATCTAAGAAACATTCTTTTTGTTTATTATTAGTACAGACAGTTTATTTTAACTAAACTGTGGTAATATTTTTATTATTTCTTGTGATTGTCTAATATTGTTAAGAATTCATATTAAAGTTTTAAATCTTCTTCTTCAATGTAGCTGAGGTACGAAGATCTTATTTTCACATCATCTGCTAGTGGCAGTTACACTTACGTACAGAAACTTTTATAATACCTTTTAAAGTGTTCCTAACAATAAAAGATCGCAATTTCTCCACAAAAGTCGTTTTAATTTTTACAGCCGTCTACGGTGCGAGAAATTTCTAGAACATTCTAGAGAACAACTATTAATTTCTCATTGGACGACGATGCTTTCGTGGGACTCAGACGCGCTCCAACTTCATAGTGGTGTGATATGAGGCGTGTAAATCTTTGTTAGTTCGGATTTTAAAAGATAAGACAAAAGACTGCCGATTGGTCTCGTGGTATTAGTGAGTGCTGCACGAATTAGAGGTCTTGGGTGTGATTTATGGGTCAGGCAATTGATTATTTGGTTTTACAATAGTGAATTTTTAGTATATTTTTGGAAATACGCCCGATATCACTCTGATGTAAAAAAAGAATATTCATTTTCATATCCTACAGTGTGTCAAAAAAATTCACGTTTTCACAGGGATTTTTGGAATTTTAGGGTGCATTTTTTGTAGAATTATGGCAATACTACACTTTATTATACTTTTTAAAATTCCATTTTATATACAGCTAGTGTTCAAGTTACAACTTGTCAAGATAAGCGGAATGAGAGGTTGAAACTTATGAGTTTTTGAGAACTTGCTCTCAAAGTTTAAGGACAGCTCCTCGTAAAGCCACTAAGTGGATGCCAGTTGCACTTAATGACTCTCGTACATATAAATGAAACAGAATTTATTACAATGAAGTTTAAAAAATTGTTCTTCTTTGTTTCACTTTCGTAGTAGAGCTGTGGTAGCGATGCGCTTGGAATGGGTTACAAAATTTATAGATTAGATAGTTCTATCTCCTTTATTCATATTTATATAAATTTAATCGTAACAAACTCATTCATCAGAGTAGGAAAACGCCGTGTGGGAAACTGCGCGCCTAAAAAAGGAATGTAGGCTCTTAAAGTATTTATTATTTATTTATTAAAGTACGTTCTGAGTAAAATTTTCTGTTTCGATGTTTACAATGTATTTTTCTCAATTATTTCATCCATCCCCAACACTTCATCAGATCCAAAAAAAATCCAAATGAAATCAACATTATCAACTGAAAATAATTTATGTCTCGTTCATTAAAGCACGACATTCCGCTGAGTGGGTTTAATTAAAAAATCAATTAACAAATATAGGTCGACAGTAATCGTGGAGTATAAAAAACCCCTATCAAAGGGTTCGTAGGGAGTATTTTATGAATACATCCTGATTGGCAATTTCCTCTGCCAAAGACTTCCGCGTTGTATGACGGGCCACGTGAATTAATAACTCTTCAATTTGTAACATTGTACGGAGGATAGAACATTTTCGTCAATTGGACGTAGGTGTATACTGAAAGACTTGATTTAATATGATATTAAACTATACTCTGAATATTTTAGTAGTCTCGCGTCGTTTCCTTATTGCTGATTGTCGTCGTCGTTTTTTTCGCTATGTTGTATGTACCACCTATTTCTGTCTTTCGCATCGTGGAGCGCAACATAAAGTCTCTAATAAAGCGTCTGAAAAGAGGATTACGTCTACATTTTTTGAATGGGTCAGCAGAAATTTAATTTTACACCCCAAACCCTAACCTACACCGACATATCCACCAAGACTCCTGGTAGACATCTCCTCGCCACATGGGGAGACAATGGCATGGGGGCAAAAAGCGCCCACCATTATTCCGGAACTGTCTAGTGGGTCTCCTAGACGAAATAGTCTCTGTCGTCTCGGAGTTTCGGGGGGTGCAGTTGCTTCTCTACTAACTTGTTCGGACGCCTGGTTGTCGGTGGGCGCCGGCGACGTACACATGCGACAGTGCAGCCGCCCCTCTCGGGGTCTCTTTCTGAGAGGACGCGCTTCCCTGCGACGCTCCCAGCGACTTCAAGGCCTCTTTCAAATGCCATCTACGACAGGCAGAGGATATCCTAGTGGGATTCTAACACCCTATTGCCATAGGGCAATCAGGTACCTAACCAGAGACATATGGTTTGCTAGCCGTTTACTTGCACCACGCGATACAAGGCAGAAATAATAAAGATAACTGGTAATAAGTCTCCTAATTATTAGGGGACTCTACTTTATGAATACCTACATCTGCTGTTCACATCCTACTTTATATACTCTATTATAAAGCTTCAATAATCTGATTTTAAAGTGCAGATAATATTAAATTCCATTTTACTCTCTTGGAACTAGACAAGCGGCGGCAGTATTAAAGGATTCCGACATACTCATAAATTTTTCAAAGCCAATTTACCTGTGATGCTGTTCTAAGATTTTAATATTTCCATGAACAAAATGCTTGTGTTTTGTATTTATTGACCAGAATATTACCAGAGATAAGTATTGATGGAATAAAAATACTTTTAAAGAAGATTATATTATCCGAATTTTATATACTTTAAATTCATCATATTAAGTGATTTAAAATTAATTCTATTATTAACCAAATTGCTCGCATTGGTTTTGACAATATCAGTGGCATATTTGGCACAACACTAATTGTGAAAGTATTGAGAGCGGGTTCGATCGCCGCACCGAAATTAATGCTTCTGAAATCTTCAAAAAAAAATTTTTTAAGATATTTGTGAGAAAGAAAGGACTACTAGTTTCTAATAGCTACAACACCAAGTTCGTATCTAAGTATGGGGCAGAACTATGGTGACTGTTAATTGTATTTTATTTTAAGATGTTTATTCGAAATAATTGGGACTACTGTTGCTATGCTATTGTTACTATTTTGAAAGCACTATCGATTTAAAAATGCGACCCAATTAAAAAGTCCCCTAGTTGAACTCAGTGGTGATTTTTCGAACTAACAATGAAGTTGTTAGCGTTCACCGTTGTAGGGACGGTGGAGGTGGGCACGTGGATACAAATAGTTGGTGAAATTGAATGTTTCTTGTTTTGCGCGTGCCGCTGAGTTCCCGCACAACGGCACACCACATCTGACGTTTATTCGATTTAAGTCCAGCCACCGTCCACGAGCTTAGTAAAGTGGCGAGCGAATAAAGTTTAAGCTGTAAATTCAGTTTGCAGAACGCTGCGACAATATTTTACAGCAATCAGGTGGTCCACGTAGGCACTTTATCGTGATTATGTTAAAAACTTTCTTGATTATTTCAGAACACATATTTTGCTAGTTTTTTGGAAGGCAGATTAAACGGCAATTAATATTATTGGCTTTAAGAAATGTTGTGGATAGTTTTAATGTACATTTGAATATTAAAGATAGCAATCTTAGCTGATTTTCTATAGGTCTAGTTTCTGTAACAACTCAGATGAGAAGAGATCGTATTACCGTTCTTAAGGCATATTTTCTGACTCCTTGCCGCTGCACAGATTTTCTTTATACAAACGAAATAAGACTTTTTCGATTCTGGAACCCAACCCAAGGTCTCTTGATCCCACGCTGCGCACTCATGGAATCAAGGCTTTCAAGAAATTACAATTATGAACATAATAACCCTTTCAAAAGAATTTATTATGTATGGAAAGGTTGGTTAGCAGCGCTGCTTGGAAGTAATTTTGAAACACATTTACGCGCATCTCCACATTTCATTAAAATATTAAGGGCTCGTCTTAAAATTTGTTAAATAAGAAAACTTTTCGCCACCTCCTTGGGTTTATTATATTGTTTTTGATTTACATATAGTTCGCATTTTGTTATTTGAGCGAAATGGGATTTGCAAATAAAATCACATATTCTAAATCTGAAAATGCAAATATCAAATTGAATTTTGAAGTTGGATCTCGTGTCAATTCTGAATATATTTTCACTTATTTTCTTAGTAGAATAGAACTTTTCGGAGTTTTGTTTTTCATTGCAAAAATTGAATATTAATGATTATTATTAGTTCTTGTCTGTGGCATAAATATTCCTAAAGAATTTTCAAGATAATTGGTACGCATTGTCTAGCTCGGCATTGGCGTGATGGCACAGCGATCGACCACTGGTATCTTAAGATAAATTTGTTGCCGTCTAAAAAAAAATTACAAGTATTTCTTGCCAATTGCTAAAAATACGACGACTTGTTATAACCACATACACAAAGGCTAATATAAATATGACTTCCATTCATATACAATTTTTGTTACTAAATTAGATCAGCTACTTTCATTAAAGACCTATATTTCTATTACGTCATCGTATTATCTGCAGGATACACAGGGATTAATTACACGGAGCTGACTCGTAAAGTTTTAGAGGTCGCACTGTCGGTCACCGGGTCGACGTGGACGCGCAAATTACGACCATTCATAACGCCCTAAATCACAAACAGCTGTACTAGACAACTATAAATCACAAATTAATATTCATGATACGCGCTTCATATGTCAGTGTACGGCACGGTTTATTCGCTACAATAAAAATAATATATGGACTTATAGAAACTACGGCAGTATGATGTACGTCCAATAATTGTAAATATATTGCTATCGTGTACACTAATTGTGAAGTTTTGATGGAGATACATCTGTGTTATTGACGTGTTTGTTGTAATTCTTGGATTTATGACAAAATTTGTTGTTTAAAATTTTGAATCAGCTTTTAATTAAAGCTACTAAAATTGGTGCTGATATATTAATGCCTATGTTATTTACGTATCTTAATAGATAAACACAGTAGCAAATAACTTCCTCATATGGCATCTCCGTGCTCACATTAGCTCATATTGATCCTATCAAATCTTTAAGAAGACATATCGAATGTTACGTCTCGACTTGGACTTGCCTCATGTTCGCGATAGCAACATTAAGTATTTTAATTAAGCATCCACTTCAGTTTTCGGTGTTTTTTTCCCAATATCCTTTTCAGAGCCTTGAGCTGTTCAACTTACAAGGTAGACAAATTGTCATGCCTCGCCTTAAGACGGTTCTACGATGGACCTATGGATACCAGTTCAAAAAAGGGACTGGTGGCACAAAATAAAAAATATTACTTTGTAAAGTTGTTACAATATGCAAATGTAGAATATGGTTCTAATAAAAATGAAATAAGTAGGTGATTAAAAAGTAGTCGAACTTTTTCAAACTTGCTGGTACATTTTTAAAAACTAGTTACTCGACCTCCAACTAGCCGTGCAAGTTTTTTACAAACCTAGAAAATTTTCATGAGATAGCTACGATCCTAATGGAAATTTAATATCAGAAAAAAGTTTCAAGGATAACTTCGGGTCTTAGCGCTTTAATTTTTGAGTCTGTCGGGAAACCGGTGTTATTTAAGAGTCGTAAAAATTGGAGCCGAAGATAATAAAATAGAATTAAGCCCGCACCTTTTGAAGCAATAAAATTGTACCTACATGTTGCTATTTGAATAAAATCAAATTAAATTGGAACAATGGAAGGGGATACAGAATGTGAGGTGACTGTGTAAAAAACACTTGTATAAAAGTGGATGGAGAAAATTGTCCGAGGCCACTTGTAGAGGAACCATGACAGGACAGCATTTACAGTTTCAGAACATAGTATGAAGAAAATACATACATGGATTTGGCACAAGTTTTCTTGAGGAGTGTTAAATGTATTTCTATTTATTATTTTTCCATCTACTGACACGCATGAAATTACTATAGAGTAATTAAGTATGTCATTTATCATAACGTATTGTTTTATCTGTTATTTCTATACATTAATCGTAAGCGTGTCTTGAACGTAAGCCATAAAGGTCTCAAATAAATAATATAAAAGCTTTAAACATATAATTTTGTTTAGAGCCGTTATGTCCTTATATGTGTACGAGTACATGATCAGAAATTCTACATAACTTTGTCTTATTATAAAGTAAGTGACCACGTTATGTTAAGAATAAAAAGTAAACTACAAGATATTTTACATAACTAATATTCTTTGAAGCAGTGATGGCCTCGAGGTTTAGGCGCGCGGTCGAGAATCTCGGCGGTCGCGGGTTCGAACCCCAGGCACACACCTCTGACTTTTCGAAGTTATGTGTGTATTCACATTGAATTATCACTTGCTTTAACGGTGAAGGAAAACATCGTGATGAAACCTGCACACCTAAAAAAGTTCTTAGGAATTTCTTAGGTGTGTAGTCTGCCAACCCGCACTAGGCCAGCGTGGCGGACTATGGCCTAAACCCTCTCAATGGTAGAGGAGACCCGTGCTCAGCAGTGGGCGTATATGGGTTGATGAAGAAGAAGAAGAAGAAGAATATTCTTTAGGCTAATAAGTTAAAATACGACAAGTGAAAATTAATGAAAACATACCAAGTTTCCAATGCTCTGTTATTAAATATTAAACAAAAACTCGCGAGTTAATACAAGAGGCAGCATGATCGATGCAGAAACAGGAGCGGCTGGCCCGACGGCTAGATTACGCCTATTCATCACTGTATCACATCAACCCCGAACGGCCTTTTGTGCTCGCTTACAACCTGCCAAACTTAATCGTGCGAGTAAGGCTACGAAAACACAGCTATATTTCGCAACGACAATTAGAATGAACGAATGAGGGTGATAAGTTGGGGAAAGCAATGAGTCGTCTGTTTCTGTAACGTCAGTGGTTTCAGGACTTGTTAAGCGTGTTGGTAGAGCTACCATCTGATATATACACTCAAGTCTGAATCCTATAGGGGTATGCAGAGGCTATTGGGAGCAACACATGATCCTACAATGAGTCACTTAAATTTGTGACAATGTACATGCAATTAAAAAAAAATGTACAAAAAGGACAGAAAAATAGCAAAAAAACGTATTTACTACATATCCACATGGCAACAACTATATTATGTTCAACTCGGCATTAAGCTGCGACGCAACTTAATTTATGATACGGCGCTGATCGTCACTGGCGTCGTAGGCCGTCATATTATGTACGTAAAAAAGAAGAAGTAAAAATATATTGATCAGCGTATCAATACGTATACCATAGCAGCAACAAGAAACGACAGTCATAAATAATCTGGTTATAAGTTGTTCCTTAATCTGTATTGTTTAAACTCTTTAAAAGCTTCGAGGTCCTTTGATAGCGGTTCGCTCATTTTATTCATCTGCGGAAACCGGGTCCGAGGTCTTTTGTTCTTTCATCAGGTACCTCGCTGAGCAAATCGTAAAATTTCCAACTTTTTCATAGTTTCGACCGAATGAATTTCCTGAATGGATGAGTGACTGGAAAAGAACTATTGTTTCCAAGAAAACCGGAGTGGAATGATATTTTTGATGTAGAGCTTTAATTCAGTGTATTGCAGAGTACAACGCTCTGACGATAAAGGACAATAAAATTAGATTTCTCCAGTTTGATCATTGTCATAATCTGCCCATATCCGCCACATTATAGTTATGCATTCCTCCTCCTCTACCTGTGCCTCGTGGATCTAATATGTGGTAATGATGATGATGAATCCAACCATATCAGAAGTAGACTAACTAGACAATTTAAGAAGAACAAGTACTGAATTCCATTCTATGTATATTTATATTATTTATATTATTATTTATATATTTATATTATTTTAATTATTATTTATACGTATATTTGTTCTCACAAAATCACGGACGATTTTGGTGACTGATGAAAGCGACGGGCCGAGGCCAAGTCGGTTTCATTTTAAATATTTATTTCTGTGGCTTCTTCCTGCAGAAACTTTCGCACGATTCGGCAAGTATTTAATATAGCAGCTTTTTGCAAAGTCATAAAAGTGTTTTTGGGTAAATCTAACAGGCTGATACTATGGTGGAGATATTTTGGTATTAAACCGGTACTGGAGACTACCAGTGGCACAATATATACTTTATTCATCTTCCATATTCTAATTATTTCTTCTTTTAGTTCTGTGTATTTATGGATTTTTTCAGTTATTGTTTTTTGTATGTTGTGAGAATTTGGTATGGCTATGTCAATAATGTGTACAATTTTATTTATTTTGTCTATTAGAGTTATATCAGGTCTATTGTGATGTATGGTCTTGTCTGTTAAAATGGCTCTATCAAAGTATATCTTGTGACTGGCGTTCTCCAACACTGGCTTAGGGACATATTGATAGTATGGTTTTGTAGTACCTTCGGATAATTTATATTTTATTGCGAGTTTTTGATGGATAACATTGGCAACCTGATTGTGTCTATGAGTATAGTCGGTTTGAGTAAGGGATGGACAAGCACTGGTAATATGTTGTATAGTTTCTGGGAGACGATGGCATTTTCTGCATTTATCATTTTGAAGTGTAGGGTCTTTGATAATAAACTTTCTATAATTCTTTGTATTTATTACTTGGTCCTGTATTGCAATTAAAAATCCTTCTGTTTCCGGAAACAGGGATCCCAGTTTCAACCATTTATTGGAAGATTCTATGTCTATATGGGTCTGTTCTAGATCATGAAGGTGTCGGCCATGAAGTTCCTTTTTTCGCCATCTGTCGGTTTTTTCTATTTCTTGAAGTTGCGCTGGTTTTAAAAATAAATCCCTGTTACTTAAATGCAAAGGTGAAAAATTGGTATCTAGATCAACTATCGCTTTGTGGATACAGCTTGAATCTGCCTTTTTATAGAAGAACTGTCTTAAGTTTTGGATCTGGTTATCGCAGAGTATTTTAAGGTCTATTAGTCCTCTTCCGCCTCTCTCCCTTTTGATAGTCATTCGCTCTATAGCAGATTTAGGGTGTAAATAATTATGTTTAGTTAAAGTAGCGCGGGTTTTAATTTCAAGTTTATTGATATCTGTAGCTGTCCACTTAATTATTCCAAATGAATATGTTAAGACGGGTATGGCAAAAGTATTTATGGCTTTAAAAAGGTTTTTTGAGTGTAATTGCATTTTACAAATTTTATTTAGCCTACCAATATATTCCGTACTAGCTTTTGCCCGCGACTCCGTCTGCGTAGACTTTAGGGCTGAGTGCAGAAAGATAATTATTAGTGAATCTTTAATTCGTCTCATAAGTGTCCAAAAAAAGTTTTTCTTTGAAAAAGCTATTTCCGCATTTACAACATGTTTATTCCACGGGAACATTTAATTATTACTTCACAGGGTCCTATTTATCTTCATACCTAAAATTATATAACTTAGTCCAATGGTTTAGGCGTGAAACCGTAACAGATTTACAGAGTTACTCTCGCAATTATAACATGTACCCATACCCACAGGAACACATTTTCCAGGATAAAAGTATATCATGTTAATTCGGGGGGACCTACCTATCTCTATACCAAAATTCATTCAAATTGATTCAGTAGATCTTGAATATAGCGATTCCCACGGAAATCCCACAGAAATCCGGATAAAATGTATCCTTTGTTCCTTCAGTTGGCCCTACCTATCTCCATACCAAAAATCATTCAAATCGGTTCAGTAGGTCCAGAAATACCCGTTCCCACGGGAATACTACATTTTCCGGGATAAATGTATCCTGTGTTACTTCTGTGGGCCCTACCTATCTCCATACCAAAAATCATTCAAATTGGTTCAGCAGATCAAGAAATACCGATTCCCACGGGAATACTACATTTTCCGGGATAAAATGTATCCTGTGTTACTTCTGTGGGCCCTACCTATCTCCATACCAAAAATCATTCAAATCTGTTCAGTAGGTCCAGAAATACCCGTTCCCACGGGAATACTACATTTTCCGGGATAAATGTATCCTGTGTTACTTCTGTGGGCCCTACCTATCTCCATACCAAAAATCATTCAAATTGGTTCAGCAGATCAAGAAATACCGATTCCCACGGGAATACTACATTTTCCGGGATAAAATGTATCCTATGCTACTTCTGTGAGCCCTACCTATCTCCATACCAAAAATCATTCAAATCTGTTCAGTAGATCTAGAAATACCTATTCCCACGGGAATACTACATTTTCCGGGATAAAATGTATCCTACGTTACTTTAGTTGGCCCTACCTATCTCCATACCAAAAATCATTCAAATCGGTTCAGTAGATCTAGAAATACCTATTCCCACGGGAATACTACATTTTCCGGGATAAAATGTATCCTACGTTACTTTAGTTGGCCCTACCTATCTCCATACCAAAAATCATTCAAATCGGTTCTGTAGGTCCAGAAATACCCGTTCCCACGGGAATACTACATTTTCCGGGATAATAAGGATCCTGTGCTACTTCGGTGGGCCCTACCTATCTCCATACCAAAAATCATTCAAATCGGTTAAAAGGTTTAGGCGTGAAAGCATTACATAGGCAGTGTCATTTTCGCGTTAGAATACATGCTAATCCCACAGGAACCCTACATATTCCCGGGATAAAATGTTATTCATGTTACTTCATAGGATCTTACTTATATTCTAACCAAAAATCATAAAAATCGGTTAAATGGTTTAGGCGTGAAAGCGTAAAATAAATATAGCGTTTTATACCCAATCCCACGGGAATACAACATTTTCCGGGATAAAAAGTATCCTATGTTACTTCGGTGAGTCCCATCTATCTCCATACCAAAAATCATCCAAATCGGTTCAGTACTTTTTGAGTTTATTCGTAACAAACATACAAAAATACAAAAATACAAAAATACAAACCTTTCCTCTTTATTATAATAGTATAGATTGAGATTCTGTTTTATTTTTATGTGATTTATTATATTAGATTGATGAATTCCGAGATATTTGTAAGTTTCAGTAGGATCCATGATTTCAAATGTATTATCGTCTGTATCTAAGTTATTGTTAGGGGATGCTTCAATTTTTCCTTTTAATATGTTAAGGGTTCTACATTTATCTAAACCAAATGTCATATTAACGTGTTTACTAAATTGTGTTGTAAGTTGTATTAATTTTTTTAAATCTTTTCTGGTTTTAGCGAACAGTTTGATGTCGTCCATGTACATCAAATGAGTAAGAGATGTATCGGGTGTCAATTTATACCCATTATTACTGCTGTTAAGAAGATGTGACAATGGATTTAAGGCTAAACAAAACCAAAGGGGGCTAAGGGCGTCGCCCTGGAAAATACCATTCGCTATGGGAATTTCGTCTGTAGATATTGAATAAAAACTGTTAGATAAGCGTAGTGAGGTTCTCCAGCTCTCCATGGCATGTTTTAGGAACTCTATTATCTGGGGGTTAATTTTATAGATTTTTAAGACTCTTAACAGCCAAGAATGAGGTATGCTGTCGAAGGCTTTCCGGTAATCAATGTATGTGATATGAAGATTTCGTTTTTTAGTATGAGCATGCTTAAGGACCGTCATATCTATTATTAGTTGTTCTTTACAACCTTGGTGATTTTTCCTACATCCCTTTTGCTCTTCGGCTAAGATATTATGGCACTCTACATGTTGATTTATTTTGTTTGATATACAAGCTGTGATGAGTTTATAAAGGGTTGGTAAACATGTAATGGGTCTATATTGTGAAGGGTCAGATGTTTTATTGCTTTTAGGTATCATGTAAGTAATACCTTTCGTTATGAATTTTGGCAGTTCTATTTGTCTGTTTATAAGGTCTGTTATATTTTTGGCTAAGATATTATGAAGAACGGAGAGTTTCTTATACCAAAAGTTATGGATACTGTCGGCTCCTGCCGCTTTCCAATTTTTAATTTTTCTGGTAACTGCTTCTATGTCATCAACTGTCAGCTCTATGGCCTCCATTTGTTCTATATCTTCCCATCTTTTATCTTCTTCATGAATCCAATCGGCTTGATCATTATGTCCATCTTGTTTTTCCCAGATTTTAGCCCAATAGTTTTTAAGATCATCTGTTTCAGGAATACCATCAGGGTTTACCTTACCACCGTTTCTCATTTTTCTATAAAATTCTTTTTCGTTGTTAGTAAATAATTTGTTATCTTCTCTCCTTTTTAATGACTTTAAATATCTTTTTAATCTTTGTGACTTTAATGCTAATTTTTGTTTAAGTGTGTCTAAATGTTCTATTGGCCTAACATTGTTATTTTCATGTGACGAGTGAAAACTTGACTTGTTTAATATTTCTTTAGCTGCCTTTATTACTTTTTTGGATTGATTATTTTTTATGTACTGAGTTAACCTGCCGATATCAACTCTCAATTGTTTGATATCTTTTTCAATTCTAATTTGCCATGGAGGTTTATTCAAATCGGCTTTACGGGTTCGTGGTGAAAAATTATTATTTCTAATTTTGTAGCCTAAGTTTTCAGAAATTACAAATGCGCTGCAGTAGATTAAAGTATGAATTCTATTAATATCTGATTCTATGGTGTAGTATTTACAAAGGATTTTTTTATTAAAAATGTCAACTAAGCTATATAGCTTTCTGTTCTCTTTTAGGCGGGGAAGCTTAGGGCGAGATGTAGGATCCATACCTTCGTATTGAGTAAGTGTTGTTTCTAATTGATCTATTAGTTCTTGTGTAGGAATATCAATATTTTCTATATGACTGGATTCTTGTTCTGTTTCCGGCGGTAATGAGGTAATACTATTTGTTTGGGTCGATGCATGAATGTGTCCAGGTGTGTTAACCAGTGTCGATATCTGAGGTTGATCTGGTAAAGAAGGTTCGGTAAAGTTTGTAATTCCGGGACTATTATTATGAGAAGATTCAGTAATTTGCGAAAAGTTACAATCTGTTATTTGGATATCACTATTTTCTCTAATCTCTACGTCTAATTTTTCGGTGACTTCTTTCTTTATGTTTTCAATCACTTGATCTGATAGTAATTTATTACGGACTATGACTCTTCTTTGGTCTGCAATTCTTTGAGCGGAGACATTTAAATGAGGGTATTTTATTAAAAAATGATCGTGCAGTTTCTTACAGTACATAGTTCTATCTGTTTCTAGTTTTGTAACATAGTAGTATGTGCGCATGATGAAAATGTTTATATCGTCGGTCCATTTCATGCGCACCCTAGGTTTACCAGCTTTGGTGGTCGCAGGTTGACTGGCCTGTGCCTCCTGTGAAACATCCTCAGCTAGAGTATCTGCACTAGTGCAGATACTGTCTATCTTTCGGCTATCTAACGCTTCGGCTGTAGTCCTTGAGGACATTCCCCTCCCCCCCGTGTCCCCGACTCCCGCCCAGCCGCCCAGCCGGGAGTCACTGGCTAGCATGCTGTCACGTCCGTCACCAGCCACAGACGTGCCCCGACGATCACCCTCGGGCAGCGGCCCTATACGTACTTTTCTATTACGAGTCTCCATATTGATGGGTTACCTTTACCTTGTTAGCCGTGCTTGCTTTAACTTTGCACGTTGCCCGCCCCCCACGTGGTCAGCTGGTCGACACGGACGTAAGGTAGGATTTTGGGGGGCTTATTATTTATATTATTTTAAGTATTATTTTAATTAACAATTGTATAATCTATATTATTTTAAGTATTATTTTAATTAACAATTGTATAATCTCCTTACCCGCGTTTTAATTGATACTTGGCATTTGATACATTACAATATTTATCGATACGAGCTCCGGTCGCCCGGCTTTGACCGTTGGTCTATATTATAGACTCTAAAACATAAAACTAGTTTTAGAACCACAACCTCCAACGTCCTAGGTGACTTTTATAAAATTAAATCATAAATTAATTATATTATAATGTTATTGACATCGTTACATTGGACAAAAGTCATTATCGACACTTTGTATGTATACGACGTTGGTTTATTCATAGTTATTGCAAATTGAAAACCACTTCATTTCATTCCGTTTTATTTTTTGCAAATCCAATTTTTATCCAATTTTCTGAGATTATTCGATATTTATATGTGAATAGATGCTTCTATAAGTAATTAAGTATTTGTATATATTTATAAATGTAATTTTATTGTATTTGAATATTTTACTGACAGGGGACATCGATACGAAAGAATAATAGAGAGTACTATAAACGAATTTCTTGTCTGTATTATGATGAACTAAATCCACATGTACTTTTTATTGGAAGAAAGGCGTTCTAAAATTAAATTTAAATTTTTGAATTCAACTGAAATAAAATAAAAAAATCTATGGGGATGACGTAATTCATAAAATTGCAATTTCCGAGATAGCAATCTGTTTTAATACTCGTTCATTTTACCCAAATGCTGCGATATGAAATATTGATTTTCGGTGTATTTGACGTCTTTTGCACCGTAAATGTAGAACTTGCGTCGTATTTCTTAAGTTATTGCTTTGATTCCACGTCGGGTGACTTTTATTTTTAACTATAATTTTATGATGTCGTAAATCGTTTGACATTATTAAGAAATATAGCCACTTATAATCAAGTCTATTGCTTGGAAAGAAAATATTACATCTCTGCCGATCCCTTGAAGGTATACAGGCGTGAGTGCACATGTATGTAAAAAGAAGTTGATATTTTTATAACGAGGTTCATTGGATTTTTTTTTATGACAAAAAACACGGGTTTACATATAAACCTTTATTTACTCCATCAAATAAAGATGCGTCATAATAAGCATGATTTATAAGGATACTTTGACATTCAAGGACCTCCAATTTTATTGAGTAAAAGTGTTATAATCAACTTCGTAACCAAATCTTCAAAACAAATTTCAAGATAATTCAATGATCCAACTTTAATAGAACAACGTGCGATCTTTATTTGGAACAAGAATTGCCTGTAAAATGGAAGGAAGATAAAAAGTACCAATTCCAGAATGCATCTTAGAGGCGTGAATCGCGTCAGGAGTGCGAACGTCCATATAAATGGTCGGATCGTACGCTAGCGCACAACACACATTCAGTCTAGAAGGTATGAAATATACTAACAAATTGGAACAGAAAAGAATATGTTTTGAGTGTTTTACTGAGGATTAGATTAACATGGTATGTGGCGCTTCAGTACTCGTATGTGACTTCATGGACAAATCTACCTGTTAACTATTCCATTTGGTTTCACAGATTATATGAAAAAGCTGATAGTATTAATAATTATAATTGCTGCAACATTATAAGCCAGATCATCTTGGGTCTTTTTTGGCTTATTCATTCTATTTGAACTTAGGTCCAAATATACTGCCTCAGATTTGGCGCTTCTGATTCGGTTGCCTGGCGTTCTTTATACCGCTTAATTTTACGCTAGAAAATACACAAAAAGAGCTACAATACAATTTTGAAATAGTTCATGATTCACTAAAGTATATCATTAAAAAGGTCAACAAAGTTTGTCGAAAAGAGCAAATTATTATCAGACATAATGATATCATCACTAGATCTGTTTCCTCATCCTCATAGATAGTGGAATAACAACCTAAATAAATTATCTGCTATCAAAGAGATCTGTTAGACATATGGTTTTATATAACCCTTCTGTAACTTTTGTACTGTCTAGCGACGTCCTCCAATATAAGGCGAATAAATGACCCCACGCTATTCGATAAAATGAAGAAGAATTTATAGTTCCTAGTTACATAGGAAAATGCACGTAAGCTGATTCGAAAGATTCGTATTCAACACTTGAGATAAACGCTGCTTCGGTTCGAAGGAACAGTATTTACACCATTGTATGTAGATTATGTCTGATCCAAATTTTACTAGCGTCTTACTAGTTTTACAACGTTTTAATGTCTTTAAAAAGGTCTGTGTGTCACAAGGCATGCTGAACACTAAACCGAGAAACCAACGTGCCGAAATACAAGAATAAAAGGTTACGTGCAGGTTTAGTAAATTTTCAGCAATGAAGTCTCTGATGACTTTAGGAGCAATACCTCTTTGGTGTTTTGGAATAATTGTCAAGTACAATCTGTGTATCGTTTAATTATTAAAAAAATAAAAGACTTTACGGAGGCTTCCTGGGTTGAGACGCAACTTTGGTTGAAGAGGAAATTCTGGGAAATTAGTAATGTGGACAATTAGAGCTCTATAATCTTTGCCTATTCCAATGTGCCAGGCGTCAGTTGATCGACGAATATATGTATGTATGTATTAGAAAAAGCAATTCAATAATACGATACCCATTTAAACCAACGAGCAATACCCTTTAACGTTCATGTAGTCTGTTCTGGGTATTCATAAAAACGGGGGACAATTTCATAGCTGCAGCGGCGGGCCAATAACAAGAAACATGTCAATAGCTGACAGTTTAATAATTCTCGCCCGCAAAGAATGACGTATTTCCAAGCGGGCGCTAATCTGCACCCCTATTCTGTATCGATTCCACATCCGTCCGGTAAGGCTGTGCTCATACAGTCGATCATAAGAAATATAATAATGTTTTTTTTTCAGGATAACTTGCATTAATGTTACTGTAGCTGTACTGTGTAAATGCAACACGGGCTAAGAAGGAGTAAAATCGTTTATGATTGTAAAACAACAACGTAACAGCACATACACGCTCCACTTCTGAGCATGGGCTTCCTTCACAATTGAGAGGGATTAGCCCTAATGTATTGTGGTGGTCTTGTCTAGAAATTCCTAAGCACATTTTCGAAATGCGGGTTTCTTCACAATGTTTGCATTTGCCGTTACAGTAAATAAATAAATAAATAAATACACCCAACAGTCACATACATACCCCACGCTAAGATGCGAGTCTTGTGTCGTGGGTATCAGAAACCACGAGAGACTTTTCGGTCTCACAAACACCCAGACCCGAAACAAATATTTGTGGATCACACAAACATTTGACTCGGTGCGGGGATCGAACCCGCGGCCGCTCGTTTTGCAAGCTGGTGTCTAGCCAACTGTGCCACGGTAGGTACGTGATAATTCATTGCAACGCATAATTTTGAAAAGTCAAAGGTGTATGCCTGGTATTTGAACCCACGACCGCTGAGATACTCAAAAGCGCCTAAACCTCCAAGCCATTCATAAACTGCAACAAAATCTGTTACACTACAGAATCCAACCGCTAGTAAATCGTTCGTTTGCGTCAAACTGAGTTCCGATAGACAGGGCGCGTCCCGTCGCGTTGCACCGTACAGATCGATTGGTCCAGAATACTGACGTTTGACCCTTCAATGAAATATGCTCGTAGTCTGATAGATTAACTTGGCGCGCCGCCGTCAACATCGCGGTTCTGTATCGACGGCGGGTTATGGGACATTGAGCACAGCTTAAAAATGAAACTAAATAAAATGTTGTGGCTGGTTTGTATTATGTTGACTAATGTATTGAAAAATTGATACGTTGGTGGACGGCTTACTTCTTTTGAACCACCAGAGTCTTTGTCATTTATTTTTAACTACAGTTTTGTGGCATTTAGGTGGAACTGTTAAGTCTGAAAATCTGAACTGTTTATGTTCATTAGCTAATGCAAATTTGATTAAAGATTTTTGTCAGACCTCGCAAAAGATTTTTTAGTATATTAATATTGCATCAGAGGTAAGTTAAACTAGAAAGCTACACACTAAAACTTATTCAAAAAGATGTAATTTATTAGCGGTTGCAGGACACTCGAGTTTTTGCTCTTACTCTGCTTTCAATTCACATCGATAGCTTCCAGGTTGATTTTTTCCAAATGTACCGCTTGCATTTCCTTTTGAATCGGAATTGGTGATTCGCCAGAGGTTCATTCGTTATTTAGCAAGATGCACCGGCGGCCGAGATTATCATCGACTCAGAGATATTGGAAAACCGCTGCCTCTGCGCCACTTGAAAGCTCAATAAATACTTAAAAACACATTATTGTAAGCGATTGCCTTTATCATCTCAGTTTGAAATCTGAGTTCTGGCATTCTATTTTCAAATCCACGCCTTAATAATGAAGAAAATTCTGGGCGTTATGGTTTGTGTTATATTAAATTTATTGAACTTTTTTATAATCTGCATGAATTTCGATATCATTATAAGAAAAGATTTACTATGGCTTAAAAATATATTATTGGTGTGGGGAAAACCGCAAGAAAAAATTATAGATTCTGTATTTATTTATCGCTAGTAAAATTAAATCGCTGCGGGAATATTTTGTTTCTTTACAGTCTTTACATTTTTTTTTTATCATTAAAATTGTTCTCTTTTCCAATGAAACAAACAGTGATTTATAATATTTACTAGAAGAAAAAAACTTGAAAATATATTGAAGTAAAATACTTTAAGGACATATATCAAGAGGCAAATATGAAAAGAAATATTGAATTTCAATTCTTCTCTTAAATATTTTAAGAGAGAAATTCATTCTTTTTACGAGGGTGCTCGATGAAAAAATATTTTCAGCACGTACTAATCGTATTAGTTTGGAGTGAACCAAATGGGTTTTTTGCCAATTATTAGCTCGTATCAGTAGCCGAGGGAGGTATAATGCGATTAATGTCGGCCCCATACCATAAATCAGGTATTTAACTTTGTTTCTTTATAATAGAGGTTTCATTCTTCCATAAGACTACTGGCTGGTTAGAAACGATAGTAATTATTGACTATTTTTATATGCTGTGGAGATATGCGGCGGTAATTTTTACTGCGGTATAAATGGTTCGCCTCGATACTATCCTGTGGTACGAATGTCTTGAAGAAAATTGATGTAACGTACATACGTACTATATACGTCCTATCGTTCGGCACAGACCGTCTCTCCAAGTGAACGGACTTAGGTCTTACTTAGATTTGCACATCTATGTAATGTGCTTATAATATTTTTTAAGAGTTCAGATGTATGTAAGTCAAAATCAAGGATTTAGTACATCGCAAAGTGCAGATGATATAAAATGCCTGTTGAGTTGAGACACTTAAATCAAGTTACTGAGGGGGACCAATACACTTTGGTCGGACATTCCTGGTTAAATAAAATGATTATACAAATGTGATTTCGTAGTTATTGTGGTGTAATCCAGAATTTCCGGGCTTAGATCTTTCTAGTAAAAAATTATACATTGGTGATGGAATTGTCAACTGCCTACTATTTAAGAGATAGAAGCGTGAGTGTAAACGTAATATCTAGGAATATACAAAACAATGGGTAGATTTTTAGCTTGTTCTGCTCAAATTTCTGAAACCCGAGTAGGTAGAACTGCGTTATTTCTCAGAAAATCGTCTTAAAAAAATGTGTTACAAGGACAGTCTTCGTGCGTTCAACTCCTATATTTCTATTCGATTACCAATGAAAGCTGCCAGTTTCCTCCATGGGCAATACGATTAGCATTAACAGCCGATTACATGGTCGCGTGAGTGCCCCCGCTGATAATATATATCCAATTTCAAACCGGGACGCGGTAATAATACTTATTTTTAATTTGCATACACAAGCCTTATGTAGGCCAGCTAGGGTTTTAAATCTCTTGGATAAACTCTTATTTTGGTGAATTGACTACTTTATATAATTTTGCCAGCTTGCGTCATCTCATATAGATTCAGGCCGGTTATAATAATAAATAAACGAGGCCTCAATAAATGAAAAAAAAATAGTCGCAGTATTGATTCCCTTATTTTGTGAATATCATATATGGTAAAACATAGTTTTTTAAAAAAATCTCTTGCTTTTCCCTATAAAGATGCAAACACGTTTGACTGTAGACATTCCATTTTATAAATTTGTTTTATTTTAAACCTCGCTCCCTGTCTTCACTGTTTGGCCAATATTTACTTAACCGAAGTTTAGTTTCTATGTATACAGATGAACTGAGGCGCAGTTTGGTAGGTATCTGGCATCAAGCTCCCCGATAAGCGGAATGAGTTTAAGCCTTTGGGATCGTAGTCGAAGGAAATTCATTTAGTTTAATGATTCGACCGTTCGACCTATCATCGTCTGTTTGGTAACTCAAATATTTAAACATTCGTGGTAAACGGTGATGTATAACTTCATTTATTTTGCATGCCATGAGATACATAAATGTGATTTATTTTAAATTAAAACCGAAAAAGATATCAGAGATCCTTAATAGTAAAACATATTTTTTTTATAATTAAATGAAGACGGACGAAAGGCGACTGCATGCAGCAGAAATGCGAATGTTGCGATGGACGTGTGGGGTGACACGAATGGACAGAGTGAGGAATGACTATGTTAGAGGAAGTTTGAAAGTAGCTCCGGTGATAGATAAGTTGAAAGGAAACCGTCTGTCGTGGTATGGTCATATTATGAGGAGGGATGAAACGTATGTTGGAAAAAAAGTGATGAGTATGAGTGTCGAAGGATGGGCTAGCAGAGGAAGGCCAAAGAAAAGATGGATGGAATACGTGAGAGGTGATATGAAAGAGAAAGGGGTAAATGAAGACATGACGGCTGACAGAGATATTTGGAAGGAAAAAACATGCTGCGCCGACCCCAAACAGACTTGGGAAAAGGGCAAGTGGATGATGATGAATTAAATATGTTTTGAAAGGAAAAAGGGTTCTTTTTTATCCTTTAGAGGTACGGAAACCTAAAAAAAACGTTAAAATATATGAAATCAAGTATGTACCTTATGTCTAGATTGCTTAACGAGTCGAGATTTTTCAAGGTTACAGAATCTCATTTCTAAACTTATTGTGGCATAAGAATTAAACAATATACCACGTGTTCATGTTCGTATAGTCTCAAATGAAATTACCATAAAATATTATGGAGAAGTGTAGCGAAGCATAAAAGCTGGAGCGAAACTTCTTTTTTGTAACTTATCTCGTTATTCACAAAGATGTGAGTTTTATGACAGAAACGGACTTTAGGTTATTTGTATGTTACAAATTTCGCAGATTTGCTCCTCTTCGCCAGTGAAAGATAAGGTTGATTCTTTACGATTGAGATTTGTATCAGTGGATTTGTTTACGCGATTTCTATTGAACTTTAGGAAGAAATTATATTTGGCGTTTTAGAAGGCTTTTTAGAATACAATAAATTCTTTATATTATATTAAATATCACACTTTTTTTTCGTCACATTTCAAAATTTCGTATTTTAGTGAAAATTTCCCAAAGGATAAAACCTAATAATTAAAATAATTTTATCCACTTATTGCTTCCGAGATTTCACGGTCGCACAGCGGACAGTTTCTACGTAACCAACAGGGCTTAGGAATTGAATCTGTTATATTTCGGTCCCATTTACCTTTTAACCATTATTAGGCCTATTCTAAAAAGTGGCGGTATTTCCATTTAAAAGCAAAAGCGTCAGACGGCGGCCAATAGGACAGCTGAGGTACCGCTAGAAGGATCAAGTCTTGTACCAACATTGCGCCATCCCACGTCAAGAAACAGCATAGAATAGGCCTAAAGGATGTATCTTGGTGTCGGGAGCTAGAACACTTTTGGCTAAAGGAAATCTGCTTTCAGTATTTACAGTACACAGTTCTAAGAGAATTTTGTATGTACATTGTACATACTCCGTGATGAAATCCCCACGTCTCGGTATTTAGGAAGACAATAGCTCATTAGGGCACTGCAGCTACAGTAATTATCAATGCGGAACTTGCAGACGCCTTTTAACTTGCGTCTGCGCGAGCTTTAATGAAATATACCAAGTTTTGTCAAGTCATTTGAATTTAATTCGTACGTCTGACTTGTATCCGAAAATTAATTTGTGGAATAAACATATTTCTTCATTATGTGAAGAAACTTTATTTCCTAGTATGGTGTATGTTTTATGAACTCAATCGTTTGTTGTATGAGCACTTTTTCTATTTACGTTTTCCTTTATACACAACGCTAAGGAGACATTCTTCTAAATACCGCATTTTTTCAATGCCTAGCTAGTCCATGTTTAAAGAATCATTGAACCATGAATCATTATGTCTGTTGTTTTCACCTGTTGCCACAGTTTTGTCATCCCGGCCACGCCTGGAAAGAGAACGTTACGATTTTCACATAATGAATAAATGCACCCATTAGTCGTAGCGCTACAGTTTGGAGCAATGATTTCCTCGAGGTTTAGGTGCGTAGTAGAATCTCTGCGGTCGCGGGTTCTTATCTCAGGCTCACACTGTTTGAAACGACTGAATCTAAGTGATGTATGTCACATTTTGTAGATTACATAAATATTATTTCATTATATTGCATAAGAATTAAATATCAATAGTGGGTGTGAATGACCATTTCCCATATCTCCAGATATTACAACACAATATCCACACAACCTAAGTATTTGAGAGCACTCAATTCCCTTGGATGTGAGCGCTATTGTTCCGTACTAACCACACGTACGGTGTTATCCGGTTATTGGTGTAACATAAACACATCAACGCGTCACAATACACTAGGATTGAAGTTGAGGTAAGCAAACATTCGATTGTCCGATGTAGTGCGTCTTAAAACATCATGTACACTGGGACAGTATGATAAGATTAATCAAATAGAAGTCTATCCTTTTATTTCGTTCTATTCTTTTTCATGTCAAATATGGTGTGTAGAATTGTGGGTGATTCAGTTGTTATAAAGTTAAGTGTCTGGAAATACTAAAGAAACATACCCATAACTATTAATGCGTTACTTATACTCTTGTATCCCACAGCGGGCTTAGCGTTTTAAGGCGCATTTTTAAGCTTCGAGCTGGTACAGAAATGGGGAGCTCCACTTTTCTTGACTGGAGAATCAGATCCAATACCTTTAGTTCATCAACCACTGCTATTTATTTAAGGTGATATAAGCAAATATAAAGCTTAATAATGAAGAAATAAGAACACTAAAAATAAACATCCGTATTTAGCATCATTAATACAGGTGACTAGAGTTCAGTAATTGCCATTAATATTTCGCCTACAAAGACATAGAGATAATTAACTAACCACATGAACTGTCTTGCTTATCAATGTAGGCACATAAACATACATACATACGAAGATAATTCGTGACTTCAAAGCATCTATAAGTTAAGGTAAGCTCTGCTTAATACCGGGAGTAACAACAGTTCTATGTAATTTCAATGCGGTAATGGTATTTTAAGATACTGTGGCAGACAAGGTACAATAATGTTTGAGGATGTTAGTGCCTTGTGCTAATTATGTAGAGATCTATTGATATGTTAGTATTACAAAATATTTATACCAAAAAAACCCTTTATCTTGCCTATTTTTGGGCTTGAATGAATTTGTGTTCAGGCAGTATTTAAAAATAACAGTAGAACAACACTTTAATTGAAATAATTGAAATGGTTTTGTCGAATCATTTTGAAGCTTCATTTGTTATTTTATGTCGGGATTCCATCATTTATTTGTTTACTTTTTATATATAAGTAGCCCAGTTTTAATCACACAAAATAGGCAAGTAGTGAACTTATGTCTTTGCAATGAACATGAACATACAAATATAAAGCGTTGGGCCTTGGGGATAAGTAACTCCAAATTTTTCTAGTTGTCTAAACAACTGGCAGCCGTATTAGCAATAAGAAAGAGGATTTTGCCATTTATCATTTTAAGTATTGACTTTTTCATAGTACCTACTTTAGCGCGCTAATCCTACGGGAAATGTCAATGACTCCGGTCCTTTGGCGAATGACTTTATAACGAATTTTATCCAACACAGAACCTCCATAGCCCGCTCCATGGAATACTTAGTGTGTAAAGTTCATAATATAAGCAGTGATGGCCTCGAGGTTTGGGCGCGCGGTAGAGATTCTCGGCGGTCGCGGGTTCGAACCCCAGGCACACACCTCTGACTTTTCGAAGTTATGTGTGTATTCACATTGAATTATCACTTGCTTTAACGGTGAAGGAAAACATCGTGATGAAACCTGCACACCTAAGAGTTCTTAGAAATTTCTTAGGTGTGTAGTCCGCCAACCCGCACTAGGCCAGCGTGGTGGACTATGGCCTAAACCCTCTCAATGGTAGAGGAGACCCGTGCTCAGCAGTGGGCGAATATGGGTTGATGAAGAAGAAGAAGAAGAAAGTTCATAATGCTGAATTAGAATTAATTATATTAAAGGCATACCTATATGTTAAAGTTACTGTACTGAACACTTCAGTACCACTTTACGTTAGTGTAAACATCTTTGGTGTAAACAATACATCACAAGAGATGCACCATCAAACTTTAGTTTACCAAAAATATGGATAAAAGAAAGATCCTCTTTCGTAATAGCATCATTTCTCACGCTATTTTTGAGCATTCAAGACGTTTTCGTAGAAAATTTCACATTTAAAACCTTCGAAAAATCTAAATTTATTTATTCAGTCTTTGATATTATTAGATAATTGTTTTATTGTTAATAGTACTTTAAAATTTTACATCGTAGGTGAGTGTTTAATAATTTTTATGTCGGTATTTGTGTCTTTCAATAAACCTGTTATAATAATTTTAATAAAGTGACAAAAAGTGCGGGAAGGAATAAAGAGCTAATATAATAAAAAATAATTTACTTAAAAAGCAAAGCAAAAACATTTGCCAAAACGAAATCCTTTAGCACATAATTCAGACAGTTTAAACCGAAACTGAAACTACGCACAAAAATAATTACGAAACTTCTCTCGAGATAGTTCGTGCCTAATATGAGATAAACTAAGAAGCACTTGAAAACATTTAACAGGAGTGGCGAGGCAGCGAGTCAGGGAGGCAGTGTGCAACAAGGCGCATTTTGTAAAACTACGTACTGTAACGAAGCTTGTTAGCGTACTTCAGTAAGAAGATTGTCTGGTGCACTGGAGACACCTTCGGAGCTAGATGAAACTAATGAGTTCGCTGTTGTTGTGCACGTTTGTACTGATGGCGCCGCAAGCGCTAGGTGAGAAACGCTTTGATTTGCACTGAGCATTGTTACTTGTCCCGTATTCGGAGGTTCTGTGCAAGCTTTTTAGTTAATATCCTTTCTATTCGCTTTTGTTAACAGAAATATAAATTATTCTCAGTTTAGTTTGTAAAAACATTTAAGAAGAATTATTTCATTCTTACCTATTTTGATTATTTGTATTTATTGATTAATGCTTTTATTCTTCGTAAAGAAGACATTGAATATTATAAAACAAACTCACTGCCCACAAGTGTCGGTTCAACGTCTTCTAAACCACACGCGATTTGAATGATATTAACATAACGATTTCCCGAAGGTTTGCTTTGTACTTGTGCATATTGCTACTGAGTTATATGGAACCGGTCCATTTACAAAGAAAAAAAAGTAAGATGTTGAACATGAGGACATAAAAAACAATTTCTTTTTTCCTAACAGACTGCTTTGAAGTATAGTATTAAAAGTTATAAAGTTATGAGTATTAAGTACCTTTATTGATGTCTTTCAGCCGAAAAGATTGTGCGAACTGATTGGGACACAATATACAACGACACTATAAAAAGACAAAAACCCTCAACGCATAACAAGATACTGCTAAATATTAATGCGCCACCTCTCGTTAACGTAGTTAGTGAAGTGCAAGTCGTTTTTGCTGACGCAGCTTGTCAAAACTGCATCAATTGCATGGAAAGAGCTATAAAAGCTGACAAAATAAATTCACACAAACTAGATATTCGACCGAGTTCTGAAGAACTTCAAACAGAAGTTCTTACTGACCGTTATGGCAGTTTACATCGTTATAAAAGAGGTGTTAAGAATATCACAGAAGCAATCAAAACCAAAAAGGCGAAATCGAAGAAACGCAAGATACAAAAATCTGTTACGGTGACAAGATATAATGTTGATGGAGAGCCCTACGTTTTGAAAATAAAGGAAACTATTACTCATATAAATGATGTAAGAGCTCCATCGACGAACTGTCAAGTTTATAATGTGAAAAATTCATTCTTTTGCGACACGCCTGAAGGGGAGATGCTTTTGACGGCTGCCAAGAGAAAAGGAATGAGGAAAGTGAATAAAAAAACCAAGACAGAAAAAGAGATTCATAATGTAATAACTACGACGAAAAAGTCTGTACCATTATTCCGAAAGCGTCAAGTAGACAATTCTCAGGTTCCAGAGAATTTTATGCCTTCCATTGAAGAACTGTACTAAATTATTAGTAAGAAAACTACTTTTTTAGAAAATATTTTTTAATAAAGTTGTTGATTGTTAAACACATGCCTTTTCAATAATTATATAATATAATAATATAAAAGTTAAAAAAACATAATTTAATATCGGACACATTGAGTAAACTGGACTGTTTAGGGGTTTCGCTAAAAATAGCTATGAAAGCTTATAGAAATGACAGGATTTCTTAATTTTAACTACTTGCGAGGCCCTCGACTAGCAATAGGAACAGTATAGTGAACTTAGATCTAACACTATCAAGTAAAAGTGTCCCCAACAGGATATAGACTACGATAAATAAATTTCGCTTCTGGATCTGGCTTGCCAAATCGGGCCGGAAGTTAAAAAAAGGAATGTTAAACATTGTAAAAATTACACAACTTATTATATATTACGCCTGAAATAATATTTAAATACAGCGTAGTATACAACCATACAATACAATATATATCAAACTTCATTGCTTTCCATAACACATAACATTTTTTAATAGTGACAGTTATAGGTTAAAGTAAAAGTATCTCGTACATTAGCAGATAAGTTCCATCACATTATTCCCAAAGGAAAACCTCTGAGCAACATTGAACCATACAGTCTACTTCACTGAGACCGAAGTAAATCAAAAAGAGTTACGTTATACTTCAGTGGTCTGCACAAACTTAATGCATATTAACCGGCCATGTTGCGTGGCAGGTATTTCAAACGCGACTGTTGGTTACTGAGATGTCATTATCGTAAGTGGTATTATAGTGTCACCGCAGACACCAGCTGCTGTAGCTTGCGGCTTAATTAATTATTACTGCATATGGCAATCAACCTCTGATCTGGTGTTACGCACCATAAACGTCCTAATTTACACAAACTGTTTGCAAAAATGGTGCCCAAATGATTATTTGAATTGCCTTTGAAACTAGTTTAGGTTTGAAAATTTAAATGTTTTTGTAAATTCTCTTTCGCTTGTGATTAGATAACGGGTTGCGAAAAGAGAGGTTAGGGGTTTGATTTTTTTATACACTGCCATTTGCGTTTTGTGGCTGTTACCGCAAGTTATACATCTTATGAACGACCGAAAAAAAACTTCTCTCCAATAGTGTCACTCACAAGTTACTTAAGCACGTTTCAAGACAGCATTCTGTATAACTCTTTATCAACCCATATACGCCCACTGCTGAGCACGGGTCTCCTCTACCATTGAGAGGGTTTAGGCCATAGTCCACCACGCTGGCCTAGTGCGGGTTGGCGGACTACACATCTAAGAAATTCCTAAGAACTCTTAGGTGTGCAGGTTTTATCACGATGTTTTCCTTCACCGTTAAAGCAAGTGATAATTCAACGTGAATACACACATAACTTCGAAAAGTCAGAGGTGTGTGCCTGGGGTTCGAACCCGCGACCGCTGAGATTCTCGACCGCGCGACCAAACCTCGAGGCTATCACTGCTTCACTGTCTTCATTCTGTATAACTCTGTCAGAGTTTTGCTTCCTAATAATTTTTCCTCTTTCTCAGACTAGGTTTCCATACATATTATAGTTAAGATTATAAAATATAAATTCCTGAAACGATAACTTTACGAGAAATTTAATATGCACGCAGCAACGAACACCATTCTCTAGAGCTTCGTATAGGTTACATCATAAAGATTAGCTGCCGTTGCTATAAGCTACGCGCTTCTAAATAAAACTTCTATTTCATTCTCCCGGTGGATCATAATAAAGTGGATTAGGTTGATGTGAGTCCGTTTAGTTGGAAAATTGAAGTTCCATGTTGACGACATCAATGATTTTACATTCAGTCAAGAAGGAAGCAGTCATTTTAAATTATTTGATACATACGTTTATATTACTGCCTTGTGGTCTCGCAGTATAGACGATGCGATCTAGACGTCCCCAGTTCAATTCCCCGGCCGGGTAATGTTTACACTACAATGTACAGTTTATAAACTTTATTTAATAACCGCACAATCATAATAATTTACTCTTACTATGGAAATGCCAAAAACTTTTGTCATAACAAAAATAGAAAATATTTGCAGGTATTGGATTATTATAGTATAGTATTGGATATTTTTCTCGACAATTTTACACAAATATACTTACTACTAATCCTTTGAAGGTATTGTGAAGCACATAATTCCTAGAGAAAACATGTTTTTTTTTGGATTCCACATTATCTAATAGTTTTAAGCTAGATGTGCGACATCAAGAAAACAACGTTTCCAAAGTAATTTCACAGGTAAAAGTATAGCCACTGTTTTCTTTATAAAATCTGAAGGTGTTTAAAAGACTTCACACATCCCCCACACTTGATTAAGGCAACAATTAAATTACATAGGCAATTGTCAGGAGGCTGTGTTTCAAAATTCAATTAGCAACCCGGGCGAGCCACACATGGCGAATTAATGAAAACGATAAAACGTTTCCAAGTAAAGAAAGCAAGGTCGAAACGCGAAACTCACTTCAAAGGGATCACGTAGAGCAAGTTTTTCGTTATCAGCATTTCGGCTCCCACATTCTGTTCTCGGTTGGCGGCCGAAAAACTTTATTCTCGATAAAGAGCCGCTAACGAGTTCTGGCCATGTTAGGGCTCACTTAGAGGGCTTATTTATCTGGCTTCACGAAGCCTCGCAACACGTCGGATTAACGTATCTTAATGACTGGCTGTTTTGAATTCCTTTTGTTATTCTTTGCGAGGCGTTAATTAACACGTAATAAATTGGAATGATGGATGATTTGATAAAGGATGGTCGCTGATGGACGTTTCTAAAAGAGTTATCGAGGGCTTTGAGAAAGCGAAATATTGAAGTCATATTAATTATAGTGATAAATAGTGACAATATGATATGTATCAAAATTTCGTCATTAAACTTAAATAAAGATGGCAAGCCTAAGCTACTAAAATTCTTTATATGAACAACATCCCCGAGTTGAAGTGTGTCATTGAGATTTTCCACCACAAAGTTTTCATTATCAACATGGGTTCTCACATTACGTGGTATGACGAATAAAAAGCCATTCCATCGTAGATAGAGATTTGGGTAAATGTACATATGTAAAGTACTTCCTCCTCCATATTAATCTAACAACAATCAAACCAAGAAAAAATAATCCAAACAATAGAATCATAGCGAGAGCACAGCTGGCGTGTTTTATCCGCAATATCTTTCATACATAGCCGATGAACTCACAATCGAACTCTCGACAATAGCCAAACCCAACGACCCAACTTCCTCACAAGATTTGTAAAAAATCCTCAAGAGCAAAGAGCTTTGGCAAAATGCATTGCCAACCTACTTCCGAAAAGTGTGTGCATTTCTTACAGCGACTAGAAAATTTTACGACGTCCATAGGGAGCCAACTCGACGTTCTTTTGTGTCGGAATATCGTCACTGTTTCTTTTTTCCTCCCCGTAGATTTGTGCAGCTCGCGTTTGCAAATATCTACGTGAAAGGAGACCGGCGGAAAACACAATTGTTCGCGTCCAAATTAGCGACTGTTCCGTTAACGAGCGTTTTTAGTGGTCCCACTTTTTTACTTTCAGTCAGTGCTAATATTCGTGCAATTACTTGCTTAATGATGTTTGCTTTTAAATATTTGCGGTTGCGTCTCCCGTCTGAGGTATCGTGGGAAACTGCTGTGCACAAATTTACAGCTACTTTCGGAGTATAATCATTGCAGTTTACAGAGAACAAAGGTTTGTGTTCAGCGTCGAGATTTCGGTAACGATGTTGTTGTTGACAATCAAATGCACGTATAGGCGGTTGAGTACCTGTTTGTTTTAACATCTTCATATCCCTTAAAGTTAACGTTTAAATTTACTAGAGAAAACTAACGTCACTCGTGCTGTTGGAATAAAATTTGCAATAAAGGTTTAATATTATTTGACAAACTGTGAAATTTTTATTTATTGATAGTTTATAAATTCTGGCAGTACGTCTTTTATAATATAAATAATTAATCTTCTACTGTTAAGTCAGTAAAAAGTCAGTGGATTGCATGAGGCATACTCGCTTTGCATGTAACACGCTGTTAAAACTTGAAATTCTTCTTAGTAAGCAAAAGAATTAAGAAAGTATGTAAGAATAAGTTGTAGTCAAGAAGACAATTATGTTGACTCTGGCATTAATCGTATAATTTCTATCATTTGACACAAATAATCAATATTCAGACAATAAACCTAATGAAAAATATTTACCCTTCAACAGCCAACATCAAACCGTCCGTAGTACCACCATTATCGATGTGAATACCACATGCGTCAATTTACAAGCAAATCGATGTTTGAATCGATCATTATTCTAACCCTCGTGTCTGATATGGAGGTTCTTCGCCCGAAAGCGTCGCAGGTGTTCACTAGGGTCCACACGGCTGGGCCGACGTTAATTGCCTCATGTTTATGTAAACAAATTGATGTTACGTCACGGATTACGTCCAAGTTTGCTCGTTGGACATAATTGTTAATGTCAAACTTGAATGTGTCCGGAGACCCTTCGGTGCTTAGGCGGGATCTTTGTAATTAGCCAGCTTGTTTACGGCCACTATTTTGTCGTGTTTTGTGAGTTGTTACTTTACAGGCTTTGGACAAAATTATAAATAATTTGATGGGTTTTGTGTAAGTTGATAATCATAACTGTCAGGCTCTTGGCAAGGTTCTATTATATTTCATTTCATCATCAGCCTATATACGTCCTACAGTGAGACGAGGTTCTTCTCTACAATCGAAAAGGCTTAGGGCCTTAGTACACCACGCTAGTGCGTAAAGGTTGGTGGACTACGATTTTTTGGGTTTGGAGATTCCCCACGATGTTTTCCTTCACCGTTAAATCAACAAAGCATATTATATAACTCAATGAGTCTTTGCCATACACAACACTTCTGATTATAAATCTGGGAAATTATTTTGCTTACATTTTTATAAGTCCTACATCATCTACAGCATCTAACATTATTCTAGACTTCTATGTACGCTTACGGGACTACAGACGAGAGTGTAAACTAGATAGCGTGTGTTTAAAGCAGAAATTATTACGGTGCAGACTAATTAAATGTCGGCGCTATGAACAGCTGTGCGTGTGACTGTCAACTGTCATACAAAGCAAGTGTGGTACACTCATATTGTTCTACAATGATCGTTATGCTTCCTTGATATCTTTGAGTTCACATTATCTCATATAGCAAGGGTTTTTTTGTTATGTACTTCATAAAAATACGTGTTTTTAGGTAGTATTCTTAAACTTGGTCATCCCTTTCGGTTACATGTTAACTGCTAAGTTAAGATTATTGAAAATATTTATGTTAATTTAATGCGAAAGTTTGAATTACATAAGGTTAAATTGAATTTCAAAAATCCTACAACCAGGCAGTTCTGATCATTAAAGAAATCATTTATTATAAAATCCATATCAACCTTAAAGAGTCAACCGGGGTTTATACATCAACCCTTCTATTAAAAACACGCCTTATCTTTCACACTACAATAATACCCAATAATACTCCAAAAAGTTTAACATTAAAACTACTAGGTAGTTTCTAACAATTTTTGTGGCTGAAAATTTCGGCGCATTTTGAATGTTCATTTATTTTCGTAGTATAAAGTAACCTGTTCATGCATTAGCTCAATAAATCGGCGTCGACGGATAGCCGACTGGAGAATCGCTTTGTAAGTTACTGACTTGCAAAAATGCAGCGTTGATTTACCTACTTTCGCATCCCCTTTATAAAACGTTCATAATTTCTTTTTGAAAACGCTAAAAGTATTTTATCATAAATATATTTTAAAACCTGAGTTTACGTGGTAGGACAGAGTTATTTATTTGTTTATGAGTCGGTACATAATCTAATGCAATATTTATAGCCTTTGTCCATTATATTCTTAAGCATGTTGGAAGAATAAATTTGTTAAATGAAAATAATCCATTACTTCAATAAATTAAGCTTTGAATTCAGTGTTTATAAACATAAAACATAAGGGAGTTTGAAATGATATTGATAAGACTTGATCGACGAAACTGAACTGTTAGCTTTTAACCTCGTAATTTGACTCTCAAGGAATAATCAAAATTCAACCATAGGTATATCATCATTATTATCATCATCAGCCGAAAGACTTCCACTGCTGGACATAAGCCTCTCCCAAAAACTTCCGACGCATTCTTTTACATACTGTAGGTAAATGCTCTATTAACACTATTACTAACTATTTCAGTATTCTCGGAAATTTATTAAAAGAAATAAAAAAGAAAGTCAAAATCAAAAACTATGAGCAAACTTTTGTTTTACTTGATATATTGTTGAATTCTAGGTGTTCGGCCCTTAATAAACCGTCCCCTGCTGACAGCGATGGACGATGTATCACATCAACGTTGATGTTAAAGCCAAATAAAATAGCATCCGTCACATTTTCTAAGAAGCAATCAAGACCCTCGTCTGAGTTGGGCCTATGATTGGACAACGGGTGAGTTATTGTGTCGATACAATTCTGTGGCACATTACCATCGATTTTTCTTCTTCAGGAATAGTGGCCGACTGAAATTTAGGGAATGTTTCCGATCACCTTCGTTCTTAACATGAATTCTCACTTCTTAGTTTTTGATTGAGGTTTTATGTTAATTGATGAGTTTTAAGTCAGTTTTAGTTTCAGCTTAGTTGATGAAAGTGAGCGAAGATGGCGGCCGTGAGTACATATCTGGGGACTGTTTGAATGTGTCCATGTCATGTTCACTTCATTAAAAAATATACGTATGCAGGTTAACTTATTGTGTTTTTTATGTTAAAATTCTCGATTAGGTTTTTGCAATAATATTTAAAAAATAAAGCACTAATAATTATAAATACATGAACTACAAAATATTCCTTACATCCTTGTTTGAAATATGTTCTATCACTGCAAATAGGAATGTCCAATACCGTTCTAAATATGGAGCAGTTATCAATAGTTTCCATGTATTAGTTCGGTAAAACATTTGTAATATAGATTTGAGCGAAATTGTTTCTGCGTGGATACCGTACGTGGCCGCGGCTCGAGTTCCACGAAGATTGGAAGCGCCGCGAACAGTTTAGATTAGAAAAGTTGGCTTGGCGGGCGAACCCTGGACAAATTGTTTTACTAATACAACAGATTTCCGGTCCGGCCGGGCTAAACCCGACAAAAACTCCATACTCGTTGGTCGGCTTGAGTAAACTTTTCAGACTAACGATCATAATAGTTTCGGGGACCGTTGAATTGGGAATCTATTGTTTGATCTGGTTCTACTGATTTAGAAACTAGACACGCGTGTGGCTAATCAAAATCAATTCAAATATCATCTCGTTTGTATAATTCTGGTTTATAGTCGGAAGTTTATGGAGTTATTGAAGTGTCTAGATTGTTAGTGAATTTTGGGTACATTTTTATTTTATATGTTTCTTGAATAACTACCTTTCACTATGGATTAAAAAAAACACAATTAAAATAGGGAGGTGATTAAACAATGTTCTTAAAATTTCCTTATAATCTATAGCAGCACATTATACCTGAGTACGGTAAATAGAAAGAGGTTCATCAACTGTCACGTAGTTATTTAGTTGGAAGAGGTTAGAGCATGAAAAAACCCATTGATTTTTTATTTTAATCATAATGAACAGGAATTTTTATACGACCTGTTGGGTACAGACCTCTGAGTTTAAGCTTTGAGCTAAGTAAAAGCCATTGGAAAACCGTTCAGGCGTCGGTACCACGCGCCGGCATGCACGGCCTAACAAATTACATTTCATAACCTGCTGGAATCGTATGCAGATGGTATAATTTCTAATTATTCGGGACAACTCTGCTTCTGACATGTATTAATGGGTTGCCGAGTTACTCCGTAGCTCCCTGCTCAATATGATATGCTATTGCAATCCCGAACGTTAGTAAAAAGGATTATTGCAGGTTTAACGTGAAAAAAAAAACTTATCTGCATGGAAAATCTCTGTAAATAATTGTATTTGTAACTGGTAATAAGTCATAAATAACTGTGTAAGTTTTTTTTTTGGTACGATATAATGATCGCATCTAATAAACTAGAGCAAAACGGTCTACATTTTTTACTAGATTATGATATCTCAGCAGTCTTTTCGGTCCGTTCCAACGAGTACTTTTCAAAACTGACTATTTGTAGTTCTAACTCTTAACCAACACTATATTGGTATCATCCTGTCTTAGGCTAACATGTTGGAATAAGGCGTTAACCCTCATAGTTGTAGAAGAAGCCCGTGTCCAGGAGTAAGTCGTATAAGGGTTGTTGATGATAGAGATGAAGATGATGAAACGTGATGTTGAAAACGCATTTTTTAATGTCAGGATTTTTTTAACATCAATGCGATTGTAATAACCGTTACTATTGCAGGTTTTTGTTTTCGATGATGGTTTTCACATCCTTGTTATAGTAAAGCACGATTACATACAAAATTCTTGCGCGGTAAATGGGAATATGCTGAGCGTACTGTTGCCTATGAATGTATGGGAGTGGCATGCAGTCACGTTCGTGTGAATTGGCACGGTACAGATCACGTAACCGCAACTTAATGCCGATAACGCAACTTCTAGCAAGTTCCCCTGTTAATGATAACTGTGTTATTGTTTTTATCAGGGCTTACCGGGAAGCGTGATCGACTTGGGTAGAAATGAACATACTTAACAGTCCTTAACCAACGTTTAGTTGTTTTGTGAGGTATCAGATTTGAGCATTTTTTTGTGTCACTAACGTGGTGGTAGAGATCAGTAGGGCAAAAACATTTTTTGGTAACTTGCACAAAACTTATATTATCTCGGCACGGAGATCAGTAACGCTTAATGAAACTAAAAAAAATTGTTGGAACTGATTCTTTACTTTCAGCCAAATGAACCCATGATTACTCTACTGTTATAGGTAAAAACTGAACACTTCTGAACCATTTTCTTTATACTAAGAAGTCTGATTAAATACAGCAAAATATTCATAAACTTCTGTATAATGTCTATAAAATTTCTTTTATGAAAATTAAATTCAAGCCGGTCTCGGTGCAGATCGATAATGGAGAACAATCGGCGGCCACCCCGAAGGCACTTCGCTTGCACCAAGTCTTATAATCGCATAATATAATACATTTTTCATGTCGTCCGCCTTTGTGAGTATGAGGCAACAGCCAAAGTATGAAAGATTGGATTAAAATTTGATTGGGAAGTATTTTATCCGTTTCACTGTAAATATTGTAAATGATGTCAAAGAGAAAATTCATTACGCATTTAATATCAGCGACCCATTTCATACTTTTGTGTCAGTGTGTACATATTTTGATTTTATTCAGTAATAAAGCTAATTATTGCGTTTTATACGAGAAATCAACAGCTGATTAATATTAATTTTTGCTACTAGCTGTTATTGTACTAGCCATATATTTAACTAAGTTATGTGCCTACGTACCTCATTCAAAGGTGTATGTAACTCTCTGTAACTAAAATTAAAAAATATATTTACCTAAGCTTTGCCGTTATTTATGTTGCCTATATAAAGGTAACATTTTTTTTCAGGATAAAAAGTAGACTTGTGTTACGTCAGAGAGGTCCCATCTATGTCCATACCAATGGTGTTTCGATAGATTTCGAGTTTAAAAATTTGTAAAGTTACAAAAATACAAACCTTTCCTCTTTACACGATTAGTATAGATAAACATGGATGGTAGATTAGAAAAACACAGATGTTATTTACTCATTTGTGTTTCTGAGTATCTTATTTATATAATTATCTACTTTATAATTTAACTAGCGACCCACCCTGGCTTCGCACGGGTGCAATGCTGATATTTAATGGATGTTATTATACATATAAACTTTTCTCTTGAATCACTCTATCTATTAAAAAAAAAAAACGCATCAAAATCCGTTGCGTAGTTTCAAAGATTTAAGCATACAAAGGGACATAGGGACAGAGAAAGCGACTTTGTTTTATACTATGTAGTGATACACTTCATTGTTTTTTTTTTTTATTTTAAATGTTGGATTCATCAAAATTTAGATATATTGACTGTATAGCTAAGTTAGAGGTTATCCCTAGTTCAACATGATGCATTTAACTTAAAAATGTTTATACATTGTGGACCGCAACAAGTAAAACGTATTATCATCGTTATCAGCCGAAAAAGGGCCACTGCTGGCTGGCTTACACCATAGACATTTAAAGTGTTCTTTACTATAGACTAATAAAGACTTATAGACGATGCCACTCTTGGAATAAAAATAAATTTAGATAATGGTGAAAGTTGTTACTTGTGAAAAATATATAGGTAACAAGTGTTCACGGAGTATTTACGAAATAACTGTCAAAGGAATGCAAGGTACTTATATCGTCCACAATTTTCAAACGACAAACTTGGTAATTGTCATTACGTTAAAGATCATACGAAGAAAATAGAAGGTAATTTCACAAATAAGCAGCTCTTCAGTAACTGAAATAACGTTAGAGGGTAATAAAATTAAACATAAAACGGGGAGGCTGCCGGCATTACGTCACAAGTTAAATAGCATTATGAAAGTTTAACTGTTATCAGAGAGTCGTCAAGTATAAAGGACTTCCAAATTACAGGGCAAGAGATTCAAGGTACGTAATGGGAGGTCTATAAGTATTTTCATCAAATTTCCCCCGAACGTTAAATGGGTGTCTCCGCACATGAACAAAAGCATCTCCTATTATTTCACAAATGTTATCAGAATATCAAACAGCGATTCGTGGATATATAAATGGGTGCTCAATGTGATTTGCACTCTATGATATTTGCGTTAGTGTTCATATCTGTTTGGGAACAAGCAAGTGTTCGATTTGTTTCGTAACTGTCGATTTGCGGAGTGAGGAGTTGTGAGGAGCGAGTGTTTTTCACGGTCTCATTATGTGACGATTCGTATTCGAGGCCAGAAGGGAGTTACCATGTAAGGAAAGGTTGGAGGGCGTCATCCACTTGCCGACACGTAGCGCCAGTTCGTGTGGAGTACGTAAATGTTATTGATTCTGTTAATGTAGGAAAGAAAATCATAGTTCAGTATGTGGCACGCATATTACTCCAATTACACTGCAGTGGCTCGATCTTACATCTCGAAGGCTAATAATTCTATTGTCGGAATATAACATAGGCATTTAAAAATAGATACACAATTGAAATTGTAGCTTCTGCTATTGCTATAGGTTGAATTGCAATTCAACTCTTGGTCGGACTTTATGTCTTATGTATGTATAGTCAGTGACGACACTTCCCTAGAACCCAAAAGCGCTACACGTTATTTGTGTAATGTATAGTTTATAATGAAGCAGTGCTGGCCTCGAGGTTTGGTCGCGCGGTCGAGAATCTCAGCGGTCGCGGGTTCGAACCCCAGGCACACACCTCTGACTTTTCGAAGTTATGTGTGTATTCACATTGAATTATCACTTGCTTTAACGGTGAAGGAAAACATCGTGATAAAACCTGCACACCTAAGAGTTCTTAGGAATTTCTTAGATGTGTAGTCCGCCAACCCGCACTAGGCCAGCGTGGTGGACTATGGCCTAAACCCTCTCAATGGTAGAGGAGACCCGTGCTCAGCAGTGGGCGTATATGGGTTGATAAAGATAGAAGAAAGATAAGAAGATAGTTTATAATTGTTTATTGAAGGGTCATAATCTTGTCATTTTATACCAAATTATTTTTCTTAAATAAAGATTTAAAGCTTAAAGGCTATTCTTAATTTTGTAAGTCAAGCTAGGCTTTTGGGCTTTCATGGAAGTACTGCCATTGTGTAAAGTGCGTTTGTGTGTGTGTTTAAATTTCAATTAAAAGACTACAAACAGAGTTTCAATTTAAATGCGATTCGTATTTATCTAGCAACTAAAAATACTCTGAATGATTTTGAAACAAAAGATCATTCAAGGGTAAAATCTTTCAGAAGTTTTCCCGTATCCCCTATTGTCTCTCAACGTATCGAAAACAAAACTGGACGTTGGAAATATAAGCTTATTCGAACGACAAAATACGTCTAGAAGCTAGCGGTCACAAGAGTATTTTGATTAAAAGCGCAACTTTTTTCATTTCTTGTTTTAGCAGTTGTTGGTATTGTGAAACTCGTGATTGGGGCACGAAACTAAAAGACAACAGATCGTTTTGATAAATCGATGTGTCTGTTTTTATTATTTGCTTTCGTCTGTAGCAAATGTGGTGCTTTTTGTACTGTCGTTGTGTTGTTGCAAGTTTTTATTCTGGAATTATATGTTGAAAAACGTTTATAATAACCTTACTCGTATTTATTTATTTTTATTTATATACACTTTATTGTACAACAAAAAGAAAATAATAATAATAACAATAACCAAAACATTAGGTACACAATAGGCGGTCTTATCACTCACTGTGATCTCTTCCAGACAACCTATCACGTATCACGTAGTTCTTAAAATATGTGTGTAGATATGCACCTCTGATTACCCCAGTATCAGGTGTGCAGGTGTGTGTTTTATTTCTAGTAAAGTGACTTAACCAAATCTGATGAACGACTATTTGATTCCGCGTCCCTTCAGATTACATTTCATACACCCAACCGTCACATTCATAGTTTTGAGCCCTCACTAGAAAATAAGTCTTGAGTCGTGGGTAACAGAAACTACAAGACACTTTTTACCCTAAAAAGCACTAAGATCTGAAACAAATACCTATTAGGGAATCACACAAACATTTGTCTTGATGCGGGAATGGGACCTGCGGCCTATTGGTTCTCAATCTAACCTAGGTACCGGCTACCACAATGTAGGCTATCAAATGTTTAAACTATAAAAATAGTTCCAAGCACTTAAGGTGCAGTCTTTTAACTAAATGCATCGCCGATACAAATATTTAGACACTCAATTAGAATGAATACAAAAACATGATGGTTCTTTTTTAAGATGCAGCGAAAGGGTGATCGAAATGGCGGGCTTCCGAACAAGGCGGTGGAGTTCAATGACTCTGTCGGTTCGAGAGCCCGGTGGCTGGAGGAAATTTTATTTTCTCTCAACTCCCTGCGGATAAGATAGTGTAATAATGTTATATCCATAAAGGATCTATCGGAAGAATCATTTATTGGTGCATTTATCTTGTAATGTTAGGAACTTTAGATGCATAAATCTTATAGATGTATTTTAAAATGCTTGATATGGTGTTTAGTGTATTTGCGGTATTATCTGTGGTGTATAGAGGTGGATTAGATACGGGTGAATCGTCTACGGGGTTTTCATATTAGGGAATTCTCAGAAAATTTCCAAAATGGCTATAGCCTCGTCATTTATACAATAATTCAAAATTTCACTAACATTTATTTTGGGTTTGGGTGTTTGTGGAACCGCAAAAATCTCTCTTAGTTTCCGACAACCACGACATAAGACTCGTATCTTACTGTGGGGTTAGGATTACGTGTGTGATTTTTGGGTGTATTAATGTTTGATCTAACACTAAAGTTTAAAGTTTAAGTCTCAAAGTTTATCACTTTTTTTTTTAAATCTGCTAGTACATATAAAAAGGGGAAAAATTATCTCATCTCATCATCTTATAAGGACTATTATTAAGAAAATGTTATCAGCCGAGAGATAAGGACAAATTGTACACACATATTTTAACAAATTTACCTTCAAAATAGGAATATTGCAGATCTTTCACCTTCCATTGGTTATTGAATATTCCAATCATTTTTCTAAAAATCATGCTGCAGCTGAGACATAATGGAACAACTCAACAATTCTACTCGTCTAGAGAATTGGACCCGAGACATCTAAATCGCAAAGCACTTCCATCGCGGGACCAATAAAGCAGGATTTTATTACTTCTTAGTTTATTTAAGTTTTTCCTGTCGATATAACGCAGGTGCGAACACACGCCGAGCTAAAAGTGTCGGTGTTGTCAATTGCGCCATTTGCACAAAAATAATGGCCATTTTCTCCTCTAAACGCTCAGGCGATTTATCTCAACAAATTTTCAATGACTTTAGATATTGGAAGCTGGGCGGAATTTTACTTAGATAGTCTTTTACGAGGGGAATTCAACTTTACGCGCAATTCCCTGTGATTTGAAACAATTTGAGAATCGCTGACAATAAAATGAAATTACGTTTTTATTTTGAACAATCAAATCAGGCGGAGAGTTTGGGACGACTTTGATACACAATCGCTTTAAAGAATCATATAATTATTACTTGCGACCCACTTTCAAAGGTAATTTGAATAAATAGTATCTTTCTCACTACATTCATGTTTCTTTTTTAAATTTTTGCTCTTATTTAAAAGACCCGTAAGGTAAGAAGCCTTGTAATATCGTTAGAGTTAGATACATAAAAACAAATTAATTAAAATATTAACATCGGTGATAGAATAACTAATATAGGTACTCATTTCTGCTTTTTAAGTTTTAATAATTTGTAACATATTCTTTATATATTTAGTTTGTTATATATTATAGTTGAGTTATATATTTTGGTTGTTTAGGTCACCAGATTTAAAAAAATTCAAGCAATATTTCCCAAAACCTTAGCTAACGTATTTTCAAACTATATTTTCAAATATTTGTTTTCAAGATAGCTGTGTATTTTAGGTTATTGTATTGCCATTTCAATTATATTTTACCTTGTGGTAATAGACCGGGAGCATTGTTTAATGTTGATCTGCCTGGACCTTCCTAGAAACACTCCTACGTTAAAAGCTCTATAAGTAGAAATTCCTTTGTTTCATTATTGGATTTAGAACTGTCATCTTAAATTGTATTCAGTTTGTGACAAAATTTAATGGGAAAGTTATGTTTGGTCGGTCTAAAATAGATCAATTTCGTAATATAAAGTCTAGGAGTTGAAATACAATAAAGACTTATAGACGATGCCACTCTTGGAATAAAAATAAATTTAGATAATGGTGAAAGTTGTTACTTGTGAAAAATATATAGGTAACAAGTGTTCACGGAGTATTTACGAAATAACTGTCAAAGGAATGCAAGGTACTTATATCGTCCACAATTTTCAAACGACAAACTTGGTAATTGTCATTACGTTAAAGATCATACGAAGAAAATAGAAGGTAATTTCACAAATAAGCAGCTCTTCAGTAACTGAAATAACGTTAGAGGGTAATAAAATTAAACATAAAACGGGGAGGCTGCCGGCATTACGTCACAAGTTAAATAGCATTATGAAAGTTTAACTGTTATCAGAGAGTCGTCAAGTATAAAGGACTTCCAAATTACAGGGCAAGAGATTCAAGGTACGTAATGGGAGGTCTATAAGTATTTTCATCAAATTTCCCCCGAACGTTAAATGGGTGTCTCCGCACATGAACAAAAGCATCTCCTATTATTTCACAAATGTTATCAGAATATCAAACAGCGATTCGTGGATATATAAATGGGTGCTCAATGTGATTTGCACTCTATGATATTTGCGTTAGTGTTCATATCTGTTTGGGAACAAGCAAGTGTTCGATTTGTTTCGTAACTGTCGATTTGCGGAGTGAGGAGTTGTGAGGAGCGAGTGTTTTTCACGGTCTCATTATGTGACGATTCGTATTCGAGGCCAGAAGGGAGTTACCATGTAAGGAAAGGTTGGAGGGCGTCATCCACTTGCCGACACGTAGCGCCAGTTCGTGTGGAGTACGTAAATGTTATTGATTCTGTTAATGTAGGAAAGAAAATCATAGTTCAGTATGTGGCACGCATATTACTCCAATTACACTGCAGTGGCTCGATCTTACATCTCGAAGGCTAATAATTCTATTGTCGGAATATAACATAGGCATTTAAAAATAGATACACAATTGAAATTGTAGCTTCTGCTATTGCTATAGGTTGAATTGCAATTCAACTCTTGGTCGGACTTTATGTCTTATGTATGTATAGTCAGTGACGACACTTCCCTAGAACCCAAAAGCGCTACACGTTATTTGTGTAATGTATAGTTTATAATGAAGCAGTGCTGGCCTCGAGGTTTGGTCGCGCGGTCGAGAATCTCAGCGGTCGCGGGTTCGAACCCCAGGCACACACCTCTGACTTTTCGAAGTTATGTGTGTATTCACATTGAATTATCACTTGCTTTAACGGTGAAGGAAAACATCGTGATAAAACCTGCACACCTAAGAGTTCTTAGGAATTTCTTAGATGTGTAGTCCGCCAACCCGCACTAGGCCAGCGTGGTGGACTATGGCCTAAACCCTCTCAATGGTAGAGGAGACCCGTGCTCAGCAGTGGGCGTATATGGGTTGATAAAGATAGAAGAAAGATAAGAAGATAGTTTATAATTGTTTATTGAAGGGTCATAATCTTGTCATTTTATACCAAATTATTTTTCTTAAATAAAGATTTAAAGCTTAAAGGCTATTCTTAATTTTGTAAGTCAAGCTAGGCTTTTGGGCTTTCATGGAAGTACTGCCATTGTGTAAAGTGCGTTTGTGTGTGTGTTTAAATTTCAATTAAAAGACTACAAACAGAGTTTCAATTTAAATGCGATTCGTATTTATCTAGCAACTAAAAATACTCTGAATGATTTTGAAACAAAAGATCATTCAAGGGTAAAATCTTTCAGAAGTTTTCCCGTATCCCCTATTGTCTCTCAACGTATCGAAAACAAAACTGGACGTTGGAAATATAAGCTTATTCGAACGACAAAATACGTCTAGAAGCTAGCGGTCACAAGAGTATTTTGATTAAAAGCGCAACTTTTTTCATTTCTTGTTTTAGCAGTTGTTGGTATTGTGAAACTCGTGATTGGGGCACGAAACTAAAAGACAACAGATCGTTTTGATAAATCGATGTGTCTGTTTTTATTATTTGCTTTCGTCTGTAGCAAATGTGGTGCTTTTTGTACTGTCGTTGTGTTGTTGCAAGTTTTTATTCTGGAATTATATGTTGAAAAACGTTTATAATAACCTTACTCGTATTTATTTATTTTTATTTATATACACTTTATTGTACAACAAAAAGAAAATAATAATAATAACAATAACCAAAACATTAGGTACACAATAGGCGGTCTTATCACTCACTGTGATCTCTTCCAGACAACCTATCACGTATCACGTAGTTCTTAAAATATGTGTGTAGATATGCACCTCTGATTACCCCAGTATCAGGTGTGCAGGTGTGTGTTTTATTTCTAGTAAAGTGACTTAACCAAATCTGATGAACGACTATTTGATTCCGCGTCCCTTCAGATTACATTTCATACACCCAACCGTCACATTCATAGTTTTGAGCCCTCACTAGAAAATAAGTCTTGAGTCGTGGGTAACAGAAACTACAAGACACTTTTTACCCTAAAAAGCACTAAGATCTGAAACAAATACCTATTAGGGAATCACACAAACATTTGTCTTGATGCGGGAATGGGACCTGCGGCCTATTGGTTCTCAATCTAACCTAGGTACCGGCTACCACAATGTAGGCTATCAAATGTTTAAACTATAAAAATAGTTCCAAGCACTTAAGGTGCAGTCTTTTAACTAAATGCATCGCCGATACAAATATTTAGACACTCAATTAGAATGAATACAAAAACATGATGGTTCTTTTTTAAGATGCAGCGAAAGGGTGATCGAAATGGCGGGCTTCCGAACAAGGCGGTGGAGTTCAATGACTCTGTCGGTTCGAGAGCCCGGTGGCTGGAGGAAATTTTATTTTCTCTCAACTCCCTGCGGATAAGATAGTGTAATAATGTTATATCCATAAAGGATCTATCGGAAGAATCATTTATTGGTGCATTTATCTTGTAATGTTAGGAACTTTAGATGCATAAATCTTATAGATGTATTTTAAAATGCTTGATATGGTGTTTAGTGTATTTGCGGTATTATCTGTGGTGTATAGAGGTGGATTAGATACGGGTGAATCGTTTACGGGGTTTTCATATTAGGGAATTCTCAGAAAATTTCCAAAATGGCTATAGCCTCGTCATTTATACAATAATTCAAAATTTCACTAACATTTATTTTGGGTTTGGGTGTTTGTGGAACCGCAAAAATCTCTCTTAGTTTCCGACAACCACGACATAAGACTCGTATCTTACTGTGGGGTTAGGATTACGTGTGTGATTTTTGGGTGTATTAATGTTTGATCTAACACTAAAGTTTAAAGTTTAAGTCTCAAAGTTTATCACTTTTTTTTTTTAAATCTGCTAGTACATATAAAAAGGGGAAAAATTATCTCATCTCATCATCTTATAAGGACTATTATTAAGAAAATGTTATCAGCCGAGAGATAAGGACAAATTGTACACACATATTTTAACAAATTTACCTTCAAAATAGGAATATTGCAGATCTTTCACCTTCCATTGGTTATTGAATATTCCAATCATTTTTCTAAAAATCATGCTGCAGCTGAGACATAATGGAACAACTCAACAATTCTACTCGTCTAGAGAATTGGACCCGAGACATCTAAATCGCAAAGCACTTCCATCGCGGGACCAATAAAGCAGGATTTTATTACTTCTTAGTTTATTTAAGTTTTTCCTGTCGATATAACGCAGGTGCGAACACACGCCGAGCTAAAAGTGTCGGTGTTGTCAATTGCGCCATTTGCACAAAAATAATGGCCATTTTCTCCTCTAAACGCTCAGGCGATTTATCTCAACAAATTTTCAATGACTTTAGATATTGGAAGCTGGGCGGAATTTTACTTAGATAGTCTTTTACGAGGGGAATTCAACTTTACGCGCAATTCCCTGTGATTTGAAACAATTTGAGAATCGCTGACAATAAAATGAAATTACGTTTTTATTTTGAACAATCAAATCAGGCGGAGAGTTTGGGACGACTTTGATACACAATCGCTTTAAAGAATCATATAATTATTACTTGCGACCCACTTTCAAAGGTACATTCATGTTTCTTTTTAAATTTTTGCTCTTATTTAAAAGACCCGTAAGGTAAGAAGCCTTGTAATATCGTTAGAGTTAGATACATAAAAACAAATTAATTAAAATATTAACATCGGTGATAGAATAACTAATATAGGTACTCATTTCTGCTTTTTAAGTTTTAATAATTTGTAACATATTCTTTATATATTTAGTTTGTTATATATTATAGTTGAGTTATATATTTTGGTTGTTTAGGTCACCAGATTTAAAAAAATTCAAGCAATATTTCCCAAAACCTTAGCTAACGTATTTTCAAACTATATTTTCAAATATTTGTTTTCAAGATAGCTGTGTATTTTAGGTTATTGTATTGCCATTTCAATTATATTTTACCTTGTGGTAATAGACCGGGAGCATTGTTTAATGTTGATCTGCCTGGACCTTCCTAGAAACACTCCTACGTTAAAAGCTCTATAAGTAGAAATTCCTTTGTTTCATTATTGGATTTAGAACTGTCATCTTAAATTGTATTCAGTTTGTGACAAAATTTAATGGGAAAGTTATGTTTGGTCGGTCTAAAATAGATCAATTTCGTAATATAAAGTCTAGGAGTTGAAATACAATTGGTAATTTAAAATTTACAGTTTCAAAACTACACGTGGGAAATAGTTAAAAAGCCCTTTATCCAGGTTAGGAAAAACGAAATATATTTTTAGATTCATACGTATGTGCTCTCTATAATTCATTCTCGAAAGTTACTCGTTTTTGATTCTTTATTTTAGTGGATAATACCAAAATGAAATACAGTATTGAATGCAATATTTGTGATAAAGGCTCAATATTTTCGACAAATTAAATTTACTCTTTAATTATATTCCCTAAAGCGAAATATGTAGCAAAGCAATATTAGTTTTTGATTGATTTTAACATTTACATTACTAAAATGCGAGTTTATTATTGGTGAGTTCCGTGTTGTTATCAAAGAAGCATTACAATATAATTAATGGAAAGTTATTTGCTATACACTGATAAATGTACGCGTGTGATAATAACATTTGATAAAATAAGTGAATAATTCATATATAATCTTATTGAATCCGAGATTTTCGATGTTAAGCTGTGGGTGTAAATATGATTGCGTCTATCTGTTTGTCTTTTACAAGTGTCGTGATAGCTTTTGTGAGGAATGTATCACGTACTTAAGTGTTATCTCATTTGTTTTGTTTCCTTTATTTAAGTAGTATAGAAATACGTAATAGCTCAGACTAAAAAAATATTTCCTCATATTTTTTGCATTTCAGAGGATAAGTAGCAGTAATGTATTGTGTATTTTTAGTGTATGATATAGAAGTAATGGGTTTGATTCTTGTGTTGGACGGAAAGTTACTGCATAATAGACTATTTCGAATAAAGCATAACATTTTCGTTCCCTTTATTGTGACATAATCACGAGAAAAATATACATAGATATAAATAATAGAGATATGAATATAGCGTCAATCAGTATTTTAAAAATAAGATTATTTATAAAATACTTTAACATGCCAATAGATAAAATGCCATAGTTGATAATTATTTTCGATTCAACAAAAATCAAAAGATTCTATTTTGAAAAATTGTGCCTAATCACCATAAGATTATCAAAAATGTTATCAAGGAATAATTCAAAAAATGCGTAGCTGATTTGACACCTGTGTTTGGGACAGATAATTCTGTGGTATTAGATAGCCTTTTTTGGTTATTGGGGACTAGTCACTATTACAATGACATATCTACGGAATTATCATCATCAGTAATACAAAACTATAGAAGGATTACTTACTTGTCGGTATAAGTGTGAATGTGGCTGAGGTCGTCAGAAAATCTTAATTTTATTACCAAGTCGGAAAATATGCCCGATTTGTTTTAATAGAGGGCGAGCCACAACATAATTGGCGAAAAGTGGGTGCAGAAGTGCTCTCTTCGGGGATTTCATTGTAAAGTGTGTTTAAAGGCATAAATTTAGTGTTAAATCAAAGGCGCTTATATATTTAATTTCATCAATTGAAATATTAGTTGCATTGCTGGTCTGGGAAAATAAAAAAGAAAATGGAGATAGTTTATCAATTAAAATCTTGATCTTTGACATCGTGGCTAGAACATAAAGAAAAAAATTAAGAAAACAAAATTCCTAAGAATTAAGTTTCACTACGATACGACAAGGTTGTTAACTGATTACAGATACGGAAAGACTTGATATTGAATCCCCGCTGCTATTGTTATGTTAGCTACAAACAGTACTATCAAATGACTTTTACTTAGTGCCTATTGTTTTTCTTCTCCTAGATAATCTTATGTATGGAAAATTAAGGGTTGTAGGGCAATTAATGCATAATAAACGAATGTAGAAATAAAAAAATAGAATTCGTTCAAGCTTCAGTAAAAAATTAACAATGTTTAGTAGACATACAAGTTACAAACGCCATTAAAATAAATAAAAAAAACATATGCTTGTATAATAAAGATGTATTAATATACAAAAAGAAATAACATCAATCACAGTAAAGAAATTAGAAGGGATATCTTCTTCCAGTGTCCAGTCTGTACAAGCCGGTGCTGTAACAGAAAAAATATTCAATATGAGTGTGAGAACAAATTGAGGCTGCATTCTTCAATAATAATATTAAAAAAGAAAAAAAAAACAACTGGTTATTACGCTATTACACGTAAATCGCTGTATTGATATCTATGACAATAGAAAAGGACATAGGGAAAGAATTTTTTATTCCCAGAAAATTCCGTTCTTTTGGAGAATGAGCATAGAATTAGAAAATATCGCACAGACCGAGATGATGTTCACTGCTATTAAGAAGTTATTTAGAATAAATCTTGATAAAGCAATATTTTTAATAAAATCTTTTTTACTTTCCTTTTAAAATTTCCTTAAAAACGATATAAGAAGAAACTTACGCGAATTTAGTGAGAATATCGTTGCCCATGTTGACGCGTCTGCCGCGGCAAGTGTTCAATGAGATTTGCAAAGTGTTGGAGCATTCTTGTCCGACCAGATGGTTGTGGGTGACAGTGGCAGCGAAGAGTTCCCAGGCACGGTTGTGGTTGCAAAGGTTCAAGGCACAACCAGGCTGGGAGATACCACCGTTGGGGAAGAAGTCAGCATTAGCAACAGCCGTACCGATACCAAGACCTCCTACGGTGTAGCCGCCGTCAGTATGAATAGCCTCGACATAAACACCGTCGGAAGGCCTGATGCGATTGGTGTTGTAGTTCCATAGAGGACCAGCGGGATCCAAACCTGATGAAATTATGATGAAATTAAACATTTTTGAAACTAGATATGTAAATTTCACAATATTACCACATATGAATTTCGGCGGAATATACGATTTTTGATTTATCATGACTTCCTTATCTACATTATGATATTCAATTACTGACTTGTGATGTGATTAATGAATTTTCATTTTGAGTAGTTTATCTATACTTTGTACTGTAAGGCGACTTTTGAACAATTCAAGAAAAATGAAATTGTCCTTGTTCCGAGACAAATAATATACGTATATCGCGTCGCAAGAAAACACGACACAGACAAGGTACGGAGCAAGTTCGATTTAGTCCGATATATCCACTGCCTACTTTCAGTAATTTGACTAGCAAGTTTTTTGAGAAACATACCAGTGACACGAGCAGCCCGACCGCCGAGTTCACGACCAGCGTTGCCGACCAAGTGGGCGCCTAATGAGAATCCAACGAGATGCATGGAGTTGAAAGGAGCGCCAGTGACGCGGTTGAGGAAGGTCAAGAACTGTCCCAAGCCACGACCAACGGCTGGCACTCCACGTACGGCAGTCGCATAGTCAGACAACGCGAGACGTCTCCAGTCCAGGACAATCACGTTCACGTCGCTTTTTCCCAGGTAAGCTGAATAATTAGAATTTACGTTTGTTATTGCGCATTAAAGAAGTGTTGTTATTAATACTATGATGATGTATTTTCACTTACCATCTCTAATGACAGGGTTGATGTCGGTATTTTGGTTGCTGAGCCATCCGTGGGCGACCACAACGGTGGGTACAGCAGCATTGAAGTTGGACCTGGTGACGGAGTTGGCGTTGTTGATGGTCAAAGTCTGGCCATTGCGAGGGTTGCGCCTGTTAAAGATTATATAATTATAAGGCAATTCAAAAATTGATAGTGATTTATTGATTAAATAATGATATAGAAATTAGATATATATCTAAAATTTACCTGGTGAAGAGAATGTACTGGTTGTTGGCAGGGTTTCTCTGGACTTCGTCAAGAAGTTCGTGATCGGGCTCTGCCTCTAAGTCAACTCGGTGCAGTTTGCCTTCACCGTCAGGGAAGTCGATGTATCGCGGATAATCACCACGAGACAGTTCCTCATCAGGAACGGGTACAGCACAGGCGAGGTACGCTGAAACAAATGTATTAGCATTTTTAGAAAACGAACGTTGAGTATTACGTCAGATATCCATCTGTCGACTGATCATTATCTAGTGTACCAATATTATTATCATTTTACTGGTGGCAGAATTATCGTATTTACCTTGATAGGGAATACCATGAGTAAGTTAAACTTGTATATAAGTAGTGGGAATTTGCTCGATTACTTGAATTATTAATTATCTATAATAACAAAATAAACATTAAATACTAAAAAATTTGAGACAATGATGTACTTGAGTTAGGTACTTCATGATATAACTGCTATACTGACTATGCAATTTTTTTTAATTACTTCCGCCGATCACTAAACACAAATGTTACAAAATACTTTATATAATGAATACCAATGACGAAATGCTTTTTTACATACCCGTGCTAGCAAGCAAAACTACTAGAGTTCCTTTCATGGTGCACTGTTGAGAAATCACAAAAAATCTGCCAGTTAATTCACTTACCACCCTATTTATTCAAATTTTATCTATATTTTTAATAGATAAATTTAATCATGTCATCAATGGAGCATTTAAGCGCATCAATTAAATCCGATAATTGTCTTATCAAAAATAATATGCAAAACATAACCGAAAAAAGCTTCAGTATCAGAAGTACATACAATACTGGGGGTATTGTAGCTAATATCAATTGCAGTATAAATGGAACCCCTAAGATGGTAACATATTTTATATAGACATAAACAAAGTTGATACCGGAAAGAAAAACAAAGTATAAAGCATTCTTTTTAATAATACAAGATACAGTGATAGCCTCGACGTTTAGGCGTGCGGTCGAGAATCTCTGCGGTCGCGGGTCGAACTCTGGGCACACCAACCTGCACTAGGTCAGCGTGGTAGTCTAAGGCCTAAATGCTCTCGATGGTAGAGGTCCCAACAGTGGGACGTAAATGGACTGGTGAGATGCGATAAGATGACTACAATATAGAAAATAATAATCAGAAATATGGCGTTTACGATGACAATATAATACTGACTGTTGAAAAAGTCCTTTACCCTTAAATCGAAGTGTTTTCACCAATGGTTCTTCGCTACGATTGATGTCCTTATCGATGACTCGAGAAAAATATGTGACGATTTTTTTATTAGGCTTGGAACATTACGCGTGTTGAAAACTAGATAATAAATAAATTTATCATATTGAATGAATCATATATTAAGATAAAAGAGAATCCTTTTCAAAATTATGACACTCAGTGAGTGTGTTCTTTAACTTCATTATAATATTATTTTTAAGCACTTTATCTTCGTTCTTATCTTTTTTTTTACTATTGAGATCATTTCACCAAGAAACATGGACAATGGACATAACAATAACATTAATATGTCTAATACGCGCATTTTTGAAACGATAACGAACTTTCCTCTTGATGCTTCGAATGAACTACAGCGGTAGGTCAGCCATATTGAAAATGATGCATACATTCATAACTAACGGAAAACAAGGCCAAGAATTTAATTGCTTACATGCATTTTGTATTGCGATAAAATGAATTGATATATTTACACAGCTTGTTTTATTTCTTATGTGAAATAATCATCTTTTAATTAAAATATTAGAGGGTGATAAGATAAGTACTTTCATATAGACAAAATCATTTTTATGCTAAAAAAAATTAATTATCATTTCTTTACCCTGGTCCCTATATAATTTCGGGTGCGCGCAGCATGTTTTACTCCATCCATCTCCTCTGCTTGTCCACCATTTAACTTCCTTACTCATTATTTTTTAGCCTACATAATATAATTCGGTCTTCTCATAACATGCCTATGCTACGACAGACAGTATCTTTTCAGTTTACCTATACCTTACCTAGGAGACACCTCAAATTTTTCTCTAAGGTATTCATTCTTCACTATGTCAATCTGGTTTATACCACATATCCATCGCAACATTTACATTTCGCATAGAAATGTTTAAGTATTAAATGATAATTATTATCAACAAACACGTACGTTTATTTAAATTTTAATTGTAAAAATTCGTTATGTTCTGATAATCTGATAATTTATTATAAATATCTTAGGGTTTTTTTACAGTTTCCGTCGGAATCTTTTACAGATATTGGTTTATTTTTATAAATATCGCTTCTTTATTTTGCTACTTTGTACTTTATCTTTGTTAATACTATAAATGCAAATGTTCGTCTATCCGCGCCTTGCGCCTTTATGTCTGGTATAAATATGGACCATGAAATGGTATGAATGTAGGACCTTGAAAATTTCATAGCTAAATTTTAAGAAGACATACATGTGTAAACAAATCTTGATCGAAAACTTACACAGGAAAATGGTACGATTGCGAACACATTACTGCAAAAAATATTGAGGTTTTCCTAATCACCATGTATAGTTTTCGATCACGGTCTATTTATGAGTGGATTGCCTTTTAACTATAATTTTTTACGTCACACGCAAATTGAAACATAATTGGCGAACTACATCGATTGAATATCGTAACCGTAAAACCACGTTGTATTTACTACGTTTTATTATTTTTATCGCCGTTCACTGCTGAACATAGGCCTCCCCATCATCATCATCATCATCATCATCATCATCAGCCTCCCCAAGTAGGTGCAATTATATTAGTGTAATTATTAAAAGCAGTGATGGCCTCGAAGTTTGGGCGCGCGGTCGAGAATCTCGGCGGTCGCGGGTTCGAACCTCTGACTTTTCGAAGTTATGTGTGTATTCACATTGAATCATCACTTGCTTTAACGGTGAAGGAAAACATCGTGATGAAACCTGCACACCTAAAAGTTCTTAGGACTTTCTTAGGTGTGTAGTCTGCCAACCCGCAGTAGGCCAGCGTGGTGGACTATGGCCTAAACCCTCTCAATGGTAGAGGAGACCCGTGCTCAGCAGTGGGCGTATATGGGTTGATGAAGATGAAGAGAATTATTTATAACTATAACTATAAATCAAGCTATCGCCGTCCACTGCTGAACGTAGGCCTCCCCAAGATAGCAAGATAGTGCAATTATTTAATTAAAACATTTGTAACACTCTTCTCATCGACGGAAGTGGTAGTATAAATAAATATACCCAACAGTCACATAAATAATAATTAGAGTCTGTGTCGTGGGTATCAGAAACTACGAGAGACTTTCCTGTCTCACAAAGGCCCAGACCCGATAAAAATTAGTATATGTATAAATTTTTTTTAGAACCGTCAAGCTGTCAATATTATTATTAGCGATAATGTCGTTAATTAATCTAGTGACTTGATAATACTTGCTCTGATATGTTGTTGTTGTGGAGACAAACAAGAGAAAAAAAAGCATTTTACAATTAGTGCTCCCACAATGAATAAAAACAAGAACAAATCAATCATCCTTAGTTTGTAAACACAATTTTACGCGTAAATTAGTTATACGTAATGACTTTTTAAAGGCACATTCAGGAAACATAAAAATAATAAGGCAAATAGGTACTTAAAATCAATTTTAGTCTTTTAAAAAAAGTGCATTCAAATTAAGAAGAGATAAAGTTGGGTTCTCCACAAACAGTTTCAAATTTTCGAAAACAATTAACAGATATCTACTAGAGTCAAGGCGAGCTGTGTGTACGTAGATGATGTAAGTTAAGGTTGATAACCGATTACGAACCCGGTAAAGAGTTGATATTGAATTCCTGCTGTAATCATTGTCATAAAAGCAATGATATAATCAGATTATCACTTTAGTAGATTATCTTCTACCAAAGTTATGTGGATACTATTGAATAGATTCGTGATAAGCGAATTTTGCAGAAACCCTACTATTAAATAATTTTAATTTAGCTTCGTATAATCAATTAACTAAATCGAGTAGTATTTTTGAGTATACAATGAATAGGCCACTAAAGAGCTGCAAATAACAAAAACAATAACTCAAATTGTATAAATATTTTTTTATTCAGAAAACGGCATCCTTGATTCATTTACATATTTTTAAGACAGATAATCTATTTAGAAAGGATATCTTCTTCCAGTATCCAATCTGTACATACCAGTCCTGTAACAAAATATTGTGGTCAATAAGCAGTTATTTGATACCAACAATCATAATATTTGCCTAAACCTTAATAATTTCATGGATATCACAAACTTCTAGTGCCTTATAATGATCAATCAAGATTTCAAACAAATATTTATGTGATTTAAACATCAAGTTATTCTAATTTCTATAGCGCGATCAGTAGCTTCACTGTCTGGTTGATCTATTGATATTAAAAACGGAGTAAGGCTAAATGAATGGATTTGGATTTCGTTGGAGTATAAGTTATAAAGAAAATAGGTGCATGTTTCTTGGCTCTAATAAATATTAACCACGCAAGGTTTGATTTTTTTTTTTTATAGAAACCACAGTCATATTTAAACATTATCTTCTGTCCCAAGAAGTAATTGTGATAGTAAATAAAAAAAAGTTAAAGAAAAGACCGAACAAAAAAGTAACTTACGCGAATTTGGTGAGAATGTCGTTGCCCATATTGACGCGCGCGCCGCGGCAAGTGTTCCATGTGATTTGCAAAGTGCTTGAGCATTCTTGGCCAACCAAATGGTTGTAGCTGACGGTAGCTGCGAAGAGTTCCCAGGCACGGTTGTGGTTGCAAAGGTTCATGAGGCATCCGGGCTGAGAGATACCACCGTTGGGGAAGAAGTCAGCATTAGCAACAGCTGTACCGATACCAAGACCTCCCACGGTGTAGCCGCCGTCGGTGTGAATGGCCTCGACATAAACACCATCGGTAGGCCTGATACGATTGCTGTTGTAGTTCCATAGGGGACCAGCAGGATCCAAACCTGATATGGGTATTAAAATATTAGCACTTATAGTTTAGCAATGCAAAGAGTTGAATTTATCATAGAATTATCTACATTTCATCATGTTAAAAAATAATGAGCATGATTGAGTTATAGATTCTTACTTATTCATTGTTTTATCTTTATATACATTATCTTACTTAATAATATAATGTTTTGTGATTAATGAGAATAAATTATCTAGATACTTTATAGTCTATATTTACACCATTTTTTAAAATAGCATTTCTCATCGTCAGAATGTACCTACCAGTGACACGAGCAGCACGACCGCCTAGTTCACGACCAGCGTTGCCGACCAAGTGAGCTCCCAATGAGAATCCAACGAGATGCATGGAGTTGAAAGGAGCGCCAGTGACGCGGTTGAGGAAGGTCAAGAACTGTCCCAAGCCACGACCAACAGCTGGCACTCCACGTACGGCAGTCGCATAGTCAGACAACGCGAGACGTCTCCAGTCCAGGACAATCACGTTCACGTCGCTTTTTCCCAGGTAAGCTGAATAATTAGAATTTACGTTTGTTATTGCGTATTAAAGAAGTGTTGTTATTAATACTATGATGATGTATTTTCACTTACCATCTCTAATGACAGGGTTGATGTCGGTATTTTGGTTGCTAAGCCAACCGTGAACAATCACTACGGTGGGTACTCCTGCGTTGAAGTTTGAGTTGGTAATGGAGTTGGCGTTATTGATGACCAAAGTCTGACCGTTACGAGGATTGCGCCTGTTGAGTATAGAATAATGTGATAAGTTTACAATATAAATGAAAATGTAGATATGAGTAAGCAACCTTTATAAATATTCACCTGGTGAAGAGAATGTACTGGTTGTTGGCAGGGTCCCTTTGAACTCTTTCGAGAAGTTCGTAGTCAGGCTCTGCCTCTAAATCCACTCGATGCAATTTGCCTTCACCGTCAGGGAAGTCGATGTATCGTGGATAATCGCCTCGAGACAGTTCCTCCTCGGGGACAGGTACAGCACAGGCGAGGTACGCTGAAATAAATGAATTAGGAGATTCAGTCACATTTTATATGTCACCATTGATGTCCGCTGTTTAATTCGTTAGTGTTATGGCGCTTCAAAAACTACTTCCTCGCTTGTGATGTATAAAGAGATGTGAAATGTATAAAAATCCACCATATTACGAATAGGCAGTGGCGGCTGGTGGGTTATCAAACTGGTGGTGCACTTTACTAAAATATTAAAATTAGAAAATGCAACAAAACAACAATTGACATAAAATTAATATAATCAATGTTTATACTCATTTTCACTAATACCACACACAGTACAGAATAAAAATTCTATTATAGAATCGAAACAAAAACTAAAAACAATAACAGAAATAGTTATAAACAATAATTAACGCGTCACACATACAGTGAAACTATACCGATAACGAGATGTCAATAATGGCTGCCGTCGCCTCGCGCGCATGCCGGCCGGCCCAATTCGTCATACATCGGGTGCTCTCGGTAATCTTCGGTTCGCACGTGCGGCGCTCGAGAACCGACTCATAACTCGGTACATTTCTATGAACTATCTTTTGTTTCACGCGTCAGGCGTATTCATTCGTATCTCATACAAAATGTATTAGCAGTCCTCGTGCGCTCGCCGAAGCGCACGAGAATTTGTCTTTACAGGAAAATAAGTCTTATTAGTTTAGTAAAGCGTTCAAACTTTTTTAACATAATTGAAAATTAAATTTTTTATACGTTTTTGTATGTTTAAAAAATAAATATTAAAATGGTAATTTAAAAATAAAGATGAAATAATATTTTGTAATTTTTTAATCTTTTGAATTGGTGGTTCAGCGCACGAGTGCACTTAAGGTACAGCCGCCACTGCGAATAGGCATTAGTAACCTGAATAAATTAATTTACATAGCACTTTAATAGTATTGAGAAAAAAGGTCATTAGATATTTTTCTTGGGTTGGTTACATACATATCACCTTGACTAATCACTAAACGTAAATATCTAAAAGGAGTTTTCTAGACCACTACGTACCCGTGCAAGCAAGCAACACAACCAGTGTTCCTTTCATCGTGCACTGTTGAGAAATCACTACAAATCTATCAATTACTTCACTAAGCACACTATTTATTTCAATTTTATCTATAATTTCAAATGATAAATGCTCTTATCACTTCGTCAGTAGAATATCTGGATCGACATCATTCCTATTCGATAATTCTCAACTTCAGATTTATCAGAAAATAGTGTAATGAACACAAATAAAATAAAAGCTCGAATATGTTTCCATGCTGAATCAGATTGATAAGATTCGTGATGAATATGACTATGCTGATAGAATGCCCACTTGAGGTTATTGCGATGTAAATGGACTAACTTGATCAAGGCGTTAACGATCTCATCTATAGATGAATAGATTGGTATAAGAGAAGTTTTAAGTACAGTGTGAAGTAATTCACATATAGAAAAACTTATTGACACTAAAATCGCAATTTTGATATCTTCTTCTTCTTCATCAACCCATATACGCCCACTGCTGAGCACGGGTCTCCTCTACCATTGAGAGGGTTTAGGCCATAGTCCACCACGCTGGCCTAGTGCGGGTTGGCGGACTACACACCTAAGAAATTCCTAAGAACTTTTAGGTGTGCAGGTTTTATCACGATGTTTTCCTTCACCGTTAAAGCAAGTGATAATTCAATTTGAATACACACATAACTTTCGAAAAGTCAGAGGTGTGTGCCTGGGGTTTGAACCCGCGACCACGGATTTCTCGACCGCGCGCCTAAACCTCGAGGCCATCACTGCTTGATATGCTATTCATAATTTGCATTTGGGTTATCATTTTAATATTTTTTTGTATAACCAAAAAACATGTCGTGCATCAATTGTTACTTCATTAAAAGTTGAACTTGACGCCAGATGAAATTTAATTTAACTTATGAAAGTAGAATTTTACTCATTAAACATTAATTAAGCAATTCAAACGGTTTCATTTTTTAAAACAACTTCAAGTTGAAGCCAAATAAATTTAAATTGTTGAATGTCAATTATTTGTTGCTTTATTTAGATTCCATACTTTTACTTTATTAGGATCGATATAGGATTCGATAAAATTTGCTAGTAAGGTTAATATAACGATTGTGAACTTAAAGATTATGTAGCTTTAAAAATAAAGTGATAACCATATGTTTATACGTCATATTGAGAAATTCTTTCATCATCACCATCGTCATTATTAGCCAATTCTGGTCCACTGCTGGATATAGGCCTCCCCCAATGACTTCCACGGTCGATCAATCGGAAGCCGCGTGCAGCCAGCGACGTCCCGCGCTGCGCTTTCCTGTACGTGGTCTCCACTGGAGAACTTTGCCTGACACGAAAATTTAACTCGAATCAAATGTTTTTTCACAAAGTTCCCTATAGTTTTTAACATTGAAGTTTAGGTTGGCCTACTCACCTAAGAACCTGCACACCTTTAATGTGTACACGTGTTTCCTCACGATGTTTTACTGCACCGTTGAAGAATATTATAATTAATTGTGAATACACACATAACATTGAGAAATCAAAGGTGTCTTGGATTTTAATCCGCGACAATAAAGAATCCCGACATCGTGTCTAAAACTTGAATGAACCGCGACTTAAGTGTAGTTTTTAACATCCAGGACGTAAGAGTTCCATTTTTCTGACGGACCGAAAGTCTATCTCTTGTATCATAATATTTCTGCGATTGTATATAGGATTCCTATACTTAAATTAACCTTATCCGTTACTTGCATTTACTTATCTATTATTCGAGTGTTATCAATTATGCAACATGCAATATATTTATACACCTGATAACACATTCGCAGTGATTGTTTGTTATTGAATTATGTAAGTTCTTTAGAATATTGTTCTACAGGTCTAGGTTAAGTGGTTTCGATGATGGACGTCAAACATTGCATTTACCGACGCACGACCACTCAAGAATCTTTCAGACAAATAGTAAAAATACAACTAGTAAGACATCTAAGTCATGAGCTCCACCTACTAATATTGCAGCTCATTAATTCATTATGTTATTGTTGTTGCTTAGGTTTGTAAGTGTAACTCGCCTGGAAAAAAACAACTCTATTCGACGTAGCAGTTAATCATACAATTGTAGAAAAATCTATATTGTAATTCATTTGATATTTGAATACTTAATTCGTCACCGTGCAATATACTTCTCGTTAGGTTAATAATAATGTAACTCGGTAAAATCCATTATATTGGACGTAGATAAATTTCAAATAGGTCGATATTTTCAATCTTTTTTGGACCCTCGCAAGCCTAAGTATCAAAATGTGATTGTGGTGTAGTGATGTGACAAACAAATAATATTAAAATGTATTTTGAATTATGTTTAACAAAGAAAGTAAGAAAAAAGGAGAACTTTATCAGGGATTAATATTTTCTTTAGTCGCGCGGTCGGAAATCTCGGCGGTCGCGGGTGCGAACCCCAGGCACACACCTCTGACTTTTCGAAAGTATGTGTCTATTCACAATGAATTATCACGTAGTGTAGGACGTCCTGCAGCACGATGGTCCGATGACTTGAGAAAGGTGGCGGGTGGCGGATGGATGAGGGCCGCTCAGGACCGCGATGGTTGGCGCTTACTTGGGGAGGCCTACGTTCAGCAGTGGACGGCGATTGGCTGAGTATATATTATGTCACTTGCTTTGTGCAGGTTTCGGTAGCCCTAAAAGTTCGCTGTTGATCCTGGAATACAGGAGTTGCAGTGGCGGGTGTGTGGTGGGATAGGGCAAAAAAGCCCTAAAAGTTTTAAGGAATTTTTTAGCTGTGTAGTCCGCCAATCCGCACTAGGTCAGCGTGCCTGTGCGTGTATTGGTACCCGGCGCTCTGTACACATTTATGTGGATTCTTCTGAGCTGGTAAGGTGGCCCGGGGCCCCACTTGGCTTTATTTTAGACGACCAGTTGCTATGAGCGCCTGTGGTAACTTCGAGGCTATGCATTCTGCAGCACTTTTTAGGAGCTAAGCGTTCTGTAAGGAAGCACCGCCCCCGTAGCACGCCCAGCTTATAATGATGTATGAGAACTGAATAAAAATACAAGATACTTTTTTCAAGTTCTTTTAATCGCAATACATATATAATCAATGTACACATGCAAACATATTTAAACAGTATAATCAAACATTTTAAAGCCGTACTTAATTTTTATCAGTATTAATTATTTTACACAATCATTATTTTTTCCAATAACACAGATTAATAAGGATATCTGCTGCCGGTATCGAGGCGGTACAATCCAGTTCTGGAACAAAACAAAATTTAAGACTCATTTGTAACTATGGTACAATGTTTATGTTACACTTTGTTTGTTGGTTTTCCAGCTTAAAGATGGGTCCAATCGGTCTAGCAAAATATAAATGTGTAAATTGGGCAAATATCACCTACTATCAGTGCAAGTGTACCAGCAATAGCTTACTACGAATACATAGCTAATGTCCTTAATTTTACAACTTAAAACACTAGCGAAGAAATATAACTTTGTCCAAGCCTTCCAAGGGCATAGTAGGTGTGTATTAAGATGCGTTATAAAAACATTTAACTCTAACAATTATCATAAATTCATTTTCATGTCACAACAATTACTCATTTGCTATGATAACCATATAAGCACAACCGGCACACCGTAGCTATCTTCAAATGCAATTTTCCGAATGCTCGCTTTTCCATTTCATGGTAGTATTAAACGGTATATATGGTACATTTCAAAATCGTGTGTGTGATATGATATGCGTCATATAAAAATCATTTCAGGAGAACCTATTCTTAATGTCATTTAAGAGTCCACAACGAAAAATATTTTGAGAAGCGAAAATATTTCTTACCCCCATTTATTTAAATCATCATTCCCCATATGGAATCGAGCGCCGCGGCAGGTGTTCCAAGTAATCTGGGTGGTGCTTGAGCAACCTTGTCCCACCAGATGGTTGTATGTGACAGTGGCAGCGAAGAGCTCCCAAGCACGGTTGTGGTTGCAAAGGTTGAACAGGCAACCAGGCTGAGAAATGCCACCGTTGGGGAAGAAGTCAGCGTTAGCAACAGCGGTACCGATGCCTAGACCGTCAGCTAAGTAGCCGCCGTCAGTGTGAATAGCTTCCACGTAAATACCATCGTTAGGGTTGATGCGGTCAGAGTTCCAGTTCCATAGGGGACCAGCGGGGTCAAGACCTGTAAGGGAAATTAAATTATTTTTAGGACGAATCCTTATTTGACACGTCGATTTGTTGTTAAATTCTCGAAGTTTTTTCGAATAAATTTTTATCTGCTCGTGCTAAAGAACACTAGAATTAGATGTTAAAATCGTTCTCATGTGAGAATTTCCAGTTACTCTTTATCAAAAACCTTAATCATATTATCAATTCAGCATAAATGAGTGAGAGGGGATATGAAAGAGAAAGGGGTGACTGAAGACATGACGGCTGACAGAGATATTTGGAAGGAAAAAACATGCTGCGCCAACCCCAAATAGACTTGGGAAAAGGGCAAGTGGATGATGATGAATTCAGCATAAATTAATTATTTCGGTTAAAGAATTATCAGTAATTTATTATAGAAATTTAAAGTAATTTATTGGCAGTCATTATACTTACCAGTCACGCGGGCAACCCTTCCTCCGAGCTCTCTGCCGGCATTGCCGACTAAGTGGGCGCCTAGACTGAATCCTACAAGATGCATGGAGGTAAATGCAGCACCGGTAACCCTATTGAGGAAAGCCAAGAATTGTCCGAGCCCACGGCCTACTGCAGGCACGCCTCTGGCAGCGGTGGCATAATCAGATAGAGCAAGACGCCTCCAGTCGAGAACGATGACGTTTACATCGCTCTTCCTGAGGTAAGCTGGAAGAAATAATTGACAATTTTTTACTAAGAAGTAAGTTTTTATGAAGGTTAGAATAACAATTGTATTTTTTTTATACTTATTTCATTAATATTTATTGTATGTATGTGTACGTTGCGGTGTCATGACAAATATGGTACAGTCAAATTCTTATTTTGGCGCATTGGAGTTGTCGAGACGGGTGGGATAGAGCCAAATGCTGTTAATGCTTGCAGAAGACCACACAAGTTTTTTACGTATACAAGTTTTTCATATTATTTTACATAATAAGTTTATCTTTTAGAACTACGATGATAATTATACCATTACAAATATTAATATATTATTTTGTTATGTTTTTATTTTATCACCTAGTAATGAACCTCTGGGAAGAAATAATAGAACGTTGAAAACCTTACCGTCTCTGATGATAGGATTGATGTCAGTGTTCTGGTTGCTTAGCCAACCATGAGCAATAACGACAGTAGGCACTCTAGCATTGAAGTTTGACGAAGTAATAGAATTAGCGTTATTAATTACGAGAGTTTGTGCCGATGTTGGATTGCGCCTGAAAAGGACCAATGTATGATGCAATTATTATTACTATTCTGGTTCATGCGAATACATATTTTATCATTATGATCTTGCTAAAAGTAGCTAAAAGTTTACAGATGCTTACCTAGTGAATAGAAGGTATAAATTGTTAGCTGGGTTTCTGGTAATCTCGTTGAGAAGTTCTACATCTGGCTCAGCTTCTAGATCCACTTCATGAAGATTGCCCTCTCCATCAGGAAACTTAATGAACCTCGGGTATTTGTGCAACTTCACTTCTTCTGGCACAGGGACTGCTAATGCGGCATATACTAGAACCAATTTATCAATGCATCATTAAATTAAATAAATGTCTATAATTTTTTACCCATTTTCTTCAATAAACAAAATATTATTTGTCTAAGCATGTCATAACACAATATTATGAACGTGAAAACAGCGACCAGTGACATTATCTGTGTTGTGGCAAGGGGACATTAGAATCCCACCACAGTGTCCCTTGCCAGTCGTAAAAGGCGACTAGAAGGGACTTTTAACGACACTGGATGAGCTGCGGGGGCAGCGCATCGTCATTAATATGTACTAGAGGAGTAGCAGCTCTGTGGCCTGTGTTCGTTTTGGATCCTTCCTTCCTTTATCCTTTATCAACCCATGTACGCCCACTGCTGAGCACGGGTCTCCTCTAACATTGAGAAGGTTTAGGCCATAGTCCACCACGCTGGCCTAGTGCGGGTTGGCGGACTACACACCTAAGAAATTCCTAAGAACTCTTAGGTGTGCAGGTTTTATCACGATGTTTTCCTTCACCGTTAAAGCAAGTGATAATTCAATGTGAATACACACATAACTTCGAAAAATCAGAAGTGTGTGCCTGGGGTTCGAACCCGCGACCGCCGAGATTCTCGACCGCGTGCCCAAACCTCGAGGCCATCTATTTATTATCTCACGACTTTTTATTTGGGCCTAAAAATTTTACTTCTCATCTAGATAAGAATATTGCATTTTAGATGAAGAAAAATGCTAATGACGTACCTGCCGCAGTAAAAAAAAGCAACACTGCTGATTTCATTGTTAGTAAGTTTTCACTAATTGTAATGTAACGGTTCTAAGAGTATTTATTGACATCATTATCATAAGTTTTTGTTATCTTATCTATGGACTTCTTAGATTACTTCAGTGTACTAGTTTTCCCTAATTCTTCCTGCCTACATACCAGAGTGGAGGGGATAGGTCGACGTTTTTATTTATTTATTTATTACACTTTATTGTACACCATTTAAAAAAACAAAATAACAATATTTATAGTAACAAACTCTATAACATAGTGTTACAAATGGCGGCCTTATTAACTATTTATTAACTATAAGGCTGTCTCTCGTGGTATGGTCACGTCATGAGAAAAGAAGTGTAAGAAAATAAAAGTGTTGAGTTCAAAAGTTTAATAGATACACAGACAAGGTTTGGCTTTTAGGTAAACCTGTCATTTCAGCAGTTCTATCTGCCTCAATCTAGGCCATAAATATTTTATATAATTTTCCTCCAATCCCTTAAACTGCAAAGTAGGGTAATAATTTCACACATATTGTTTCTAATACTTTTGCATGGAAAGTTTTTATTTTATCGATTCCAATATGTCACGAAACTCGGTAAAGACAAATTTCTTTTCAAAATCAAATTTGCCAGCAACGAATGGCGCGTGAGTTGAACTTATGCCAATATTTTATTTAAATCACCCAAACTTTCCGCGCTCACGCTAGAAACATTGAACGGTTTTAAAAGAACATTCCTTTTATTGGATATAAAGACTTAGACAAAGAAATGTATTGTATCAAAGAGAAACTGTGAGGGATGAGTAATAGGAACATGTAGACAAACATTTTGATGGTCCAATTAAGCTCAGTTATTTATTTTATTTATTTACTCATGTACCTTTAAATTGAATTATCACTTGCTTTAACGGTGAAGGAAAACATCGTGATAAAACCTGCACACCTAAAAGTTCTTAGGAATTTCTTAGGTGTGTAGTCCGCCAACCCGCACTAGGCCAGCGTGGTGGACTATGGCCTAAACCCTCTCAATGGTAGAGGAGACCCGTGCTCAGCAGTGGGCGTATATGGGTTGATGAAGAAGAAGAAGAAGAAGAAGAAGTACCTTATTGTACTGTATATTTCGGAGTGACGGTAATAGCTCAAAATAAAATTTAATAAATAAAGCACATGAGAAATTTTACTACAGGAAATTTTTGTTTTTAATAAACCTTGTAAAATCGACATACGTTTTAAGTATGAGAAAACTACAATACCAACACTGATTTAACTATAATCAGTAACGATATTGTGCATTTCTTTCTTATTCTTGAAATGAACCGCTTAATACGGGGATACATTTGTTCAGTTTCGTATGTTTGTGTCGATGTAGTAAAAGCGGTTGACATATTAAAAGTTATGAATACAGATTAAATAAAAGTATATTTTACTACAGATTGATGAAAATATATAAAAAAATATGGAATCAATATTTCTCAATATTATACCAATGTATGAATTTTAAAGCATTATGTAGCAATAATAAAAAACAATAAATTATTTCTGCTTTTTTCAGTTTTTTAACCGGTTACTGTCCTGAACCTTCATCCCGCTGGCTCTATGATGAAACTACTTTTTCTGAATAATATGTATTGAAATTTTTTTCCTGCCAGTAGACCTACAAAGTGGCCGATGCAATAATAGTGTCTAATTCTGCGCTCTTGAAAAAAATAACGACACACAAGATTTCCTCCAATAGATCCCATGAAAATCATAAAAGGTAACAACAGTTAGGGGTCATCGTGGCCATTTAAGGTGGGGCCAGGAAAATGTGAAATGTGTCGATTCTATTGCGTGCGTTCATTAATAAAGCGGAATATTTTTTATTCTTAGATTTATGCCACGCCAGGTAGTTTTAGCTTGAGGTGGAGAGATTCGCGACCATCTCTACCACGTACGTATTGCCTCATACACCCGTGTCGGCCATAGAGAAATTCAGTGAAGATTTACGTTTTCTTACAAACAACTTCTAATGTATGACTTTGAGGTTTTGGCAGTCCCGATTTTCAGAAACAGCATTTTACCAGTTTGAAATAAAAATAGACGAGTTATCAATAATCTATAGTATTATCGAATATGGCATAATATGATACTGTATGATAAAAAGTAATCATAATATACGTCTTTTTTAATCCTGTAATTAGGTTTTCTATTGAAAAATAGAGAACCAAATTTATTCTCTGGCACCCTTAAGGGTCAAAAAGTTTTGGTAAGAAACTCTAGTTTTGTTCTTTTGAAAAATAACTCAAAACACAGTGATGGAAAACTTTACTTTCAGCTGAATCATGCAGCTCGTCACAGACCAAAGTTGACCGACCAATTTGAATATATTGGTGAGTAAAATAAAGTGGTCCTCAAAGGAGATTATAAGATGCAAAATGTTAGTTATTGTCACTAATATTATAAGTACTAAGTACCAACCTGGCACAGCGTTCATACAACACAATTACTTACTGGTTGCATTCAAATTTGGAATTATAATTTATTTTTTGTGTCAATTGTAGTAAATACATCGGCTTACTTTAACACAAGTTCAATTTTCATGTTGCAAAAACCTGCTACTGCTTAGAGCAAAATTAAGAACCTTGGAAGGAGGGGCAGTTTATTGTAAAAAATATTGAAGATAAATCCTACTTATCAGCACAGGGTTCATGCATTAGGAAATGTAAAAGTTAGTGTTAAAGGCTTGCTTGATATTGGTGTAACATAAATTGAGTAATGTCGAGAAAAGACAAGAAGATTTCCCAAAAATCGGGTCTATAATTTATGCCTGGGATACTTTGAGTACAGAATCTTTTGTTGTTTTAAGATAATTTTGTTCTTTTATCCTAAGTTAAATAATGCACGACCTATGACATTGTTTTAATGAACATGTATGGACTTTGAGCATCAATTTTTTGCATTATCACGTTTTATCGCAAAATGCGACACAAATATTGTTACTCACAACTCGATTAGATTGTGTAAAACGATTAAGGGGGGGCTAATTATTCGCGGGAGGGAGTGTCAGGCAGGTAATCTTGTGCTTATTGATAAAGAGAATTAGACATTGAACGGTGTATTAAGTTCTGTGTATGCAAAGAATGTATTGAATACTTCCTTTCCATAACTGCGTGTTAGCCTTCTTAGAAAATTAATATATAGTTTGCACTAAAGTAACTTGTAGTGTGCTGGAGGACTACTTGAAGTGAAAGACCACTTGTACTGTCGTATGTCGAATGTGTTTTATTTGAGAAACATGCACTTCTTATATACAAAATAGTCCAGCGAGAGTGGCGCCCTCTGCGGGCAAGCGCGGGCGAAAAGCGCGGGAAACGAGCGCGTGCCATCGCGCGCCCCGCGGCCGCGCCACCGCGCGCCCCGCGTCCGCGCGACTCTCGCTCACCTATAAATATTAGGCGCGTCGCGGTTTCGCGGTTATTCAGCGCGGCGCGTCGTCGGAAGAATCATTGGGCAGCTACTCGTCGTGTACGGTGTGCGTCGCTCGTCGTGGGTCTCCAGAACTGTCACCGGGCCGTGCTGCGTGTGTCGTCGAGCTTCGCTTCGTGATCAGCGGTGATGGCGTTTTCACGCCGCACTTGCTGTGGTTTCACTTGACTTGACGTCAAAAGTATGTGGCATTTTCATGCCGCGCCCATCCATTATCCAAAGTCTATAAAAGACTTATAAACGTATTATTATTATATTCGCTGTGTTTTATTTCTTGTGTCCTCTCTGTGTTTTATTTCTTGAATTCCTGGTAAATGGTATATTTGGTATGTCACGGTAAGGTAAGGTAAGGTGGTTGGTCTTGAGAGGTAACAGGTAAGTATGCATGTTCTCTGTATGTGCGCGTGACGCCACAAACTGAAGATTGTTTCCTGAGAATAGTACTTCGCCGATTTGCCCACCCGCTTCATAGTTGAAATATATCGCAGGGCTTTGTGAATGTTTGACTGAAAAACATGTTTTCTTCGTGTGTTTTTTATCTTAATCTGGGATCAAAATTGTGTTTTTGGTTTATTTATTTCATTATATTAATTACGGTATATTCTAAAAATTAATTGAGAGTTCCATTGATGCAGCAGTAGTCTTAGTATTCAATGAGTCAAATAAATAGATATTTTCCAATTTTTATGCTAAGAAAAAGGTAGCATGAAGGAATAAACCAAAATTCACAAAAACCTGAATACAAACATAAGCTATTAGTCCTGCGTGAATCTGTCAATTTACTATAAAAATGCTCTTGCTAATGAAACTTTGCCAGCCGAGGGTATATGGGTAGGGTACATGATCCAAATCAAGCTTTGGATTTTTTTCGGTTTAAGGGCGCTATAACACTTTTATGCAAAAATCGACGCTTTTCACGTGCACTTTTATTGAATTAAAATATTTCAAATGTTAACAAATTATATATACAATCAAAGAGCATATATTCATCTATACATGTAATTAAAAAAAAGTATATGTCACCATATAAAATGTATACACAAAGACGATTTTACCAACACAATGATCGCTCAAAATTGAGAAAAATAGGGTCTAAGTAGGTACCCTATACATTAAAATTAATCAATGTTTCGACTTTAAATATACATAATATTGCGACCTATATACTCCTCAATACAAAAAAGTAACATTTTGGACATAGAAATATATAGTTTTTTAATTATAGGCTAAAACGTCAACGCATGTAAATTCCCCCATACATTTTTCGCCCACCGAGTGCCATTCCGCGGTGAGCCGCGGTCTTGGAAGCATGTCTATGTCGCTGTCTCGTCGCTTACCCCCCTCTCGTTGACAACGAAATAACTACCTATCGATGTGTGTGTGAGCGTAGCAATAGAACTGGCATTAGCCAATAGCCGTTCCGATAGATAACATTGTTGTTTACAATCAATGAATGAGTATTCTTTCGGACGTATTGTAATTTGTAGTATTGGAATTTGAATTGGGTTATGTGTCCTTATATGACATTGAATTTTAGTGTAAATAATTTCGTAAGTTCAGTAAATGATAATGGTTTTTATACGTCGTATTTAAAAAATAATTCAATAATTTGCTGTTGCCAATTATGAATACATTGGCCCTCTTCCTCTATCTTAGATATTATTATTAGGTTATTTATTTGACAGACCCATGGCGCAGTTAAATAAAAGGCCACGGGTTCGATTCCCGCTCCGGGATCTCGTAGTCTCTGGTACTTTCAATACAAAACTTAGTACGGAGGCTAACTGAAAAAGTGACTGTTGGGTGAATTTATTTGTTTAAAATTATTAGTTTTATTACATAAAGATAAAATATAAGTAATTAGTTTTAATTATTTTAAAGAATGTTTTATTTAGTTTCACTCATTTTAGTTGCCTACTGAGCTGCAATTTTAAATCGCATGACGCCGCTATATCATGCTGACATGATGCTGATCTGATGATGGAGCTGAAAGATGTTCATAAGAACTCGGTAATTAAACAATCCTACCTAATCGAGTATGGGCTCGTTTGATTCGTCTTGTCGAATAATTTGCTGTTAGATGGTAACGAGGGTCTCATGATGGAGCTGAAAGATGTTCATAAGAACTCGGTAATTAAACAATCCTACCTAATCGAGTATGGGCTCGTTTCATTCGTCTTGACGGGTATTTTGTACTAGATAGTAAACAGGGTCAGTCACTAAATTGAGATAAGTACATTATGTTTTCATGCGATTGCCAATTCATACTATCTATACTAATACTAGCTTTTGCCCGCAACTCCGTCTGCGTGGACTACAGGGTTGGGTTCAGAAAGAAAATAAGTTGTAGTATTTTACTCCGCAGAGCCCCATGTACTTAAATATACAAAAATCATACAAATCGGTCAAATTGTTTCAACGTGAAACCGTAACGCGCCGGTCGACGCCTTGAGTATCATTATTGCGCGCTTGATCATTATTTTGAAACTGCGATATCTTCTAAGATACTCATTGAAATCAAATGATGTAAAGGACAAATTTATTTTGTATTAAATACTTGTAATGAATAACGTATTTATTTGGATAAGGATTAATATCATGTTTGTAAAAACACCTTCACAAATAATGCTTTATTTAAAATAAATTTGGTTAGAATAAAAAACGTTATAGTGAGCCAACCTTAAAAGATAGACATATGCTGTCGCGGACTTTTTTTTAGAATTTTTAAAGAGGAACAATTCTGTCATACATTATTTTAGCGAAACTTTAGCCGTTTCTGCAGCGTACGCAGCGGAAGCTCAGAAAAAGGAAAAAACGTCCCCGATTTTGAAACATTCTTTATTGCTGCTCCGCTCCTATTGATCGTAGCGTGATGATATATAGCCTATAACCTTCCTCGATAAATGTGCTATCAAGCAGTGAAACAATTTTTTAAATCGGACCAGTAGTTCCTGAGATCCTAGCGTTCAAACAAACAAACAAAGAAACAAACAAACTCTTCAGCTTTATAATATTAGTATAGATTATAAAGCTGAAGAGTTTGGTTGAACGCTAGGATCTCAGGAACTACTGGTCCGATTTGAAAAATTCTTTCAGTGTTAGTTAGCATATTTATCGAAGAAGGTTATAGGCTATATATCATCATGCTACAACCAATAGGAGCGGAGCAGCAATAAAGAATGTTTCAAAATCGGGGATATTTTTCTCCTTTTGAAAAATTTCTCCGCGTGCGCTGCGGAAACGGTTAAAGTTACACTGAAATAATGTATGATAAAATTGTTCTCCTTTAAAAGTTCTAAAAAAAAGTCCGCGACAGCATATATCTATCTTTTAGGATTACTTCACTATAACCACTTTTATGCTAACCAATTTTTTTCTAAAATAAAGTATTGTTTGTGAAGGTATTTTAATGAACATTATGTTAATCCTTATCGAAATAAATGCGTTATCCATTATAAGTATTTAATTGAGACGAAATTTGCCCATTACATCATTTGATTTCAATGAGTATCTTAGAAGATATCGCAGTTTCAAAATAATCATCAAGCGCGCAACAATTATGTACAAGGCGCCGACCGTCGCATTACGGTTTGATTTTACCGATTTGTATGATTTTTGCTATGGGCATAAATAGGAGTCCGAGGGGTTTATAGATGGGATTTTGCCCGGAAAAACCCTAAATATGGAAAAAATAGGGAAAATACTCGAAAAATATACACGAATGGGAAAATTTTCGGGTATTTTCATATTTAGCATAATATGTAGCAACTAGGTATTATGTAGATACATGTATATTGCAGGCCTAAAGTTTCGGACTCTAGGGAAATTCCGCTGTGGCATTTATTAAAGTTTTTAACTGAATCCGTTTTGTACCACTTACAGTACATTTTATACATTTACGAACTTATCTGAACCAGCTTTTCGCCAAAATGTTTTCAATCCCATGTCTATAAGGAGCCAGTGTAAAATACTCAAACTACTAAGAATTTGCCAATAAAAAAACTCGATAATAATTTGCCCGACCTGGGAATCTAACCCAAGACCTCTAGATCGCGTAGCCAATATATGTACCGTGAGACCACGAGGCAGTCAATAAATTATAATCTATACTTCTATACTATGTATACTAATATTACAATCAGGTAACGTTTGTGAATTTGTATGTTTGTTGTAGAAATCAATCTCCGGATGTTATAGGCTTATGTTAGTCCAAAAAATGATAAGTCTTTTTCCTTGTAGCCGGATTTCCGAAGTAAGTCGGTGAAAAAATGGGCGAACGAAAGCGTTTTTTGCAAACGCTGCCTTACCCATGGGAAATATATAGTTGAGTCCTAAAGAGAAGTTGGAGAGCTTGATAATACCTACAAAAAAGACAGCGATAGCATGTCTGACTTTTAGGGTTGGTTCATTATAACCTCTTTTATGCTAACGAAATTTGTTCTAACATAAAGCATTGTTGGTGAAGATGTTTTTATAAGGATTATATTAATCCTTATCCAAAAAAATGCGTTATTAAGTATAAGTATTTAATTTTAAAGAAGTTTGCACTTTACATCATTTGATTTCAAATTTCAATGAGTATCTTAGAAGATATCGCAGTTTTAAAATAATGACCAATAATTATGTACAAGGCGCCGACCGGCGCGTAACGGTTCCACGTAATTTGACCGATTTGTATGATTTTTGGTATGGACATAAATAAGACCCTGAGGAGTAAAATAGACTATAACTTATTTTCTTTCTGAACTCAACCCTGTAGTCTACGTGGACGAAGTCGCGGGCAACAGCTAGTTATAAATAAATACATCCAGGAATCACATTCATTTGTGTTAGTCTATGAAAATGACAATTCATTGAAGGATGTGAACGAAACGCGTAAGCGCCATGAAATACACGGCGCTTTCGGCCTTTTGGTCGCGAGAAAACTACACTTGTAAGCGTTTGGTTAGACAGCTAATTGATTATTTGAGTGCTGCTGCGGTTTTAGTTTTATCTCGTCATAAAATGGAGCATGATTTTTGCTTAGGGTGTCTTCTCTATACGTAGTAATATTATCTCAATGACCCCGTATCAGTCTTTAGTCGTAAGTATCACATACTACGAGAAACTATTGGTGCGGAATCGAACCCGCGGCCTTTAGTTTCGCCACTGATGTCTAGCTAAATGTCAATGTATAAATAGATATATTGATATGTTTTAACTTTATACTTTATATTTTAAACACATACACGTCTTAATTTGTACACATTTTCAATAATATAAATATACGTAAATACCAATAATTGAACAGTATTGTGTTTTGGCGCGCACGGTAAGACTAGAGCGAGACAGGGACGCGTGCTGTCGCAAGCGACGCGGTAATTATGTGAGTGTGTGCGTGCGGCCGCGACGGCGTGTGGTGCGCGGGCGGCTGGCGAGCGCTAGCTCGTCGCGGATCGACGAAATCGAGCGCGTCAAAAATGTTGGAGCGCCCTTAACAAGCATTGTATTTTTGTTGTACCCAACAACGCATCTATTGTTACAAGATCCCTTAATGGGGTTGTTCTATATAGCCGTGGGCAAAATTTACTTTTTAATCACATTGTTAAATTAATCAGAAAACAAGGTACAATTTGGCTAAAAGTTTTATTCCATGCTTTACTACAAAAAATGTAAAATTACTTCAAAAATTACTCAATTCTTATGCAATGAAATTAACTTGTCTTTCATTCTAACACTCTTTATTGATACATTGACTTCTTCCGTGGCTAAGCAGCGGAAATGACAATTAACAGCGAGTCTAAAACAACGGTATATGTTAATAATGGCGAGTCTTTTTCCGTTTTTAGGCACAGGGTGGATACTGCTAATGAGTATTTTGGAATTGAAAAAGCGCAATGACAGTTTCACCGAATCCGTAATTTCTGAATTCGCGCACAAACATGCTGAGACAAATGAAGCAGTCCATAAGGAAATAGGTATCCGTAGTTTAAAATGCCTCTGTATAAAATAAAGCGTTTATGAAATTGCAAACGTGATTTTACAGACAATTGTTTTACAAGTACAATACCAATTGTAAACAATGATCTTGCTGTAATCTATATGTAACGGAACATAAGTTTTACGCGTTTGTATTGGAATCGAAAGATCTACATTTATATTATCAGTGGGCTCAAACTCCAAGGAAAAAATGTGGATGTGAAATGAATTATCACATACCTTATGGTGAAGGAAAACATCGTGAGGAGATCTAAAAGTTTTTATAAATTTCTTAGAGGTGTGGTCCGCCATTTCGCACTAAGCCAGCGTGGTGCTCAAGGACCTAAACCCTCACAGTTATAGAGGAGGCCCATACTCAGCAGTGGAGTGTAATTACATACAAGCAAACATACTCACGTTCAAAGTTTTATTCATGATACATTCATGACATATTTAATTTTTAGAAGGACATGGTATGCCAGGTACGTAATTTTATTACTAGTAACAGTAGATTCATTGAAACATACGGAGTGTCACACAAAACTAGTGTCTCACAAATAATGACATTTCCACACTAACAAAGACATGATGGAATTAGTTAAGCTATATACCAATATATAAGGTTTTCTCGTATCATTATGGCATTCACATTGAATTCCGAACCGTGACTTACTATACTACTTTACTGTGTAAAACATGCCATTACTGTATTTCGCATTATTCATAGGTATGATTTCATTTTAAATACAGGCTAGGAAATGAGAACACGCTTGCTCGTGATGGCAAATGCAGTGTGGTCGAAAAAAGCATGGAGTAAACAACAGCTGTTAAATTCATTTTCAGTTTAGCTTTATTATTCATACGGATGTGTTTCAGTGGTTCTGGTCTCCATATCTTCGGGTCACGAAGAAAATGATTACTTAGACCATTTGGCAAAATATTACAACGAATATGAAGAGATAACCGATCATGGTCTTTCAATCGGTCCAACGAAAAGATTCGAGAAAGTAGTGGAGGATAGTGATTATTACCTATTCACCCGGTAAGTTTCCAAAGGATATAGTTACCAAGTGCTCAACCTGTGCTAATGGACTACAAAGTCTCGAAAGTATTTAAAATAAAGAGACTAGACTTCTTGGACAATATACAGAAGTGGTTAATAATAAGTAAAATAGCATAATATACATTATGTATTTTATTTATAGGTACAATGTTCAAGATCCAGTTCTTTTGAGTCTGAATGACTTCAGTTCTCTCAATTTGTCATATATCGATACATCGTTAGAAGTTATGGTGATCGTTCACGGCTGGGGTGGAGATTTGGATTCAGAACTAAATTCAGCAATTAAAGAGGGTGAGGACTTCATTTTTGTATATTACTGAACTAATGGACTACAATAGATTAAAAACAGAAGTGATACCGGGTACTTTCAAAGAGGGTTGCTGTTTTTAATTGGTGTCGTGATATGGAGCACTCTAAATTTCATATCAACAATGTTGAAACTTCATATATCATCACAGCACAATTTTGCATTTTATGGTATATTTTAACCAGCCAATTAAGTTCTGAATCATTCAATTTCAGCAATCTTACTCAAAAAACCTGTCAACGTGATTGTTGTCGACTGGAGCCAGTTGTCAAAGCAAGACTACATAACTGCAGTAAGAGGTGTACCGAAGGTCGGCAAACATTTGGGGCGTTTTCTAACTGATTTGAATGTAAAATTTGGTACGCCATTCTATAAAATGCACTTGGTTGGGCACAGTTTGGGGGCCCACGTAGCTGGAACTGCTGGGAGGCAACTGAAAGGCCAACTCGCTCGCATCACAGGTAAGTCATCTTCGTCAAGTTTTATCAACTTCTAACTACCGGGGAGCCATCTTCTGATAACTAGAGTGATCAACCCTAAATTATAGAGTCATAGGATATTATCTAGATAGTTTAGTGCATCCGAAACATTTTAGATCAATTAAATGGGAACCGGAAAATTTCGCAGAAAATAACTATTTGTATTTTTATTTTATTTTTTAGGGTTGGATCCTGCTGGTCCCCTCTGGATGTTCAACAAGAATCGCTTAAATTCTTCAGATGCAGTATATGTAGAAGCGTTACACACAAACAGCGGTGTTCTAGGTATTATGTTTAATGTTGCTGATGCCGACTTCTATGCTAACGGTGGTTTTAAGCAACCTGGATGCTTTGCACCAACATGCAGCCATGCCCGCGCTTGGCAATTGTTTGCTGCGTCAATAACCCACAGTCATTTGCTTGGAAGAAAATGTTCTGCTTTGTTAGAAGCTAAATTCCGCACCTGCCGTGGTATCCCCTACCGTTTTGGTACCGACGACTTGCAAAAGAACCAGTAAGTAGTTTTTTAATACCACATAATTTCGCGGTCGAAGTATGCAGTCTGAAAATCAGGCCGGTAACAGGCTGGCTTCTTTTATGTGGAATATTAAAGCTTTAATTTAAAAAAAAAAACTATTCACGAGATACAGCGTTTGAGAAAAATCTTATATCGAAACTTATTTTTGATTTTGGTTTATTCAAGTTGTAAATTTTTGGGCTAACGGTATTATTTTATTTCTTTTTACAGACCTGGGATCTATGCGCTAAATACTTCATCAACTTATCCCTATTAAACTTAATTTATTATACTTCATCAACCCATATACGCCCACTGCTGAGCACGGGTCTCCTCTACCATTGAGAGGGTTTATTATACTATATGTAATTAATTAAGTAATAAAATACGATTGGAGCTGAATCAGACAAAACAATTTTGGATTGATAATTGTTCTTAGTTCTTTCAACCCATTACCTATTTTAAATACTAGTACTTTCGAAAAAATGTTAGAAATCTTATTAATTAATAGAATTTGTTATTGCATAAGAGGGTGAGGCACAGTAAATATTTACACAATTTGTTTTAGTATTTTAGTCGATTTTTTAGAACGCTTTGGATTGGGATCGCCTAAATTTTAATATTGATGACCAAGTACGAATATTCCCCTGCTGATTGTGTATAAGTCTGTACATACAATTTTTACAAGCTTTTATTTAACTTCACTTTTGTATGTATGTATGTATGTATGTATGTATGTATGTATGTTTGTATGTTTACAAATCTTGCAATGAAGATTTGAACCACTTCCAATAGACCGATTGAGCTGAAACTTGGTATACCTACGTAACTTGGATGACAATACAATAATATGGTACCATGGAGCTGGTCTGATGATGAGGTTGGAAGATGACCATAGAAACATCGGTTCTTGTGGACCGATTGAGCTGAAATTTGGTATGTCTTTGTAACTTCTACAATAATACACAAATATGGTATCATGGTGCTGATCTGACGAAGAGTTGGAAGATGCCCATAGGAACTTCGATTTCTGTGGTCCAATTGAGCTGAAGTCTTCGTAGCTTCGGTAACAATACAAAAATATGATATTATGGAGCTGATCTGATGAGGAGTTGGAGGATGGCTATAGGAACTCCGAATCCTATGGTCGAATTGAACTGAAATTTTGTGTGTCTTCGTAACTTTGGTAACAATACAAAAACATGGTGTCATGAAGCTGATCTGATGAGGAGTTGGAAGAAGCCCATAGGAACTTCGATTCCTGTGGACCAATTAAGCTAAAATTTGGTATGCCTTTGTATTTTCAGTGACAACATAATAACAAGGTATCGTTGATCTGGTGTCATGAGAAGTTGGAAGGTGCCCATAGGAACACTAGTTTCCATGGACCGATTGAGTTGAATTTCGGTATGGCTACGAAATGGATAGACTTAGAAATATTTTCTACTAAAAAGTTAAAAATAAATTAACGGTGAAAAACATATTTTAAAATCAAGCTTTTATTATGCACGAAAAATTAAAAAATAAACTAAGAAAACATTCATAAAATTCGTAGTTTTTTAAACTTTACAAGTAACAATTTACAAAAGTGTTCGGTTTATCAGTAGAAGTATGATACATAAACATATATTATCTATAACTAGTATATTAATATTCTTAAGTGATTTAAAAGCTTGTCGCGCAATTTCGTTAATGCAAAGACCTCGGCCGCGACGAGCTTTTAGATCACCTAAGAATTTAATATACTAGTTATATATAATATATGTTTATGTATCATACTTCTACTGATAAACCGAACACTTTTGTAAATTGTTACTTGTAAAGTTTAAAAAACTACGAATTTTATGAATGTTTTCTTAGTTTATTTTTTAATTTTTCGTGCATAATAAAAGCTTGATTTTAAAATATGTTTTTCACCGTTAATTGTTTTTATTGTGAAATGAGGACCGGCAATATTTTATGATCAAAGTCTTAACTCTTAACACTTGTAAATGAGTACATTATAATGAGTTACAAAAATATAAGTGATTGGACGCGATATAAAATTAATTATAGTTTAGATAATGTCAAAGAGGTCGTACATATGTTTTTGAAAAGGTTTTGGTTATGGGCGCCACACATGGTACGATTTGTCTGTACGATCGATCTGATGAAAATCGAGACGATTGATCGCTTCAAAAATGTTGCCCATACACGAAACGACTGATCGTTACGATTTATCATTTACTCGTTTGAAGCTGTCAATTTATCGCTACGATATTCATGATTGCATGGGTTTTTGTTGTGATTTGCGACATCGTCTTCGATTAAGTAAATCGTTAACGATCACGACACACACCATCGATTCGTCGTTGCGATCGATTTGATGCGACGGATCGTACAGATGGATCGTACCGTGTGTGGCGCCCATTGGAGCTGAATAATGACTACGAAGAATAATGTAATATGGGATTTGATAGTTCTTGATAAACCCATCCATATGATGAAATAAACAGCGATCAATCAAGCTTATTGTTAAAGGAAGTAAGCGAGCTCTTCGTGTCATCATCATCATCATCATCATATCAGCCATTAGTGGTCCACTGCTGGACATAGGCCTCCCCCAATGACTTCCACCGGGAACGGTCGGAAGCCGCCTGCAGCCAGCGACGTCCCGCGACCTTGACAAGGTCGTCGGACCACCTTGTCGGGGGACGTCCCACGCTGCGCTTGCCAGTACGTGGCCTCCACTGGAGAACTTTCTGGCCCCATCGGCCATCAGTTCTCCGCGCCATGTGGCCGGCCCATTGCCACTTCAACGAGCTAATCCGTTGGGCTATGTCGGTTACTTTAGTTCTCCTACGGATCTCCTCATTTCTGATTCGATCACGTAGGGAAACCCCGAGCATAGCCCTCTCCATAGCTCGTTGAGTGACCCTGAGCCGTCCCATGACGCCTTTAGTGAGAGGCCACGTCTCAGTGCCGTAAGTCATCACTGGTAACACACAACTATTGAAGACTTTTGTCTTCAGGCACTGAGGTATTTTGGACGAGAAGACGTCTCCTAACTTTCCGAACGCTGCCCAACCGAGTCGGATTCGACGATTGACCTCTCTCTCGAAGTTGGACCTGCCTAACCGGACCACTTGTCCCAAATAGACATATTCGTCTACAACTTCGAGAGTCGAGCCCCCAACTGCGATTGGGGTGGGCACAACATGGACATTCGACATGATTTTCGTCTTGTCCATGTTCATTTTAAGACCCACCTGTTGGGAGACTCGATTGAGGTCTTCGAGCATAGTGCTAAGGTCCTCCAGCGATTCTGCCATGACTACAATATCGTCGGCAAACCGAAGGTGTGTGATATACTCGCCGTTGATGTTGATGCCGAATCCTTTCCACTCCAAGAGCTTGAAGGCGTTTTCCAGCGCGGCAGTGAACAGTTTCGGAGATATAACATCTCCCTGTCTCACGCCTCTCTGTAGTGGAATAGCCTTCGTGCTCTGATCTTGTACTCGGACCGACATGGTGGCGTTGTTGTATATGCTTTTCAACACCTCGATGTACCGACAGTCAATGTGGCACCGCTGGAGAGACTCTAGCACCGCCCACGTCTCGATCGAATCAAAGGCTTTCTCATAGTCCACAAACGCTAAACAAAGCGGCAAGTTGTATTCCTCGGTTTTCTGGATAACTTGCCGAAGCGTATGGATGTGGTCTATGGTGCTAAAGCCTTTTCGGAAACCAGCTTGTTCGGGCGGCTGGAAGTCATCAAACCTGCGTTCGAGACGATTTGTGATGACCCTCGAAAACAACTTATAGACATGGCACAGGAGCGAGATGGGCCTGTAATTCTTCAGCAAGCTCTTCGTGTGGTGCCTATATATTTATATTATTTTGCAATATTGATTTATAAGTTTCAAAGTCCATTCAGGGCCATCGGATTAGCACATTGTATCGCTTTGATTGATTTGTATTTTTAATACGATCGCGACTTACATGGATGAATAATAAATTGCAAAATATGATACGTTGGACAAATAAGTAACACAAATGTGAGTTATTTATTTATTTTAGCTTCATATACTAATAATGTATGCAGGCGTACCTAATGCCGAAGGCATTATCTACCAGTCAACCTTATAGTGGTGCAGAGATACATGATAGGTGCTATCAGAATACACAAAATATACTCATAAATATATAAAACTATAAACATATATATATATATATCAGTGGCGGTACTTCCATAGAAGCCCGAAAGCCCGACTTGCCTTACATAGTTCCGAATAACGAACTTAACGATTGTTTATTTATAAAATAACGCTATAAACGTGAATGTGAGTACTAACCGGTAGGTATTTATTAGTCCTACGTACCAAAAAGAATATGCTGCTACTAAATAAACATTTGGGCTTGCCTTAGTTTGACACCCTAGGCACGCCACTGATATATATATATACATATTATGATATATTTTATAAATTTACATAATAATAAATATAAATTATATAAATAGGAACATCTTTGAATTCGGTTTTCTTTCACGTGTAAAATGTTGGATAAAATTGACAAATTTTGGCAAGTGTTGACAAACTATTAATGAATATAGAATAGATGAATTTTGAGAAAAAAAAATATGCCCTATTTTTTTTAACTATTTTCGTTGATTGAACAACTGGTTTGTACATTGTTTATTCTTACTAATGAATTTGTACTCCATATTAAAAAAAATAAAACCTTTCGAAAATATATTTTTAGTGTCAACTTTTCTATCATAGTTATGCCAGAAAGAAAAAAGGCTAGCCGTTTTAAACTCTAGTGTTTGTTATATGCTGCATGTAACATTTTGCGTCGAGCCGCAAGGAACAGGTGGGCTTAATACCGGTTAATTGCTCTTTGTTTCAACAAAATAATGATTTTAAGCCGAACTTCGTTAACTACCGTAATAAACGTGCCCCATGAGCGCTAGAGAAATATCTCGTTCAGTACATTGTGGAGAATCGTAATTTGCTCTAGTTGGCAGTGCTGAAAATCACACTTAAATTTTTTATTGCAATTTCTACTTCACGGTTATTTCCTTTCTTATTTGACTATGTATTATCGTAAAGATTATTTCAAGCTTTACGATAACCATTTTATTTAATATTACTTATTTATTTATTATTTGTAGCTGCTGCCCGCGACTTCATCCGTGTAGACTACAGGGTTGAGTTCAGAAAGAAAATAAGTTATAGTCTGTTTTACTCCTCAGAGCCCTATTTATGTGCATACCAAAAAACATACAAATCGTATAAATTGTTAAAACGTGAAACCGTAACGAGCCGGTCGGCGCCTCGTGCGTCGTTTTTGCGCTTAATTATTAGTTTAAAACTGCGACATCTTCTAAGATACTAACTTTTTTGTAGGAATTATCAAGCCCTACAACTTTCCTCTAAGACTCAACTATATATCTCCCATGGGTAAGCCAACGTTTGTAAAAAACGGTTTTGTTCGACCATTTTTTCTTCGTCATTCTTCGCAAATCCGACGACAAATAAAAAGTCTTATTATTTTTTGAACTAATAAATAGCTTATGACACTCACAAATAATGTAGCTTTCTATTGGTAAAAGAATTTTCAAAATTGGTTCAGTTGATGCGGAGATTACTTTCTACAACGTCACAAATTCACAAACTCACAAACGTTACCTCTTTGTATTAGTATAGATTATTATTTACATTAAATTTCAATACAAAGTAATAGTATACACCAAATCGCTTAAATTGATATGTTGATTGATTTTATAAGGGTCACCTTTGTCACCTTTATTTAAACCTATAATGAGAAAATACAACTCAAAATGGACTGCGTGTAACTCAAGGTCATTTAAGCAAAATTCTCAAGTTGGATTATTCTTGCAATTTGCTTACAGGTGATGTATGTTGCGGCTTAATCATAATTTGCTGCCATCTCATTTACGTTTCGATTCTTGGCATCCTGTATATACTACACATGATTATCATCAGCATCATCAAAGACGTCCAAAGTGCTCTGGCGGAAACTGTCTGCATCCAGCGGCTTTCCTAAATCATTATCGCTATATCGTCGGTCTACCTTATTGGTTTCCACCGTCTGTCCAATGCACCGCTTGCCGGTACACAAAGGAGAACGAAGGTTGCTGACTCGGCTCAAAGGACTAGCAAGCTGAAGTGGCAATGGGCAAAGGACACAGAAAGGTTCTCGAAAGGAGGCCGTGTATCGGCTAGATATGGTTTGGTTTATGAACTTATTGTCAGAAGTCAACGTTTTCAGCGGTTTCATGAGGTGTGAAAGAAGACTCTGATTAATACTAAAATAAAAAGATGGTTAACTAACTAAACGATGTCTTGAACGATGATTCATTCCAATTCGCTATAGAAAAAGTGTGTTTTTGTCAACTATTCGGTTGTTTAAGAGATTATTTATATTTGCCTGTTAACGTAGTCTTCAGGAATGCGCACGGGACGCGTATATTCAGTTCTCATATTTCTATTCTTTATGTTATTGTCATTAGTTTTTTTTTTTTACTAGCTTTATCGCATACATTGACACAGTATATACTACAATGCTAAGTGAGTTCTTACTAATGATACATGCGCGTATAGCTATTCAGGAAGTACGATTATGCATTATAAGATAAGCGGAGATCAAGGCCCACATTTTGTTAGGTTTTTCTATTTCCTCTATTTATACTCGCCAATATTTATGCATCTACGTTATAGCTTGAGTTGAGGGATATGGTCTTTTCAATAGTAAACAAGGTACCCAGCATAAGGAGTTTTCGGTAAATATCATTATTATTTTAACGGAACAAGAACTAGTGATTGTATTTCAAAATTTCTCTACCTATCAGTAAGATCAATTTTCGCACTCCATAAAATGTGTGTTCTGAATTCCTAATCTTGGCTAATTGCGAAACATATCACACATTCGGCTGGTAAACAAAAACATACGCTGGATTAGAAAAATGTTATCAGACATTGATCTTTATAATTGTTTTATTTAGATCGCAATTCATGCATTATTTACGTATTTACTATTATTAATTTTACAATGGGCCAACGTTTATTGCAAATCCTATTGTTATATAACTTTGCACCCAATATGAGTAACATAGTCTACTAGTACTCAGCCTTGTCATTGACCTCAGCAACTCTTGTAAACCAGGCTTGATAATACATGCTCAAAAACTCCACTCAGCTCTGAAAATCTCAAAATCTCGAATTCGTAGGACAGATTGAAACGGAAATCTTTATTTTGGAGGTCAATATTTAGCTTGTTTTGCTACTTAAGTAGTAGACTTTATTAAGTACTTCATATTACTGTTTGAAGATAACATTTTAGAAACGCTTGATGGATGTGGCGTTACAAAAGTTTCTCGTATCATCATCATTATCATCATCATCAACCCATACACGTCCCACTGCTGGGCACGGGTCTCCTCTACCATTTAGAGGGTTTAGGCTGTAGTCCTCCACGTGGACTAGTGCGGATTGGCGGACTACACACCTAAGAAAATCCTAAGAATTTTTAGGTGTGCCGGATTTATCACGATGTTTTCCTTCACCGTTAAAGCAAGTGATAATTCAATGTGAATACACATACATAACTTCGAAAAGTCAGAGGTGTGTGCCTGGGGTTCGATCCCACGACCGCGCCGCCGAGATTCTCGACCGCGTGCCTTAACATCGAGGCCATCACTGCTCTTTATAATTCTTGCGATATTAAGTATACGCTGATAATAAAAAATGCATAATTGCTGTATTAAGTTTTAATCGTTTAGCCGTTTATTAAGTAATGTTTGAAAGTACATTAATGGTACATTATTCTTGGTGATTTATCTCTGGCGGCTTGTACACAGTTTTGAGAATTGTGAAGTAAGACCATGACGTGCTAATGATCTGAAAATAAAGAAATTTATTAATCGGTAAAAAAATAATTCATTCGTAAGGAAGATTTTGTAATTCTTTAGATATCCTTTCATAAAATTATGACCATATATTCTTATAACTATTTTTTTGCTAATATAGTTTTGGTTCTCTTTTTATTCACTTATTAATTGTATTTCATTCCCTCAATGCGTAAAGCGTTACGTCATTTTCTGAATCATTTCTTGTAAGCTTTAGTTCTTATTACACCTTGGTCAAATTCGAATCCCGCTAATGCTTAATATATACCTTTTGTAATCCTTATATAAAATAAATTTAAATAAGTTGTTTGTTTCTTATTACGGTCAAAGCAGTTGGTGATGGTGGAACAAAAGTGGTTTTCACCGTAATGCATTATTTATCCACCTGAAGTAACAAAGGAAGGGTTGTACAGCATTTCATTAAAAAAATTACCAAATAAATTGTGGACGTGACAGTTAGTTGGACATTTCTCTGTAACGAGCAGGTCTGTGTTTGATCCGAAAGGCAACAAAGGCATAGAAAGTACGGCGCGCTCCAAAATCCACCTGAATTCAAACATAAGCTATTAGTCCTGCGTGAATCTGTCGATTTACTATAAAAATGCTCTCGCTAATGAAACTTTGCCAGCCCAGGGTATTAAATTCTTCTAATATTGAACGACATCGTCCAAATCAAGCACTGCTCTCAATCATTTTTTTCGGTTTAACAAGCATTGTATTTTTGTTGTACTTACCCAACAACGCATCTATTGTTACAAGATCCCTTAATGGGGTTGTTCTATATAGCCGTCGGCAAAATTTACTTTCTAATCACATTGTTAAATAATTCAGATAACAAGGTAAAATTTAGCCAAAAGATTTTCAGTTTTATTCCATGCTTTACTACAAAAATAAAATCATTTAGAAAATAAATGAAATTATGTGCATTGAAATAATTTAAAAAAATTTATAAAACAAAAATAGTTTATTGAAGATTAAACAACGTTCTAGAAAACATTTTAATCCAGCTTACATAGTATAAAATCTAATATTATTTATTGAAACAAAACTTAAACTTGTTTGGACAAATTTATTTAATAAAATTCTCTATTATCTAATGCTCTTCATTGATACAATGTCTCCGTGGTGTAGAATTGTTAACTGTAGAACTATAGGCAGCGGAAATGAACTTTTCACAAGTTTAAAAATATGGTTTGCGTTAATAAGAACGAGTCTTATTTTTCGTTTTTAAGCGTAGACTAAGTAAGCTGCTACTGAGTATTTGCTATTTAAAAAATCCAATGACAATTTTACCGACGCTGATATCAAACCCCTGATTTCCAAATACGACGTACAAACACGCCGATACAAATGAAGCAGCCAATAAAGAAATTGGTATCCGTAGTTTAAAATGCCGCTGTATAAAATAAAGCGTTTATGAAATTGCAAACGTGATTTTACAGACAATTGTTTTACAAGTACAATACCAATTTTAAACAATGATCTTGCTGTAATCTATATGTAACGGAACATAAGTTTTACGTGTTTGTATTGGAATCGAAAGATCTACATTTATATTATCAGTGGGCTCAAACTCCAAGGAAAAAATGTGGATGTGAAATGAATTATCACATACCTTATGGTGAAGGAAAACATCGTGAGCAGATCTAAAAGTTTTTATAAATTTCTTAGAGGTGTGGTCCGCCATTTCGCACTAAGCCGGCGTGGTGAACAAGGACCTAAACCCTAACAGCTATAGAGGAGGCCCATACTCAGCAGTGGAGTGTATGTACATTCAAGCAAACATACTCACGTTCAAAGTTTTATTCATGATACATTCATGACATATTTAATTTTTAGAAGGACATGGTATGCCAGGTACGTAATTTTATTACTAGTAACAGTAGATTCATTGATACATACGGAGTGTCACGCAAAACTAGTGCCTCACAAATAATGACATTTCCACACTAACATGATGGAATTAGTTAAGCTATATACCAATATATAAGGTTTTCTCGTATCATTATGGCATTCACAGTGAATTCCGAACCGTAACTTACTATACTACTTCACTGTGTAAAACATGCCAGTACTTTATTTCGCGTTATTCATAGGTATGATTTCATTTTAAATACAGGCTAGGAAATGAGATCACGCTTGATCGTGATGGCAAATGCAGTGTGGTCGAAAAAAGCATGGAGTGAAAAACATCTGTTAAATTTCATTTTCAGTTTAGCTTTATTATTCATACGGATGTGTTTCAGTGGTTCTGGTCCCCATATCTTCGGGTCACGAAGAAAATGATTACTTAGACCATTTGGCAAAACATTACAAGGAATATGAAGAGAAAACCGAATATTGTCTTTCAAACGGTCCAACGAAAAGATTCGGGAGAGTAGTGAAAGATAGTGATTATTACCTATTCACCCGGTAAGTTTCCAAAGGATACAGTTACCAAGTGCTTAACTTGTAAGTTGTACTGTGCTAATAGTACTACAACGTGTCGATAGTATTTAAAATAAAGAGGTCTAGTTTTGGACAATATACAGAAGTGGTTAATAATAAGCAAAGTAGCATAATCTACATTCTGTATTTTATTTATAGGAACAATGTTCAAAATCCAGTTCTTTTGAGACTGAATGACTCCAGTTCTCTCAATTCGTCAAATATCGATCCATCGTTAGAAGTTATGGTGATCGTCCACGGCTGGGGTGGAGATTTGGATTCAGAACTAAATTCAGCAATTAAAAATGGTGAGGACTTCATCATTTTGGTATATTACTGAACTAATGGACTATATATATACCGGGTACTTTCAAAGAGGGTTGCTGTTTTTAATTGGTATCGTGATATGGAGAGATTAGCTCTCTAAACAAATCAACAATGTTGAAACTTCATATGTCATCAAAGCACGATTTTGCATTTTATATTTTAACCAGATAATTAAAAGTTCTGAATCATTTAATTTCAGCAATCTTACACAAAAAACCTGTCAACGTGATTGTTGTCGACTGGAGGAAGTTGTCAAAGAAAGACTACATAACTGCAATAATAGGTGTACCGAAGGTCGGCAAACATTTGGGGCGTTTTCTAACTGATTTGAATGTGAAATTTGGTACACCATTTAATAAAATGCATTTGGTCGGGTACAGTTTGGGGGCCCACGTAGTTGGAACTGCTGGGAGGCAACTGAAAGGCCAACTCGCTCGCATCACAGGTAAGTCATCTTAGTCAGGTTTTATCAACTTCTAACTACAGGAGACCCATCTTCTGATAACTAGAGGTATCAACCCTTATTCATAGGGTCATAGGATATTATCGTCTTTAAGATTTCCTGTTTTTTAAAAGGTCTAGGTAGTTTAGTGCATCCGAAACATTTTAGACGAATTAAATGAGAGACGGAAAATTTCCCAGAAAACAACTAGTTGTATTTTTTTATATTTTTAGGGTTGGATCCTGCTGGCCCCCTATGGATTTGCAACAAGAATCACTTAAATCCTTCAGATGCAGTGTATGTAGAAGCGTTACACACAAACAGCGGTATTCTAGGCATTTCTATTAATGTTGCTGATGCCGACTTCTATGCTAACGGTGGTTTTAAGCAACCTGGATGCTTTGCACCAACATGCAGCCATGCCCGCGCTTGGCAATTGTTTGCTGCGTCAATAACCCACAGTCATTTGCTTGGAAACAAATGTTCTGGTTTGTTAGAAGCTAGATTCCGCACCTGCCGTGGTATCCCCTACCGTTTTGGTACCGACGACTTGCAAAAGAACCAGTAAGTAGTTTTTTTAATACCACATAATTTCGCGGTCGAAGTATGCAGTCTGAAAATCAGGCCGGTAACAGGCTGGCTTCCTTTATGTGGGATATTAAAGTTATACGTAATATACAAAAAACTATTCAAGAGATACAGCGAATGAGAAAAATCCGATATCGAAACTTATTTTTTATATTTGTTTATTCAAGTTGTAAATTTTTGGACTAACGGTTATATTTTATTTCTTTTTCCAGACCTGGGATCTATGGGCTGAAAACTTCATCAACTTATCCTTATTAAACTTGATTTATTATAGGTACTATATGTAATTAATTAAGTAATGAAATACGATTGGAGTTGAATCAGACATAAAACAATTTTGGATTGATAATTAATTAATTGTTCATAGTTCTTTAAACTCATTACCTATTTTAAATACTAGTACTTTCCAAAAAAATGTTAGAAATCTTATTAATTCATAGAACTTGTTATTGCATAAGAGGGTGATGCTCAGCAAATATTTACACAATTTGTTTTAGTGTTTTAGTCGATTTTTTAGGACGCTTTGGATTGGGATCGTCTAAATTTTAATATTATATTCTAAATTTTAATATTATTTTTAAAATTTTAATATTGATGACCAAGTACGAGTATTCCCCTGCTGATTTTGTATAAGTCTGTACATACAATTTTTGTTTTTATTGTGAAATGAGGACCGGCAATATTTTATGATCAAAGTCTTAACTCTTAACACTTGTAAATGACTACATTATAATGAGTTACAAAAATATAAGTGATTGGACGCGATCTAAAATTAATTATAGTTTAGATAATGTCAAAGAGGTCGTACATATGTTTTTGGAAAGGTTTTGGTTATGGGCGCCACACATGGTACAATTCGTCTGTACGATCGATGTGATGAAAATCGAGACGATTAATCGCATCAAAAATGTTGCCCATACACGAAACGACTGATCGTTACGATTTATCATTTACTTGTTTGAAGTTGTCAATTTATAATTGCATGGGTTTTTGTTGCGATTTGCGACATCGTCTTCTATTAAGTAAATCATTAACGATTACGACACACACCATCGATTCGACGTTGCGATCGATTTGATGCGACGGTTCGTACTAATCGTTCGTACTACGAATAATGACTACGAAGAGTAATGTCATGTAATGTGGGATTTGATAGTTCTTGATAAACCCACCTATATGATGAAGTAAACAGCGATCAATCAAGCTTATTGTTAAAGGAAGTAAGCGAGCTCTTCGTGTGGTGCCTATACATTTATATTATTTCGCAATATTGATTTATAAGTTTCAAAGTCCATTCAGGGCCATAGGATTAGCATACTGTATCGCTTTGATTGATTTGTATTTTTAAGACGATCGCGACTTACATGGATGAATAATAAATTGCAAGATATGCTACGTTGGACAAATAAGTTACACAAATGTGATTTACGTCAAAACAATAATATGAACGCAAAGTCTTATAAATAGGAATATCTTTGGATTCGGTCTTCTTCCACGTGTAAATTGTTGGATAAAATTGACAAATTTTGGCAAGTGTTGACAAACTATTAATGAATATAGAATGGATGATTTTGAGACAAAAAAATATGCCCACTTATTTTTTTAACTATTTTCGTTGATTGAACAACTGGTTTGTACATTGTTTGTTCTTACTAATGAATTTGTAGCCCATATTAAAAAAATAAAACCTTTCGAAAATATATTTTTAGCGTCAACTTTTCTATCATAGTTATGCCAGAAAGAAAAAAGGCTAGCCGTTTTAAACTGTAGTGTTTGTTATATGCTGCATGTAACATTTTACATCGAGCCGCAAGGAACAGGTGGGCTTAATACCGGTTAATTGCTCTTTGTTTCAACAAAATAATGATTTTAAGTCGAACTTCGTTAACTACCGTAATAAACGTGCCCCATGAGCGCTAGAGAAATATCTCGTTTAGTACATTGTGGAGAATCGTAATTTGCTCTAGTTGGCAGTGCCAAAAATCACACTTAAATTTATTATTGCAATTTCTACTTCACGGTTATTTTCTTTCTTATTTGACTATGTATTATCGCAAAGATTATTTCAAGTTTTCCGATAACCATTTTATTTCATTATCATCATCATCAGCCAAAGGACGTCCACTGCTGGACATAGGTTCCCCCAGAGACTCTCAAATTGCTCTATTGGAATCGGCCTGCATCCAGCGGCTTCCCGCGATTTTTACCAAATCGTCAACACTATGTCAATATATATTCATAGATATATCAACTCACGTCCAATATATCTCAGTGCCTAAAGACGAAAGTCATTAACCAGTGTGTGTTACCAGTGTTGACCTACGGCACTGAAACGTGGCCTCTAACTATGTGCCTCATAAGAAAGCTATAGGTCACTCAGCGAGCTATGGAGAGGGCTATGCATTTTATTTACTATTACTTATTTATTAATAGTAAATACTTAACTAAAGGGACTTACTATACTTGACTAAAGGGTTGAGTTCAGAAAGAAAATAAGTTATAGTCTAGTTTACTCCTCAGAGCCCTATTTATGTGCATACCAAAAAACATACAAATCGTTCAAATTGTTAAAACGTGAAACCGTAACGAGCCGGTCGGCGCCTCGTGCGTCGTTTTTGCGCTTAATTATTAGTTTAAAACTGCGACATCTTCTAAGATACTGACTTTTTTGTAGGCAATATCATGCCCTACAACTTTCCTCCAAGACTCAACTATATATCCCCCATGGGTAAGTAAGGCAACGTTTGTAAAAAATAAAATTTGGTATAGAGAGAGGTAGAAATAGAATTAACATGGAATAATTTTATCCTGGAAAATGTATTCCCGTGGATAAACATGTAATAAATGCAAAAATCTTTCTGCACTTAACCCTAGAGTCTACGCGGACGGAGTCGCGGACAAAAACTAGTTATTTATATTTGCCTATTAACGTAGTCTTCAGGTATTCTCAGTATAGAACAAAACCACAAAATGTGCCAGAAAAACGGCACGGCACGCGTATATTCAGTTCTCATATTTCTATTCTTTATTTTATTGTCATTCGTTTTATTTTTACTAGCTTTATCGCATACATTGACACGGTATATACTAAGCTGCTAAGTGAGTTCTTACTAAAAATACATGCGCGTATAGCTATTCAGGAAGTACGATTATGCATTATAAGATGAGCGGAGATCAAGGCCCACATTTTGTTAGGTTTTGCTATTTCCTCTATTTATACTCGCCAATATTTATGCATCTACGTTATAGCTTGAGTTGAGGGATATTTTAACGGAACAATAACTAGTGATTGTTTTCAAAATTTCTCAACCTATCAGTAAGATCAATTTTCGCACTCCATAAAATGTGTGTTCTGAATTCCTAATCTTGGCTAATTGAGAAACATATCACACATTCGGCTGGTAAACAAAAACATACGCTGGATTAGAAAAATGTTATCAGACATTGATCTTTATAATTGTTTTATTTAGATCGCATTTCATGCATTATTTACGTATTTACTATTATTAATTTTACCATGGGCCAACGTTTATTGCAAATATATAACTTTGCAACCAATATGAGTAACATCTAAGTCTACTAGTACTCAGCCTTGTCATTGACCTCAGCAACTTTTGTAAAGCAGGCTTGATAACACATGCTCAAAAACTCCACTCAGCTCTGAAAATCTCAAAATCTCGAATTCGTTGGACAGATTGAAATGGAGACCCTTATTTTGGAGGTCAATATTTAGCTGTTTAAGTAGTAGATTTTATTAAGTAACTCATATTACTGTTTGAAGTTATCATTTTAAAAATGCTTGATGGATGTGGCGTTACAAAAGTTCACAGTACACGTCCCACTGCTGGGCACGGGTCTACTCTACCATTTAGAGGGTTTAGGCCGTAGTCCACCACGTGGACTAGTGCGGATTGGCGGACTACACTATTATTTGGAAGAAATTCCTAAGAATTTTTAGGTGTGCCGGATTCATCACGATGTTTTCCTTCACCGTTAAAGCATGTGATAATTTAATGTGCATACACACATAATTTCGAAAAGTAAGGGGTGGGTGCCTGGGGTTCGAACCCGCGACCGCCGAGATTCTCGACCGGCCTTAACCTCCAGGCCATCGCTGTTCTTTATAATTCTTGCGATATTAAGTATATGCTGATAACAAAAAATGCATAATTGATGTATTAAGTTTTAATCGTTTAGCCTATATAAAAACAACTCCTAATGAAGTTATGTTTGAAAGTACATTTATGGAACATTATTCTTCGTGATTTATCTCTGGCGGCTTGTACACAGTTTTGAGAATTGTGAAGTAAGACCATGACGTGCTAATGATCTGAAAATAAACGAATTTATTAATCGGTAAAAAAATAATTGAATAATCAATAAATTAATCAATAAAAATAAATAATCGGTAAATGAAGATTTTGTAATCCTTTAGATACCTATATTCTTATAAGTATTTTTTTTGCTAATATAGTTTTGGTTCTCTTTTTTTTCACTTATTAATTGTATTTAATTCCCTCAATGCGTAAAGCGTTACGTAATTTTCTGAATCATTTCTTGTAAGCTTTAGTACTAATTACACCCCGGTCAAATTCGAATCCCGCTAGTGTTTAATATTATTTATACCTTTTGCAATCCTTATATAAAATACATTTAAATAAGGTGTTTGTTTCTAATTACGGTCAAAGCAGTTGGTGATGGTGGAACAAAAGTGGTTTTCAACGTAATGCATTATTTATCCACCTGAAGTAACAAAGGAAGGGTTGTACAGTATTTCATTAAAAACATTACCAAATTACTTGTGGACGTGACAGTTATAATACGATTGCTTTGTATTGGCCTTTGTTGGAAATTTTGAATATTAATAAACGAAATGAGGTAATACTAAACATCTAATCGATTTCTCCATAATGTTTCTTCTGAGTTTGGAGTAAATATAAATGAATTTTTATGTTTATTTAAAAAAAAACATTTACTGAATGAATTTTCATATTCTTTATGCTGCAATCTTTATTTTTCCTCTTCTTTTAATCACCTAATACAACACAGTCCTCACAAGAAATTTCCTAGGTAGGTCCACTTGTAATGTCGTCAAGTGACTTCTAATTTGGTACAACTTAAAAACACAAAATGAAATGCATCTCTAAACACCTCTTCAACGTATTTACTAGGAGTACGAACGCCGTATTAATTAAAGACTCGTTCACGAAGCCAATTCACGCCGTCGCGAGTATAGTATTTATTGCCTTATAAAGACGGCTTTTAGCGGCATTATGACAATGTCGATATACTTGTTATAAGACTTTATGTCCCATACATTGTTCGCGGCTTCTTTGGTGATGTTCAAATTGACAGTGATGTATTCAATCGGTGGTTTTACATTTAACGACCGATCAGACATGAAAGACTCCGTGCAGTTATTGCAGGTTTGTTATTGTAGCACCTTCTCTGAATATATTATGGTTATTATTAAATGTTCCCTTCTGAAAACGTTTGTTATGTGGTTTTACGTAGGTGCTGTTCACGTTTAATGGTAGTACTCATCAAAATTGTATGAGGAATCAAAATTTAATTAGAAATTCTTTAGTTACACTTTCATATATGTATAAAGATTAGCGGTATAGATTGATAATGATGGAGATTAATTAATCTTACAATTTTAGCTAGACGTAAAGTCTCACGTATTCAGAAAGATTATTGCACGTTACGGTGCCCGTCAGTTTTCAGGCTGCTATTGTGATCTTCATGATGAAAAGATATCGGATACTGACTAAGGACGTCTCGGCGAGCCATTTTGTGCCACAGATCGTCAAGGCATTCGAAACTAATTTGGGTAAATATTTAAATAATTTGCAAACTTACTTTGCTGAAGCTACCGTAACTTATTACTGAGAATTTGTATGCTGTCAACGTTTGTGGCTTGCGAGATCTGTTGAAGAAAAAGTTAGATGGGATTTTATGCCAAGTTAACTGCTGCCCACGACTTTGTCGTAGATTGTCTGATTAATAATTTAATATTACATTTCACAGTAGAAATAGCTTTGCAAAATTTTTAATAATAAATTTTACATAAAAATAAAATAACTTTGAATACTACAGCTTGATATTCAACATGTATTCCCTTAGGCCAATTTGGTGGACTAATGCTTTACTCATTTCAATTTGAATAAGAACTGAATATTTATCGATCCAAAAATCAAATTTAGACTCCAAAACGTGGTTTAACAGTAGAATTCTGTTCAATAGTATCTTAATGTCATACCTTGTCATTATAAGGAGTATTATCTTTTTGGATTTTTCGTCCATCTCATACCACTTACATAGAAAGGCAGCTTCTCCTATTTTTCTGCTCTGAAAAAATAATAATATGACTTGTTTAAACATATTTGTTGTATTTTTAAATCTATATGGTTCTAGAATTAATTTTATTGTTTAGTATATTTTTGTTTGATTTTCAAAGAATCTTTGAGACGTTTGCACAATAGTCGATGGAATTGACAGCTCAATAAAGAAGGCTTAGTTGCTGAGATGGTTCTAGGAATCTGTGAAGTTGAATATTAAGTCAGAACCATTGTCTTTTCGCTTAGAATATGAATATAACCTTTATGCGAATTAATTGCAATGAAAAAACATCTATAAGGCAGCAAAATTATGATCAACATTCAATATGACTTAAATATCTTTCCTTTTATGAGTATTTGAACCTTTATTAATAAAACAATTATATCTACTTGTAATTTAATATTTTTCTAGTTGGTTATAAACTTGTTTATACTCAATTAATTTTGAATGCCACCCAAATGAAATGAAAGATAACAACTTAATATAGAATAAAATGTGTAAATTACCTCTGTAATAATATTTTCTCCAAATACACTCATCATCAAGATTTGCAGCAAAACCGATGTCAAAAATAATATACTCCCCGGTAATTGGGCTAAGCTCCCTGTCTGCGAACCAAGCCATTATAATTTGAGCGTTATAATTTAAACCAATAAGCGGTGAACTCTTTTTTATTGTCTTGTTATCGTGTTATTAATGTAAATTTCCTTATGGAAACTCCTTTTCGTAATCCAGGTTTCGAACCCGGGACTTCAATATCTTATAGGCAAATTAGGGAAACGTGTCCAACGAGATATTGGTACATAATTGTTTAATTGCAATGAGAGCAATCTTACCGTCAGATTGAATCCAAGAGCGCATATTTCTATTGACCCGACTAAAACGTTAAACAAATTTGGCGCTGTGAATATATCTTCTAAGTCATCCGCTAGCCTGGAATTGTAATAAAATAGATTGTTTACCATTTTAATCTTTTTTCGATTTTACCGTTTACAAACATCCAAATGTTACTCAATATTTATAAGGGACAAAATTATTTATTATTGAGAATTGGTAGTACGCCAACCCGCACTAGGACAGCGTGGTGGACTACAGCCTAAACCCTCTCAATGGCAGAGGAGGCCCGTCCCCATCAGTGAGACGTATATGGACTGATGATGATGACGAGAATCGGAACCTATAGTACATATTTTTTCTACGCCAGGAAATATCAATCATTATTATTCGGCTAGTAAAGTATTGTGATTCGGTTGCTGATAGTGGGTAGAGCGTAAAAGGATTGAATAATTCTCATGTATTGAAGAGAAACTGGTAATTAATGTTTGTTGCGGTCAATACTGAGTTCATGGATTGAATTGAATTTTAGGGAGATGCAGCTGAAGTCGGCTTATCCTTGCTGGATTTACCAGACTATGATATGGGGCGCCTACGGTACCAATTTATGCAATGTTTAATTCTAGCAGATTGCTAAAATTAAATATAATTTTTTGAACGAATACCGCAGGCGAATTCTTTGTTAAACGGATGGTACCTACTTTTATCTAATCGAATATTATTGGGGTGGTCAAAAAGATGATTTAAGTTCTTCGAATTAATTGTTTAACACGTTACGACAAATTTAGGGAACCATGGAAAACCTTCGCCGGAATTCCAACCATTTTATCACTTGCACACCTAACAATTCCTATTTTTTTAAATGTGTAGTCTGCCATCCCGCAATAGTCCAGCGTCGTGGACTTAGACCTAGACCATCTCAAATTTAAAGGTAGCCAGTGCGCAGCAGTTGGGTTTATATGGGCTGGTGATGAGGATATACACATATAGCAATTTTAGTTGCTCGAGCATAGAGTGGTATAGACATCTTTGAACCAGGAGTCCAAATATTGCCAACGATGTTGCTTAGCTCAATTTTCATATCATTAATTTTCTTTGCAAATACCTAAGTCATTTACAATTTAGATACGAGCGCCTGTAAAAAGAACAAAGTCATTTGCGCATCTTTGCTATTACCTCAAAGTGGAAAAGTCATGACAGAAAAATTACAATTGAGTACCTGCAAAAGAGCCAACTGAAACGTCATAGTTGAACTGACTCAAATAAAATTGAATTAGTAATGTTGATCGTTTCATATAGTGAGTTATCTTCTTCTTCTTCATCAACCCATATACGCCCACTGCTGAGCACGGGTCTCCTCTACCATTGAGAGGGTTTAGGCCATAGTCCACCACGCTGGCCTAGTGCGGGTTGGCGGACTACACACCTAAGAAATTCCCAAGAACTTTTAGGTGTGCAGGTTTCATCACGATGTTTTCCTTCACCGTTAAAGCAAGTGATAATTCAATAGTGAGTTATATAACTAGAAAAGGAAACATACTAGTGTATTTTTTATACTGATGAATGGTAGGATTATTATGGAATAAACAGTGTTTCTTTTTTAACTGTAAATAATATCACCGTCTATTTCAATCATTAAATATTTGCATTCACGTAATATTTCCTTGCTGACGTATAAATCTGATTATTTACTTACTTTAAAATATATTGATGCTCTCTAACAATGTCTCCTAGTATGTTCACATTATTTGCTTCTAGATTTTTGAGTTTATCGCTTATTATAGAGAAGTTGTTACACACGTGTGACGTCAGCACGCAATACAATATGTCTACCGTAGTGAAGTATAGAACACATATAAATCCTGTAAATAGTAATAAAATATAATATTTTACTTTCATTGGTGTCCACCAAAATTACATCAGGTTGTTATGCTAAGAGTAAATTAGAACCCGAAGAAAAAATCCTTCAATAAGAGCGGTTATACCCGGGTTCTATGCAGGGGGAAAATGTAAGTCGCATTATTTAGTTCCCACTTGGTGATTACAAGCGTCACATGTCTTGTAAGGACATGACTTCTAAGGACCATCGGGTTCCTTGTTCTGGGTTGGGCTTTAAACTATGTGACTTCACAACCAGGACCCAAACAATGTTCATTGAGGCAACATTGAGGCTAAAAGACGATCTCAAACTCCTTCACTTGTGCGTAGAGTCCAACAAGATTAAGTTCTACCTCCTTGGTTTTGTTGCCTACAAATGGCAGGAAAATAAAAATGCATACAACAATACTTACCACAAGCGATTGAATGAATGTACACCACAGACCACGGCAGCCACGAGTCGATAGGAAACGGTAGCAACACGGCATACGGCAGAAGAAATACAACTTTATTTTTCGTTACGTACTGATAAACAATGCATATGAGAGTCGAGAAGTTATAAACAGAAATGAGAATCAAGTTGAGAACAAAGAAATATTTTGTGAGAAACTTCAAAAGTTGCAGTTCCCGTTTAATAACAGTAGTCTTTTGTGTGTCTTCCAAGATGATATTGTATAGACGGCCAAGACGCTCAGTCAAGTTAAAGATTTTACGTCTCTTAGTTGTTATGGATAAAATTTTCATTACCGACAATATACCGATGCAAGCGCACGGAGTTAATTGCGTTAGTTCAAGAAAGTTTTCAGATGAAATCCTCGATACAAAGAAGGATACTTCTTCTATTATCATTAATATTATCAGAAATATTAGAATGTAATATCTGATGTATACTTTTGGATCGCCGAGGGGTATTCCGGCTATCCAAAAGTTGATCTTTATTTGTTTCAAAAGATCTTCGTATGCTGGTACATCCATTTTGAATATGACTCACTCTTAGAACTTGAGAAATTGAAGAAGAGTCCATACAGCTTGTACCATTTTATAGTTATCGGTCGCCTAGTGTACATAGGTGTTAAAATATTAGGGTTGTTGCAGATTAGATCAGATATTTATTTCATTTCAGTCAAAGTTTGCCTACTGTATTTGAATTGCTATTGTATTGTAATGTATTTTATAAATATAATTATAATTCTATAAAATATAAACGTTTACGGTCACATTAAGATGCGAGTCTTGTTTCGCCTAAATCAGTAACAACAAGTAACTTTTCAGGTTTGCAAACACCCAGAACCAAAACAAATATTAGTGGGTCACCCAAACAATCACGGATTCTTCTTTATAGCTTCGCCTTCCGCGCTTTGGGTGCTGTTATTTGTCAAGTTATCAAAAATATATATAAACATTCAAAATAATTCATTAGTTTTTCAATGTTTTATTACTAATACATTTTGCAATTTTGGATCCGCTTTTCAAGTTTCTGCAGACAAGCTATAGTTAATGGAAGCTACATATTATAGCGTTAATTTTGCTAGAAAATATTATGATATTCGTTGCTTGACATCCCTGTATATCAAGGTGAATTTCAAATGTAGGATTCGTTTTAACATGTCTTTTATGTGACAGCTGTTGAAATGAAAGTACATTAACACCTATTTCCAATATTCGATATGTCTTTGAAGTCTTGTCTTTGATTTTATTGTAGCCTCAATCAATACCAATTTTCAAAATTGGTTCCTTTAAAATTTATGTCATATCTAACATTTAATTTATTTTCACGACGGTTTGTTAAATTTTTATACAAAGTGCGATCTGTTTCGAGTAGAAATGGAATTGATGGCTTGCAATATGGTCCCGGATATAAGTCAAATCTACGTTTACTTAACTATAATGATTGCTTAAAAATCCACAATAAATAGATATGTATAACATTTTTTTAACAAATCTTCGAGGATTTTATGTAAGACCACATTTAATTAATAGTTTAATTCCAAACTATAATTGAAACTCTGAAGTTAGACACATGATTTAATTTTCTTATTCGTTTGAAGCAGTATCTACAACTCCATATGTTAGTATATTTTTTAAGAATAATACCAGTACATGAATTTGCGTACACTTTAGATCCCTAAAGAAATTGTTAGAAAAAGATTAGTCGTACTTAAAGACTAAAAATGCACCTATAGTTTTTATTCTGCTGGTTCCTAAGCCTTAGTTATGTACCAGAATAAGAAATATTGCTCTTTCGCCCTTCAGACTTAAAAAGAATACTCGCAAAGACATAACATATTATTTTATTCATTTCGTAACATATTTCACAGGAATGTGAGCGTGGCAGCGCAATCAATTTTTCTTTCACGCTGACAGCCGAAAATTACTTTGTATCACGCATCCCTAACAAACATCTTGTGGGAATTAGTCATACTTGATTCTTGCGCAAAAAATACCTCTTTTTCATTGCTGTAAATAGGTTTTTTCCATGTAAACGGGAGGAATTTCGCATTTATTGAGTGGGGTAAAACACAGGTGGTACGTGTACTACGTAGAAGCTGAAGCAAAATTTTAAAAAGTCCTTTCAGGTAACCTTTTTTATTTTTAGGTTAGGTACCAAATATATAAAGTAAAAAATGCCATTCTTATAGACTTTCTTGTATATTTTCGTCACAGCCATTTTTCCCCGCATCTATTTTATCGATTGTGTTGCAATCATTTTATGCATTTGTGAGCTCCAAAGACGGACCTGTTTAGTGTTTTGTTCGACACTGGCTCTATATAAAAATGTAAAAAATATATATAAAAATAGTCTGTATAAAAATAAATTGTTGGGTTGTAACAATTAACAAAAAGATTTCCTATATGCCGTTGTATATAGGGTCTATGTAATTTGCAGCTAGATTAATGAGGCTGTCGACTGGGGAATCTCAGACGATAATAGGCTATTATAATATATTAAATCCAATTTACTAAATCCAAGAGCGTGGAATATTCAGTATTAGACTTGGAGTTAGTCGGGAATTGCTTCTGACACTTTACCTAAACGCGGTTCGAACTTAATCAATGGAAATTTAGATAGAAATTGATTTCAACAAGTATGGTTTGTTTTGAGTGAATAATTTAGTTAAGTTCTTAAGGCAAATTTATAATTTGTCTGCTAATAAGAAGAAAATATGTCCTAAAATATTTATTCTGAACATTTTTGGACTACTACTTTCATAGTAAATATTTTGGCTTTGATTCTGATACCGAGTTGGGCAGTAATTTTGAGTCTCCCATTATAAAATATACAAAAAAATCATATATTTTCGTCATGTCGTCGTTTGATAAAAATTGAATTAATTAAATTTATCACTTCAAAATTTCATTATTGTGTTTCTAAATGTTTTTTTCCTGAGCCCCTACACTGATTATGGAAGAGTTTCAAGAGGATTTTCTCCATAAAAAAAGTTTAAATTTTTTTTTGTTATCTTGAATAAATTTTTAAATAAGTTAATTTATGGCGCAATATTATTCCGCTACAAAAAATTATAATGTAGCTAGAAAGATATTCCAAAATTAAAACACAAGCAACAAACCTGAGAAAATGTATATGTGACTGCATTGCAGGAAAGATTGCGCAAAGACGGTGCCCAGGTGGCCAAGCTTACAGCCTGTGAGTAATGACGTCAATAAAAAACCCAGCCTGAACCGAACTATCGGATTTTCATCGGGTTTTTTACGTCAAATTCCATTTTGCATGGAGATGCGAGGCTGGTTAAGTGCTTTACATGTACATTTGTGTATATCCATTGGTTTTAAAATGGGTTTTTTTGTTTAACGTTACGGTAGGTATCTTGAGAGCATTAGATGTGATGCTGGTTTTAGAATTTATACGGTTTTATTTATGCAACTCGGACTTTCTTGCAATACTCGCATTATATAAATAGATAGATTTTATCAATAAAAGGTTAGGATCAGTTCATAACATCACAGAAATAGATTCAACGCGATGCGCACACAGCCATAGGATTACCAAAAATATATGATATTCTAATTAGAATCTTACGATTGCCGAACTTTACTATACAGGATAAGCAGGATATAGGATGTCAAGCCTCAAATAAAATTATCTATTCAGGTCTGAATGCTCTAGAAACACAATAATTTAATGAATACATGTTCACAAAAATATGTTTTTTATCTATAAAAAAAAACGAAATATTCAATTTGCTCAATTTTTTTATTATACTTAAGTAAACATTACATTCACGTCGATGTTTTATACCAGTTAAAGGATTCTGGATTCGCAATTGACGTTTGCAGGCCAGTCGCACACACCCGATTCAGGGTTGTAGTACAGGCCAACTGGACACTCAACGACCACAGGCAAGTTGTTCACGCATTTGTAAAATTTGTTACAATGGTTATGTTCGATGATCATACGGCCTTGTTGGTCATTGGCACACACACCAGTAGGTTTAACCTCTTCCTGTACCATATCTTGTGGCACAACCCTTTCTCCGCAGTCTACGTTGAAGTGCCAGTCGCAAATCATCAGGTTTGGATTGAAAAACAATCCAGTGGGGCACTTTTGAAGGATGCCAAAACCAAACGCACAGCGATAGTATTGGTCGCAGTTTTCGTGCTCAAGCAGTAAGTGAATGTGGGGGTCTGATGGGCAGTCGTTGGAACGGTGACCGAGTTTACCAGCACTCGCCAATGCTGCTACACTGATCAGGGTTATAAGTATGCCTGAAACAATAATATTTATATATTTTGACTGCCTAGAAATCCCTTCTCCTATTCTCGGAATAAATTTTCGATAGCATCACGGCGTCCGGTAATTTATCCGAAAAACGACAAAAGGCTAAACCAACGTATCAGTGTTACTTAGCTTGCCAAATATAAGTGTAAAATGCACCAATGCCTACCGCTTTAGAGAATACAAGTGAGATAATAATATATATGTTTATACTATAGGGTTTTAGGAATCCTAAGCAAAATTTGTGTTTATTTCAACTAAGCCATCCAATGCCCTCAGTTTCGTAAAGCCTTGTGCCAATATTTTATAAAAGCAATCTGGCCTTACCAGCATGGATGTTGTCGTGCGGAAAAATACCAATTTGTTGTCTCCTCAAAAGATATTATCAGAAACACCGATTACATAGCTGCTTATCGATTCATGATTTTTTTTAGATTAAATAAATAACAGGTGTATGTTTGCAACGATGAATACTCTCCACTGTATGTTATGTAACGAGACACACTTCCAGAAACAATTTAATATAACCTAAAATTAACTGTTAAATTTAATATATCGATATGTATTTCATATTTAAAATTAAAGCGAACTAGGCTACTCAATGCAGAATTTTAAAACTAATTCTAACAAAATTAATATAAAAATTTCTATCGAAAAATGACACAATTTTGTAAGAAAACTTGACGTTTTCCATATCCATTAAATATCTATTGTTCTAGGAAAATATCAAATCAGTATACAGGGTGAATTCAGTCCGTCATCGGAAAGTAAGGCGGGTAATAGCTAAGGTGAATGCGAACCCATTGGCGTTAAAAAAATCTCGAATAAAAAATAAAATTTTGACGGTTTCCACACAAACCACGCACATTTGACACTAATGGTTGTATGGAAATTATATTATTTTAATTATAAATATTATTTTAATTATAAATTATTTTAATTTTTGTCGGAATTTTCTTTAACGCCAATGGGTTTAAATACGTCATAAAGTCCTTCACCGGTTATAATATTTTTTACATATTATTTGTATTATTCCAAGTAATTGTTAGTAGTGCCTAATTAAGTTAAATGAAACTTGTTTTAGTCCTTTTTTTTAACATGGAATGTCACAATCACATCTGTTTGGGACGGGACAATTTTACTAGGAATAGAATGCGTGTAGAGAACATTCATTGGAAGTGGGATCGTAATGTTAGTGTTGACGTTCCTTCCTATAACTTAATAAAATTCATTGAAATATATTGTTGATATTGGATGAATTACAAGCATAAAAATTTTGAATATATGATGTACGAGCAGAGAATGTGTGGTGCAAAATTTATAATACAGAAACATAGTAATTAAAATAATTAGGACCCAGGAAAATTAGATTGACTTACCTTTCATGATTGAAATTTTTCGTGATTTTTTCCTTTAAAAGTTGTTGCACAATGTCCGAGGCACAACGAATGCGCATATTTATAGCAATACCAAATTCGAAATCTGTCATCTGATTTTGATTAATTATCAATTAGATTATCAGATACAATCGCATTGATAACAATTATCATAACAAATGCAACTGTAAGAAGTAAGCCGTGCAATTTAGGTAGCAGTTTTAGCTATTAGATAATATTTGACTCACACTAAAATTGCAGATAATTCGGTTATCGATTTTGAAGATAATAATCATTCTTTGATATAGTTCGTTACCAAGAAAGGAGTTAAAATGGGCGGGCTTTAATCTAATTTAATATACATACCGCCTTTAGAGTTATGTTCAGTGGACCAGCATTTTAAAATATATGATTTCATCCGATTACATTAGTCAAAACTTCGATTAATCGGCGAACGACTACAATTTACCACATATAACTAAACCTAGTTTTTAAATTGATTTGGAAGGGCATAGGGTGACTTGACACGCTAGAACAATATTAAGACGTTTATACGTGTAACAACCAATAGCAGCCCTTCATTTTTTTTTCAATTTTATGTCATTGATCGTGTGAGTGTAATAGAATGAAAAGGTGATAGACAAGCGGCGATACTCGCCCCATACATAAGAATGTTTATTACCCTTCTAATCTTATTTAGCTATTCTGTGCTTGATACCACTATGTCAAACGTGAATATCGGATATTGAAATTCATTAGCTAAATCTGAAAATGCCTCTTATCTTGATTCTTCTAATATTTTTGATGACATCATGGCTGTCCTAGTAGTCAATCGCTTGCCGTCATTAAAGATGTAAAGCATTTTCTCGTTTATAAAGTCCAACTGTTAAATTTTCTGCAATTATTGAACCGATATTTGTTATTTTTTTAACCGGGTGATAATTATCAAATCCATCTAAATTACTAACAACATACTGAAATTCATAACCTCACGCTTATATTCTTCAAAGGGAAAGGCAGAGGTTCATTTTGCGTAATATTTTACATATTTTTATTTTTTGCATAATATTGTAATCAGTGTGTACAAGCACTGTCGTGATTACGTATCTATTCAGTAATTTACGAAAAGAGCCTGCATTTTTAAGCTGGTGACGCACCGACGATTTATTTGGTGCTGTTTATTTTATAGATGACCTATTTGCTCGTTTACCTCTTTCTATTTATCTTTATATTATGCCTATTAATTATAATAAACTTTAAATAAAAAAAGGTTTCTTAACTTTAAAGATATTAACCATCATCATCATCATCAGCCAATTAAAGTCCGCTATTGGACATAGGCCTCCCCCAATGACCTCCACCGGGACCGGTCGGAAGTCGCCTGCAGCCAGCGACGGTCTGCGACCTACGTGGGCTCCATTGGAAAACTTTTTGGCCCAATCGGTCATCAGTCCTCCGCGCCATGGGGCCGGCCCATTGCCACTTCAACTCGATGTTAATAAACATAACTAACAAAGATGTTAATAAAAGCATTTATTTTTTTAAAAGTCAGCTTGTATTCTTCTTTGGCAATTTTATTGCTATTTATTTATTTTTTATTGTTTTCTATGTCATGTCTACCGGAGCCTTATGCCTACGGTCGTCGCTTTTCCCATATAAGACAATATTACATTATAATCATTATCTGTATGATAAGATAAAGATTGCAGGTAGGTATTAGCGCGGTGGAGTAGACTCGGCTGTTCCAAGTTCAAAATCCATCACCACACCGCTGACTTGTCGAAGTTATGTGTATTTACAATTGATTACCATGTTCTTTGACGTTGAAGAAAAACATCGTGAGGAATCCTGCACACCAAAAGGTTTTTAGGGATTTCTTAGATGTGTAATTCACAATCCCGTACTAGGTGTGCGTAGGAATTAGGAAACTAAACCCGGCTTCGTTGTAGGGGAAGCCTTTGCCTAGCAGTGAGGAGTATATTGGCTGACGATGATGACATTGAACTCTTGTAGCGAGTATGCATAAGTGTTTCATAATTATGAGTCGATAATGGTACAGAGACCAAACTTTGACTCCTCCTTCCACCTTTGAGCTCCCTGGCTCAGTTGATTAGATAAGAGCTTGCGAAATGAGAGTCGTACTGAATTTAATTATACTGAAATTACTTTAAATTCCGTATAATCTATTAGATAATTATGGTACTTTATACGACTATAGTAATTTCGGAACAGATGGCAGAAATGCAGACGTAGATTGTGGCTACTATAAATGACAATTAATCCCGTTTATTGATTTAAATCTACTTTTTCATATTCTACACTATAGGCTATATATATATTTCAGATCTCTAGAATGGACATTTATAGGTATTTTTATTAATTTTTTTTAAAAATAAATTTACACAATTATATCCAATGTATTGTCTCATTAAATAAGCTGTGATGGCCTCGAGGTTTAGGCGCACGGTCGAGAAGCTCGGTGATTGCGGGCTTTTGAGCCCAGGCTCTGACTCACCTCTGACTTTTCGAAGTTATGTGTGTGATCACAATTTATTATCACTTGCTTTAATGGTGAAGGAAAACATCGTGAGGAAACCTGCACACCTCAAAGTGCTTAGGAATTTCTCAAGTGTGTAGTCCACCAACCCGCATTAGGCCAGCGTGGTGGACTAAGGCCTACACCCACTCAATAGTAGAGGAGGCCCGTGCTCAGCAGTGGAACGTATATGGGCTGATAACGATCGAACGAACGAAATAAGAGGCAATAATTTAAATAAATTAAAAAAGGCAAATACATTCCCCAGCCATATAACTTGATTCTATTGGCTTCGGTTACAAACACTAGTTGTTTAGTGAGCGCTTAATCTTCAAAAAACGTGAATGGGAAAGTAAAGACTGAGTTCTTATATAGTACGTTTATTTTATTAACATTGTCACAATTTCAAGCGTTACGTCCTCTTTTATAAATCATTTATTGAATGCACTCAGCGTTCTGTGGAACAACGCACACCTGCAATTTCTGGTTATAATGCAGGCCTTCTGGGCACTTTATAACCAAAGGTTGGTTGGATACGCACACGTAGAATTTGTCGCAATCTTCGTGTGCTACGAATGTTCCGCTGCTGACTCCAGTGCAAATACCAGCCGCAGGCAGTTGGGGAACGTTGACTCCGACTCCAGGAACAATTCTGTCCCCACACTGGACGTTAGTTGGCCAGTCACATACTTGCAGCTGGTCGTTGTAAAGTAAGTCACCAGCGCACTTCGCAGGGATGGGAGAGCCGTAGAAACATACGTAGAAGTGATTGCAGTATTCGTGGGCAAATATTGTTTTGATGTTGAAGTCTAGCGGACAGCCATTTGGCAGGTGGGTGATGGCACAGCTCGCCAACGCAGCCACGCTGAGAAGGGTGATGAGAATGCCTGCAAAAATTATTGATCATTTTCGTTAAAATGTTCTCTAAAATCTATTATTAATTCTTCTGAGATCCACTCAGATACAGATACACTCATGAACTCACATATTTGAATTTGGATACTTGGCTAGAGGATAACTCATAGCGTAGAGGGACACAAAGGCTGAGAACTCAGTGTTTAGATCTATGTATCTGTTAACTAATTTCCGTCGTCACACATGAATACGGTATTGTAAGAAGTGACGTAAAGAGAAGAGCAAAGGAAAACTTACGCACCTACGCCTCATGTACTTTTCTATAGATCTAAAGATTGCATAAAGAAGCATTTTAGTAATTTAGTAATATTAAGTGACGAGAACTGAGAGAGTTTTGTTAATTTATGCTCTATGTGGATAGTATCGTGCTTACCAAGTACCGTGATTTTGCGTAGTTGTGATAATAAATTACAGTTGTGAAAAATAGTACGTTCTATGCATACTTTTTTAAAGATATTTAGCTCTATCCGAGCGCTATCCGATATTTCCGAGCGCTAAAAAAAAAAAAAAGCCGAGCGCTAACAGTATTTTTTTATATTTACAAATTATACAGGTGTATTCAGGCCGTAATCGGTAGCTTAGGAAGTTAAAAGCTATCTTAATATAAAATATTTTTTAAATATTTTTTTTTAGTTAATACTAAAAAATCCATAAATGGTTGCTAGAAAAAGGTCATTTTTTTAATATTTTATCGGGATGTTTTTTAACGCCATTGGGTTTATGATCACCGTAGCTATTACCTGCCTAAGTTCTCGATCACAGTCTGAATCAACTCTGTATGTAAAAGATGCGTCACCTAAGGATTGCATCTTTAGGAAGTATAGCCCAATCCCACCACACACCCGCCACAGTAACTCTGTGGTCCAGGATCAGCAGCGGCAGGCACAATAATGACGCCGAGCATTGAAGCTCAGCAAAGCCAAGGAACCTCATTTGTCATAATTCCGCGACGAACTCAATCAGAAAATAGATACTAAAAAGGAACTAGAAACAAAGAGTTGTCCACATCTTTACAGCAAAGTGGGAGACAAAATATTGAACTATGAGGTTTCACCATCACATAAAAGAAAAATAGGTACAATTTGTGCAATTAGACACAATGAACGCACCGCGGGCAAATAACTATGTGATTTTTAATAAATAAAGGGGCCTAAAGTGCAAGCTGTTATGTTAGATTCCAATAAAAGGCACGGAAACAACACTGAAAACCATGGAAATTCTTCCTAGATTCCACGTGGTCGTAAAATAAACAACACCAGACAATAAGTGCATAATATTGAGCATATATTTATGCTAGGGTAAGTATGTATATTACGTGCGGACTGTTTGTAATATTATTTTTGAAGTATTATACAATAACTGGCGGGTCTATCGTTATACTGAACGGCTGTTAAATTTATTGAAAAATAGTATAAACCACTCACCGTTCATGTTGTCAGTAGTTGTTAGTGTTCGAATTAAGACAGTTTTATTATGACGAAAAGGTGAAGACTGTCCTTTTTATAAGATTTTTTTGTATTTGATTTTAATTAAAGATTAATTAGATCTAAAAATAATTAATTACCCGTATAATTATTCACAAGATAAGATTATTCGTAGATTCGAATTATAACCTATTAGTATGCATAATTTAAGACTAAAGTCCCACCAATGTTTTCGTGGGAGTTAAGATTATGCAATTATAAACAAAAATCAATAAAACAATCACATACACAGTTCTGACCCTACAGAAAGATGCAAGTCCTGTGTCGTTTCTATAAAAATATAGGAAGAGTTTTTCCGGGCTCACAAACATCCAGAATCGAAACACATATTTGCGAATTATACAAATATCTGTCTCTTGGCGGATATCGAAGACGTGGCCTCTCGTTTCGCAAGCTGGTATCTGTAGAATTTATATATTTGTCTCTGGGACGTGTGACCCTGACTGCTGATGACGTAACGAGCCAATATTTAACCCTTGTGAAGGCACGAACACTACAGTATCTACCCAACTGCGTCACAGGGCTGTCAAATTATACATATTTTCGTGTCTTTTTATCCAAGCAACGGGACGTGATAACATGTTGGCAAGCGTAGTGTGGTAGCGTGGGTATTTTGTTGGAGACCTAGTACGAAAGTCTTCTGTTCAGTGCACATTATACACCGCAAGGACCCAGGACAATTTTAAGGGAACCTGTAGGCTCAAAAACTATTTCAAAGCTTTTTGAATTTGCAAAAAAAATGATTTTTTGTATCATGAGCGTTAGTGATCTTATATCATTATTTATAAAGCGATTTGACTTACAAATGAGAATATACTGCCATTATTTTAAACAATTATAAATAAGACATTACATAATAGGGGTGTAAAGCTTTGGGCTTCTACGAAACTACCGCCACTGTTCAGACAGTTACCTAAATACGACTTAGAAAACCATTGTATTTGGACCTTTTCCCTGTAACTTCAGTGCAGTTCCATTACTACAACTGTAAACTAACAAAACTCAGTCAAATGTTACGAACAAAATTTGAACATAATCAGAAACTTAAACACAGCGAAAAGCACCACGGTGAGTTTAAAAAAAATATAAACAATATGTTTTTCATCATCATCATCACCATCGTCAGCTCATATAGTTCCCACTGCTGGGCACGGGCCTCCTCTACCATTGAGAGAGCTTAGGCCTTAGTCCACCACGCTGAACTAGTGCGGGTTCCTAAGAACTTTCAGGTGTGCGGGTTTAATGATATAATTCATTGTGAATCTTCTTCTTCATCAACCCATATACGCCCACTGCTGAGCACGGGTCTCCTCTACCATTGAGAGGGTTTAGGCCATTGTCCACCACGCTGGCCTAGTGCGGGTTGGTGGACTACACACTTGAGAAATTCCTAAGAACTTTTTAGGTGTGCAGGTTTCATCACGATGTTTTCCTTCACCGTTTAAGCAAGTGATAATTCAATTTGAATACACACATGACTTCAAAAAGTCAGAGGTGTGTGCCTGGCGTTCGAACCCGCGACCGCCGAGATTCTCGACTCTCTCAAGCACGACTAAAACTCGAGTCCATCACTTGTTAAATATTATACGTTTCTGTAAGTAACTTATTACCTTTAATTCAAGTATACTGTCGGTAATTTCTTTCATTCTTCAAAAGGCTTATAACATTTGATTTGTAACGAACTGCGTCATACATGGAACTGGACTGATGGAAAAGTACAAAGGGAATAAAAGGCAAGATATTCCAAATAATGCTTTAATTTTATTAACTACCCATATTAGAATTAAAAGTAAAACATCTTTGCAATTATATGTTCTTATGTATAACTAGAAAACTATATTTAAATATTGATGACTTTTACAACGATGGTTCCATCTTGGGTCCAGCAGGCCTTCATGCCGAAGTGCTGACGTGCCTTGGCGAAAATCTGGTGTCGAGGTCTAGTTAAGAACCACTTTATTGAAGACGAAGAGCCCTTCAGCTTATCCTTGGACTTCTACATCGCAGATTTATGACCAGCGTCACGAAACCTGACAAGTACTGACGGTGATGTTTATTGTTTCGGACACCTAGACGATGACATGCGCTTATGTTAGAGGAAGAGGGGTTTGTCAATGCCATCCTGTTTTGAAGAATTTTCACGATGGTAGTAGTGCAGTCCAGTGAAACAGAAGTGTTTTCCGTCAATGGTCTCCATGATGGCAATCAAGCTAGGACATTCAGCAATCTGCGATCGAAGCAGGCCAAGCATGTTAAACATAAGTTCACAGAACGTGCGGCACTCCTCTGCAACCCGTGCCACAGTGTCCTTGGCTCAGCAGTGCTCAGCAGTGGGCGTATATGGATTGATGAAGAAGAAGATTCACAACAAGATTCACAATTGAACTATATGAGCTGACGATGATGATGATGATGATGAAAAACATATTGTTTATATTTTTTTTTAACTCACCGTGGTGCTTTTCGCTGTGTTTAAGTTTCTGATTATGTTCAAATTTTGTTCGTAACATTTGACTGAGTTTTGTTAGTTTACAGTTGTAGTAATGGAACTGCACTGAAGTTACAGGGAAAAGGTCCAAATACAATGGTTTTCTAAGTCGTATATAGGTAACTGTCTGAACAGTGGCGGTAGTTTCGTAGAAGCCCAAAGCGTTACACCCTTATTCATTTTCCCTGCAAAGCCTGCATATTCTCTGAATAAAAAGAGCCCTATATGCAAAAATAATTCGATTTCGCATACTTAATATTAGTATGTATAAAACATAAAAATGTAATTTTCTAAAATATTTTTAGAGACCTAAAATTTCGTGGAATGAAAAGAAGCAAAGCGGGTTAACGTTATCTAATCATGTTAATATTATACAGGTAATTACCATAGGTTTGGGTTTAATTATAATCTATAATTAAAATCAAGTGTCCGATTTTCAAAGATGCGAGAATGGTATAAATACGAACTGATTTCTCCGATTCTTCATCATTGTGCTGCAATCGTTGTAACACAAACAACCACCAACACCATGAACGGTAAGCGATACATTCATATTAACTATTTTAATTTCATTGAGTTTTTAGTGCTAATTAATTAAGATGTATAAAATTTAACGGCGTTTGAAAGTTAAATTTTTCACACAAAAAAGCTGCAATTTAAGTCATTTAAATTTAGTATCAATCCCTATATGTGTCGACACGACATATGGACTAATGATGCCACTAAGATCAGTTTCCATGCAGCAGTATTGCATGCAGCAGTATGCCTTTTTACTATGCGTTCCTGAAGCCACTGTAACTGCTTTTCATTGATAGACCAGCAGTTTTTTCTTATAGTAAAGCCGTTTTTAGATAACTACGTTTGCGATAGTGTTCCCCATCACAGCGAAACCATAAACTTCAGAAATAACATTTCTTTTATCTTTTCAGGAATACTTATTACCCTTCTCAGCGTTGCTGCGTTGGCAAGCTGTGCCGTCACCCACCTGCCAAATGGCTGTCCGCTAGACTTCAACATTCAAACAATATTTGCCCACGAATACTGCGATCACTTCTACGTCTGTTTCTACGGCTCTCCCATCCCTGCGAAGTGCACTGGTGACTTACTTTACAACGACCAGCTGCAAGTATGTGACTGGCCAACTAACGTCCAGTGTGGGGACAGAATTGTTCCTGGAGTCGGAATCAACGTTCCCCAACTGCCTGCGGCTGGTATTTGCACTGGAGTCAGCAGCGGAACATTCGTAGCACACGAAGATTGCGACAAATTCTACGTGTGCGTATCCAACCAACCTTTGGTTATAAAGTGCCCAGAAGGCCTGCATTATAACCAGAAATTGCAAGTGTGCGTTGTTGCACAGAACGCTGAGTGCATTCAATAAATGATTTATAAAAGAGGACGTAACGCTTGAAATTGTAAAATGTTAATAAAATAAACGTATATGAAAAACTCAATCTTTACTTTCCCCTTTACGTTTTTCGTAACTAAGCAATTGGTGTTTATCATCGAAGGCAATAGAATCAAGTTATGCGGCTAGTTTTGGCCTTTTTTAATTTATTGAAACTATTGCCTCTTATTTTATGTGACAATAAATTGAATATCTGTAAATTTATTTTCAAAAAATTGAACTAGAATGTACGTGCCGGTGGTAGAATGCAGTGCCTACAAATGAGATCCATTCTAGAGATCTTAAATCTATAGCCTATAGTGTAGTCATTTTTTTTCGCGTGGGTGTCAGTGAGTGTAGACCGGTTTTGAAGTATCTATTTTAAAAATATTTTTAAATAGTATTTACATCGTAAACTGTCTTATAACGCCTAAACCTCGAGGCCATCACTACCTACCGTATGTCTATAACAAAAGTCAAACAAATCGGTCAAATTGTTTAAACGTGAAACCGTAACGCGCCGGTCGAATTGAGCATCATTATTGCGCGGTTGATCATTACATAAAAACTGCGATATTTTCTAAGATACTCATTGAAATCAAATGATGTAAATGAAAAATATATTTTCAATCCATACTAATATTATAAATGCGAAAGTAACTCTGTCTGTCTGTCTGTTACGCTTTCACGTAAAAACTACTGAAAGGATTTTAACGAAACTTTACAATAATATAGCTTATACATCAGGATAAGACATAGGATACTTTTTATCCCGGAAAATTTAATGTTCCCGTGGGAATGAGTATTTCTGGATCTACCAAAGCGATTTGAATGAAATTTGGTATAACGAGAGATAGAGCTCATAGAATTAACATGGGATAGTTTTTATCGCGGAAAATGAAGTATTCCCGTAGGAATGGGTATTTCTGGATCTACCAAACCGATTTGAATGATTTTTGGTATAGAAATAGGTAGGGCTCACAGAATTAACATGGGATAATTTTATCCTGGAAAATGCATTCCCGTGGGATAAACATGTTATAAATGCAAAAATCTTTCTGCACTTAACCCTAGAGTCTACGCGGACGGAGTCGCGGGCAAAAGCTAGTTACTTATAAGGGATAACGCATTTATTTGGATAAAGCATAAAATGACCTAAATAAAAACACCTTCACAAACAATGCTTTAAATTATAATAAATTTGGTTAGCTTAAAGAGGTTGTAGCACCAATCCTTAAATTAACACAGAAAGAATTTTTCAAAACAGATCAGTAATTCCTAAGATCATCGCGTTCAAACAAACAAACAAACAATTCAGCTTTATAATATTAGTATAGATTATTATCAGCTGAATCGTTTAGGTATCATAGTATAGATTATTTCCTGAAAAATATGCTAATTAGCACTAATTATACCAATATTCAATGATATTATCATGTCTCATTTAATGAAATACTCAGCCTTATAGAACCACGTGACTATTAATAATTAGGGGTTTTTTCATTTATTCCCAATTGTTAATTGAATATATTTATCTTTAGATTATAATCTACAGCGATTCAGGTTGTTTATTGTAATTTCTGTAGGTAAGCATCATCATCATGATCAGCCTTTCTGACGCTGCTAACATCCACTGCTGGACATGTATTTTTAGCTTTTTATTAATGTATACGTGACTGTGTACAATTTTTTCATTAAAGCAAGTCACTTAGATTATTATTCATTATTTTAATACTTTGATCGCTATTCGAGATACATATGCACTCGCAGTATCCTGTATTTTCATACCTTTGCGTATAAAAAATAAAGTCATACTCTGTTTAAGGCATTTTCTCAGCGCTAAGATGGACTTTAGAATCCTACTATAACATTACCTATCTGTGTAAAGACATCTTATGGGGTCGCTGTTGCTGCACCGCTACGATAATCACCAAAAACTTTCGATACTTGACAAAGTATAAAGGCGTACTTAATGCTACAGGCATTCTATAACAGTCTATCATAGGGGAGTGCAGAGAGGAACCTTGGTATGTGTAGTGTGATGGATATTTGATATTATATGTGTATATAACAAATATAATATTTATAGATGCACATACTCACGGTTAAGCAAATACATATATAACGACTTGAAAAACTGCTCTTGAACCCTCGTCTTGAACGCTTTGCGTGTAGCGGCCGACCTTATTTTGAGTGGGAGCGCATTTAATAGAAGAATAGATGGAATAGTGAAGGAAGAATGTAAAAAAAAACAGAATTATGTAAAAATAAAGAAGAAAATTGTGAGACGAACGAAGATTTCGGCTGTGGTCAGATCCTAAATATTGAAAAGAAAAGTTAAATAAACAGGTAGATTTGGAGAGTGCAACAAAGAATAAAGAGTATTGAGAGCAAGCAAGCTACAGCGTTGTCGAATGGGGGGGAGCCATTTGAGTTGAGAGCGATGAGAAGATACGTGATCGTATTTGCGAAGATTATAAATAAATCCAATGTAGCTATTGAGAAGCCGGTCATGTTTGTTAAGTAGATCTGCATTAAGGTGAGAGTAGCAAACATCACCATAGTCGATCATGGGAACTACCACAGTTTAAACGAGCATTGTCTTGGTCTAGGGCGGAAGGAAATTCTTTGGACAGCAAAGCATACGGAGTGTAAGTGTAACACGCTGAGACACGAAGATGACCTGGGCTCGCCAAATCAGGCTGGAGTCGATAAATAGGCCTAGGTCCTTAACAACTGGACACCAGTTGATGGTTGAGCCATCATATATAATCAAAGGGACAGATGCCATATCTTTCAGCTAGATTTATTTTTGCTAATTATAAATATATTTTTTTTATAAATTAATTGTCCTGCATCCTGAAGTAGTCTTGAAGTGGCTGATGATGATGAAATTATTAAAACTCACACGAAATCATTAAACAAACCCAATGTCAAAATGCGCTTTATTCAAATAGACTTTTACAAGGTCATTTTAATCATCATCAATTTAAAACTCTTGTTGATAATATAAAAATAAAATGGTGTATTTTTCCAATTTTTTTTGTAATAAAGTTACTCCCGCTAATCAGACTTCATGCCACTTTATCTTAAATCCACATATATTTTCGCTAGTGGCGGTATTTCCAAAAAACCCCCAAAGTCTAGCTTGCCTTACAAAATTTCAATTTGTAATAATAAATGGGGTTAGGAAAACTAAATTATCATATAAATAAGAATAAAGCAATTTGATTTATAAATAAACTAGCGACCCGCCCCGGCTTCGCACGGGTGGAATGCTGATATTTAATGAATGTTATCATACATTATAAACCTTCCTCTTCAATCACTCTATCTATTAAAAAAAACCGCATCAAAATCCATTGCGTAGTTTCAAAGATTTAAGCACACAAAGGGACATAGGGACAGAGAAAGCGACTTACCACGACATACCACACAAAACGCATTTGGTTTGTATGGTGTTGCCCCTTTTTTTTTCACGAGAGGAAAGTTTTCCTTACGTTACTTAAGCTCCCCTGTTCGATACTTCGGGGGAGGCCGTGAGGGGTATGTCGGGGTCACTGGCCTACCAACTCGGCGCGCCGAACAATTGTCCCGTAGCTGATTTGGGTCCTTAACCAAAATCTACCTAACTAACGACTAAAACCTCTCGGTGACCATCACGCGCATTTAGGGCGGTTTGCGCCCACCGTACCGTACAATCATTTGGCTTGAGACGCCCTCGACTTAACCTATTTGGACGTTCATCTTTGAAAATCTTTGAAAATCGGACAATTGATTTTAAATATAGATTTTATTGAGCCCAAACATATGGTAGGTAACATATGTTTGGGCATCTTATCTTATACAGGTAATTACCTGTATAAGATTTATATGATTAGACAACGTTCATCCGCTTTGAATCTTTTCTTTCCACGTAATGTAGGGCTCGATAAATATTTTATAAAAATATTTTTTTATGCTTCATACATAAGAATATTATATTTACGAGATTTAATTGTTTTTGTACATAGTTCTCAAATGCAGGCTTTGGGAATAGTGTATTAAAGCCACATGCTTCAAATTACACTCTGGTGGAGTGGGGTTCACAACTAGCAAAAAAGAAAGAGAAATAATGCTACTTTAAAGATACTTTTTGCAGAGTTGACGTTGAATTTCATAAGTTTACCAATGATAGTTATGTGATCATCAGTCGCAGCTTCTCCATTCAAGCCAAAAGCGTAAATATTATGTTTATTGTGTAATATTTGGTTCATTATTGTTTATTGTAGCGGAATTGTCATTTGTATGGCATTTTTTTATAAATCAAATTGCTTTATTGTTTCAATATTATGTCAAATTTCTTTTGCTAAATAACTGTTTAAATCTTAATGATTATAATAAACCGGATTTATGTAAGGCAAGCTGGAGTTTTAGGGTTCGTAGAAGTACCGTTACTGGCGAAAATATGTGGATTTAGTCTGAAAATCCTCAAAAGCGGCGTGAAATCTGGTAAGCGAAAATGACTTTATTACGAGTAAAAGATCACTGGAAAAATTCACAATTTTATTTTTTAAATATACCTAATGGTGAAATTCCCGCCAACCCGCACTAGGCTAGCGTGATGGAGTAAGGCTTGAATGCTCTCAGACGCAGAGGAGGCACATGCCTAGCAAAGTTACGCATGTGGGCTGGTGATGATGATGAATTATATTATTTTGGCATAAAAACTGTGTTCTAAGTATACCTATTAGACACGGACCTTTTTCTACAAATGATAAGGTACATTACTCTGGCCTGGTCCTGGCTGCGCTAGCTAGCTTAATGTTCGTGTAGTGCCATTTGTCCATTCCTAGGTAAAACAAACCCATAAAAGCTATGTATTGGTTGAATACTGATATCGGAAAGGGCGCCCGAGGAGGTTAATAGCTGATCCGGACTGTAAAGGGAAAAATTGCGGGAAGCCGCTGCTTTTGGGCCTTTATCTACTAATAGTGACCCCGAGAGGACCGGCGGCGCGGTAGCCTATGTCAGTCGCGAGGATAACGGGTACAGCGGTAGACGCTCATTGCTTGACATTCACACATTTTAAAAATCCCCATGATCTTTTCCTCTAAAAGAAGAGATTAAATGTTTAATCAGCCACCTTATAATAGTCACATAATCATTTAAGAGATGAAGATAGTAAATTAATTGGAACGATAATAAAACATCTGTACGTATAAAATGGGTAATCGCTAAAAGGAATCGATAAGATATTACTATGTAGATTATGATTAATAAAGTATTAATCATAATCTACATAGTAATGTGAATAACATGTTTTACATTTTTTCAATTTTAATAACGTTGAAAGATAAGAGTAGTAAAGTCATTATTAAATTAGAAAGATTTCTGATTAAGTACGGAGACTGAAAAAGTTACCGAAATAGATAGACGCTTCCTATTAAAAGAGATTTAAAGAAGCAGTTCTTGCATTCAGGATCTAGTATCCCAAAAGTTGTGAATTTCTATGTATTTATGAATTTACTTACACTATGAGGTATTACTAAATAGATGTATGATGTATGAATTACAAAAGAGATTTATTGCATGGAAGTGAATGGTGAGGTCGGTTGAGACGTCCTAGGCAAATTTACGACTATAAACACAGAATTGGAAAAAAAAATAAAGCAAGGCAACATAATGAAAGCCTAGGTCACCGAAATCAACCTGCATTCATTTAGAGAATAGTGAAAGTTATGTGAATGGCAGAACTGTATAGTAAACGAAGTATTTGGCGCTCAATAATCTCTGCCTAGCCCATGTGCTCGTGATAAGCTGCAGTACGTTTTCCAACAGTCCAATAATATTTATTTATATTAATTGTAAAGGTGGACTCAATACCTAATGTAGTTTCTGCCAGTTGAGCCTTGGGCGATGCAGAGATGATTCGCAGCAGGTGTGCAAATAAAATAATTTATAAAGAGATACAGATATTTATACAAATGTCTATGTTTTTGAAAGAAAAGAGCAGTTATAAATTATGGTATTATGAAGATAATAATATTCTCTTTAACAACTACTCACAAACCTTTGCTTAAACGACAGAAGAACCTGGTTTATACCTATCTCTAGGGGTATACCACTAGAGGTATACCCCTAATATATTCTGTGAAAAATAAATATTATTATCATTTCAAGCTAGACGATTTATTTCCACTTTTTCATAATGTTGCGATGAGACTATGTATATTGAAGAGCTGTTACACATAAAAAATGAATTTAGAAACTGTAAACAAGCTAGTGCGAGGAATGTTGCTAATCAATTTAATACCATTAACAACTATAATACTTCACTAAATAAACAATAACTAACAATAGAGCTAATAAAATAGATTAAATGATAAAGTTTATCTTATCCAATTGAGGTGAATTACAAAAGGAGTACTGTAAGTCGTAAAGGCCTCGAGGTACCCAGGTACACACATCTGTTTTTCGAGAATATGTGTGTACATAAATTTATACAACAAAAGTTATTTTTGTCCTAATATTCTTAATTCAATTAAATGTGTTCCGTGCATTTATTACTTTTGCTTCGGAGTTTCGATGGCACTTTTGATTCTGCATTCTTTGTAATGGAAAATTAAATAAACATCTTTATTTTAAAAATTGCTACCCGAAAATAAAAATTGGCCCTTTATGGGGTATTTCGTATTTGCTTCGGATTCGTAGTTAGTCCAGCTTTTAGATGTTGTTAGTAATGAAAGGAGAACATATTGAATTTTAAAAACATTTTATTAAATATCGCCATCCTTAATTAGAATAGTTATTACAAAATTTACCTATGTAACATATAAAACCTAAAACACCTTACTCGTATATATATTAAATATATTATTTTTCAAACATGTTTTTATCAATTACAACTATTAAAACAATACAATCACAGAATCCTGCCGTTTTAACATAATATAATAAATGAGCAAATACAACATTGTTGCTTCTAGAATTGAGTATATTGACGACATGTTCAAAATAAAATAATGGAATGTCCAAAAGATTTCATTTTTAAGCTTTGATATTACAATCCTTACTGAAAGAAAAAAACAACGTTATTAATAATGAACAACCCTTAAAGTATGTAACTATAGTGTTAAAATATATTATGTAAATACGATTACCGTTATTGAACTAATAAGTTATTATAATGTTAATTTAAGTATATATAATTCAGAATCTCTTTTATAACATTAATACGTCTCTTACTGCAAACAAGAACAAGTATAAATACGTACATGAGAAATATTTTTTAATATTAATATTTTTTTATTCCTTGTGCTCGTGGCCATCATTTCCTGGTTGTTTTCTGGAGTTACATTCAACGTTCCAAGGCCAATCGCAACTCTCTAATTTAGGACTGTAAAAAAGAATGTCTGGACACTTAAGGGTCACCGGAACCCTGTGGAAGCATACATAATATTTATTACAGTACTCATGCGCAACATAAACTCCATCAGAATCTTCTTTATCACAAATTTCAGGTGCCTTGCTAGGATCATCATGGTTGTTACTTTTATGACCATTAGGGTCTTTTTCACTATCTGGGTCTACATCGGTCTCTTCCGGGATCTTCCTGTTACCGCAATTTACATTGTCAGGCCAGTCGCATTTTTGCAATTTGGGATCGAAATGTAATCTTGGTGGACAATTCATTGCAATGGGATGGCTATTAACACACTGGTAAAACTGGTTACAATATTCATGAGCAATGAGAAACTCCGTAGAATTCTCTTTGGCACAAAGCTCCCGAGCTTTGCTGGGATCGTCATATCCGCTGGTTTCGTGATAACCCTGGAATATATTTAGCATGCGTCCGCCTTCGTTGGTACAATTATCTTCATCGTCATTATCTTTGGGAATAATTCTACCCCCGCAAGTTACGTTTTGTGGCCAATCACAGACTTTTTTTCTTGGATTGTAGAGAAGATGTTTCGGGCATTTCATTGGAAATGGATGCTTATCAACGCAAATGTAATATTTATTACATTTTTCGTGGGCAACAAGAACTCCGTCGGATCCGTTCCTGGCGCAAATTTCGGGAGCTTTACTGGGGTCGTCATTTATATGATGATGGCCATGACCCTTGTCGTCTTCGTCTTCTTCGTCACATTCTACGTTCTCGTCCGGGATAATTCTGTCACCACATGCTACTTCGTTTGGCCAATCACATTCTTCTTTCTTTGGATTATACAACAAACCTTTAGGGCATTTTTGCGCGACAGGGATACCACCTGAACATGAGTAAAATTTATTACAATGTTCATTAGCCACTAAAACTCCATCGGACCCCTCTTCGGAACAAATAGCGGGTGCTTTACTTGGGTCATCATGCCCTGCAATTGGTTTCTTAGTAGAAGCTTCGTTGTCATCGTCGTCATCATCATCCTTTGGGTCAGGGATAATTCTATCACCGCATTTTACATTATCTGGCCAGTCGCACCTTGCTATATTAGGGTTATACAAAAGCTTAGGTGGGCATTTTAGGGAAACTGGTTTCCCACTAGCACACTGGTAGAAACGATTGCATTTTTTGTGAGCTACTAAAATTCCATCTGATTCCTTTTTAGCGCAAATTTTGGGCGCTTTACTTGGATCACCATATATTTCTTTTTCTTTTTCAGTAACTTTATGTTCTTTATCATCTTTGTCGTCTGGAACAATCCTGCCATGACATTTAACATTCTTAGGCCAATCACATTGTTGTCTTTTATAATTATAATGAAGACCTGCCGGACAGGCTATTGGGAATGGGCGACCATGTAAGCATGTATAAAAGTAATTACATAGCTCATGTGCAATAAGAACTCCATCTGATTTTTTCACGGCACAAATAGCTGGAGCTTCACTAGGATCGGAATGTCCATAATTATGTACGTCTTCATCTTCATTGCTGTCATTACCATCATGGTCATTATCATTATCTTCATCGTCATCATGTTCCGGAACAATGCGTTCACCACATTGTACATTCTTGGGCCAGTCACAAATTTCAAGATATGGATTGTATAAAAGATTTGCAGGACATTTACGAGCCACTGGACGGCCATGTAAGCATTGATAATATTTATTGCATTTTTCGTGAGCGACTAAAACATTACTAGAATTTGCGTTCTGAGCACAAATTTCTGGAGCTTCATTAGGATCACAGTTGCATGTACCGTTACCATTATTGTTATTGTTATCATCACCATTTCCACTGCCACCATTGTGTCCACCATCACATCCACCGTCATCTTCAGGTATGGTGCGGTTACCACAGTCCACATTCCCAGGCCAATCGCAAATTTCCTTTTTCGGATTATAAAAAAGTCCAGAAGGGCATTTCCGGGCCACTGGACGGCCTTCAGAGCATTGGTAATATTGAGTGCAGTTTTCATGAGCAACTAATATTCCGTCGGAACCGTTACGTGCACAGATTATTGGAGCTAGACTTGGATCATCATTAATATTATTGCAGTCGGTTTCATTCCCATCATTGTTATCATTATCGTGATCGCCGTCGTATTTGTCCGGGATAATACGGCTACCGCAATCTACATCTTTGCGCCAGTCACAGTATTCATGTTCGGGACTATATAAAAGATCTTTAGGACATTTCAGTGCTACAGGTCTACCGTGTGAACATTTATAGAATTTATTGCAATATTCGTGAGCGACCAAAACACCTTCAGAATCGTGAGCTTTGCAGATGGCTGGAGCTTCACTTGGATCGCTGTGTACTTTGTCTATGTGACTGCTACGGGTTATCCTGTGTTTGACATGATGGACGTGGTCGACTGTAGCGGCGCTAGCCAGAGCTGTTACACTGAACAGTGTAATTAATATACCTGTAATATAGAAAGAAATGAACTATTTTATGCAAATAATTGATAGTTTCAACAAAAAGGACCATAAGGGAAAGTGCGAAGTCTATAAGGTAAAGTGAGGGACCTAGGCGTGGCACAAATTAGGTACCAATATAGGCACCTAGTGTCAAGCATAGTATATAAGCCATGATTGATTTTTACAATACCTAGGAAAGATGCTGCATAATAAATATAAATATCCTATGCTAGAAATTTATGTAGCAAGTTTGTGTGATTTTGTCGAAAGATAAGATTTTCATCGCTTACTCCTTAATAATTAATCTCGTTCTTCAAAGAAAAAGGGTTGTGAGAGTACATCACTTACTTATATAGACAGACCGTTGTCTATATAATCTTTGATTGGGTAACAGTTATATTAAATTAAATCACCTATCTTTTAACAATTAATGTATAATTTAATACTGACACTTAAAACTACCCAAAATATTTAATAGAATATGAAAAATAACTTACCTCTCATGGTTAAACTTTCCTTTATTACACAGAGAAGTATTTGATCCACCACAACTGAATAAGGGATCGTAAATGCACATATTTATATCCTTATTTCTATTTTAAATGATCTATTTAGTCGTGATTATCAATTAGATACAACACAAGTACATTGATTTCAATAGATTATGGAGAATTCCCCTTTGGAGGGTCGTCTTGTGTGATAAGCATGAAGAAAGGAACAAAACAAATTCTTTTACGTCATGACGTAGGATTGCATTGTTTTGAATAATTACGAAGATTTTGGTTTTTTCTTTATTTAAAAACTTCAAAACTATGCAGTTTTATATAGCTATAAATAATAATAATGGTTTCTACGTTTTAATGCTTTTATTGTGATGTGATTAGGAATTAATTTCGTTTTACAAAAAGGAGAAAGTCACTATGTACCTTCACATTGTATACGAAGACATTCTTATTGATTTCATAAAATATTGAAATGTACCTAATTACTATTTTACTTTAGATTTTTAAATCTCTTTGTCGAATTCAGTGTAAAAATCTCGATATTCCTTAATTATTATTTAAGGTACTTTTCACTATAGTGATATTCACAGCTAACCTTCAAAGCACTAGTTATTTTAATCATAGCTTCAGCACGAATGAAAAGATACATCTATGCTGGTTCCACAATCCCATATACCTTTGTAGCATTTGATTTATCCCTCAACTCATAAGAATTTCATATTCTGGTCTTTCATTTTTCTTTAGAAATAAAAATTAATTGATACGTAACCTAAAAATCTAAAAAAAAAATGTATGTATAAAGTTTTCACTTGTCCATCTGCAGCAAAGTTGTTAAACAACAACAAAATGTCTAGACAGATAGGTAAAATAACCCAAAGATCCGATGACATTGAACAAATCGTTTGTTTAGGTATATGCTAATTATAAATAATATCTTATCAACTTTCAAAAAGGCTGAGAAGTTATATCTAATTAGGAAATCGCCGATCGGCTGATATTGAAGAAATGCTATCAACGAGTAATGGCATTGACCTCAATTACAGGAACGTTGAAAAATTCAGGCAATTTTACCGGAGAAGACCGTGGAGTAAAGTGCATTGCGGTTGAAACAAAAGAGTCTACATCTGCGTCTCTCTAACTTTTCTATATAAACAAAGCATAGATAAATGGTATGAAGGTCAGTCTGCAAAAAACAATGACAAAGAGTTCCATGCATATTAAAAGTTGACAGGATTTTGGGTTTACCAAGTAATGTGTAAACAAATTTTCCCTTCTACTAATTACAAGTAATAAAATGTAAGTTATGAAATACTTTCTTTATTGTTTCTTACAAATCTTTTATGAATTTGGATCAAATCAGTATTAAGGTTTGAAAAAATCCAGTGTATTTTTTAACAATTAAAAAATCGACGTTACCAAAAGATACCATTAGTAATACAGGTAGTCGAATCAAATTCAGTTCTAACAATTTGCACCTACCATATCAAATCTGCGATCTAAAACAAGGTTACATCGCTCCTTTACGTTGTATCCCAGACTTCGATCTAATCACATTTGATACTATCGAACCCAGTAATTAGACGGAATTGACACGAGCGATAATTTTCAAAGGGAGGTCATTAAGTATGTGGGTAAAGTCCCTTTAGGACGGATAACTGTTAAACTTAAAGAATATTTAGATGAAGTAATACTCGCATATCAAAAGATATACAAAGAATAATTAAGGTTTTTATAAGAGTTCTCATTTTTTAAATGTATCCAACGCATTTGTGACTCTTCTGGGGCGGTCATCACAATATCAGGTGAAACACTTGCTCGAACAAAAGCAATAATAAAATTATGAAAAATAAGAAACAGATAAATGTATAAAAGATGTAGAACATGCTTGGATTTTTGATGAAGTCGATTCGCCGTGCTTAATGACTTAGTTATTCTTATCATTCTCTTAGAAATCTGAAGCGTTAACTGTTGTTGCCTCTTATATAATTTTAGTAAGCTTATAATGAGCATAATTAAATTTGGTAGACGATAGTGCAATATACATAATATATGTATCAATTTTATTAAAGGTTAAATCATGATATCTCACATTCATTTATTACATCTAGTTTTCAATTGCGTGACAGCAATCACGCTCAAAGCAATTCTCGAAATAAAATACCAACGTCACCACAACAATAGCATCTGCGTATGACATCTAAAAGACGAAGAATAAAATCACTTACCGCACACAATTTAAACTTCAGAATAGAAACAATTAAACAAATGCAGAATGTATTCATTGTTCTGGATGATTTGCAAACAATGTAAAATTATATTTGCTTTAAACAACACAACACGAATAAGAGATCTTTTCAAATTTCCACTCGACATAACTCCAACAGACGCTCGTGCAAATCTCATGAAGAATTACGTCTCATATATTATAACAAAAGCAGTGGATCCCAGTTCGTATGTTTGCGCAGTCGATTAAATCCGAACCACTATCATACTCCATTTAAATACTGTAACTTCGCATTTTATTAGAACACGAAGCCCCTTATTCCCGTTGATATGTGATGTTATTCATTGTTTTAATTTTTCTTAGGTGTTCATATAATGTTATCATTACTATAGTCAAATTTGCTAGACTAAAGACTACTTCAGTGAAGTCAATTTCAAAATATTTCTGGATTATTTCTGGCCAACGAAAAAGTGGTCGGGTTGGTAAAGAGTTAATAAACCATCGCCATCCAATGCTGAAGGTAGGCCGACCGAAGAAAAGGCCAACCACACCGGTCTTGAGCAGTCCTCTTCCATTCATTACTTGCCACCTTTTTGAAACCACCGGACCATCCTATTGCAGGACATCTCACACTACGTCAAAAAAATCATTACTCTAAAATATTTGGGATAGTTAAGATGTCTTTGATCGCCAGGAAGTATAGAGAAGAACATAAATTTCTTTGTTTTTAGCGAACCTATGATACTAAGTAAGGATATCTACCTGACTGTATTTTTATGACGAAACTAAAGCAATCATAATAAAAATCGACAAAATGGCAATCTAAGACTGAGGAAGGAAATAGGTAATATTTCCTTCTTTTTATTTAGCCTAAGTAGTAGAGACTAAGATAGCTAACGTAATAAAAAAATAACACGATATTTTACCATTATTATCTACAACATTATGAGCTCCATGACGGCTATTGGAAATAGATGTCACGCAGGCTCTTTCAGTGTGGCAACATGCATTAAAGTAGGTTCTAAATTTCCAAAGTCATCAATTTATCTTATTTTGTAATACGAATAGCCAGCCCTTGCTGATAACCTATGTAAGGATTTGCTTTAAAATACAATGTTTTATTTAAAACAATAATATATGTATCTCTTCCTTCATCCACATTCGTTCAGCAGTTGCTGCTTTATTGTCTAAATATCAGGCATACTGTCCTATCCTCTTCATTACGTTCAGCGCGCAACCGAACCAAAACACACTCAAGTCGGTCCCGTAATTGTATTCATTATAAACTAATATAAAAGCATTTTCTTTAATAAAATTGATAGCTCATACTTCATCTGTTACCCAAATATCCAGATTCTTCCAGCCAGTTATGTATACCTGAGATAAAGTTCACGTTAAAATATTTATTTAATGTCTTGATGCAGTGACATTATTTTTACCTACGACGTCAACGAGAATCTGATACGATCTCTGATCAAAGCAAACATGAACGTAAAATTGTTTACAACATTTTCTTTTGTTTGCGGATCGTATCAGATACATACTACGTAGATATTGAAGTATGATTCATTACTGGAAATAGAAGACGATATCATTTTCCTTCATGAGTTGTTTCTTTCTTAATAATTCTGCGTCGCATCGTTATGCATTTATATAAAAATATTGTGCCAATTTCTGAACAGTTATGTTAATTATGCCTCGTGATCTCATAAGTTGTATTGCGATCAAGATTGCATTCCGGGTCAGCAGAGTAAAGTTTTCATTGGGATTTTTCTTAAATAATAGCCGCAAGGAGACTAGTACTGTACCCGAAAAACGGCGATACGTTCGCTCTTAATTACGTAGGAAAAAATTTAATTGGCGATTGTTCGTAATTAAAATTAAAGGCATCTAAAGATTGTTTCAGACATCTGGACATTTTGTAGGAAATGGGAATAACATAGTTAATTGCAAAACTAATTCAGCAAACTTCATTTTCATTCTTCCAATAGTACCCATGTAAAAAAATGATTGGCATAAGTTCCACCGTCTGTAGTGAGTTTTTTATCACCAAAAGCGACTCCGCTATATCTTGTATCAATGTTGTTGTGGTTGGCGTCATAATTATCTTTCATATCGGCTTTGCAAAGATCTATCGCTATTACTTAAAGTATTCAGTAGTAAGCGTTATCTTGTACATTTCAAGTTCTATGAATCTAATAAATCACAACATTAGGTCATTTTCGAAAGACATTTAAAAGTAGATATTGATAAAAAAGTTCCATAGAATTTTGGAGCATTAAAAGTTTTAATGTTACTTCTTTAACTTTGAAAATTGGTAAATCGTGAGTAAAGAGTATTGGAAAGATTTTATATTGGCTTGACAACTAACAATTATCGCACCTGATTTCAGGTTGAGAAAGCAAAGGTTGAAGAGGGAGGTGACACGACTAAAGTGTGTGGTAATGTATAAATATATTTTCATGATTTATACTCATGTTGATGTAGATAAGAACACACATGTGTAGTCCCACGTATTGTGCCTAAACCGACAATTTTCAAATCGAATCTTAAATTAACGGATTTAAAAGAGGAAACCCCGATAAATCTATATAAACCAGATTTTCAGCATATAAAGATTGTTCAAATGACAGGTGTAGGACTTTATACATTTCAAATTAAATATTTACATGCATAAGTTAATTAGTATATTGTTTTTCTATTTGTATTCTTGAACTGTTTGTGTGCTGACTACTGATTATTATTTTATGGATTTTATCTGAAATAAATGTTTTATTATTATTATTATAAGCAAATTTGAGTAAGTTTTATTAAATACTTCAACTATAATTTTATCAGCGTTCAGTGGAGTAAGGCGATGTATACAATTTAATTGTATTTCTCGCTTTATTAATTGGTTTATTATTTTGAGCTCTTCGATTACCATAATACTTTATTTACTTCCATTTTTCAGGAGTCTTCTTTCTGACGCTAGTTCTCTTTCTATTATGACTTCCTTTCATGCTTCTGAAAATCTAATGTTGTGATTGTTATGTTATATCGCGATTTCGATTACCGACTTTGTTTCTTTATCAGAAAATTTCACAAATGTTATTCCCAAAAAGGATTATGATCCAAAACTGAACGATCAGGTATAATCATAACAACGAAAGTATCGAGTGATTCGTGCTAAATAATAGCTTTTGAATCGATTTATTACCATTCAATGAGATCCGTGACAACATTACATCTCGCTGAATGCGGACCCATCTGCGTTATACCGACGGCAAGAGGAAAATAACCTCTTAAAACAGCTCGTAATTATTGTCGCGAAAATTTCGTGTACAGAATACAAGGAAGAAAAGTTTTCCCCCAAACAGTACTGATGGATGTTGAAACAAAATATATTAGAGGAATAAAACTTCCCTTCCCAGTTTTTTGTCTCACAAGTAACAATTTGATTATATTATGGTTAGTATAATTACATTGAATTATCACTTGCTTTAACGGTGAAGAAAACATCATGATGAAACCTGCATACCTAAGATTTCTAAGGAATTTTTTTAGGTGTGTAGTCCCCCAACCCGCACTAGGCCAGTGTGGTGGACTATGGCCTATACCCTCTCAATGGTAGAGGAGACCCGTGCTCAGCAGTGGGCGTATATGGGTTGATGAAGAAGAAGATGGTTTGTATATGGTACGGCTAATGCTAAAATGACTTACTTTATAAAGACTAGATGGACAAAGACTCTAAAAATACGCACTAACTGTAATCCACCTATTGATATTCTTTTGATTCCATTAATAATTTTTATACATATGTTTTATAGAACAGTTCATATAATTAATTTTCGAGTGATGGCTTTAAAACAAACTGAATCCTATATAAATGTTTCTGATATTCTTATTATATTTCAGGGAACTCGATGTTTTCTATTATTTTAAAATAAATTGTCGAGCTTGTTTATTATCTATGTAGCCTTAAAATACTCTCTGCTTTCAAAAACCCTTTTAAAGATATTCGAACTAAACCAGCATGAATTCGCGAATCCTTGCAAGCTCTATCGAACCCAGGCAACAATTCGTTGGAGGTTCAGCGAACTTTCCTGGATATAGTTCGTTCGAGTAATTTCATTACTGTACCAGCTTTAGTGATATTTAAAAATGATTAATCCAGCCATAAAAGGGCCGACGAACCAATCCAATTTTCATCCATCTCAAAGGCCATATCCACTATTGAGGATTATTTCACGCGTAGTGCAGGTGGAATCTCATTGAGCCTGCCGAAGATGGAGGCTTTTGTCGCGATAATCTGCGGCGCAATATCAAAAGCGCTTTCCGCCGTGTAGGTATTATGCAAATTTTGCCGATAAGGGAGCCATTCAGGTCCTCGGCTATGTATAAAATTAAAATACGTAAGCCACGTCAGCGTCGACGGTTTAACACGTGGCGTCTATTTGAATGATTGTTTTTCTGTTTATTTATGATAGAATTTGCGATGTATATCTATACTCTATACCCGGTATCTACCGGGTTCGATTCCCGGATAGGGCAAAATGTTATTGGGGTGGCCTATTAGAATTTTTTAAATACACGGAATCTAGATATGTGATCATCAAACTTTACTACGCTTATGAGATAACAACCGAGCAATGTGTCGTAATTATTTCATTGAAGGGAATAGAACATATCTATAAAATTATTTGCCGGTGCAAAGTGAGTGTAGAAGCCTACCCTATGAGCAAGTACCCGTGCTAGTACGATGAAACTACGTATAACACGTTATTTCAAAGGGAATATAAAGGTTGTGCAATTACTTAGTATTTCGGAGAAATCACTTGCTATCTAAGATCGCAATATAAAAATATCCTGAAAAAATTTGACGCAATTAAAAGCAATAAAACTGTCATTTCTTAGTAATTTGCAGCTAATCTGGTACTCAATTTCAAAGTGATAGTATATAATCATTTAATCTTATCACACATTCTAACAAATGCATTTATATATGGAGGTAATTATACTGTCGATTACAAATAATAATCCATTTGAATTCACATGAAACTACTCTACTTATTTTAATTAAATTTAAACAAACTGATAATTAGTATAGACGTGTTGGGATCATCGAAATTCCTGGAATCTGTAAGATTCGCTTACGCCATTACATTAGAATTAAATTTCTTGCAATTTTCTTCTATCATTTAATTGAGGATATGTCGTATTTACCACAAAGAGTTGTGTGGTCTCTTTACAGCTCAATTGTAAAAAAAGATCCATTGTATCCTAACTTCCATTGGCTGACGATCGCACTAACACCTCTTGCAAACTAATTACGAACAGTTTTAACTACCCTCATAATCTGAACTTCCGAAAAGAATATTATTACATCGCTCCACTCCATCTTACAGCAACATCGAAAACTTTCATTAACTAGCCCCTAACAGCTTTCGAAGAAAATAACTTTATTATTGAAACTAGAGCGGTAACACAACTCCTAAAGAGTTCAGTAATTGGTCGACAATAAAGATTATCGTCCAAGTACCGGCACCGAGTTCATATCTAAACCAATTATATAGTTCTTTGAACAATAAACTCTTTCTCAACAAGTTTAATCAGTTGCAGTCGTTTAGACTCCTTGGTAAACATTTCTAGTAGGTTATAAAACTTTGCATGCTTGCCCTTACCAAGGTACTTTTTTCATTTAATTGAAAGTATGTTCAGTGATAAGCAATGATGGCCTCGAGGTATAGGCGCGCGGTCGAGAATCTCGGCGGTCGCGGGTTCGAACCCCAGGCACACACCTCTGACTTTTCGAAGTTATGTGTGTATTCACATTGAATAATCACTTGCTTTAACGGTGAAGGAAAACATCGTGATAAAACCTGCACATCTAAGAGTTCTTAGGAATTTCTTAGGTGTGTAGTCCGCCAACCCGCACTGGGCCAGCGTGGTGGACTATGGCCTAAACCCTCTCAATGGTAGAGGAGACCCGTGCTCAGCAGTGGGCGTATATGGGTTGATGAAGAAGATGTTCAGTGATATATGTATGTCTACAAATATATGCATGTGACTCCTGATTAGGTCCTTATTCACCTCGTGGGTTGATGTGTATTGTTGCATGGTCAGAAGATGCCTACTCCCTACACTTGAGAACATTTGTATAAGTACTGCATTGTGGTTACGGCACGAGAATATGTTGTACGATACGTAAGGATCCTGGATTCGATTCCCGGATCGGGTGAAATGTTAATTGATTTTTTCATTGGGAAATTCTCAGTAGTAGCCCGGAGACTAGAGTCTGTAAAACTTCAATAGGGACTTGATAGAAGAATGTATTTACAGCGTGAGTTGGTTGGACCGAAGTTGACAATCGCGTAGATGACCGACGAAAAGTAGCATCCTTTATATTGGATTTCATTCGGTAAGAAGTGAAATTAAATTGCTGGTTTTAACTGCTATTTGTTTTTAAAATATATAAAACTTTCATTTAGTATGGCAGGATGTAAAGGCAAAGCCTGAAATTAAAATCTTAAGCACAGGTTAAGTCAAAATGAAAAATGCTGACAAAAATTTTATCAAAATAGATACAAGTAAGGATTTTCCAAATACTGATAGACTGATAACATTACGGCCTTTAAATAGTACGTACCAGCCAATAAAACAAGATAATCTAAATAAGATAATACGACACTTGCCGCATCTTACTTTGTCAACGATTTTTAAGGATAGTGGTTAACGTCAGGATTAATATTGTCTTTCAATCATGAAATCCGCTTATGACAATTTTTTAATTATTGCTTACATCATCATCGTCATCAGTATGCGTCCCACTGCTGGGTACGGGGCTCTTCTGCAACTGAGAAGATTCAAGCCTTAGTCCACCATGCTGGCATAGTGCCCGTTGGCAGATTGAACACCCAAAAACTCCTAAGAGCTATTAAGTATCCACATTTCTACACGATGTTCTCCTTAACCATAAAGTAAGCGATGATGCACTGTTGATGCACACAAATTGCTACTGAACTATTGTTTTATTATTTTTGTATTCGAAACTAAATCGAGTTTTAATAGTACATTCGTAAAAGCACTTCAAGAAACTTTACACTGTGTCGCCGCATTCCTGATGTGTCATCTTCATACCTTTTTCAATGAGTCATCGTTCCTCATAAATTTGTGAGAATAAGTGTCTTGCCTGTGCATTTTAATTAACTAATTACACGCAAGGCGTAATTCATCATGATATTGATAAATAGGGATTGATATGAATGGTCAAAAAACAATATTAAAATTTGAAACCTTTATTGGGCAATTTTATTTTTATGTGTCCAGATTTCATCACGATGTCTTCTTTCATCGGTAAAGCAGTGATAAATCATTTATATACTCATAAATAACAAGAAAAATTAAAAAATATTTGTAATGACAACTTTAGTTTTCCCTTGCAAGTTACTCAGGAAATATACGGTACAAAAGTGGTTACGTAAAAATCTAACTTTTGAGCTAATTTCAAAAGCCAGGGGTATTAAATAGTTCAAAGAAAACGTAAAAACATGTATGGATTCCGAAATGCATTCTTTTCTTCATCACCTACGTAGCGAGGCTCTTGAAATGCACAGAGGCGCGTACAAAGGTTGTACAGGAAAGAACTAGGATTTTAAAGTGACGTGCCAAAGGTTTGCACACAGTCCTGAGAAATATGCGGCTTCTGTTAAACATTGTTGGTACAGTAATATATTTCGCTTTGTTACTAAAACTGTGGCTGCTTTTACATACTGAAATATTCTTAATAAAGTTGTACACGCTATATTTTATACGTAATTAGTATTAAAATAGAATGTGTTGCAATCAGATTTTTAAAGAAAAATTCGTTCGATATCCTCTGTAACGCATGTGACGCATTAGTAAGACGTAATCCTTCGAATCATTTCTCTCAGATATAAAAGAGGGCCGACCTCTATGAGCATCATGTTGGTGATGATGAATCCTTTAAAACACGATGAAAATATTCAATCATATTTAAGAAAAATAGTGTAAAATTAAAAAGTCACATCAAAGTTAAAAATAGGTAAAGTTCATGATAACATGAATACACACATAACATAATAATCAGATTTATTAAATCAAACAGAATCCATTCCATCCCAAGATTAACTGAGCGTGTATAAAAAAAATCGTATCTTTGAAACACTTAATCCCATAACCTGTCTTCCTCAACATCAAAAGCTATTTTAACGAAGTACAATTTCCGGGTATTGACCATTATTTCCCATAATCTTTCGCCTATTCGCTCAGACGTGTATGTGAATTGTTGGCCATTATTTGGATCATTGCACACAAGTATAAAAAGGGATTGACAAATATCGTGACTGGATGACGTATTTGTTGTACTCAAGCACACTTGTCATCGTGACGGGCTTGAAGCATGCGCGATCGAGTCAAATTTTCACTGCTCGAATTTTCAAAATTCGGACTCCAGGCACATGCCTTTGAATTTCGAAGTTATATGTGAAAAATGTTACTTTTACGTCGATGGATAATATAAAAAATCTTATGATAGTATCTCATAATTTTGGTGGTAGTACGCCAAGTCACACTGGACCGGCTAAGCGAACGAAGACCTAACCCGTCTCAGTTGTATTTCCCAGCATTGTTGAAGGTATTTCCTAGCAGTGGGGCAAATACGGACCGACATAGATACGTATATAAAAGGTAATAACAAATAATAGGTGGGATGACGTAATGTACTGTACTCAAGTATACTTAACATAGAAGTGTAAGGCGAGAGTGTTTTGTTTGGTTTAGATGGGATTATATTATATATCTTGTACAAATTGGTACCCTTTTTTTGTTGCTAACGAGTGCAGATTAGTAGAAGGGTACAATGAATCTATTTAAAAAGAGTGACAGAGCGAAATTTTACTGATAAAATTATAATTAATATACAGATATTAGGGATATTAGGAATTTTATAGGGATATTTGTTTATAAAAACAAATAATATGATGCTTAAATTTATGAACTGTATTTCACAAAGGGACAGGTTAAAGTGGTCTTTTCGGCGAATTTAAAAGAGATATTTCCTAATTGTTAAACCAAACAAGACTTTGACTGATCCGAAAATCGAACCAGGGACTCTTTGATCGCAGTAAATAGTTGTAGCGTTATACGTTTTCTTAATGATTTTGACAACTTTAAATTTTATGATTTATATGATACTATCATTAAAATAACATTTAAGTGGATGCAGAAATGGAGATGAGAGGTCTCGTTTAGTCTAGCCGATTACACCAAAGAGCCTGTCAACTTATACATAGGATTCACATCTACGTATGGTAAATAGTTTGTAAGGAGGTGTAAAGTTTGTGGTGGAAAATTCGAGAATATTTGACATGTGACATCGAAATAGTTGGGCCAACTTATAATCTGCCATTAAAAGTTGTCACGTGGTTGTGACACTAGCAGCCCCTGCTTGACTCCCCTAAATTTTGTTCATTTAACTGCACCCACGTTCAAATTACAAAATGCTAGTGCAAAGAGCATTCATTTGTTCTCCGTCAACAAGCACGTTTTTCCTTTGTTTTGCCTCTAACGTATAATTATTTTGCTTTTTCGATAAAATGATTACATTCACGTGTAATAGTTTTTCGGAATTAACTGTTTATCAGAATCCATAAAAATATTGGATCTTTAGATGATATCGTAAATTAAAAAAATGATTTCGCAGTTCAATTATAAATTGTAATGTTACGTGTGACTAATTTAGCATCAGGGAATTCCCAGTATATTAAAATAAACTTTTTCCTCATTCAATATTATTTTGTTAAAAGTAATGGTGATAGTGATAAAGTACTTTACATATTTTCGTTTAAGAGCCATCTAATTGACAAGTGAATGATAGATAAGGTAAACATATACCTACATACATCAATAGAGATCTGTATACAGCAAGTACGAGTACCTATAGCTAGAGCAAAAATAAATGCCATGACTTAAAAAATATATTTATGACATGAATTTATTAAAAAGATACTAATTTAATCAATATAATGTATCATGAACCATCCCAAAAGCTACTGACTTAATGAACACCTAGCCGCCTTTATTCCCAATAACTGTGCTTATCCACGAGCTATTGGGTTGACAACTATAAAGTTAAGACTACTAAAAACAAGTCTTTTGATCGGTTGCGTAGTTTTCGTTTGGTGTTCGTTGAAAAATGGAAAATCAAAAGAAACATTATCAATATATTTTACTTTTTTTTCGCAAAGGGAAAACGCATCGCAAGCTCACAAAAAGTTATGTGCTGTTTATCTATTCGCAAACATAAAACGTGTCCAGCTGATTGCATTGCAGTGTCAGGGTCCCTTAGTTCTATCTGCAGCATTTTCCCCAGCATCTGTACGAATGTATACGTCTTAAGCTGTAGAAAATATGAGGACGTGAAAAACGGTGAAGCGGAGTAGCGGGCGGAATGGATTTATAGGGGATTTTAGTTTGTCTACAGTGCAAAATATGGGTGCGGAAATATCAAAATTTACTGCGCCTAGTTTACTTTCTTTTATTTTAAAATAGGAAGACGTCTTGCATGCTTTGCTTGATATATACAATAGACCCAACCAGTCTATGTTTGCCGTTCTCAACCCATAGTATGATACAATCAGTGTGTCCTGTGTAATGGGTCTAAAACTACAAAAGAATTTTCGGCCTCACATACACCCAGACCCGAAACAAATAAATGTGGAGTAGTATGTATATAGTTGTAGTATTTTACTATACAGGGAATTATGAAAAAAATAATCAATAGTTCATCATCAACCCATATACGTCCCACTGCTGGGCACGGGTCTCCTCTAACATTGAGAGGGTTTAGGCCATAGTCCACCACGCTGGCCTAGTGCGGGTTGGCGGACTACACACCTAAGAAATTCCTATGAACTTTTAGGTGTGCAGGTTTTATCACGATGTTTTCCTTCACCGTTAAAGCAAGTGATAATTCTTTGTGAATTACACACATAACTTCGAAAAGTCAGAGGTGTGTGCCTGGGGTTCGAACCCGCGACCGCTGAAATTCTCGACCGCATGCCTAAACCTCGAGGCCATCACTGCTTTATCAATAGTTCATCATGAATAGTTATTTTTAATAATTTATGTGTTATTAACCAACATCAAATTACATCGGCCAACTGACTGTTAATACATACATTGGTTGTGTAACGTGTAGACCCAGCAACATTCGGTATACTAAAGGATACCTTATATAAATTAGGTTATTACCTACGTGGATAACCATCATTGGTGTCATATTATCTATGTAAATGTATTACGTAGATTTATTCTACAAAAACATACACCTCCTGCAATAATTCAACTTACTAAACTAATTCCTTATCGGTGTAAGTACTTACTCAAAAATATTAAGTCGTATTTCAAAACTGAACCATCCACGCCGTAATTTGTAGCGAGCGGAACATCTGAGTTTAAAATAGAGCAACTTTATGAACTTGATATAATGTACTCAGTTTTAGTCAAAAATATTTCAGTCTGACTGCAGCGGTTTAAATTTTATGTACATGTGATGTGGCTTCAAACTAATTAGGTACAAATAAGGCTAAAAAAAGACGTAAATATAAAACTTCTTTCAAAGAGATACTTGATATCATGTTATATTATGGTGGACGCACACCTAAAAATTCTTAGGAATTTCTTATGTGTAGCCCAACGTGGTGGACTGCAGCCTAAACCCTTTCAATGGCAGAGGAGGCCCGTGGCCAACAGTGCTAAGTGTGGTGGTAAGTGGTATGACTGAATGAAGGATATTGTAATATTTAAAATGTCAGCTAATCTAGGGGTAGATTGTAGTGTGACGTCACCATGACGTCATATGGTGCGATCATTGGGCGGTGTTAACGAGGGTCTCGGAGGTGAAGGATGCGCCCGCGAACATTCTTGACTTGGCTTTCGGTTCGGTTGGACGTGCTGTTCATTAAAAAAAAAGAAAGAATTTTATTATACAAAAAAAGGATATTAAGTACAGATGATTACAATATTAATCACTTTTCTAAAAATTAGTAACTAACACTACATGCGTAGAAAATTTATGGATTATAGATCACAGTGCACATCTGTTACATAGTTAAACCCTCTCTCCTATACTAGGATAGTACCTGTATTATATGAAATTCATTGTTCCCGCTAATTTTATTCCATTAGATTTATTAAGAACATAGGACAACAATTTATTTTTTTGCGCATGGGGTTTACTTGATATATTCCGATGTTATACGCACATATTTTTAAAGAAATGAAAAAATAAAAAATATTTGCTTTTATGTTTTAAGAAATCGTCTCTAAGTTAATTTTTTGTGTATTTTAATTGATAACCCGTGCGCAAAATTGGTCTTGACCGGTGTAATTTGATCAGCAATTAGCATGGCTTTGTGTATAAAAATATTTTGTCTTTTTATGAATGACATCTAGATTCTAGAGGTTCTGGGATCTACTTAAATATTTATCTATTTATATATATTTATATTTAGACCATAGTCTTAAATCTAAAAATCTAATAAGCGGTAAAGTCTTTAGCTTCTATTACGTCAGATTTGTATTGCAGAAAGCAAAACTTGGATGTAAAAGCAATGCAGCGGTGTCCATGGAATTGCATATTTATCTAAATAATCCTTCACCGATACAATCACGATTTTGTACGTGTGATATTGTTTGAAATTCTTTAATTTACGCTTAAAATACAATAATGTTTATTCTATGTGGTTGTAAAATGACTCCTAATAATTTATCAATTTAAGTGAAAATCTTTCGTTGAACACTTCACGACAATTATTAAAATCCAATTGAACAATCAAATACTACACTACACTAACTACTTCACCAAACAACTACAATAGGCACATTTTTAAATGCAGAATTGTTTCATAAGAATTAAACTGTACTTCGACATCTAGGATTTACCCGTCATTTCAATATTTTTTATTAATTTAAATTCTACAAGATTACATTAAAGAAGCTGTTTTATTACTTAAAAATTGCCTTTAGAAACAACTCCTAAATATGTAGGTATTTACGCAAGAGAAATTGTTCCATATATTGTAATGAAGCCACTTCAGCTGCAATTTCAACGTAAACTTATCGACATTAAAGATTTGAAATACGAAAAGTTGCGAGTTTTTAAATCTTCTGAAGAGACTGCGGAGCTGAATGAATTCATTGTGGCGTCCATTAGCATTATCTCGCCAATACAAGTCTAACGGTAAAGTTTACAATCTGATCGCAGTAAAACTTATCCCGGGATGTTCTAACACGGGCAACATGCGAATGCAAGAATACTTTCCGCCATATTGGAACTTCAACTCGAATCCCGAAAGCAAATACTCAGTGCCTACAAAAACTTGGGTAACATACTTTGAACAGTAGGTGGTATAGAGTCGCCTCTAAATTATTTTTTGCAATAAACATTCTTATTTAGTAAGTATTTATTGTTCAAGAAACAAATATACATTAAAATATAATAATTATAAGTATTTTCGAAACAAAAATAACTTACTTAAGTTTTCCTTACAATCGATTTAAATGAACCCCCTATATCTTGTTTCTTGTTATTTTTATTTTTTTATTCTTCTTTTATTTTGTAACAAGAAAGTGTTAATTAATAAATATAATATGATAGAAAACGTATTGAGCATAACAATAATAATTTCACTTGTGTCGTATATAAATGAATACGACAAAAGTAATTAATATTTTTTGCACACTTACTGGAAATATTTATTTCAATGGACATAATACGGACTTTAAAAATATAAACAAGAAATGATAACAATAAACTCAATTTTTACGTGAAATAGAACACATGATTGTGTGGAATACATTCGTACATTGCCGTGATTTTTATTTGCGATTAGATCTTTCGATAACCTGTCAGGTATACAATTAATTAAATTGTTTCAATATAATTAATCACCAAGACTTAAGTCTGCAGTACCTACTTGAATTCTATTTCCTATTGTATTGTTAAGTTTGATTTTATTGAATTTCATTATCGGGAAGGATTTCACTATCGGGGATTAGTTATTAATTTCTGGCTTACATACTTATTACCGCAAAGTAAAAGATTTTTTTTTGATATTTAATAACTTTTAAAGAAATGTGACAGACAAAAAACAACTTAATTATTAATTACTTAACTTCATCAACCCATATACGCCCACTGCTGAGCACGGGTCCCCTCTACCATTGAGAGGGTTTAGGCCATAGTCCACCACGCTGGCCTAGTGCGGGTTGGCGGACTACACACCTTAGAAATTCCTAAGAATTCTTAGGTGTGCAGGTTTCATCACGATGTTTTCCTTCACCGTTAAAGCAAGTGATAATTCAATGTGAATACACACATAACTTCGAAAAGTCAGAGGTGTGTGCCTGGGGTTCGAACCCGCGACCACCGAGATTCTCGACCGCGCGCCCAAACCTCGAGGCCATCACTGCTTCAATACTTAACAGATACGCAGAAAAAAGTATTAGTTATTTAAAAAAATATTTATTAATTTTATCATTCATTGAAGATCATATGAAGATGTTATAATCCGCAGAAGTCTTCAGATAATCAAATAATGTCTAAAATGAAAAGGCCCTTTTTTGAGTTAAATAAAAAGAAAAAAAACACGACCCCACTGTTTTCTCTGTTCAGAACAAGGGATTATTCCCCCGCCTAAAGGGAAAAAGAGTGCGAAAACTTTAATTAAACAAGTTTGGTGAGAATTGAGCTCGGGACTTTTGTAAACGGATAATCGAAGCGGTTGAATCCACCTGAGGTTGGATTCTGGTGCAGAAAGGGGGGTGACAGCACGACAATAGCTCAAAACGGGAGACGGTGTGATACCGACGTCTCTGATAGCTTTCTCAAACTCATACTTTTTACCGAAACGCTTGGATTTTTCAAAAGTTATTGCTTGGGAGTTGAAATTGATGATTGAATTTTTATATAAAAAGTTATTTGAGCTGGGCGCATACACGTTTAATAACAGATGGTTTTGTTTTGTGGTTTTAGTTTTTCATCATTCTGCATTACATGACTACAAGTTAAGTAGATCTATCTGTGGGTTTTAGTAGTATATATCCATCCTACTATTAGTTGGCTACAGGTCATTTACTATAGAGTGGGGCTAAGCATGAAATTAGCCGACTTCATACAAAAAATTACCAATAAAAAGCTCTTAAATAAGCAGATTCGTTTCGGTATTTTCTTTCATATGTATCGTTATCATATTACATTAATTACAATTTTATGATAATTAATAGTAACCCAAGTGAGTTTTTTTCCAATCAAGAACTTACTGATTGATTTAAATATAAATGAAAATATTCGTTAAAAATTATTTTAGTACAATGTTTTTTATTTTTAACTTGATGTAATAATAGAAATTCATTTTTGTAATTCATAATGCCAGGCATTTGTGTGGGTTTTTCTGAAAAAGTGCTTTTAGAAAAATACCTTTCATTTGCGATAAAATATTTATTTTCTAAAACAAATTTCACAATTAACATAAGCAGTCTTCATTTGTTTTTCTAGTTCTGCATCGTAGACAGGTGGAATTTTGGTACGGGCTGCTCAAATGTGGAGGTCTCATTAAACCAGATTTGAGTGTGCTGCGTTTCAGTCAGCAAGTAGTAGTTGTGTAGGAAGTACCCAGGGAGCATATAATGTGTAGTATATAATGTGTATCATATAATGTGTATCCCATATCAGCTACTGCAAAATTTGTTGCATTTCGAAGAACTCTACATTGTTACTGAGAATTTTGAAGCGGATTTCATATACAGGTTTTAAAAATAATTATAGAATTATTAAACAAAGGAGTGCGTGGTGGATGACAGTTTTCGGCGCATGGACAGTAGCATTTCGGCCAATCCTTGTGGGAGACCAGATAATAATAATAATTTATTATTAAATAATCATCTATTTTAATAACAAAAGAAAACATCGTTAAAAAACAGAGAATGTGAAGTATCTATGTTAATCCCTATTAGATATAATGAGATCACGCCGCGCTGGCGTGATAGCCCTATTCGACTGATCACGTATCTTCTACATTCATATACGAATGACCAACATCGTTTATTTTTCATAAACTTACAGATATAAAATTCTTTTATTTAAAAAAATGATAATTTTATTCCCAATTCTCGAAGCAAAATCCATCTAACTCACATCAGTACAAACTATTTTTGTTCGCCATAAAGATGATGGGTATATTTTTAGTTATTTTTCCTCGCTAAACACCCAACGTTTTAAGTACTCATTCGTAACAATAACAAATTTGGAGCCGTCGACAAACGGAGCTTTTCTTGTGGTTTTGTAAACATTTTAACACAAGTGCGAAGTGAACGCTCGTTCCGGCCGACCTCTCAGAAAACAGTTTATCAGGTGCACGAAACGGCCATTAGATACTAAGCGAACAGGCCGGCATAATCGTAGCGACTAGTGTGGGATCAATATTTTCTCTCTTCTGACTAGGCAATGCAGTGGGGCCTAGATTAAGTAACATTGTAATGGCGGAATACTAACGGAATCTTTCTGGGATGTATTGAATTTAATTACAAGTCGCAAAGTTGTGTGATTTCTTTTAGGTAATTTTGATAAATTTGAACTATTTTTATTTGTGATCTAGAACTTCTAAGTTTTAAATTACTTTTGACCACTATGCTTCAAGGTTTTATTTCAGAAGTATATCTACCCACAATAATTTCGTGTGACCATAGATTCCTAAAAATTTAAAAAAAAGTAAGAGATATTTATTTACGTAGTGATAGTTGTAAATAGTATATCAAGATAACGAGAATTCCCCGAAAGTTAAGATACACTTCTGTATCAACCTCCAAATCTACCTTAGTTTTCTGTATCCACATTTCCAAATGTGTTTTCGCTCCGTACTAGAAGGCAATCCTATTTACGTTTCTCATAATTTTCGACTTCTTGCTGCTACCGAGAATTTCCTCCGAGAAAAACTTAAGCAAAACTTTGCCTGACTAAATACTTAAGTATCTTTATGCTTTCCCTTTTTAGATAAGTTACCGCACTCGAAGCAAAATAAGCCATCTCTCTATTGAAATGTGACTAATATTACAAAATTAAATAAAACACAACAACTGGTATTTGTTATAAGAGAAATATTTTTGAATCTACAGTTGAAAAAATCCGTCTGGTTTTATTTGATCCTGACCTTAAGTAAATACACAGCAGATACAATCAAATCGTGTGAAATAAAATTGATTACAATTTGTTTAAACATCTGGCCAAAACAAATAAAAAATTATTAATAAATATTACAAATTAAAGCAGAGGATCACTTATATTCTGTACCTACTTAATTGATACAGTCGATATTAGGTAATACTCATTTCAAAGTAACAAATTAATTAACATATCACTGTAAAAAAAATCCTATTCAAATACTCATATTTTCCGTAATACAAAAGCTTAACGGTTAAAAAAGATATTTTATTGTATAATATAGAAATTTACATGTTTCTAATAATCTTGATTTATTTTCCACACCATTGATTAGGCGCTTTATTTGAGGTGCCTTTTTGCATAAATCTCGTATTTTTCACACGAAACAACGGCAAATAGCCAGGTTATGCCGCATATAAATCACTCTTGATTGTATCGCGCTGTGGTCCGAGCACCCACAACAATAGTGTCCAGCAGCGGCTCAAACAATGTACCATTGGTCTTTCATTCACCCACACACACTCACCGAATTACGACTCAACACTCCCAGTGTGGGTGACGAGAATCGCATGCGCGCAGCATCTGTGCCTCTTCCCATATCTTCGTGCACTATACTGGAAATACTTTCGTCAATCTGATTTTGATCTTTACACCTTGTAGTTTAAGTTGAGTTTTGAGTGAGCACCCGAGTTCGTCAGCGAACTTCTAACGCGAGACGCTTCGGCAATGAGCTTCCAGGACTGGTATTTTTTAGATGTCTCTCGATCGCCCGGAGGCTGGGACGTTCCGCCGGCGCCCCGACCTATCGGAATATTATTTCGCGGAGTGATTTGCTGACTATAGTTTCGATTTATGTTCTTTGAGTGTTACATGTGACATGGTGATGGATACTTGGTGTGTTAAAAAGTTGTAAGGATACCTTCACGAGTAAAAGTGTTGGAAGTAAGTTCAAGTTTTGTTTTTTAGTTGGGTTAAATTTTAAAAATTCGTAACGGTTTATAGAGCATTTGAAATATTGTTGCGTGTGTTTATTGTTTTTTGTTCCTCACGTCTAATAGATAGGTTGTTTTAAATGGTTGTTAAACTATAATAAATATATTGGTATTAATTCATTGGCATTTTGGAAATAAAAATGCAATAAAAGAATAACTTTAAAAAGTTGAACTACATGTACTGAAAGTATATTATTATTTATTTTTTATATTAGAAATGGGAACATTTCTCACAGTTTTTTTTCTTATAATTAATTAAAATATTAAAAGTGAGCAACGTTTCTGTTAAAAACAGATTTAAATTCAACTGAAAAATAAAAAATCGTAAAATTTATTACTCTCGTTATTTTAAACGCAGAACGATTGTGATGACAGCATACTACATTTTAATAGCCCATAAATATATTTAAAGTTCGTAAAAATGCTTGGATGTTACATATTTGTTAGTTATTCTAATTCCTCGTCAATTAAATTTCATTATTTAATGTTTTTGTGTAATTTATCATACAAGGATAAGTCTTTAAAATTATTAAAGTATAAATTAGAATTATTTAAATACAATCCAAATTAAAAATACCTCACTTCTCATCCGCAAAAAAATGCCTTCCACTATGGTAAAATATTGTGATAAATTATGTAAACCAACAAAATAAGAAAATACTTACATATAAACATTAAAATATTCCTTCAGTTTTTGGTAACATTATTTGACAAAATTTATAGACGACATGAAAATCTATTCGAATTGGTCTATTAGTGATGTAATGTGTAAAATGCGTCGTAATAATCGGATTAACACTATTTTTGCAAGAGTATCAGTCAGATACAAACTATCCCTGCAAACTATATCATCGGCACTACTGGTATGTGGTTTTTATAGAGAACATCAAAATTTTTATTTTTTGTCGGGATTTTCTTTAACGCCGGGAGTTACTCACCTGCCTTAGTTTTCTATCACGGTCTGAATACACCCTGTAAAAATATTCCGATATCCACCATTGCTGCCCATACCATCCAATATTTGCGATTAGTCATAGGACATTAATGTCTTTTTACAATAAATTACCAATAGTTTCTTTATTTATTCTACAATTAACTGCGATATTGCTATTTTGTAAAATCTTTGCCTAAAACACGGTGCTATTAATCGAAATGTATACATACATGAAAGCAGTGATGGCCTCGAAGTTTGGGCGCGCGGTCGAGAATCTCGGCGGTCGCGGGTTCGAACCCCAGGCACACACCTCTGACTTTTCGAAGTTATGTATGTATTCAAATTGAATTATCATTCGCTTTAACGGTGAAGGTAAACATCGTGATGAAACCTGCACACCTAAAAGTTCTTAAAAATTTCTTAGGTGTGTAGTCCGCCAACCCGCACTAGGCCAGCGTGGTGGACTATGGCCTAAACCCTCTCAATGGTAGAGGAGACCCGTGCTCAGCAGTGGGCGTATATGGGTTGATGAAGAAGATACATACATGATAGCAATATACAACTATGAGCGTTTACTGGCACATGCGTCATACTCGGAGACGAGGAGTGTTGATGCGAACTGATTTCTACCGAACTTATTTATTATGTTCTAAAATATTAGTATTTTTAAAGTTTTCCGGTTATTTCATTGGTATCGGCGAGCCGTAAAACTGCTGTATAAAGTTGTTATTTTTGTGAAACAAATATTTACGATATAATATTTCAGTGGTTATAAGGATTTGAGAATGTAAATTTTTCGTGAACTACATATATCAATATCTCAATAGACTGTAACATGCATATATTACAGAGATATCCAGGTATCTTTTATTATTGGACACCCTAAAGGATGAAAATGTTCTCTAATAAAAAATAAATCTGTTTGTCATCGATTAGGAAGAATTGGTCAGCATAATAAATAAATAAGCAGTGACGGCCTCGAGGTTTAGGCGCGCGGTCGAGAATCTCGGCTCGTGGGTTCGAACCCCAGGAACACATCTCTGACTTTTCGAAGTTATGTGTATATTCAAATTGAATGATCACTTGCTTTAAAAACCCTCTCAATGGTAGAGGAGACCCGTGCTCAGCAGTGGGCGTATATGGGTTGATGAAGAAGAGAAGAAGAATAAATAAATAACTATAATACACGTTACGATAAAGGGAATTATGTAGATTCCCTATTTTATTTTACTATATATCTTTATAGTGCCGGCAAAATAATAACACATATTTTTAAATGTTTTAACGGCGTGGTGAACAAAAGATTTCTTGAATTTTAATGTAATTAGGAGTAATGTTTTGACGTTTTATGGGGACGTTTCTAGACTCTATGACGAATCATATATTAGCTAGCTAGTTTATACTGTGAGTCAGGCTTAGTTGCTATTAGTATAGAGTGTTAAAATTTACTTGCAATAAGCTTCCTTAGTAGCAATCTTTCAAATATGTCGGCTATATCATGTTTCACTTCACAGTTTAAGTTCGTGATAATAAAGTAGGATTTCACTCGTAAGTTTGAAAGTTAGCAAGGTTTAAAGTTGGAAGAATCTGTTATCATAGATATGCATTTGCAAACATACACTCACGCCTGTATGCCTGATAGGGTAGGCAGACTTAGTAAGTAAACTGAAATAGGTATGCCTTTTTCAGTTTTTTGGAATGACCTAGGTACTCGAATCTCGTATTGATATTTTGGGAATCAAACCTCTAGATCACTTGATGCTCAGTTACGTCACGAGGCAGTTTAAGAAATGATGATTTTGTATTTCTCACGTTGATAATTTTGTCGCCGTTAAGACTAATGTTTGTATGAACGGCTAATAATGCTTTGGGTTTTGGATGTTAAGAGTTTTTGACTCTGATGACACGGACTTTTAAAATTTGGGTTAGAACTACGTTTCTGACTGTTTTTACTGTTATTTATGAGAAGCATGCGTATTTTTGTAGTGATGAGTGATATATTAGAATCAATAGTTCGCCAATCGATACCCATTCGATATACATAGCGCGGTTATTTTACTGAGCTTTAATAATAAAGAGTATGGTCGTTCTTTTATTTTAAAATTTTTGTTTCACGGCGATTTGGAAGAGTCATTTTGTATTTTTATTGCATTACCTTGTTTGTCGTAAGTACTTTTTTTTATCTAAATTATATTAGACTAACATTAACTCATTATTACAAGCAAGCGTAAGCAAACTTATAAACCACTCTTTGTTAGCTGTTTGTTTAAGGCCTATGTTGGAGCTTTCCTTTGCAACTTTTCAGGACCATTTTCAGACTCTGTGCTCGTAATAAGTCATTGTTAAACCATGAAGCCTAGATCGTACACCGCATTATTCCGTGGAAACAACTCATTATCAAACAAAAAATTATAATATATATTTAAGCTTCTTTATGCATACTTTGGGCCGAGGTTTAGGCACGCTTTCGAGAATCTCGACAGTCGCGGGTTGAAACCCCAGGCACACACCTCTGACTTCGAAGTTATGTGTGTATTTACATTGAATTATACGCACGTACTTTGACACCGAAGGAAAACATCGTTATGAAACCTAAAAGCTCTTAGAAATTTCTTAAGTGTGTAGTCTGCCAACCCGACTAGGCCAGAGTGGTGGAGACTAAGGCCTAAAAACCCTCTGAGTTGCAGAGGAGGCCCGAAGCCAGCAGTGGAACGTATATAGCCTTTTTTTTTTTATCACGAGAGGAAAGCGCCTTAAGCTCCCCTGTTCGGTACCTCGGAGGAGGCCGTAAGGGGTATGTCGGGGTCACTGGCTACGCCAGCATACCGACTAAAGCCTCTCGGTGACCATTACACGCATTTAGGGCGGTTTTGCGGCATCTCAGGGCCAGAAGTGCCCTAAATGGTCCGCTGCCGCCCAGCGCACCGTCCAATTTTGGACCCCTCCAAATTGGGAGGGCTTGGTATGCCCTCCACTTAATCTATTTGGACGTTCGCCTTTCGGGAACGTCCGCGACAGTTAAGAGGTCACGTCCTCTGCCGCCAATCTCGGGGTTGCTATCATAGGGTACCGCCCCCGCAGTACGCCCTGCTACCCCAGTTCCCCTGTTAGTCGCCTCTTACGACAGGTAGGGGATACCGTGGCGGAATTCTTACACCCCCAATCCACAGGGCGGAACGTATATAGCCTGATGATGATGCATACTTTGATGAAATTGAAGTGGAAGTATTTTGAATTGACCTATAGAACAGAAATAGCAATCGAATAGAATTTAAAACAACATTTCTATCTTGTGTGGCAATTATCGAGCTTTTGTTGACTGTTTGATGACGAAAAAACTACGTTAATAGCCCTTATCCACGACAGATGTAGGGTAATACCCTGTCATGTTGCAAAATCATGTCTTATTTAAAAGAAGTTTGTAATCTTTGATCAGACACAAATAAAAAAATTGTATTTCTCTCAAATACTGACCACAATTTTACAGTTGATACTTCATATGGTCTTCTGTCTTCACAGATATAATTATTAGAAGCTTGTCATAGCTTCGTCAGAGCACGACTTTATAATAGCAACTGATATCTTTCTTCAAGTTTATGTCGTTCTCTATATCAATAATCATGTAACAGCGTGGCCACTGACTAAAAACCACGATCGGTTTGCCACATCCAATGGGAATCCATAGCCCATACTACACCCGTTTGTTGTCTTCAATATACTTTTTAGTATATATTTTTAATTTTTAATTTGTTGTGATATTAAGTATTTTATTAAAAAAATATGTATAATAAAAATTATGAATGCTTACAAAAGAAAGTAAATAAATAAATATAATTTCACCCAGTCCATACTACGCCAGTGTGGTAGACTGAGTTGCAAATCTTCCTTACCTTAGCCTCCCACGTACATAGCTTATGGACATATATGGGCTAATAATCATAACTGAACTGTTTTAAATGCCATCAGAATTCAGTTTTGACTGATTTTACTAAACAATGCAAACACATCTCCTTGAAAATATCCAGAAGCACTTATGATAATATTCAAACCGTTTCGCGAAAACCGTATCCTACTTCGCAAATATTACCGTGAGACTAAGTAAATGATCTAAATTTCATCCTACCCCGTTTCATAAGAATTTAGATTTTGGAATATGATAGCCCGTTCACCTTGAGATATTTGGAGAAAGGAAATCCAATTTCCCGGTTCCAGTGCGATTTTGTTTCCGCCAACTGTGCACGGAACACTTATGTTCTTTATATTGCTCGGGTCGTACTTATATCACTAAAAATATACTATCACGTTTTAGAAATGGTAGAAACGAATCGAGATCGATTAGGTTTCATAAAAGGATCAGTTAGTTCACCACAAAAAAAAATAATTACTTTTTTAAAATTTAAATAATTTTACCTATTGAATTCACGAGACATCTGATTTTTTTGTATCTAAATATATAGCAGGACATTCAATCTCGCTTATAATACGTCATTAAACAAATTAAGTGAAAAGAATACTCTCTGTTACTAAGAAGATAATTCAGTATTACAACATAAAAGACGAACATCAGTAGATATCCTATGTTTCAGCTAGAAGCCTAATAATAATATAGAAAATGTATCAAAATCCCCTCCCCTCACATCGTTCTCTCGTTCTAATAAATGATTAATTATCCTAGTTGAAGCGATAATAGTTTTTAAAGTCAGCTATTTGCGAACTTTTTATGTTTTATCGTTCAAATTATATTCTTTTGGTATAATATATTTCTAATTTCAATTTAAACTATATCGGTACATTTGGACGCTATAGTTCTTAGAGGGAGTCACAGGATACTAAAAGAAAAAATAAAACGGGAAATTGTAGTAAAGGTAGAAACATTCCCGAGGAACAAATAAAAAATCAGTTTTATTGTATTTGTCCGGAAAATTTCATCATGAACATAATGGCTATGTTTCTTTAAAAATATCACTAGTCTCTCCTTACTACTCAGTAACATTACACTATTGGTTTAATAAAAAACGTGCATTAAATAAAGTTGAGAAACAGTGTCACGGTCTACATGAAATGTTTTGATAGTTTTGATAGTAGCTGACACGAGCCAATCGGAAATAAATTATTAGGAAGGACGTTCAGTTGACGATTCAATTAGTCGCGGGATAGGTGTGGCGATTATAAAATAGGGGGACGCGTATTCGATTACCGGTTTGTAACATCAGGGTGGGAGCGTCGATGTATCTGTAGCAAATAAATGAGTCATTTAAATGTTGATCAAATGTCACTGTGATCTGAGTCACTTTTTTAGTCCTTAAATTGATCCAACTCACATATTTCGACTTATTTATAGAATAAGGTTACCTACTTATGACTACAAGACCAAAGTGTTTTTTATGTCTTTATAGAGATAAACTTGTTTATATATTGCGCTAATGAAGTAATAATAATCGTAACTCTTGTTGGTGTTTGAAGAACAAAAAAAGTTACAGATAATTTTGTACCCAATTAAGTTTAAATCGCTGAGAAAGAGAAGTTGAGATTTTGCACATATCACTTTATTGTATGCATAGGTCGCTTATTTCCTTGCAGAAATATTCACTACGTAGACTGCATTGTTGTTGAGATGTGAAGAATAACATGATGAATCTAAGTTGATTCTATCAGTGCTATTATTTCATAAAAGTATATGAACTTCTATGCATAATATGGCAGCATGCTAATGTCTTCTCAAATTGTAAACTTGTGAACTAACTGCGATAGCGAATACTGGTAGAAATTTGCATGTCATTGGCATATCCATTACCTGGAAGTTAATTTCGTGAATGGGTGAAATCTTGGGAGTTTTGTTTTCTTTTCCGTCAACATTCGTCTACTGCCAGTTGAACAAATTCTATGTTTTGCTTCTAAAGTTCGTTGCTTTATTAAGTGTATGTATGTTGTAAGCAACATTTTATGGAAACAAGAAGATGATAAAAATAATTACAGATTTTAATTATATTACTCAATTTAAAAAATCGCATATTATTATTTACAAGACACATATTGAAGCAATGTTGTACGACATGATCGATTAACTTAGCAAAATGGTAAAAAATAAGCTATAAATATTACGTTTAGTATAGACGATCCATAAGTCGTATTTTCTATAACAACTCGAAATTTTTTATAGACATTCAAAGCATTTTGTTCATTTCCATTTAGGATAAATATTGAATTAAAATTATCGAGGTATAATCATACATTACAAATGTAATAATTTAATATATTTCATCACTTATGCCTTGCAAAACTAAATTTAAGTTTCTTCGATTGCTTCTCGTCCTTTAACAACATTGGCAAGGGTGTCCTCGAAATTGGACGAGCCATAATTAACGAAGTTAGCCCCAAGTGCAATGATCCATTGGTTTGGGACAATATAGGGTTAGATCAATAGGATTCGTTCTAAATCTAATCAGGCTGCCCGCTTCATCCATTCAATCGGGAACAAGTGCACTTGCTATTAAGTTTTGCTCCGGTCTAAATAGAGCGATACTTGGAGTCGAGCAAAAAATCTCTCAAGCGTCCTTCAATTCAAGGCTACAATTACCAATCTTTGTACAGACGTTGTGTCCTATATAAAGTCGAGACCTTTGTTATTTTTATAAAAAGTAGAACGCGTTTTGTTTTTCTTTAGTCTCCAGTTAAGAAGTGGATATCTTCTAGGAATTCACGCTTCGATGATATTGCTTTTATGAGTGTTGTGTTATCTTATAACGCGGTTTCAATTAATTAAATGAACGAAGCAGTTTGTGGGTGTTGCTTTTTAAATAAAACTTTGTAGCTTTAATAAGACCAAAGAACGGTTGAATAAAATTTAAGAAAGGAAACTTACGTTTGGACTATAATATCTTTGACATTACCGCTTCTCAGTAATTCGGACCACGGGAAAATGTTTCCTGTAATTATGTTATTTATGTTATTCTCCTATACCTACCATCAAGATGTGTTCTTGAGGCCAAATTCAGTACTGTGTTAGTAAATCCCCTTGGATTAGGCCTAAATGTAAACAAACAAATGTGCGCCAGAATTTGGTTATATCGCATTCCATGTCGAAAGTTTTTCAATTATGTAACTCCGATAACACATAAGCAGACACTCATGAAGTATTTATTACATGCAACTTCGTGAGAAACTTTGCTTAAGTCGTATGCTTGCGAGATTGACTCGGTGTTGTATTGGCATTGTGGTTTTTTTGAGATATTGATACATGTTGTTGAAAATCGTGTCGTTCATTGATCGTTTAATGTTTGAAATTATTTTCATTTTTACATATCGTCCAAACAATCATTTATTGGTACATATTTTAAAGTTACAGAGTCGATTCATAGTTCTATCAAGCATTTTAAAGTATGGTAAAATGACAGCAGTATGTACTGTAATTCATAATTAATAATCTTGCGAAGTAAAGCAAACTATTACTTTAGCTATTACAGAAAGTCTTTGATAGCACTATTACACGGTGAAAACTGTAAAGCGGGCATTTAGATAGAATTATTGTAAGTCTACCGACGTCCACTTACGAGAGTATTTGTTCTGCATCGAGTCTCAAAGATCGGGAAACGTTCTTGCATTTCTGGAGGAAATTCCTTTGGTATTTTATACATGTAATAGAATAGAATGGTTTCATAGAAATGTTTTCTATGTTATTCTTCGTTGTTGGTTCTGCCACATGGAAAAGTCACCTTTTACAAGTTGGCTCATTTTTCTTCTTCTCCCAGAGCGCAATTTAAATTGGGATTGGCGCAGTTGGATATCTTTCTTATTAATGCCAGATTTATCAGTTATTTCCAGCAATGTGCTTACAATGTAATATCTATCTATCATATAGGTACATGTGTGAAAAAGATGGCATAATGTTGTAACTACGCCGCGTCTCCTCTGTTCAAAATCATTATTGCTCAACTTTTAATGATGTTTTCTGAATTATATTCCTTTAACTCTTTTCGTTGTTATAAAAAAATACTTATAAAATTTCATCGCAGCCAACATGTTGGACTGAAGACTAAACTCACAATGTTTAAGGGGGCCCGTGCCTAGCACTGGGCCGTATAGGGGTTGATAATGAAAAACAGAATACTAATCCACTATGAAACTCTGTTAATTAGATCATTACCCTAACGAGTGTACGATTAAGATACATAAAAGTTAGTTCTACTACTTTTTGAAGCGAAGTGTTAATTAAAACCTGCTACAATATAACACATTAGTATGATTACCCCAGAGCTATAAAAAGTTTACAGCAACTAATTCCTTACCTGTTCGACGTGTACCACAAAGTGCTCACTTTGTTGCTTTCTCGTGCTTAATGTTTAACTTGAAGATTAATATAAAGTTTGCTATGAAAAACTTCGTCTAGTAATAATTTAATATCCTTATCGTTCAGTATTTTTTATATGATGTATAGATTCTTTTATTAAAAGTACGGTTTTGATCGATTTTCGGCTGTTAGTGGGTATGAAAATATTCCAAGGTCTTCCACGAATTTGCCTTCTCTTCTCTTTCAAAAAGATGGGTTTCAATCAAGCGTATTTGTTTACTGCATTGGAAATACTTGGCATACCAACGGTCGGAATGTTTGGGAGCCCGTACTCTAGATACCTCTGAAATTTCAGCTTGAAGAGGAACACGGGTCGACAGCAGATCCCAAAAGTGAATCGTATTACGTTTGTATCCAAAATAGTTGGTACATTGTAGTGTTCTTTAAAGTTACGGATTAGTCCTCATTATGGCACACTGCGACGGTATATTACAAAACTGACATTTCTGCGACTGGTTTTTAAAGCCTCGCTGAACGAGGACCTATTACCGTGCATTATGCATCGAACATAACGGACCGTAAAATAACGAAAAAATAATTTTTGTTTCATAATATTCCAGCTACCTATAAAATCCTCTTTATGTAAAGTTCACGAAAACTCCTCAAATCAATAATTGAATATAACACAATTTCTAAGAAACTTATAAATTAAAAACAAATATCGATAAGCAATAAACCGGCAACAAATAAGTTTAGGCTAGAATAAAGCGGAATTAGCCTTTATTATGTTGCCGTTCCGAGAGTGAAGGAATTTTGTTAAGGTTCACATAAAACGTCGAATCCAATTTGCTCCACCAAGAGATACAAATCTGTTTATTTTTCTATGAATGTATTAGATTTTTGTTGTTTATTTCATTTTTGGGGCACGCTCGTTTATTTGTTTGTATCTATATGGATTTGTTTAGTGGATTTGCAGCAACTAGGGTTAGCTTAGTGAATTGTTTATGTATTCACTTTTTCTTTTAAACTTATATTTTAAATTAAGAAATAATTTCTGTTGAATAATAACATAAATACACTCACGTCTGTATTTCTCCAACATCCTCCTTCCAACCATCCTTTCTCCACATTTTACTAGGTATGGATCAGTCCCACATAATTAGGGGCTATTTTCGGGCAAAATTCCATGGTCCGTACTGCTAGTGAGAATTTCCTACAGGAAAATCTTTCTAACACTATGCCCAACCCCGGAATCATAACCAGGTCTTCAAGGTCACACTTCAAATACATATGCCAGATCACGAAGCAGTCATTATTAAGATGTTGGTCTTCACTTATTTTATGCCGGTTACGTCAAATCATATGTTGCCACTCCAACGAAGCAATCCATTTACCTACTAGCTTTTTATTTAATTCTCCACCTTAAGAACTTTTTATTGACGTATACGGAAGATCGCGTAATAGTGATAAAATGCAGGCTTAGCACTTTACGACAGACTGCCTGCTTACGTAGACCCTTTCAGGAAATTACCTGTTGAATTATGTTTTACAGTAATATAATACCACAGCTTCGATATATCCGACTATATCTCTTGTGGTCTTGGATCAACTCATTACTGTTATCCTGTTCAGTTCCCTTCGTAAATCTTTATTTTATTCAGGGCAGTCTATAAGGTTGTGACCCTATTAAGTTGTTTTGTAATTTTAGTGCTATAAATAAGTCATCTTTATTGAAATAGATATTTTTTTTGTAATCGTGAATTTTAAAGTAATATAATGCTATTTATTTATATTATTGTATGGTTGTTGATTCAAAAATGCAGAAGCAATTTTATCAGTGAGCATAGTTCATAGACTGTTGGGGTATAACTTCTGCAATTAATTCTTTATTGCTAACTTCCGAGTGTTAAAGTTTCGTGGTCAAAATTATCTTCATCAGCCTCTTGTAATCTCGATATTAGGTACTTCTCCTAGACATGGTAAGTAGGCGGCCCCAACTTTGCTTGTCTGGTATAACAATAAGAAACAGTTCTTCAATGCAGCTTCCTAAACAAAATATCAAAAACATTTTGTACTCTCAATAAGAACATACGATCCAAATAGAGGATAAAGCATTGGAATACTTTTTTTACTCATCGCTCTATGCAATTTAAGTTTCATACAAAATACATTAGGTAGCTTATTATATACACCAATATGTGCGAAGATATGAACTTTCAAATTTATATATTTGACGCTTATCTTAATATAAAGTATTGCTAGCCATATTTTAATTAAAAGTTGCGTGATTTTATTTTACGCAAATTACCATTGTCTTAATCCCGTTCAGAATCAACATTTTAAGTAATCATGAAGTGTAAATTGATTTAATTACATTATAGAATCAAAAGAAAGAGCAAACCGACCATTGAAGCTCCATCTTTGAATGATGAGAATTTTTTACTTAATTTGCATTATCAAAGACTAATAAAGTAAAAGGATGCCCAAAAGGAATCGTAAACAGACATTTCCAATCAAATTCCAGTAATTAACAAAATGATTCCACAAATTTAATTACGGACGATAGCCGCCGGGACTCGGGGGATATCCGGCAAATGCTGCCAATTTTATGGTTCTTTATCATCGCTTTTATTGACAAATCTCTTTGGGTATTCCACGTGAATTTTGCCTCAAGAAAATATTTTATTGACTTCTATATTACCTACACGATTTATCAAATTGTGTGATAATATTTGATGTTTTGTTTAAAATATAGTTTTTACGAGAACAATATAATTACACATAAGTAATTTACTTTTGTTTTCAAATGTTTTCATCAATCAAATCTATTTAAAAATGATATCAGAGACAAGTTCGTGTATTTATCTTTAGGGTATTTTGCCCTAAATTTTTAAGAATTTGATCAATATAATAAGCCATATTTTACATAGTAACGCGATACATACCATCAAAATAAAATATCCTACAATTTGCCACTCTAAATGTTTCTTACACATGCTATCCTCTTCTATTCCTATCCAAATCCGTTAATTTTTTAAATAAACACGCAGTAAGTAAACACGTGTATTTAAATAATACGTTTCATAATTAAGTACGTAACTTCCTGGGAATTCCACACAATTAAATGTATGTGGGTGGAAGTTGGCTTTGTTTCACCGGATCCGCTCTTTTGACGCTAAAACAAAATGAGGGCTTTTAAAAGAAAACAGAATTAATTGATTTGAAACGCGAACACAACTTTGAATAACAATGTTGAGGAAAATACAGACCTGTGAGTACGTTTGCTTTCAGGGGAATTGTAATTTTGTAGTTCGGAGAACACTTAGCTCTGTATATTTTGTATTTTAATCTGTGGGCTCTTGTTTATTCTCTCTTGTTTATTGTTATTACTTCGCTACTACCTGTATAGCATCAGATTAACGTCTTAAATTCAGTTTTAACATCTATATTTTAAGTTGTATTAGTGAAAAGGTATGTAGAGATATACACACCTAAGTTTTAGTTCTAATGGGAAAACTTATTAACGTTTTTTGGCCCGTTTTCTATCTCCGCGCTTCTACTTTGGGTTCGATTCTAGTAATATTTTTAGTATTTAAAAATAAAACATAAGTATAATAATGTTTATGATTATAAATATTGGCTAGAGTTTAAACTTTGACTTAAAACTATCCGAAATTACGCACTAATAGACGCAAAAACAGTACGCCAATTCAATCTAAATTTAAATGAATTGATTCGGCCTAGGAAGACGTAGTTAGGCAAATAACAGAGGGTCAGGCCGCGCGCTGCATAAAACGAGATTTTTATTAAACGAATGATTGAATAAATCTTCTAAATTATTTAATGTATCTAAAAATCTTTTCAAGAAGTTCGAAGGTATAAGACAATTGGAATACGGCTTTGGAATAGTTGTGGCTTAGTGAAATACCTTGATTTCCATTGTTTTTTTTAGATTTCCAAATAAAGTCAAAGTCAACAAAAATAAAATAACTAAATTGTTATAAAGACATTAGAAACTATGGGCTAAATCAAGCATAAATTTATTTAAACATTAATTAAAAAACATGGCTATTCTTTTCTACACAATGACTTCTATGACAAGGTTGTCATATCTACAATATACAAATTTCAACTCATGGTGTATTGAGTACAAATATGCTAAATTATATTTATTTTTTATTTCAAACACTCAAAAACTTCTCAATTTCTCAACGTTGTTATGTACCTTCTATCCATCACAATCATTCTGCGAAAAGCGAGCATTCTCATAAATATATGCACATGTGTAAGAAGAATATTAATATGAAGACAAGCACACAAGGATGTTAGATTAAAGCGTGCAGCAGCTACCGAGTCAACAGTTTGTAATTCATCATGTTTCGTGTAACAGAAATAAAAAGGAGCGAGTACACGAGTTCCCTAGGGAGCTATTCTTGCGCCGTCGGCCGGCTGGGGTTGTATTCTTAGATAATTAACTCTTTATGGCTAGGGACATCTGTTTACAGCCGAGCTATATTCGTCTATGTTGAGCTGAAATTTAAATTAAGAAATTAAATTTGAATTTTAAATTATTTATCGTTGTTTCCAATTGGCGTATGGGGAATCGCGAGGATTGTTATAAGTTTGAACTATTCTGGGTAAAATAATTTGGATTTTTATTCTTTATCGAATTAAGAATAGCGGATTACAAATTTTACAAACTTTGAAGAATTCTAAGATGTACCTAAATCTTTTTAAAGTGTCAAAATTATTAGACCTGAAGTCTTTATCAATTTTTGTAATGACATGGTAGTATATATTGGAAATGACACATTCAAAACCACAAGTTTAACTCCTAACTTGTTCGTTCACGGTCCCTACTCACTCGTGAATAAATAAAAATAATTACCTCATCCCATTTAAGTTGGATCCCATAGAAGTAACGTTAATCAGTGCCCGAAAAACGGGAACTTTACTTAAGTAATTAGTTTCCGATACGTAACTTTGCAGCCTAATAAATATTGCAAAATTTGACCTGGAAGGATAATGGATTTATGCCCACATGTTCCGTAATTGAAATTCCTTTGTCTTACTCTTTGTGCTAACCTATTATTTAGATACAAGCAGTTTCTTATGGAACCGCTCGCTTTGACAAAGATTTATTTATAAAAAAAAATCCAGGACTTATTTTTTTTTAATCAGAATTAACTTTTAGGAATAAACATTAGGAATAAACGCATAATACACAAACTTACTGTTACTCTAATTAAATTATTGGTTGTACTGTAATGTCAGTCTATATTTGTATTGCATACTAACGCATTGAATTTAATTTCCCAAAATAAAAAGTTGCATCAATCCAGAGTATCAGCTACATCCGCACCAAAATTTAATCAAAATTGTTCTAGCCCACTGGACGTAAAGAATCCCTGCGAGTGTACGTATGTCAAATATTCTGTAAATTAAACAGGATAGTGAGTTAAGAGATGAAAAAACATTTTTTTTCGGCTTCATGGGTAATACTTACCATGGCCTTATTTGAGGTCGTTATTACTTACATGGGGATAAAAGGCATATTTAGAGTGAAAATAAGTCAACTAAATCACATTATTATAATTGCCATCTAAAACTTTTAAATGTAAAAGCGGTCGTGCCTAGCGAGGCTCGAGCTATTCCTTTGATTTCTTCTTAATCTTCATAAAAACGCCGCTCTCAAAGAAGCCATTATCTTCGGCGAACGCGACACTGCGCTATTCTTTTACAACATGGTGTTATAGCGTCGCCACGCTGATAAGTACATATGTATATACTCAGCCTATCTTCGTCTGTTGGTAATCTTAGGCCTCCCCAAGTGAGCGCCAACCATCCAGGTCCCCCTTCATCTATCTGTTACCCGCCACTTTTCTCAAGTCATCGGATTACATCACACTACATCTACCTAAGCGCATATATTTCAAATAAAATTATATATATTTATTTATGAGCTTTACATCATAATCATTAGCCCATTAACGTCCCACAGCTGGGCATGGGCCTCCTTTACAACGTTTTATCAGACCAAAAACTTACTAAGGGCTTTGCAATTCCAAAGTACTTTATACATCAGCATAATATATAAAAACAGTCATATATTTCAATCTTAGATTATATATGACACTTTGCTCTTTGCATAAATAGTGCAACACTTCCGCCATACAAACATGCGTAAAACGCAGTTCTATAATGCTAATTACTTCAACCAGTACTTGAATAAAGGCTCCCTTTTTCTAAAGAGGGGGAACTCACAACCCGATTGTAGGGTTAATTAGTAATTTTCATCATTACTAATTGCCATATCCGTAGGGAATATTTCAAGGTATACAATCCGACGTATACTCTTATAAAATGAAAAGAGAACGGATTTGTTATGACGAAAATCTAAAACTACTTAGCCGATTTGTATGATTTTTGGTTTGGATATAAATAATTTCTCTTGAGGTAACAGAGGATGAATGTAGTCATCCTGTGAAATTAGGACGAGGTTCTAATTAGCCCCATTGCTGTATTTCGTTCTAATAAAAATGATCTTTTTTATTTAGGTTTATTTATTCCTTTTAGGTCCTTACCTAGGAAAAGAAATGTCAGTGTATGTTAAATACCTTGCAACTCATAATAATTGCTGAACAATTGAAAAATACAGGCTTTACACATGCGTACGTTATAATAAGAAAGTTAGTATGCAATATATAAATTTAATAGGTCAATATTTTAAAACCTGGCAATAAAAAACGTTTAAACATAACACGGTAGCTTACATTTCGTTGATCGCTATCGACAGTTTTTAGTCGCATCATATTTTATTTCATATTTAGTTCAAAAAGCTGTTTATTTATTTATATTTTAACGTTATTATTTTAATAGCCTTTAATCGGATTTAGTAAACTTTCTTTGCAAGTAATCTTTATTATACATATTAACATATAGATTATCTTCTATAAAGTTACGATAATTTATTAAGTTGGGTCAGAGTTGAAAAACTGTCGTTATTTTATATGTTACCCATTTTATATTTCAATCGTAAAACATCAATTGTATGAAAAGTAAATTTATAAATATTTGTTATTTTAAACTATTGAAAGTAAACAAGGTATCAATAGAGCATGACTGACAACCAACACCAATCCGTAAATAAAATTTTAAAATATCCTATCATAAATCTTGACGTCTATTATCTACATACCTCAGTTTGATCACATACAGTTTACACCCTATAAATACATTTTTTTCTAAGTAGTATAAAGAAGCTATTTAATTGTTGCATGAGAAAGCCCGTACAGCCCAGCTCGATATCGTCCCTTAGCTAATAACACCGCTCAAGTGAAAAATTGATGGTTTTTACATTTTAATTTTATTGGATAAAGCTACTCATTGCGCGTCGAACCATAGGTCACAAGATATAGGTTTCAGTCTAGAAGAAGCCGTAATTCGAAAAGTAGTGGCAGCGCGCACGTAGGTTTTTCTCTCAAGTCTCAACACCGCACAGTTTTTTTCGTCTCCTGTAAAGTTGGCAAAACTGACTTACGCGGTGTTGTAAGTTAAGGGACGATATAATAATATCAACAAAACCATAAGCATTAAAACTCAGCTGGCTCTTGGCAGTCCCCTACATCTGTCGTAGATTAAGGCCATTAGTGTAGTTTTTTCGTCATAAATCAGTCGACAAAAGCTAGATAATTGCCATAACAATAATGAATGCCATTTAGAATTTATTCGTCGGCTGATTCTGATCGATAAGCTAATTTATTTAAACATTTATTGCGGTTTATAAAAGATTTTGTTTGTTATTTATATTTCTCTTGATGGTAATGAGGCCTGTGCCCAGCAGTGGACTCCCTTAGGCTATTTTTGATGTTGAATAGCACCAACAAGCACATTGCTGGTTGTCTAATCATAAGAAAGAATAATAAATTAATATAGATCGTAGGAACTGTTTAGATGTACCTACTGTCATCCTCGATGGGGCCTATGTCAAGGAGGTGACTTCTAACGGTTGAGGATGATGATAAAGCATCATTTATCTTTGACTTATTTGGTTTCTGTTGATATATTAAAGAAATGTAATTTCAAATATGAATATTCTCGCTCTTTTACCAGCTTTTAACCGCAGTATTACTAAGCCGATAACTTCTGGAAACAAAAGCCAACCGATAACTTTCAATAAGCCATTTATAAATAGATAATGATTCAAAATGATGAATAACGTGATGCAAGCGTTTGTAGCGGAAAAGGTCATATTAGAGAAGATTAGGTTACACAAACGCGCATCCATCAAAATTAATCTTCGGATTACCGGCGATGTGAGCCGGCTAAGTTTAACTTGTATTATAATTCGTAACGAAATATGTGCACAAGTGTTATTAAACAGCTTTAGAGCAGACTTTGCTAGGAGCCCACTTTTGTTCGATGCATGGTCCAGATGTTTTTTGTGACTATCACAAAATTTGGTCTGTGTATACCTTACATATCAGGCATTTATGTTAGCGTAATTTGAAATGTGTTTTTTATGTAGTTATTTTTATTTTTTTTCCGAAAATTTCACGCATAAAAATAAGAGTGGGTACGCATACTCCATACTTCGTTTGCTACATAAGTGACGACAGTAAAGTGTAATAAATTACTAAATAAAGCAATATCTCACTTTCCAACGCCACCGACCGCGAAACCATGAACTAATGAGATAAATGTAAGCTTTTAAAGAGGTGGTACTTTGATCTCAACGCGGGACTGAATAGAGTCCCCTAAGTGAGTTTTTTATCACCACGTTTAATACAAGCCGTAAAGTGCGGTCTTAAGTAATTAAGTCAATTTCAAAGGTAACATTAGGTAAATGCCACGGCAATAAACATGTGGATGGGCGGCGAGGCATAAAATAAAATTGCTGACGTAAGTAGCTCCCCGTAATGGGATTCTTTCCTTAAATGACGGCTGAAAGCCGAGATTCCTTCGCCTCCCACCTCAGATCGGACAAGCAAAAGAAAATGTTTTTATGAGCACAATAAGTTGCCTATAAAAGTGCTTAACCCTTAAGGACGGGAAACGTTTTTGTTCCAACATTTGTTGTATAAATAATTTTATGTCGTCGAGGACTTAAGTGACGGGTGGAAAGATACGTTAGTTTATTTTATTAATAGTTCGGGCGGTGTTACGCTTGTCACTTAAAAGGTTACATAAACATTTTTGACACGTCGAAATAAAATGTAAATTCTTTTTTCTTGGATGATAAAGCTGTTTTTACCGGCCCGTTGTTTTTATCGGGATAATTTTTGTCCCCACATTTTTCTATAACAGATTATAAATATGCTTTTAAAACTGAACTACAACAGAAAAATATACAAACAGTTCAATATATATCTTTGTCAAAATGCTGAATACACTCCTCAAAAATATTTCTTTGTTTCAGATAAAACAAACCCGACGCGAACAATGTAAACGGCTACATTTTGCAATAAATCGCAGGGGGAAGTGTAAAAATCATAACTAGAGTTCCAGCGAGTGAGCCCAGAAATTTGTTTCGAACAAAGTGCCAGTGTGATGTTGCGAGTTTCACCCGCTGAGGACGGCGCTGCCGAAAATTTGACTAGATATGAGCATGGCCCATAAAACTGAGTTATTCAACCCCGGTACCAAGATGCTCCTGACGTTGTACGTGGCAGTACTTCTCTGGAGGATTGACTGCGTCGTGGAAAGTACTAAAGGTAATCTCATATACTTTCAGAATATATTTTGTTCATCCTATACGTTTTGAGGAGAGCGCGCATTTACTTCGTTAGGAGTTGTGTTGTGTTATTTGTAAAAAAATCCTGTTACGTTTTATATGAGAAATTAGACAAATTTATATCCGATATTTAATAGGAAATTGATCTAAAAAATGTATGGATTACCCGCTATATATGTATTGATGAAACGTCCCATTCCCCGTAAAGGTTTTATGTACTTACTCGTATTTTTTTGTTCGGTTGTGATAAGAATAACGACGGTTCATGACAAAACAGTAAATAATAATGCCGATGTTATTATTCTTGAAAAGATAAACACCTGACCAGAATTAGTTCTTGATGACGATGAATATACATAAGTATAATTTACTTTACGCTAAATTTCACGAAAATTAGCCCAGTCGTTTGACCTTGAATAAATATTAAACACAACACAGACAACTTACGCCTTAATACTATCTTTGTGATATACAATCCAAAGTGACTTTAGAGTAAAAGAATCTCAGACGATTTCTATTAATAGTTCAACTACGACTGCCAAAAGACTTATCGCCAACCGCCTTTTCCAAGTTTGTGTTATCACTAAAGCCGCGTGGCCTCGTGAGTTATTGTAAGCCTTTAGCACGGACGAACAAAGGAGGAAAGTTACACTGTTATGACAAACCTACATAAGTTCTTGTCTCGAGTTGCGATGTGTAAGCTACGTACACAGAATGAGTATCAATGGATAAAGGAATCCAAAGTTTGCGTCTTTTGTTTTTAGTTTTTTTAATGATGATCAATATTAAAGGCGCTAATTTTTAGCGCTATGCCTGCCGACCCAAAACCCAAATGTACTAGTTTTTGCCGGCGACTATGTCCGTTGAGACTTAAGGGTTAAATTCAGCAAGAAAATAAGTAAATACATCCATACATTCCTATAAACTTTCACGTTTCTAACGTAAGTAGAATTTATATGTAGAAGTAGAATAATTAATGTCTTCACCTGAATTACTTATAGTAGAAATAATTCCAGTTTTATATACGAGAGTATTTCTGTGTAATTCTAAATATTACAAGGTCTAATTCCCCATGCTTGCTACCATATCAGCGAGCGTAATACATGCTTCTTTTGTTTTTTGTCCCCACCCTCCCATCCTCGCTGGCTCGATCTTAGTCCATTGTTTGGCACATAGATTATTTTTCCTAGAATTAACAGGCATATCTTCATATCTTCTGGCTGTATATAAACGGAATCATTTTTGTTAACAGATGAAATTATCATAGCTTTATTAAGCTGCCTCATAGTCTCGCGGCATCAGTAAGTCATGATTCATGAGTGATCTAGATATCCAAGGTTCAATTTCCGGGTCGGGCTAATTAAAATAGGTAAATATATAGGGCTATTATTATGTTTTTTTTTTTTTTTAATTGCCCTAGCAGGCAGACGAGCTAACGGCCCGCCTGATGGTAAGCGGTCACCGTCGCTCATGGACTTAGCAATGCCAGGGGCACAGCCACGCCGCTACAATATTTCCTCGTAAAAAAGTTTATGACACAAGTAGATTAAAATGATTAAGATCGTACAAATACGCATTACATTTATTTACAAATACGAATTTCCCGTGTTAAAAACTCGTTTTTAATTATTTTTAAACGTTACATTCCCATGCCGAAACAAATTGTCATTCGGGATATCAATATATTGTGAAGAGAAATACATTTAATAATAACAAATGAAATACATATTACGGATATATTGTTTGTAAAATTACTAATGCACCATTCCTTCGACTCCATATATTAAATATTCCATCGACTAAATATATTATATGTTCACGAAACAAGATACATTTCCGTGTTTCGCCAACTATATTTTATTTATAACAAACTGGACAATTGCAGCAAAATATATAGTTACCTATAGGTCATAATCGTAAGAGTTTCCATTAAAAGTTTGTTAACTTTTAACCCATAAACAAAGGGTTTGCGGCACATCTACCAGTAATACATGTACCTATTTTACGATATGATCAAATAGTATTTGACTACAGCTTACGCTAGAGATCAATAAATGTTTATATTTATAATATATATGCGTATTTATAATCACAAGTAAATATAGGTATCCATACGTTATGGTACAGAAGCACAATTAATCAGTGGTAAAGCGCTGAACACCAAAGGATGCGTTTAGCAATTCATTGTACATTAACACTTAATGTACAAACGTGGGGTAACCGCATTTCGCTAGAACATACTTAATCCCAGTTTAACATTTCTAGGCCAGCAACAGACTATTTCGTTTGGACGCTATTCATTGCTGACTCGCTTAGAAACACAAATATCCTCCCTTAATTTGTGTGGTCAGTGGACAGCAAAATACTTAGAACCTCTTTGGAATAGAAGATCTATTTTTGAATAATAACTACATAGGTATATAGCTCTCGTCTATATCTCCAAGAACCAGATACAACTCTGTTACGCGAATAATATTTTTAGGGGCAATGTTTTGTATTTGTGTATTCTGTTTTTTAGCATCGTACTGATTTACAATTAACTCAAGTTAATCAAAATTCGGGGCTCAAATTCGAACATTTCATATTGCACAATAAACAAATAAAGAAAGTAGAATGGAAGGGACGCAGTCCAGTCAAACTTGGTTATTATTAAAATGCTATAGCATATGCTATAGCATATAGCATTTTTTTTTCAATTCAAATTATCACAGGATATTCAATATTCCACAATTTAAAATTAATTTTCTTCTATTATGGATTAGGGCTCACCATTCCGTCGAAGTACAATTTGCTGGTCCTCTCAAACTTGAAAAAAATATTGAGAACTAACAAGAAACCAACATCCAACATGAACCCATGGCGCAATTGCGGTTTCGATCCTCGCACCAAGTCAATTGTTTGGGTGTTCACAAATTTACTAATACCCAAGTCACAGGACTTGTATCCTAGTATTGGGTTAGAGCTATGTACGTAACTCTTGGGTGTATTTATTCTTTATTTCACCATGCCTTCCTCAACCGTTACAGCAGTCAGGGTAACAAAATAAGTTGAATTTTTCACCATAAATTTAACCACGTAAGGTATCAAACGCGACGCGTGCACGTGACGATTTCCGCGCCTGTGTAGACGCCGCCTAACTTCGCTCAGTACCTGCAACAGACAGATTCAATTTATTACTTCGGTTAGAAGTCCACACGGTGGCTGAAAGGTTTAGTGTCGCCTCGCTTTTAGACTGAATGGCTTGTTAGAGCCATGCAGAATGCCACACGAAAAATCATTGCAACCAACTTCTGCATTTCCCATTCCAAGTTTCACTGTTGAATTCACACCCCAAAATTGGTTTTTAAATACGTGTTTAAGGTAACGTCGGTTTATTTCAATAGTTTGAGTTCAATTGAGTTAGGTAACTCAAGTGTGATTCATTTTAACCAACACATTTTCCCATAAATTTGATTTTTATTTTCATATCATGCTGACAAAATTAAAATTAGAATTTTTTTTTTTTTTTACGAATTGTGTTGCTATAATTGTTTTCGGCGTCGGTAAAGCTTAATAAGTAATATATTAACCATTGCACCAAATGTTCATCGAAACAGAATTAATTGCATTTCGAGTTCTTTTTTCACTCAGCTGGACAAAATTATGGTAATACTTTGATTTGTACAATGTACTTGACGTGTGAATATTTTCATATAGATTCAATCGTATAATTAGGGTTTTTTAAATCCTCCCATAAAACGCATGGTCCTATTGAAATTGAAGCGAGGGGAAGCTTTTGGGGATTTAAATCTCAATTACGAGGGTTGGCCATTCATTTGTGGGAACTTCAAAACTTATAATTAAATCAAGTGTACTCGCGTATAAGTTTTATGCTCGTGAGTCCGTACGTGACCGTTTTATTTGAAAAGTAATGTCAGTTCCATAAATTTTAATTATATTTTTGGCTTCAAGTGGTGAGTTCAAGTTTTAAGTACGCAGTCGGAATATCAGCGGTTGCAGGTTCAAACTTCAGGAACACACCTCTGACTTTGAAATTATGCCTGTATTCACAATGAATCATCACTTACTCCAACGGTGAAGAAAAACATCGTGAGGAAACTCGAACTTCCAAGTTCTTAGGAATTTCTTGCCTAGGTGGGTAGTTCGCCAAACTGTACTCGGCCAGCATGGTGGACTAAGGCATAAACCCATTCAGTTGTAGAGGAGGCTCATGCCTAGCAGTGGGAAATATAAAGGCTGATAGTGATGATGATGCTGAATGAAGAAATAATTTGGCTTCGCAGCAATGCATGAAAATATGTAATATGTTAAATAAGACACATTACTTTGTAATTCACTTTTGATAATATATCAGGATAACTTTTCATTGTCAAATGAATAGAATAAGAGAAGGTACATTTTCCTCACACTCTTGGTTTCTCTAATATAGGTTTGTATTCTGACCACGCGTTTCCACCGTTCAATGAGGATTAACAATTGTTTCTCTTAATACGACAGCTTCAATATTACACTGCGTTTCGATATAAACACGTAACTAGAGTATTGAATGGCGAGAAACGATACCAATTCTAAATTGAGTTGAAGAGAATTTCACTTCGATATAAACGCATCGGAATTGCCTCCTGTTCTGGATATTGAAAAATATTATTTCGCTGGTTCATCATTTTGATGAAACTTATGGGCTATAAATCCTTGACGATAAAGAGGTTTATGAAGTTACCAAAAATTATTTGCAGTTTTTATTTAACTTCTATTACAATATCTATTCTACACAATGAGACGATAAATCAAAACCGACAGTCCAGTTAGTACCTACTATATTTTTCGAAAATACTTATTCAGAAATTGTTCTTAGTCCCGCGATATGAACGTTCATCTTACCTTCGAGAGGTCCTAAGTCAGATCGTAGTTGACGTAATGTGGACACAAAAGTACAAGTCTGCCTACCCTTTTTGAGATAAAAACGACTTTGACTTTGACTTTGAGTGAGTGTTTCATACAAGACAACATACAGTAATCACACAGAGATCCCTTTTACAGCCTATCAAGTTGATACCTTCTATAGCCTAAGGTTTTACCATTGAAATGAGGATTTCATTTCCGTTTAATAACAGCCCTTATGCTTTATCAACATTAGGATCAAAATGCTTTATCAAAACTAAACTAGAAAGGGATTATAAGACACGCTTGGTTGGTTGTTTTTGCAGTTTTAAGTACGGAACTGAGAGTGTAGTCTTAGAGCTTTGTGGTTCCGCTTTGTGTTGCTGATATGTTTGAAACATTAATTAAGCGTGTATGTTATAGCTTAACATGGATTCCTTGAAGTTCTTTTATAGCTGCAACGTGCATTTTCTTATGTAAAATACTTGAAGCAATGTATCTTGTAAATCTTGTTTTATATTTTAATGCAGGTAAGTTTGAAAAATAATTACCTACTATCTACTTAAACTTAAATCCTTGAAATAGTATAGAAAACTTTTTACGACGCCACATTTCGCATCAAAAGTTAAATCTAGAAAATTTTATCCACACGTGTACGCACATTTTGAAGCAAGTCTCTTACGGCCTCCTAAAGTAAAATTACAGCCGACATAAACATAACATGGCAACGACAATATAAATGTCAGACATGAATTCCTACTTTAGGTTAACGATAACCAAAGTGCTGTATCCGAGTCCGGTGTCGCTCGTAACAATCATGTTGAAAAACTTCGAACCTTGAACTCAAAGCGTGAAAAACAATAAACACGGCCCTTTATTGCCCGACGTGGGACAACAGCGGGCCATAAACCGCTAGAGTAGTGGATACAAATCTGAATTGTGACGCAAGCATAAAACATTCATGTTCACAAGAGCTAGTGGGCACACCGCGAGAGGTGCGCCCCTGGGACCGACAAAAAGTAACGAACCAAACTCCCACCATCCTTTTATGCCAGATACATTTTTCTGGCTGCCAGAGGGCTTGTCTTCGAATAGATTATTTATGTTGTCACACGGCGACCCTTGCCGACCGGAAAGGTGCTCTGATTGCTGTCCGGAACGACCTGTGAAATGAAAAAGAAAACTCACCCGAGAATTATTGCGCTTCACTTTTGGATGAAATTCTGTTTGATGCATGATTTTGTTGAATTTATGCTTGTTAAAATGACTGTTTTTTAATCATACTCATCATTTTACTAATCATTGTACAATTATATTGAGCATGCACTGTTACCGCCAATTATGAATTTACTTCCATTGTTAATTATCAAATTTTGGTCACTAAGTGTTTTTTATTCATATTCGTCAAGGTAACACATGTACAATATTGGAATTTATTTTATAAATAAACTCCTACGGTAAATATTGACTGTGATTAATACACTCAACATATCAATATTAAAACAGTCTCTAGCAAAATCTACTTCACGACAGGAACACGCTTTCAGATTCAGAATATCCCAAAAAATCCTTAACGCCCACAAAAGATCGTTAAATCAATCACGTTTTTCAATGAGGGAGGCATTAAAGAGAAATCCGAGGTATCGTTTGCTTACCTTCGGCGAAAAGTCGGTTTGCGGGTAAAGCTTTTCACTAATTCTGAATTTAAATGCATGAGATCGAATAGGTTTACGCAGGGAGTGGATCCCACGCGGAGTTTTCCGATTGCCAATGCTTATGTTATGTATTTAAGAGAAAAAATGGGGCTTAAGGTCGTACTTCAACGCTCACAAAGGGCCGTTATCAAAAGGATCTCGAGTACGTTCGCTCAAATCTCAAAGGCCATTCGATGTTCTTACATTGTACATGATTAAAATTTTATATGTTATGAAAGTTTAATGTGCTCTGTGCGAAAGTAACAGATGTTTAGTGCAACGCGAAAGAGATCGTACCGTGCTTAAATATAGCCGGGCTGTCGTTGACATAAAGTGCCATTCTGGGGCACCGCGCTTCGGAGGGCGAAAAAAAGAGCTCCTTCTAATTGTTTGCACATTTCACGACTCCCTGCGGACTGCACGCGCCTGAGAAACCCTCGAGTGTTGATAGTGACGGGGTTTTATCGATATCATTACACTTCTATCTTAATTGCCTATGAAGTGGTTGAGAGGGAAAGCGCTCCTCTTTTGTTTCGAAGTGCGGTCGCAGCTGTGATTTTGTTAGCCCATAATTTTACGCTCACGCCGTTGTTGTGTTTGTCGATAGGTGTTATTGCATTTTAAAACCGGTTTGCTGGTTTTGCGAGTAAAATATAGCGTTTTTTTTACCAAATAGAATAGCAAAGGTATTAATAACATTTCTAACGTTTTATTTTAACTTATTTTTTTAAAGAGGGTGTTACAATGTAAAAAAAAAATTGTTGATGTTATTATTACTCTTAAAAATCTTCGTTTCTATGTCTTGTTCTTTGTTTATCGATGTATTGTAGCAGTAATTTGCTCCATCTCTACGTAAATTGCACACATGTGCCGTCAAACCATCAGCGCCCTACCCCGTGCCCCTATTGTGTTTGTAAATCGGTATTGTTGCCCCAAGTGGCTATTTCGGCATGATTTTTTCGCCGAACTCCACAAAGGAGACTGGATGAAAATTGCCTTGGGTTTTTGTGAAGTTGTATGAAGTATTACCCCAAAAAATTAATAATGATTCTGTACGTCCCTTTTTATTTCAACCATGTTCCTTTTTGCGAATATTGTTTTATTATGTTCTACAAACTTTTCGGACATGTTTTTCATTGTTTCAGCAAATTGTTACACTATTGCATATTTCAGAGTCCGAACAAATTGCAAATTTTATATTTGAGAGCTATTCTTAGTATTTGTTAAGACTGCTATGTCTTGAATTATAAGCTATCGAAAATTTGCTAAGAGATTAACAGTTTCACTGGTCGCAAAAATTTTATGATCCGCTCGTATATGACGTTACGCAGCAGTTTAAACTTGATGTAGATAGTTACTGCTCTTAGAGTCTGAAGAGGAATGAACCAGCTTATGCATGTTGTGACAGAAAATATTTTGACTCTCAATCCCGCTGAAAATCTAAGTTGAGTGTGTGATGTATTTTTCTAGAATCATTACAACAATCGCATTAGATATTAAGTTTGTCATAAGGTGTATTGACGAGACATTTATTCTGTTGTAAAATACGACAGATGGCAAAGTGGTTAAATCACTTTTAATTTGTGATGTCAAATGTAATACGAAATTATCATTATTTTTATTTCTCTTTCATTTATAAATAGAATAACTAATTCACAATTCTTAAAAATATACAAATTACACAAGAAAGGCGGTAGTGAATTTCCAGATATTTTTTATCTGTAGTAGGATATTTGTTTACCTGGATAACATAGTATACAATAGTTACATAGCATACCTGGATAGGATAGTGTCGTGTCCCCGAATCACCCCGATGTATATCCTGTGTAGATTACACATAATTAGACTGAGCAATTATTGATTAGTTAAGCGCTATCTTTTCTTCGAAATCAATAATTAAATATTCGGGTATCACTATGACGCTTAAATAGATTTGATCCCCTTAATACGTTTCTTGGAGATCATATCAGAAAGTTCAAAGTTTGTAGATAAAAATAGGAAAATAAACCGCTCAATTGTTGCCTGATGTATTTTTAACTTATGGTAAACTTCGTAAGCATAAAATATATTTTAAAAGATATTTAACACATTTTTCATTTTTGGCCAATTTTCCACGTTCCGCGGTGTCTAATTTCGACACATGAATATTTCGCCGATCTGTAAAATGTCATCACCAAGCTCCCTAATTTACCAAAATAAAGATAGCAGAGGGATGCTTCACCATGCTGCTATCGATACAGCGGATCCAGAGCTTACTATCCAATCCGTTTAACGTGCAATAAATCAGTCGGGGCTCCCTGTATCGAACCTATTAACGGGGCTATTCGTGCGTATTGTCTGTACGCTGCCGGCCAAATGTACTTGCCGGCTTCCAATTTTCTTTGTTCGCCAAACCGTTATTATATCTCGATATGCGAGACGTGGATCGATTGTACTGCGTTTAGTCTTCAAGATTCTGAATATTTTGCGAAAAAATTCTTGACTTGTAAAATGTATTAAAATAAGAAGAGTTTATTTTCATGGTGCAATTGCATAGATCGATCCCCGGAACAAGACAAATGTTTGTCCGCAAATATTTGTTTCGGGTTTGGGTTTAAGTTAAAGCTGAAATGTCTCTTGTTGATTGAGACATGCACGACACACGACTTAAGTGTTATGTGTATTTATTTTTTATTAAATCAGTCACCAGTCAATAAAGTTATACCGAATTTATAAATATCTTGTCACGAGCAATGAAGGATAGGATATATGTATAGGATAAAGACAGGCATTTCAAATATTCTTGCCATATTTAGAGTATTACAATAGGCATAAATTTCAAAATAAATACATTCAGATAAAAACTTAACTGCAACGGGCTCTTATTTTTGCTCATCGTTGTATTTCCGAACGATGATTAATTATAATTTAATTTTCATTTTTTTACATTTCAATAACAGCATTGACATCCAGGGTCACGCAATAAAAACACATTTATTCTGCGATATATTTTTATGGACCATTTTTCATAGGGTGAATAATTTTGTTCGCCATTGTACAAAGGGTCGATATCCCCTAAGATAGAGGGTTGCAGCGAAGGGACGAAATTTGATTATGTCATTAGTCATTACCCTACGGCACCCCAGGAGATATTACCTATTGTACTTTTATAGATATTCTGTTAATGAAACTCGTCACAACATTATTTATTACTGCTTCTATGGGGGAGGCCCTTCGTCTTACACGAAGATCCATCAAAATTTTGACAGCTCTCTTTTATAAAGTACTTACCATCGGGTGCAGAGTTGTCAATTATTCGAGGTAGTATAAATATTAATCATGGAAGTTTTTCTCTCGCGTTGTAGCTCTCTAGGAATCTTTCTATGTATTTATTATATTTAATCGTATATGTGTCTCATTGCTTATGATAGGACTTCTCCACATATTAAAGAAGTTATACTTTAGTTCACCACGCGAGCCCTGTGCGGATTAGCCCAGCCAGCCCATATATGTACTTCCCACTGCTGGGCACGGGCCTCCTCTAGTATTGAGAGAATTTAGGTCTTAGTCTACAGGTACGATACTTACCATCCATCAGACATAAAAACGGTCTGTTTACATTATTAATACAAAGAATTTTAAAAATTCTAGTCATTTGCGTCATTGTTATCACTCATTAATTGCTTTCGTCAATATCTAATGATAAATGACTTTTTACTTCAGGGAAGCGATAAGATATTGTTTCTTATAAACAAATATCAATAAACAAAATGGCCTCGAGGTTTAGGCGCGCGGTCGAGAATCTCGGCGGTCGCGGGTTCAAACCCCAGGCACACACCTCTGACTTTTCGAAGTTATGTGTGTATTCAAATTGAATTATCACTTGCTTTAACGGTGAAGGAAAACATCGTGATGACACCTGCACACCTAAAAGTTCTTAGGAATTTCTTAGGTGTGTAGTCCGCCAACCCGCACTAAGCCAGCGTGGTGGACTATGGCCTGGACCCTCTCAATGGTAGAGGAGACCCGTGCTCAGCAGTGGGCGTATAGGGGTTGATGAAGATGAAGAAAAATAAACAAAAACAGTTGGCTTAATGATTTTTTTTGTTTTGCCATGTACAGTCATAGAAATGACATGTTTTTAACCGACTTCAAAAAATTTGATAATTATGTCTCAGTGCGATCACATGATATTCTACATATAATGTAGAATTATTTTTATCTTTATTCTAATGAGGTTTTAAATAATTGTTTGTACACAAACATAAGCATATAAACCTTCGAGTAATTTTTAAATCGTATGTTTCCATTTGTTTTTCATATAGAAAATGTTTGATTTATTTTTTATATCAATGCGGTATAATTATCGTGGTTGTATGAATGGGCATCATGCCGCAATACCATCTGACTGTAGCCAAGTGCTACTACTGTAATAGTTATTCGATTATAAACATTTTCTAGCACAATTTGCAAAATATTCGACAATGCACGCGTGATTCTGACAGTTTGACATAAACTCATTTAAACTTTTACCCTCCAAATATCCTCGTCGACATAAAAAGTTTAATACATGCAAAATCTTTCTAACGTAAATTGGGATGTTCAACGTACAGTCTGTTTGACAAGAGCGTGTACGGCAAAACTTTTTTTTAGGTACCGCTAGAAGCTTGGTTGTAAATTTGGCAGGTAGCTAGCCCCTTCCCCTCAGATGCTTTGTGTATAGAGTTTCAGTTGTCGTTCGATCTTTGTCAGAGGAGGACGCATTTCGTCATGAGTGCTACGTACGCATCACGTTATGAAGCAGTGTTCTTGTGTTTGCATCCAAAAGGACCCAAAATGTCATACGCAGCCGCTGCAAAATACATGAAAAAGTCAAAGACATTTGTTAGTAAGTGGGTGAAACGCTATTCTGAAGTAAAAAATGTCGACGATCTGCCTAATCGTGGCTCTACGCAAAAAACAACGAAAAAGGAGGACAAAATGATTTTACGGGTATTCGAGAAGAATTCTCGCCTATCGCTACGTGGTGGTCAAGCGGTTTTGCTTAAAAAAGGCCTTAATGTGTCATGTGATACTATAAGAAGACGTTTACTGGCTCATGATGTAAAATTTCGTAGCATAATAAAGAAACCGCTACTGTCGGAAAATCATGTTAAAAAGAGACTCACTTGGGCGCAGGAACATTTGGACCGGGATTGGGACAATGTAATTTTTTCGGACGAAGCTTCTTTTTGGGCACGTTCTTCTATCACTCATACCTGGTGTACCCACGCCAATAAATTCATCCAGCGGACCGTTAAACATCCGGTGAAGGTGCACGTTTGGGGTTGTTTTTCAAAACAGGGATTTGGTACCTTGCACATATTTACAGGTAATTTAAATGCAGCTAAAATGGTCAAAATATATCAAATGGCTTTATTACCATCTGCTCAAAAGTGGTTTAAAAGGAAAAACATATATTGGCTATTGCAAGAAGACAATGACCCGAAACATCGGAGTCGTCTTTGTACAGCGTGGAAACAAGAGAATGACGTTGAAGTACTAGATTGGCCATCACAGTCGCCGGATGCAAATCCAATAGAAAATGTTTGGGCACTCATGAAGTTGAAGCTTCGAGGAAAGAAAATCTGGACTTTAAAACGATTAGTTCGTGAAATTAGACTTATTTGGAGGTCTTTGTCCCTGGATTATGCAATAAAATTAGTAGAAAGTATGCCTCGAAGACTCCAGTCAATTATTGATAATGGAGGCGACTGGACAAGTTATTAATAATAAAGCATCATTGTCTATATCATGTATAATGAGTGTATTTTTTTTCTATTTTTTATCCCAATTCATTCCCGAGTTTTGCCGTACACGCTCTTGTCAAACAGACTGTACTTTGTTAAATATTAGTTAAGGACGTGAGCGAAAGACAAATATTCTTGATTCTTGTGTTTAAGCCCCACCTTTATCCCCACTAACTTTATTAGGTCAGCACGATACTAGACGCATGTTGCTTGAAAGTATTAACGGCTTTCAGATTTGGAGGTGCGGTCGAGAATCTAGGCGGTCGTACGTTTAAACCCCAGGCACTCACCTTGGACTTATCGAGGTTATATAATGCTTAAGAAAAACATTGTGAGAGGACTACCACACCTGAAAGTCGTTAGCCAACATGCTTTAAGCTATCATGGTGGACTACGACCTAAGTCAGTTGTAAAGAAGGCCCGTGTCCAGCAATGGGGTGTATAGGGGCTGATAATGATACTACACTCGATGATGTACTCCTGTATCGATTATGAAATGAAGCATCATTGCCGGCTTAGCCGAACGCACATAGGCTGATCCATCTGATTTCCGCAGCAAATACCAAATGCGTTCTCAAATATCCAATCGTTCAACCGCAAACTGAAAACCAAATTCAAACGTAACGGCACCACGAGCCGTGTTCATTTAATGAAAACGCATTTACCATTACGTTGATGAGGATATTAACGTGTGATGGGAGACGTTTCATGTGTCTCCCTTTAGTACCGATCGCGTTCATTACACAGCAACTGTGGCCCACCGGTTGATATATTGCTCTCATTGTCGCGAACTAACAACAGTCCATTCTGGCTAACGGCCCGCTTTAGTGACCTCATACGTCCGGGCAGGCCTGATATACCATTGTAACATAGAATCATAAAAGCAGAGGCTCGGCAAACGTTGCTTAATGAATTTTTAAAGGAAGTGCCGCGAGCCTTTGTACCGGCCTCGGTGTAAGAATGCAGTCTGTTAACACTGACTTGAGAAAGCGCGCTAATGAGTTTTTTCGGACACTGATCTAGATGTTTCGCGTCTCCGCTAATTGCACATTTAAGTTATAGTTTCCTTAACGCAGTGTCTTTTGTAATTCCTTTTGTGTCTTCAAACATTTCTGTTACAGATGTAGCGATGGTTATTTACAGAACCTCGCGTCTACAGAAATTCTTAACAATGTTGCAGAAGGTGACAAATATTCCCTCCATTAAAAATGTCTTCTAAATTGTGACGAAGTTTCTTTTTTCTGAATGAACTGTGGCTTACCTCGCAGACGGCCTTTATAGTGCAAAAGGACAGTCGAGCTCTCAAGAACGCCGGGAGTTAAATTGCGAAGTCTTAAAAGGGCTGCCTCAAAGGATTGGACATAAGTGCCACAACGATGGCAGTGTCGACCAAATTATACATTTCACAAAGCTATAGCCCCAAATTAAATAATATTGTTGAAAATAATGGTCCAGTCCGTTTAATTCACAGATGAGTCGGGCGCAACGGATTATTTCATTAACGTTTCATTAATAATTTGATGCAAACATTCGCTCAGGATTTTATTTAAATGAACAACTGAAATATTAAATGAAGCGATCAATACGCCCAAACATTTTACCTTGCGTAATATTCGTATGGTTATCTCCATGTCATTTCATTAATTCTTAATGAGCAAAGAATTTAATAGGTGAAACTTTATTGCAAAGTAATTTTCATCCATTTTGCTTTTATACAAATTGAATTTATAATAACTATATCATGTAGCCGTGCTGCATTTTAAAGACCTACTTTGTTTTAAGCTAATATGTTTATGCCTCAATTCAGTTATGAGAAGTACAAAAACAATACAATTTATGTTCTATCTAATCAACATTACACTGTTACCAAGTGAATGTATAAACCTAATATGTCATGTAGATATAACGTCGTCTTTTCTTTATAATAAACATTTATAAGACCTGTTATTCTACAACTACTTAAACGTGATCGATGTCCTACATACCTACTAATATTACTGAGGCTGCTAACGATTCTGCACGTGGTAAAGCGATAAGTGAGACGCCATTGCGCTGTACGGAAATATTGACATTAACTGGCTATTAGCCAAAGACGCATCCAGTCGACGAGATAATTCAACAAGGCCAGCAGTACTGTATCGTGAATCTACAGCTTTGTCGATAGACCTACCTATAAGGATTGAGAGCTTCATACGATCCGTCTGCTTTGAACATAAAAGGCAAAGAGCACTTCAACTTTATGGATGATGAAGTGTTATCTAAGTTATTTTTGCCTAGATGTACTTAAATCTAATACTGATAGCAGATTATTTTCTAAAATTAGATTTTAGAATCAAATAAAACTCTAATTGAATTTCCTTATATTGGATGTAAACAAAAAGTAGGTACTCAGCACATGAAATATTATAATGATACAATAGGTAAAACAAGAAATAGCGGGATTTCGAATGAGCTTCTCAGAATTTCAGTTTTGTTACAAACCTCAACTGCAAATGAGCTCATATCGGTTTTCTGATTCATAAGATCTCATCGTTTAGTCAACTTATTCATTCTGCAGTCTAAGCTATGCATATAGAAAGAAAATTTTTAGCAAGTAGGTATCTATAAATACACTTCGCTTTTGAACGTCAAATTGCCCTCAAATTTTAAAATGACTATATTATCATCCACAATTTTTTTTAAAATACGTAAAGTTGATAAATACTCTTCAGATTACTTTTGAGTTCTTATTATTAACTAAATGTTTTTAGCGTAGAAAGCATCTCAGAAGACTTTTATGATTAGCTAATATTTTCTCGGCAATACTATATTTTTATAATACCGTTCTTGCCGACCACCGTTATTTCTTTTCTATTTTATCGCTCAGTACCTTTAAAAACATATTGTGATTTTACGAGCGGTAAAGAAATCGGTTAATGCTAGCGTAATATTACTTCTATCGAGTCTTTAGTACCTACTGATGATCTTTGAACAACTTGATCCCAGAACGAAAACAACAGCTATCCGTGGAACTTTCGTTTGACTTGTACATTAAACGGGCAAATTTCGTCCCAACTTAGTATCATGTTGAAATTGAGTAATTATGAATGAAAATTTTATAATTTAATGGACTCACGGAAACTTCTAAATTAAACATCCAAGCGCTTGTGCTGAGAGTCTTCAAGGTTTCGTGTTTCTATTCAAATAAGTCAGATCTGGCTTTTGTATCTCTTACATATTTATAATCTTGTATCAAAGTTACACTATTTGCATTTGGATGAAGCTTAGTCAAGTGTAATATATGATGTAATTCTTTTATACAATGAGAATGTTTTGCTACACAATGATGTTGGCGATGTACGATGTTCTTGATGAAAAATTTGAACAATATTGTAAATAGTAGTTATCTGTATATTTATATACACATATAGATATACATGCATACACACATACATTCATAACCCCTGGCGGGTATTCTCCGAAATCAATACATATATATATATATATATATATATATATATATATATATATATATATATATATATATATATATATATATATATATATATATATATATATATATATATATATATACGAGGTGTGTTCAAAAAGTATCGCGAATTTTGAATTTCGCGGGTTACCTCGTATCGAATTTCGATTTTTTTTGTGGCGTTATGTTGGTACTCATGTCTCTCACTTATGCCAACAAGCTCGGCCATTTTGAATGTTCACTTATATCTCATTCACGATAAGTTGATTCTTTTGGCATATCGACTAATGATGGGAAACAGAACATATCGAGTAGTTCAAAAATATTGCGTTTTAAAATACTGCATTATTTGTGAAATTCTTTATTACTTTCGACATGTAAAACATTATGTAGATAAGCGATGGTGGGTCAAAGTTCATAATAAGTACCTATTTAATATAACAGGGTTATTTTTAGACCTCCCGCCAAATTTTAATAGGTGTTTTAGGCCACGAAAGTAAACAACTTCCCCAAAGAAACACGGGTCGAAAAGTGGAAAAAAAATTAGGCCTTCTACACGAAATCGACCATGTGAGCAGTTTTCTATGGGAGAGTCGAATTATTTATCACGTTTCGATCCATGTTTCTTTGGAAAAGTTGTTTAGTTTCATGGTCTAAACCACCTATTTTAAGTTGACAGGAGGTCCAAAAATAACGCAGTATGTAAAAATAAAGATTAAAAAATAAAATAGTTTTATATTTAAAACAATTTTTATTAAGAAAAAGGAGCACAGCCATGGTCATCATAGTGTTCAATAAAATAATCGACGTGAAGATCGATATGAACGATGTTACGTCCCTTTCCGTCCGACCGATGTAACATTATACAAACGTCAATTAGTTTCAGTATTCCTATTTTATTTTTACTTTGAAGCAATAAAGTCTCAAAATTTTCGGATAACGCTTATATCTTTAGAGACTTTTGTGTTGTATGTATTTTTTTATATTTATCAAATCATTAAAATAATAAAATAATACGTTTTTTATTTCAAAGTCATGTCTCAGAAAAATTGACATCTGCCAAAAGAATCAACTTATCGTGAATGAGGTATAATTGTTGACAGCTGCTTTGCTTGCACGTGTTTTGGATCGTCTTCGATTTTTACCTATTCAAAAAAATGGATCAAAGAACCTGTATCAAATTTTGTGTGAAAAACGAAATTAAGTGCGTGGATGCATTCCGAATGTTGACTGTGGCATACGGAGAAGCTACCTTGGACCGAAGCAACGTTTATCGGTGGTACAAAATGTTCTCAGAAGGCCGAGAAGATGTGAACGACGAAGAGCGTGCCGGACGCCCAAGCACTTCAACAACAGACGAAAAAATTGATGAAGTGGAGAAAATGGTATTGGCCAATCGTCGAATCACCGTTAGAGAAGTTGCTGAGGACCTAAACATATCGATTGGCTCGTGCCATTCGATTTTTATCAATGATTTGGGCATGACACGGGTCGCCGCGAAATTCGTACCAAAACATCGTTGCTTGTGCGCGACTTTTTGGCCAAAAACAACACACTAATGATGCCGCAGCCACCGTATTCCCCAGATCTGGCCCCCTGTGACTTTTTCTTGTTTAAAGGACGACGTTACGCTACGCTTGACGAGATAAAGACAGCATCGAAGGAGGAGCTGAACAAGATAAAAAAAAATGATTTTTTGAAGTGCTTCGAAGATTGGAAAAACCGTTGGCACAAGTGCATAATATCTCATGGGGATTACTTTGAAGGGGACAAAATAGATATTCATGAATAAATAAATAATTTTTGAAAAAACACAAAATTCGCGATACTTTTTGAACACACCTCGTATATCAATACCATACAATGAGGGCGAGGTTACTCCCATTTTCTGGGAGTATATCTAGATTCCGTGCTGTTATTGAGAATATTTGTATTGACAAACCCAATTACAAATTGTTTGATCGCGGAATCGAACCCGGGTCCTCTAGATAGCACGTCATAAACTTGCGCGGCAAGGCCACAAGGTAGTCACATACACCTACCATCTTAAATTCTTTATCACTTTCTCTTCCCATTCTATGACATTACTACCCCACCCATGCCAATGAAACGATTTAAATTCATTTTAGCAGAGAAAAAGACGGGACGCCAAAGACTTGTTTACACTACTTATGTCCGGGAAAATGTTAAAATTTCTAAGAGTCTTAGAAACTGAACAAATACGACCACCATTTTAATACTCACACATTTTTCAATTCTCTCTTGACCCAATTCTGAGCGCTACGCAAATAAAGTTGCGGGGTAAGCTACTACAAAAACAATTGTTTTCTATTTTAAGTCACGTGTGTTTTACGAAAGTTACGGGTTAATTTTGTACGTATTATAGTATTTTATGTTGGTATATATCATATAATGTTGGTATGTATATTTATATATTTACTATATGACATTTATATATCTTATTTGATGCTTCCCTTTACCAAATTGTATTGGTTAGTGTATGTATTTATTTATTTTTATATGTAATTTTATTTGCACACCTGCTGTGTATAATTTCTGCACCATCTAAGGTTTGACTGGTAGAGAATGTTTCAAGCATTAAGTCCACCTTTACAATTTTGATATTGTATTAAGTGTAAATAAATAAATAAATATACCTCATGGTCGCGTAGCTCTCAAAAGAGTTGTAATTCACCTCCAGTTTACATTTCATCGCATAACAAGACATCTGCAAATAGAAATCCGTCAGACTTATTTACCCATATAATTCTCGTTGTATGTGCGTAAATCATAAAAATTGTTATTCTGACGCGTAGTAAAACAAGTTTATGATCCATTTTGTTTATGAATTACATTCGTGGAAGATGTTAAACATCATGTGACATGAAATATTTTATCTTTACTTTCACGTAATCGTTATCTTTAATCTCTATCGTTAACTAAATATTTTCGTATCATTTCCTAATAAATCTTAAAATAGATTTGCATTTTGAATGTAAATAAATTAAAGAGACGTTGTAAAATTTGTAAAAATGTTTTCTGAATACGAATGGTTTTGTGTTGTTCATACCTAAAATTGTTCTTTTTTTCGTGTAGACAAATTAGAATGTGAGAAGATAGTTACTAAAGGTGAAACAAATTTATCATAGTAATCTATTTTAGTCATTTCGGTCGAAGTTGTGCATAACTCAGCCTATCGCCGTCTACTGCTGAACGTAGGCCTCCCCAAGATAGCGCCAACCATCCCGGTCCTGAGCGGGCCTCATCCATCCGCCACCCGCCACCTTTTTCAAGTCGTCGGTCCATCGTGCTACAAGACGTCCCACGCTACGTCTGCCTAAGCGCGGTCTCCACTCCAACACATAACATTCTCATAAATAGTACATAAGGGTAGGAAAATAATCGTAAGATTTATCCATTTATCACAAAATACAAACAGAGCTGTTCCGAACTACCAGATAGTAAAGCATTGTCGTAGTCAAAAATGGCAAAAATATTAACGATAACAGAAACAAAAAATATATTTCAGAAAAAGAAACACTACTGACACTTTTGAAAGCAATGAAAACAGTCCACGTATAATTAAAAAGCGAAATGAACGTTGACTTTCATATAAATCTGGTGGAACCCTTTTGAAAGATGATCTTGACATGATTGTGAATTCGGCTGTGACAAGAGGGAAACATGTGGTCGATTGAATCATTGCGGGCGCCGATGTTAAACAATTAATGATCCGTGTTGGAAATCAGAATTGTTTTTCATATGTTCAACTTTGCGGTTATGGTGTATCTAGCTTTTTCTACAGTTGAAATATGGTACAGAACTGTTTTCTGTAGACTATTCTCTTTCAATGATATCCTGGCTCCTGTAGTCTCTGGGTCGTATGTTGGTTTGTGGTTGTATGGAAGAATTTTCATATCTATAAAACTAAACTCTTAGAATATGTTCAGGTGTTCTCATGATGTTTTTTGGGATTCATAAATTCTGGTAAAATTTATTAAGAATATTTATACAATATAGAACATGCGACTACTCCTCAATACTATCGTATGTTTCAAGACTTTTTAATTGCTTGCTTGCTAAAAGGTAATGGTTAAATGACATTAATTCGTATGTGTTGCCAAAACCGTACAGCTTTGACGAAACCTGCCTACCCGTACGTGTAAATACTGGAAGAAAATTTCAGCTTTGAGTTTAAGATTCTAGAAGGCCTTTTTGCAGACTCGCGATCACATAAAGGCGCCTTTGAGCTAATTACTTCCAGTTTTTTCACCTGCTTTGCCCGATAACCAAGAAAAACATGGCTGAAAAAACTAAGGTTTCTCAGAAAGTACTAAAATACCACTTGAAACAGTTTTATTGTAAAGTATGTTGCCGAGGGCAACACTACATTTATTTCCTTTTCTTTCCCTAAATGTAATTGACGCAGAGACAAAGTAATTTATGCTTTAATCAATAAATACATAAGGACAAAAGTTCTACAACATACATACGTTCACGTCTGTATTCCCTGAAGGTGCATTTCGCTCATTATATTTCCTTCCTAGATAATAGTGGGAAAACCTATTCCCTTTTTTCGGGCACAATTCCGAACTCTGAAGTACCTATTGCTGAGAATATTCTAATGGAAGAACCCAATACCACTTTGCCGAACCTGAGAATCGAACCCTCGACCTCTAGATGGCATAGAACATACTTTAACCGCGAGAAAACAACTCATATTATAGTATACTATGCCATTATCCCAATGTTTTATTTAAAATTAATTAACATTCAAATTTTCTGCACACGATTGACCTTATTTAACACAACTCGTAATTCAGTTTGGAATTACAAAGCCTAGATTACATTGTATCTTACTTGATTATCATATAAATTGCATTATGAATAAGTAATAGGCATATTGTATTGTTTAATACAAAGCAATTGGACATGAAGTGAGAGCATAATCCTCTGAGAGTTTGTTATGAATGTTCAAAATGAATACAAAAGTTACTTTGGAATATTTAACCGCTGTATTGTCGCTTTATTGTATGCTTCAAGTAATTTATTTACTTTGAGCCGTTTACGTTGACGTGTAAAATTTAATTACTAAACTGAAATTGTATGGAATGTTAGCGCTAACATACATACATAGATACATAAGCATATGTGTAGTGACGTAGAACAGTGTACATTGCGTAGTTAGCTTGAAACGGACTCTGAATGTTTGTGTGGTCGGTAAACAGTTGTTTGGGACTGGGTGTCGTGTCTGAAGTGTTTCTCTGACCAAAGAGTTACTGATGCTCACAATACGTGTATGTTAGTGTAAGGCCACAGCTATCTGCTTGACTATTTGTTTTATATTAGTACGTAGGTACTCATTCAAAGTATGACAAAATAGGTAAAATGATGTTATAGGAAGTTAGGGCGTTTTATTATGTTAATCTTTTTTTAAATATGGTTGTAGTAAGCTACAACATCTTTGTACTTCGAACGCCAAACTTAAATAGTTCATCCCCGAGCTCCCTTCAAGCAAGGTTTTAAGATCTTCGCTCTCAGCCCACTACCATCACAGCTTGTATACTTAAATAACTTAGAATTAGTACGCACTCAATTCCTACTGTGAAGATTAAAAATTTATTCACCAAGAGTCCGTAAACTTTACGATCCGTAGCCGAAAGGTTTCGTAATACCGTCTAATAAAGCCCAGTAAATACACCCACAAAAAACGTCACGGCTTAATAAACCACGCCGTAACAAACTTATCTAAACAATTTTCAACGATACCCAATCTCGCCCTACCTGTACCCTTATAAATTGAGCGAACCCTTTAATTCAAGGAGGCAAGCGAATAATACCAGTAGGTTTAGTTAGCGTCCACAATTTAACGTAGCCAGAGTAGTGTGAGGTAATGGGATCGTAAAAATCGTGTGAACGCCGCCAATCAGAGGTGAGATTAGAAGTGGGCCGAACTGCCGACACACTCCGAAACGGGAGACGCGTTCCCGAGAATGACGATAAAACGACTCAACAATTTATATGAAAGAAACGGTGAAATGTTCGATGAAATCTTAGATTAGCTTTACCTTTACCTTTGGAATAGAATGTTTGGTGTAGATACATGATATATGTACATATGTATGAATCAAAAAAATCTTTTTTACGAATACTATTGAGTATAAAGAATAGTCTAAAGTAGTTCATGGTCCTTATTACGTGTTTCTCATCTCAGTTTCAAATAAACGTAATTTCAGCGATCATGTAAATGATGCATAAATATTGATGGCAAATAAGTTAATAACTTTACCATACGAATTGATCGTTTCACTGAACGCGCGAAATCAAACATTTACTGCGAATAATTAATGTTACTCATTAAAAGTAATGTCTTAATTATACGCATTCAATTATTATCGTATTATAATATTATCTGACGCCTGAATGCCGCGAGAAGTTGGTCAGAGGTTTTGTTTTTCATCCGTGTTTTACTATTTAAGACCCATGTAAAAGGGGGCGATCCGTCGTTTAAGGCACATATCCAACTTTGTGCCGTAAATGCGAATTTATTGACCGAAAATTCAACTCACGCTCCAACCAATTCTAGATGGAAACCCACAACCTCTAAATTCCACGTCAGTCGTTTAAACCGCAAAAGTAACGTAGGATTGTCTTATTTTAAAATCAAATTTCAGCGCGCTCACTCGATTGAGCCATTGAAATAACGTCTTAAATAGCACAAAAAGTTTAAGCTTTTAAACTATCCAATTTAAAAGACACATGAGACAAAATATTTTTCATTTTTTGATTATTTATCCCGTTTTGAAATAACGTATCAATTAATTATTATTTGTTCATTTTTAAATTTTCGTAGCACACCAGTAAGTAACGCAAAAAACGTTCCTAAAAATAACCATCGATAGTTTTGCAAAGCGTAATGTAAATCAAAATAGCAACGTTGCTGACGTAATCTGTCAACAACACATGATGCCATGAAATATTTTTCGCTTTACATTGCGGCAATAGTATTCGTAAAAAACTTGGATTCCCTTCTGTGTATGTTATGTTCACCATCTGTAAACTAAATTCTAATAAAAACTTTTTCGCCAAGTCTAAATTAAGGGAAAACTACATTTTAGGAAACATTAAAAAATCTGCGATTTTATCGTCTATAAAACGCAGCCCGCGCCTTAACTCCCTTTTTCCGAGCATTTATTATGACAGCCCAGTGAAGGATTTAGGTCTGACACGGCCAGTGATAAAAACTCCTTGCTTCCGAATGGATTACAGTTACAACCGTTTTAATTTTTTTGTTTATTTAAATTCGCCTTGAAATGGATTACACGAAGTTAAGCTTATTGTTTTGACTCTTAGAATTAATTACTTCCGCCACAAAGTTACCATGAATTGCTTTGAATTAATGTCGTTCTCGGAAATTGTATGTTTTATGGGCTTAAGAATGGTGTATCAACTTGATTTTATGGGGTTCTGATAATTTACATCGTTAATGTTATCTGAACTATTCTTAAAAATAATATTATACATGTACTATGCAATAAGATCGAAGTATGAGAGCAGAGATTAGCTGCAGTTGGTTAAAAATCCTACGATCATGGTCATCTTGAAGCAACTGGCGTTAACACACAACACTGAACGCACTTCCCCTAATTACATTATTAATAATTTATCTTTACAAACTCTTTTAAATCTACTTTATTTACAAAGAAATTAACGTCATTTTACAAATCTTTTAATATGACGTAGACAAGTGAGTTTTGGTCAGTCCTGAAAGTCGCTTATTTTTCGTTGGTGTATTTTTACAAATATTGGATTTTTATACCAGTCAAATACAATATCGATCTATTTAATCACTTCTATGAAATGTAGCCGTATTACTTCAGCCTTAGTCATTTCAGAACTCTAAGAATCATCGGATATGATCACACGTTTACCAAAATTCTGGGACGAGTAATAACACGGGTTTCGCTGTAACCTCTTCTATAACATGCCGTGCGACGTGTAGAGGCGCTGATTATGTAGCTATCAAGTTAGATTGGTTGACGTCCATAATAGATCTGATATATTTTGTAATTAATATGATATTCGGGATTTAGGTGACACTGATTTGAAAACTATTGATGTCACTGAGGAAAGTGTCTAGGATTTATAATTAATCTTTGCTGACAACTTGTCTTAAATCGTTTCATGTTTAACCATTACTATATCTAAACCTAATTTTATCAATTTCGATTTCAATTTCCTACTTAACCGTGCAATGGATCGCATGAAATACTTGCCTCATTATTTTTAAATTACCTTTAACCCTTTAATTTGAAATAATGACAACGCTGTAACAAATTTTTAAAATTGTTTTTTTCTAGTACATTAATAATTTTAAAGGTAGAATCAATATCAAGAATTCCAGAATACTTTTATAGAAGTAAGCCCCACTAATGATGTTTTTGAAATAAAGAACATGAGAGCTGCGCTGAATAAAGCTCTGAGAACATAGATTCATTATATTGTGAAAATACATACGTCTTATTTGAAAGAACGCGAGCGGCAATTGTTTTCCAAAGAAAAGAATGCTTTTATGCTAAATCTCCCCACTTTTCAATATCGTTGCTGCATTTGACAAGACCTTTCTCAGTGGTCAATGGGGACCGTTTGATATACGACAAGAAAATTATTACATTGTATGTACTATTACATGTATTGTGGACAAAAAACAATTTCAAGCATACGATTGAAGTTGAAAATAAATCTTGTAACAAAAAACATTCAGAGCAATTCGTAGATAGCAAGTTTTATCTTTCGAGAATTTTCCAACAACAAACATGCTTTAAAACATAGTCGAGAAGCAATATAAGCAAGACACGATACAATATCTTATCCCATGCACTCACGTTTCTTCAAATCTATCAAGAAATTGTCTGTATCGATACAATGTGTGTTGACCGGATCTGAGATCTCTGCTCTCGTAAAAGTCGTGTAGCCATTTGCCTTAACATAAAGCATTCACCGACGTTTACTTGGAATGTAAATATTTGGTTTGCGTCAAAAAGGAGGTTCTACGTGACTTTTTCATGCATGTGGTGTGAAGATTCTCAATAGTTGTGTTATAATGTAGTATGATCTATTCAGAAATGCAACTTTATTTGGATTGATGCGATAGGTACCGTTATATTTGTTGTCGTTGGTAAAAAAAAATAATTAGCAGCAGTGAGAATGATATCACCATCATACATTCGCCCCTCTCCTGGGCACTGGCCTTTTTTACTATTTAGAGGGTTTAGGTCTTTGTCCACCACGCCGGCGTAGTGCCGGTTGGAGACTGACCGATATGCCTAAAATTTATACGTGGGACTAATGAATCTACAATTTTAATTCAATCATATTTCTGGTTAAAGATCTGCTAACGAAGACGTTACTATAAAATAATCAAAACAAAATATAAGCTTTTATTAATGGTTTCAAATGCGAAATGTGAAAAATGTAACGGTTAGAGTGAGTCGGTGTGGAACGCATTTCGAATAATTTGAATAGGTAGAGGGTCGGAACACCGATCTCACTGACTGAGGGTCGACAGTGTCACATAAATAACTATTTTATACGGTATTGCATGTTTACACAAATAGGTTAGGCAAGGTTTGGTTCGTGACCAGAATTTGGATTCTTAACGCTTTTTCAGCAATGTTTATTTTAAATTTTTATCAGGATTTTTCATTGTGGTAATTATGTCATAAATTACGGGCCCAAAATTATATATTCAGTTTTGCATCCTCAAAGGTGTGTTGCCGTTCTTGTTGGATTTTCTATACCCAGTATTGCTAGTAAGAAAATGAAATCAATGCAGATTGCTTTAGTGCTCGGCATGCACTTATTACGCCGGATCATCGATATCTGCCAATAACACTGAGTGAGATTATATTTTAAAATATATCACATAGGCAAAAAACGTTAATCAAATACAATTATTGTCAAAATATAATGTTATAATTTAAAACATAAAGATTTCCAAAAATAAATTGTTACGGCACAATGTTGAAAAACATTGTCACCAAAAGATGTCCAACTTGCTTCAGAAAATTACTTCAGCATTTCACCAAATTTTATTCTATAGAAAAAATTCAGACCTTTTCTGCGACAAAAAGTTGAACGCTTTCGAATTTTTAGTATTCAGTGCTGAGTAATTAATTCGCGTCAAGTTAATCTCGTGGAAAAAGGAAGAAATTCTCCGATAAGAATTATAATATATTTTAATAATTGATACAGGTTTAATACCAAGAAGTTGGAATTGTGTGGTCATTTTCGAGAATGCTTTATTTATTTAATTGGCAATCATTTCTTAAAATAAGTTAATCTAGGTAGGACGTTTTTATTTTATATGTTCGAATATATCTTTCAAACTTTTTATGACCTATTTTTAGTAATTTTTGTGTAATTGAAATACCTTAATAACTTGCCTTTATGTGAGACATTATAACCAACCCTTTCAATATAAGTACTATGTCATTATTATACACACTTTTAATAATACCTACTATAATAAATTAAGCTTTCTGAAATATAAAAACGTGCGTAAAAATCATAAGAACCTTTAAGCCTGGCAACCTTATTTTTAACGACTGTCTTTTGTTAATGATTTTTAAATTTCAGAATACGCACCTCCGATAAACCTTTACCACCTTAAACCTTTTCTCACAGCATTCATCAAGTCAAAGTCTTCTTAATTCCCTGACTATTATCCCCAGTACCAGAAAAATTGTTGGAAATCAGAATTTATCCTTGAGATTCGTATCGCACCCCCTTTATAGTATTTTCTGTAGGGGAATAAATTTATTGGCTGGCTTAAGAATAGAACGTCCCTCCTACTTATCCCGAGGCGGTCACCTTGGTAATACCGAGCTCGGTTGAATACAAACCGCTATAGAGTTTGATAAATAGAAGATTTTCATACGAGTTTTGTTGAGTATACTTGAACTTACCGACGCTATTGTGTGCAATGGTAAACAGTTTAAAGAAAACAATTGACGACCATATTGTACCTATTTTTGTATCTTAACAATTTTGGTTACAGGAAAATCTCGGGTTATTTGTATATAAAAATAGGAAATACGATTTCATAAACGAATGAATATAAAAATAAGCATCTTTGTGTGTTTCTCACCAATTAATTTTCCTATTTTACTATTAGCCATAAGTTTTTAAAGTCAAAATTATTCAAAAGCTATGATTGTATAAGTATTTTTGAACAAACAAGTGTAAAACGTGTAAAGAATCCATATATTCTTAAACAGATCACCTAAAACTCCTTCTTTTAATGATGAATAATTAATCTATGAAATACAATAATCCATTCAGAACTTTAGATTCACCATCTTCGAGCAACACAAGCTTTTATATTACGCAAAAGGCAGCCAACTTCACTCAGCAGTATCTCTGATATTCTATGCTAATTGGCTTGTATCTATAACTGACGTTGACTCAAACTTCGTTCCGCTGAAAAAACAACATTAATTACTGAGTATCTATTCGTAAAACAAATTTAAAGTTGCCAAAGCCAAACATCGGTACAACTCTTTCATCTCGGGTAATGAGAAAGGAATACTATGAGAAAAAGTCCAAAAGAAATTTGTTGAGCAGTCGTTAATTTGTTCCTGACACGACAGCTGATGGGTTTGAAGTCGCTGACTACTGTTTCGTTTCTATCTCCCCTCGTATCTATTTACGTCACCTTTTAATCCTTTTTAGGATCACTGTACAATTTACGAGATATTGCTTGTGTAATAAATTTAGGATTCAGCACGGTATTATCTTTATCTACTCGTCAATATTCTGTCTTCGATATTAAAAATCATATTAATTTTACGGCAGCATTCAAAATTTATTATGTTTTTTTTTTAACTCAAATGCTAATTTATCACAATATTCATATGATGTCAAAATTGAATTCGACACATAAACTATGTAAAACTTTACTTTTTTTCATAATATTCCAATGTCTACAAGGTTTAACCTTAATTCCAAATTATGTAGTTATACAATTAAACAATCCTCTTTTTGTTCAGAGTTTAAAAAAAATAACAGTTTTTTTAATAAACGCAATAAGTAAATATAATGCAAATAAATAATTCGCCTATTTGTGTTTTCTCCAATATTGGTATATACGAGTATTGACCTTTTTGGCATGATAAAAAATACAACTTGCACGTACGAATATATCCGTTTTCATACGCAATTAAACAGCTCTGCATAACGATACTGAAAAATAAACAATATTTCAGCCATGTTTAAAGTATTTCGTTCGATTTCAATTCAATATAAATTCCAATTACATGTTTTAATTAACTTCCGACTATGTTCCAATCATTTATATAAGATCTCATTTTTACAACGAAAGTGTAACTTTATAATTATTATCAATATAAAATCATAAACATAAAATAAATATTTCAAACAGCCAATTTAATGTAAGGCTCTGTTCTTCACTTTCTAGAGTATATTTCGTTGGTAATAAATCAAAATACATCAAGACCTGTCTATTTGTAAATCTATAAAGTCGATATCCCAAAGGAGCGGAGCCTTCGGGCTTTTGTCGTTTATCAAAACATTAATCAATTATCTGAATGGGTACGAAAGGTTTCCATTTCCTATTAAGCTGATGTGCCCAGCATAAATTTCATTACTGCGGCGTCATTTAGCTCTTACTTTAATGAAATATAAAATCTGACACTACCGACGGAATGCTCTCATTTAAATATATACTGTTTATTCTAATTGTTTTTGTATAAAATTCCGATTTTCCCTGGAATTCAGTATTAATGTGAACGGCTGTTATTTTCTATTCTAACTCTCCGCGAAGTTACATGTGATAATTTTAATAAATAATTCCAAATGTTAGTCATTAAAAATAAGAGTACAAAACAGAAATAAACAATTAAGCGGTATGTAGGGCCTAAACTAAAAAAATATCTATTGTGCTAAACCAATATTAATACGGAGGCAGAGTCACAGAAAGCCACAACACGTGTTTTTGATTAGGATATTATCTTCTCTTTATAGAAAATTGCAGCCCTCATTACCACTCAGCCAAGAAATCTTGTTAACTACCCACCCATTGCAACTAGGTTAACTTAATAATTAAAAGAATGAAGTAAGAACGATGACCTCAATTTGTAAGTCTCAGTTATTATGTCAGGCATGCCGTCAAGTATAAGGCACGTACTCCACGGATTTTTTCGATAGTGTGTCATGCAATGTTCTTGTACTTAAAAAACGCCGAGTAAGTGAGCCAGCGATGGAACGCGCTCAAAATCTTGCTTGAAATTCGTACGGCTCGAGCATCTCTTTACCCTCGACCTGCATGTTTTTTTCTTCAATATACACGCCAGAATGAGCTCCAAAAAACAAGACATTCTTCTCACTTTATTTTTGCTTACAAGTCGTTCTTATTTCTTCGCAGTTCGAAGAAATGAGTGTTATATTTCTTTTAATCTTTGGTATTTTTGAAAGTCGTTGAATTTGTTTATTAAAAACCTTAACCTTAATATTAGGTTAAGGATAAACATGAAACACGGAAATAACATTTTTTTTATATATACGGTAGCGCAAAAACCCATTGTGAAACCTTGAATGAGTCAAATAAAGGCTCTCTTTACTTGAGTTTGTAAAGCAAGGATATAAAGTACAAACAGTCAATACTAAAAATACACTAGTTATCATAAAATATCATAAATTGAATGTCTTAATAACTTAAACATCGTAGTATTTTAAACGTGCGTAATAATAACAAAAACATTTGTTACAGTGGTTAAAATCAATATGCGGCACCAAACAACATCACCGCTGGGCCGTGTTGGTCCCACAGTATCCCTTCGCGACGCTGAGCCCGATTTTGCGGGACCAATAGAAAACGTCACCGTAGCCTTGGGCAGAGAGGCAGTGCTCACCTGCTCGGTTACAGATCTAGGAGACTACAAGGTAAGTCATCGGATAAAGTAAAAGACTCATAAATAACTGAAATCATCCTTTTGATGTCGGTAAGGGCTTATACGAAATCCCAACTCCGCAGTATGCTCAAGTAGACGAAAATCTTAGCTGTATAACGAGACGATTTTCTCCGAGAAATTGTAAGGAAATTTTCTAATTTTGGCCCAGAGTATAGACTTAATTTACTTCGTTTAAAAGTAAATTGTTTTTGTTCTAACATTATTTATACGAGTGAAGTGGGTCGAACGCTGTCTTGCTAAAGTAGAGAAGTCACCTAACATTGTCACGGCCGCGGGGGAAATGTCGATTCTCATAAATCACTAGTTCGGATCGCAGGTTATGTGACTGCGAAAAGATTCACATTTATCGTAACTTTCCTATAACTTTGGCTATAACGTTTGGATGTTTGTTCGGAAGGCCATCATATTTTACAATAATAAATATCACTAATATTAGGTACCTACTTACCTCTGTTATATTATGTCGATTCGATTAATAATATTTCTCCTTTCGTACAAGATGTTATACGTAAAGCAAATTGCATATTCTTTTTAATTATTTTTTTATAATAACAATGGGATACCTACTAGTTGATATTTTTTTACATTAAAAGTCTACCAAATCAATTTCTGAAAACAATTAGTCAACATGGGTCTTATGCCAGCCCATCCTAAACAGTACCCTTAAGTAAAAAAGACCCTAATGACTGCCAAAAATATCCTCGCTCGCACTATTTTTACTGAAACATCTGCCTTATAGCGCTTAACTTAATGTCAGAGATAAACATTACAAAATTCCACGCTTAAGCCAAACACGTTGGGTTGAAGTTGCGTTTTATATTCGCTCCCTAAGATAATAAGCTACCTTTGAAAAGCTTAACGGAGTTTGTCTTCCTTAAGCGTGATTCGGCCTTATCAACCTCGCCTGGCTACCAGCTTTGCCAACTTTAAGGTCACCATAATTATACTTTAAGAGGTTTAAAGTGAACCAGTTTCTTATTTAAAGTTTAATAAAATATGCTCACTTGAATTTTAAGTGGTACTGGTTGAAGTTACAGGAGTTCAAAATTGAGTTTCGCCGTCGCAGTTTTAGCTTTTAGTTATTTAAGATGCTGCATAATTCTTGATTAATATTTTAATGTCATTTTTGTTTTGCAAAACTTTAATACTTTCAAGAATTAGTTTTCTTGTTTACTCCAGACTTATTGGAAGGAGAGTTGCGTGCTTTCATTTTATTCATAATGTCTAAGGATTCTTGATTAACAAGGTATTAGTTTCTCAAAAACAATTGAGCATAACATGCATTGGATTCTTCCATTCATTTAAAAGGTTTTCAAAAGTAAATACACTAAAAATCCATTACCTAAAATTTCACGCCAGAATTTTCATATAAATAATTAATAACCATATCTTTCGCAGCTTTCCCCATCTCGACTTACATATGAATAAATACTTACACGGAAAGCATTTCTTTAAAAATATGATGTATATCCCGTCGAGAACGGACAAAATTAATGATGTATCAACGCGAAACACTTGGAATGAAGTTTATCCGTTTGAATTTTTTATTCATGTGCTTTTTGCGCGGCCGAGTGGTCGGTAAATATCCCTCGTTTATCGGGGATCCATTTAGTGTCCTCAATGACAAACGAGCTTCTTTCGTTTTGGAGGTTATCGATCACCCTTAATGACGCTTAAACAGTGCATTACCTATGGCACCGGTGACTAGTGGAAAGTGTTTTTTCTGCACTAGTTGAGTAACCGATTACTAGTAAAGGTGTAGCTACATAGGGATGGTCAATCAACTTCTGTTAATGGATTAGTATTGCGTTGGGTTTTTATGTTTATTTAAATCTGTATTACGAAAATATTTTGAAGGGAGTGATTGTACCGCATGTGTGATTTAGTTTTTTCATTACGAAATTATTTTTAGAAGCACTGTGTGCAGACTCACAGTTTATGGGACACAAATGCAGAATTCTTAAAACAGGCTCAGCTCCAATTAAAAAAATGACACAGAAATTTATTTTTGCTTACACCTTCGGGAATATAGTCGTTGGTATATTATGTGGAATTACTATTAAAATCGACGGCGTATCTACGTCATAAGTGAACAAAAAGCCGCCCGCAAAATAAAACAAAAAATTAATTCGAGCATTTTTTCATTCAAAATAATTCATAGTCAAACACACACACCGAAGGTAAAAGAGAATAATTAACGAATCTTATTTCTGTAAATGAAGTAATGTAATGGGCCTATTATGTAATTCTAACAACTTTATTACAATTGTTCCCTACAATTATTAGTATTAATTAAAAATATTTGCGTAGACAATAGAATTATTTCTTTTCTGTACAATAATTATGTTATAGTTTTCTTGCTTTAATAAAAAAAATATGAATCTATACACAGTCTACATTACAGTCTCAGCTTTTGTGTTCTAAATTTCAAAGGAATCTGTTTTACGCATTCGATATTAACTTATTATTATTTAAATTTCATTTCCTTTATGTGCTATATATGCATGAGATTTGAATATTCGACTACCCAAGACATTATCTTGTGCCGAAAATATGAATCAGCATTAGTTAAAAAGGTACTGACTTCCAGCCTACATCGCTTAATGGGTAGGCATACGTATTTATCCGGCTTAATCTTGTTTTATAATACCCAATTGTCATTTACGGATTCGATGCTAAATTAAATGTTGGTAATGATAATTTTCTAATAAAAAAAATAACACTTAACCCCGTTCGTGACTCAAAACCGATACACTTTTAAAAAACTAAAATAAACATAGAGAATTAAAATTTACACCACGCTGGAGACGAGCGCAGGTGAATGTCCCGATCCATTACACAGGGTAATATGATATTCTTAACAGATGTGATCTGTTTGTTCAAGTTGCCGTCACATAAAAGATACAATTGTAGTATAGGGGAAAGTTTCACTGACGAATTTCGAGCCAACATTAAATACCAAGATTCACGGTCCACCGTTCTCGGCCCGGTTTTTTTAATCTCACTTAGACATCTCGTGTTATCCAAGTTTTGTCATTTTTTCTCGGCTGTCACGGCGTAGTTTTATTCCGAAACCATTCATCCACACCACTGACTTAGTGCGAATTGCCAAGACGGGAATAAACAAAAAACAAACGGATTTACAAGAGTATCTGTTTCAGAATCAGTAGAATGTTTCCTTTGTGCAATTTCTACAGAACAAATAGATTTAATTTCCAATTTAATTGAAATGGTCTGGACTAGATTCGTTTTCTTTATTGGAATGCTAGCATGACTACACGGCATCTGATGGGAATGGTTGTTTTACACAGCGTCGGTGACGCAAAACCAGCTTGCGCAACGAGAGGCCTCGGGTTCGATTCCCGCACCAAAATTAATGTTTATGTGATCCATGAATATTTGTTTTGAATCTGGGTGCTTTTGCTACCGAATTCTCTTTAATACCCACAACATAAGAATTGTACTTAAATTTAAAATGGGATCAGAACTATGTAGGTATACACAAATGTGACTATTGGTTGTTTTCATACAATAGCGAGTAGCGTTAGTCTGTCATCACTCAGCACAGTAATTTAATAATGCTAGTCTGTTGCAACCACGCTTCGCTTAAGGTTGTTTAGTTATTAAGAGATGGGAGTACGTTAGTTGATTAATAATTCCACAATTTGATGGCACAGCAAAGATCTGCACTATTTAATGCCGCTCTTATTTTAATTTCTTCATGTTGAATTATATTACCAACTAGCTAGAAGGCAAATTATTGTACTGAAGCTAAAATTCACAACGATTTTGAATAAAGAACTTCAAAAATAATTACAAACCGAAACTTGCAAAACCTATTATTCAACACCAAATATTGACATTTTAACAATAACACAAAATAGAATCGACAATGATAACGAAAATCCGTAAGGCATCACTCTTTGTTATGAACAGTAGGTATAACATAAAAAACTTGAACAATATACAGAGACATTCGCTCTAATACAAATGTAGAGTCTAGTTCAATGTAACATGAAACTATGCGAAAACGTCGTATGATTTACGATGATAAAAAAGATAAATTTACGCGTAAAACGTAACAAAGTTACAAATTTTGTCCCCGAGTGCGGAGATAAATCCGTAACTTTCCCCCTCACCTTTTTGTTCGAGTTACTATAACCGGTGAGTAAAGACATGCCTTAATTCCCGTGGGTCGTGTTTCTGACAACGTAACTTTTGTTATAACTATAGCGGTGTGCTAAAACATCAATGCTCTCATAGTGGTAATAAAATACGCAAATCGATTCCCATTAGTGTGGTGTGCCTTGGTTTGTTTAGTATCGATTGTAGAATTTTTTATCGTTGGGTACTAATCTCATATATACACATTTCACATTTCTTAAACATACTAATACTAATACCGTCGTTAGGCAAGCTACTTGAACGCCTTATTGTGCCTCGCTTACTACCAGGCGGACCGAAATTCCACGATAATCAATTCGGTTTTACGATTGGTAAATCAACCGTGGACGCAGCTTTATCGGTTAGAAGAGCGGTTAACAAATCGGAGCATAAGTATGTGTTAGGGATATTTTTAGATATCTCTGGTGCATTCGATAATGCCTGGTGGCCTATGTTACTTCTGAAATTAAAATCTCGTGGTTGCCCAAGGAATATATTTTCTATGATCAACTCTTATTTTATCCATGGATCAACTAAATTGCGCTTAGGTCACCACGCAGTGTCGAAGTCACTGACAATGGGTTGCCCCCAGGGCTCTGTTGTCGGCCCTTACTTATGGAATCTAGGCTTTGATGACTTTCTCGCGATTCCTTTACCACCGTGTTGCTCTTTAATAGGATATGCGGATGACGGACTCTTACTCATACACGCGAATAGTATATCCGGTCTAGAAAAGTTAGCAGACACGTGTCTACGTTTAATTACTCACTGGGGTGAAAGAAACCGTCTCTCGTTCGCTCCCCAAAAATCATTTCACTTGCTGCTGAAAGGCAACTTGAAAACCCCGCCGCGTATAAAATTTAACAACGTCCTTATCAAAAGTAAACAATCGGTTTGTTACCTAGGGCTTGTTCTAGAACGAAATTTCTCTTTTATTGAACATATAAAAAGCGTCGGTGAAAAATCTAAAAACAACTTTTATGCCTTGACGAGGATATCAAAGTCAACCTGGGGTCTGTCGTTTAATACCTTAAAAGTAATTTATGGAGCTACATATTTGGGTTGTATTTGTTACGCTTCTCCTGTGTGGGCCGACAGGGCAACTGTCGGCGCAGTCAGAAGGAAATTGCTCCAGAGTCAGCGTTTGGCGTTGATATTTTTGTGCAAGGCGTACAGAACCGTGAGTACCGAGGCTTTACCTGTTCTTGCGGGTGTGCTTCCAGTCGACCTGGAAGTACAGCGTCGCGCCGCGTTATATTTTACCAACAAGCAAAGTATTGATAGGGATTTCCTTCCATCGCGCGACTTTTCAAAAATAACTCGATTATTTAAACCATACGCCGAGATTTACTCGGAATTAATAGAAGAATGGCAAAACCGATGGAAGCTGTCTGTAAAGGGACGTCATCTCTATCAATATTTTCCGTCGGTTAGCGATCGCTTGGCAAAAACCTGGCTTGAGATTGATCATTACGTGTCGCAATTTCTAACGGGTCACGGCAATTTTCGTAGCAAATTATTCTCATTTAAGTTGGTTGATTCTCCTATGTGCCAATGCTCAGCACATGATTGCGAATATGAACAGTCCGCACATCATATCCTTTGGGAGTGCAATCTTTGGTCGGATGAGCGTAACAGTATGCTCAATAGTATGCATGTAACGTCTGGTGTTGTTTATTATACAGACCTCGTTGAATCTAGGAGGAATTTCCGTGCCTTCCAGCGATTTTGCCATGCCTATTATTGGAAGTCTGTATAACAGTTCGCACGTTAGGTCCAATTTAAGCAATAGTTATTTATCCGTGGTGCGCTAGTTAATTGCGTCAAATTTTTGGTAATTGTAATTGTCTTTCTTTATGTGAGGTTAAACCTCATAGCTCAATATTTTGTCACCCGCTTTGCTGTGGAGGGAAGTGGACAACTCTTTGTTTTTCCAACTCCTCCTTTACATTGCTTTTCTGATTAACTTCGTTGCGGGATTATGACAATTTAGGTCCCCTTAGATTCGCTGAGCTTCATTGCTCGGCGCCAATACTGTGCGTGCCGCTGTTGATCCTGGAATACAGGAGTTGCAGTGGCGGGTGTGTGGTGGGATAGGGCCATACTAATACTGTCTTTTTCTTAACAAATTGGTACCATATCCGTTTTTTTACCTTTTCCAGCTAAGTTTTAAAATCCTTTGTTAAGCAAAAAAGACTATTTCTGTAGAAAAATCTGGATTTTCCAGCTAAAAAAGCATAATCCTGATAACCAACTTCCTAGGCTCTTTCCTATTTCTACACATAATAGGATGACATGCGAGCATGTTTCCGATCCTCCTCAAATGCTTAGTGCCCGATGTTGTTCCAATACTCCCGACTTCCGTATCTGGAGCGAACGTGTGCCCATTCACCCGTCAAATTCATTTGCATTTTGCCGAAGCGTTATCTCATTACGATTTTCCGATTTCTCGCCATGGAATTCTGTAATCATAAGTCGTCTGAGCCGACGCCTCGATACATATTTACGTATCTTTATAAGGTATTGTCATCGGCGTGTTTGCGGAAACTTGCGAATTGTTCGCAAGGCCGACTTACAAATGATGTTGTTTTTCCGATATTTGTAATTCTTGTTTACTACGATTGTTTCGGTCGCCTTCACTACAGTATTTTAGGCACTTAAGTTCCTTTCTGCTAACTTTATTTTATCGATGAATATTGTTTAATATAAATATGTTACAGCATATATTATAGCAAAAAAGGCTGTAGAAATTTGAAACCTTAGTATAGGATAATTGACGCAAGATTGAAGTTAAAATATGTAGGTGTTGCACTCTACTTACTTAGCTAAATATGCAAATCAAGCAGTTAACTCATGTATTTTCTATAAGTAGATACATCGTATATACTTTAATTCCTCTGTCTGTATTTCAAAGACTCTTATAAATGTTATTGTAAGAAATTTCAAGTTCTTCTGTCAAGTTTTTAAGTTGATTCTCGCACACTCTAAACCTCTTGATGTGCACTTTATGCAGGGAAATGAGTAGTTTCATTCAATAATTCGCCTTATAGAATAAGTTTTCAGTTCACGCATCACAAGAGCCAAAAGACTGTACATATATCTCCTATTAAGTATCTACATTTTGATACTAAAATTAGTATAGAAATAATCTATAGAAGAAAATTTCACATTTTTTATTCAATTAAGAAATTACATGTTATAAATTGAAATTGTAATACGGTAAATAGATTCTTATTTCTTAAAATAATCTCGTAATCCTTTTTTCTGTTATTTTTTTATATTTAAAGTTGGAAGCTACCCTTGCCAGTAGCAGATGGGGTAGGTTATGTCGTGTAATCGTCGATTTTCGTGATCACCAAAATAGACAATGTCATTATTCTCTAATGTCTCGTGGGTAAGGGGAGGGCGAGAAACAATTTGTCTCTGTCTTTCAGAGTTTATTTCTATCTCACGCATTGATTATTAACAAACCATTTGTTTCATGGTCATTATTTATCAGTACAAGCTTCTGTATTTACTCTCATAATTTAGCGAATATTTAAGATCCATCACTTTTTGAAAAGACGTCACTTTGTTTTTTTAATTTTTACCAAAAAATGACAATTTTTTGCATTGAAAGGTTGAATTTTTTTAACCATCGAATCTGTGTACGGCGTAGTTACAAAACATATTCTAAGTCGTCGATATAGTAAAGCAGTAAACTTTGGCACAAAACTGCCAGCCAGCTCCATCACATCACAAAATGTAACGTGTCTAGCAAAATCTGCCGACGCATTTAATTTTAACTTAGTATTCCCCAGGAAGAGGAACTTCATAAGTAGCGCACGGATCAACAAATCCGCATCAGCTTTTTTCCTCACAAAGAGATCAGCTGCGCTTGCAAATTCTAGCTCCCGTGAGCTGGCAGCGTTTTCATCATAATTTAAATTTGCCCAAGTACCTATTCAGTTTTATGTACTTTTAGACTTGTTTGGCCACTTGGGGATTTTCACTCTTCAGACCGACATTATTATAATCATTTTGAAGCCAGCGCTTTAAACTAAATTTCAGATAATACTTTTAACTGAATAGTAGCATATTTTTATCACTTATGAGGTATCATGGGCTCAAGTAAATTTGGTGAGTACAGTGCAGTCTAAGTAGTTCGGTTGTCAAGAGATGTTGCTATAAAGATTGAAGTCATAAGTTTTGTTTTGTTTGTTTCATTTGTCACGACTGAGTTCAGTAGCTAGAAAAGTATTTTTTCTTTGTTGACAATCTCTATGTGAACGCTAACGAAGCTGAGGAAAACTCTTCTCAGTTTATAAATAACTAGGAAAATGGATGCGATAAAACTACATCCCGTTTCTAAGAATCTGCCATTGAATGTATCTGTTGCCTGAAACATGGTCACTATTGACTTAAAAGTTGGGTTGATGTCATAAAAATTCTTCTTGAGCAGCTTGTATTAAAGTCGTAGTACAAAATCATATCTTTCATTAGATAAATAAATTATTCTGTAGTATACAATACAGAAATAGTGCTGGCGTAAATTATTGCTACACAATACAAAACCGAATCATATTCGTATCTCGTATCTCACATAGTGTGTTAGTAAATACTAATTTCTGTGATTTAAGCGCGTGCGGTACTCGATGGGCCAATAAATACCAATAATTCTAGACGTTACAGCAGTTGTTTGGGGGTTTCCTGAGCTAGCTTACGTACTGTCCGACACAAATCACCGTGCTATTTGGTACCTAATGTTTTTCGAGGTGCACATTATTTTTGGCTGTCTAATTGAGAATAATTTTTGAAGCTGCCTCATATTTATGTTACGAAAACTAGTAGACTGTTGATAAACAACAACTTCTATGGCGCTTTTATGGAAGTTGACTGTGACCAGCAATGGTAATGGTAATCGTTTAGTCCCAGTTGTTGAGCAATATGTCTATTGTACAAAATATTTATAAACAGGTATTTTGATGTCTACAAATATTTTTTTAATACTAACGTTTGTGAATCCAATAACCCAGAAAAGCGCGGTTAGCGTTACGTAACAAGTATTATAGCTCAATAAAACGGTCGCTTGCAAAAGTTCGATTCATCAGTCACCGTCATATGAATATTTACCAAATATACTATCGTAAATAGTAATATTTATTCGTCAATTTAAATAACACATTTGCAATCGTCAAAAATAATAACAAGATTACGTCGCAAAAATCACGAGTCATCGCGAAATTATGCGAATTTACGTATTGAACTTACACCCGGAGGCGAGCTCTCACAGCGAAAATGCTCAAAATATTTTACACATTTGTTCGGCACAAAAGGAAGTCCGTATCGAATGAAAAAGTCATATAATATGCGAACTGTGTATTCCTTTTTTATGATGTTTCAATGTAGGCATTTCAAGACATTAAAATTGTATCTCTTCTGTTCCGTAATGTTAACACGGATCTACTTATACCTCATTCACGATAAGTTGATTCTTTTGGCAGATGTCAATTTTTCTGAGACATGACTTTGAAATAAAAAACGTATTATTTTATTATTTTAATGATTTGATAAATATAAAAAAATACATACAACACAAAAGTCCCTAAAGATATAAGCGTTATCCGAAATTTTTGAGACTTTATTGCTTCAAAGTAAAATTAAAATAGGAATACTGAAACTAATTGACGTTTGTATAACGTTACATCGGTCGGACGGAAAGGGACGTAACATCGTTCATATCGATTTCCACGTCGATAATTTTATTGAACACTATGATGATCATGGCTGTGCTCCAGTTTCTTAATAAAAACTGTTTTAAAGATAAAACTATTTAATTTTTCAACCTTAATTTTTACATACTGGGCTATTTTTGGACCTCCCGTCAACTTAAAATAGGTGGTTTAGACCATGAAACTAAACAACTTTTCCAAAGAAACATGGGTCGAAACGTGATAAATAATTCGACCCTCCCATAGAAAACTGCTCACGTGGTCGATTTCGTGTAGAAGGTCTGAATTTTTTTTTCACTTTTCGACCCGTGTTTCTTTGGGGAAGTTGTTTACTTCCGTGGTCTAAAACATCTATTTAAATTTGGCGGGAGGTCTAAAAATAACCCTGTTATATTAAATAGGTACTTATTATGACCCCCCACCGCTTATCTAAATAATTTTTTACATGTCGAAAGTAATAAAGAATTTCACACATAGTGCAGTATTTTAAAACGCATTATTTTTTAACTACTCGATATTTTCTGTTTCCCATCATTAGTCGATATGCCAAAAGAATCAACTTATCGTGAATGAGAGATATAGTCCCAGATTCGATCACTAAGTGTTATTAGCATTGTCTCCTTAGAAGTTGATGTGGAATTAGAAGCTGTATCACTGGCAACATGGAATCTGGAACATTGACTGGGTTACTGCAATAAGGCCATATCAAGTAGGATTTAAATTAGCGAAATAAGGATATTAAATCACTCCTATCGATTTCTTTGGCAATGCATGCGGAACTTGTATTAGAATTTAACATGCGAAGCTAAGGTCAAGCAATATACTGCCTAAAAATATCGTAATTTTTTAGGCTAGGACAGAAAGGCAGAAGAAAAAGGATTTTATTTGTCACTAGACACGCTAAACGGATCAAACAAATATGAAAGGTGTATATAAAAATATGTACAATAAAACGACCTAATAGGTACATCTAACGATAATAATAAACAGCTAGCCAAATCCATAGTTTTGCTCCGATGAACCGTGAACCACCACAAAGCGCTGGTTAAGGACTACACGCTATAAAACAATGAAAATTAGCAATAGCTACTCTGATAGATAGCCAACAATGTCAATGCAGGCCAATTCATTACCACAGATTACGTTTAAATTCAACTACGTACTTACAGTCAACAAGGTTAATAAAGGCGTTACCACTGATTTAAAAGGTTTCGTTTAACTCCGTACATGATCGATACGAACAATGGTTTGGGTAGGAACTTCAATTAAAAAGTTGTTTCGAATTAGAAACAAGAAGATTATTACTTAACATCAGCTTCTGTGAAAGTACCACCTCAGAATGATAAAAAAGATACATAACATTTTTTTTCTTCGACCCTCTTTACTGTTCATTAAACCAATGAAAACAATTACTAGCCTAGCCTAAATTAGGAACAAAAATCACGGCGCTTTTTTTAAAGAGATCTAACGTTCCCTACACTATTTCATTTAGAAATTTTATTCTAGCAAAGATTCTTTACTCAAAGTTCAAACAATTAATACCTATCTAATTAAAATCAACGGTTCAGATATAGATCGAATTTTCTCGAATCAGCCCCAATCTGCGTTACATAACCACTGGATTACGTTCACTAGATCACTAATCCAAAGTTCATCGATGGCTTTCCAAACTCTAAGGCGATTTCGATCACAAAAGCTATTAGGTGTCTACAATTAAACTGCCCACCGAGTTATTGCCAAAGGACTCAATCGCTTGTCTTTGGCCCAAGTTGTTTAAGTTATACCTATTGTGTATGAGATAGAATTTCGAACCAAGCCTGAACTAGCTTCTATTATTGTGAATATATATAGGCTGATTGCTTAGGTAGTGCTGTGAGAGTTATCCTCCCTTCAATAGCCTTTCTCCAGGGGAAGATTGCAATCTGACTTTAACAATGACTAGGAATAGTCGAAAACTATTGTTGATTTTTTGTCTAGTGGTTTGATAATATCTTACACCACCGTGGTCTTTCACTCCCTGTCTTGCTATACTATTTCATTTCAAAGCATTGTTGTCTATTTATTTATCTTTTAAGTCTTTTCATGCCTGAAACTTAATAATCTAAAAACAGAAGATTTCTAAGTATCATCTAAAAATAAAACGGTTATACATATATGCTGCAATCCCCGATTAAGATTTTATAACTCTAAAGATACAAATTTACAATATGAATATCTCTTTTTTGCAAACACATTTCTTTAAGATCACTTCTCTTATGCTTAATACAAGATCCAACAAGGAGAAATTATTTTCACGATGAATATCGCGTATAGTCACGATACATCCGCCAGATAGGCCGTCGCGTCTGTACTCAATATTGGATTAAAATGAGCTGAATAAGTACAAAAGGGAGGTAATAAAGTGATATTCTTTTTGCGAGCGTCCCCCATCTAACATCCCTACGCGAGTGAAATGTAATGTAAATTCACTCGATTTCTGACGAAACACGAATTTACTTTATACGCTGTTTAAATCACCTTCCTTTTTTCATAGAATAATTCCTAAGCGAAATATGTTTTTATTAATGTAACTGTCGATGTGGCTTCACAGGAATTTAGTTTGACGTAAAATTGCGCTTTGGCCCGAAGCCTATTTTTATAAACGGAGCCTTCTCTTTACTTACTAGCTATTGTTTACAGTTTCTAATTACTAAGGAAAGACTCGTAAAAAACGATGCAGCCGTTCCTAGTCTAGTCTGCTTACTGACAATAGGTAAGCGTGGCGGACCAAGAACTAAACGTCTCATAGTCATAGAGGAAGCCCATGCCATAACATGTACAATGTACATTGTATGTTTCTTATAGCCATCAAAATAAACACCAAAAGTAAACTTGTTTATATTTACTCAAATGAAGATTATTAATGTTATTTTCCTTCAAAACGTTTAACATTTGAATGAAAGGACTCAATGAAATACCACATTGTTTTAACGCAACCTTACAACTCAAAAGAGTTTCGAGAATTTTGTAGAATTACGCATTTTGTGACAAAATATTATTAAGACGTCTTGTTCATATTTATATTTTCAGTGCTACGGAAACCAAAATATGTAATGGGACAATGAAAGCGGTTTATTTACAATGTTTTGTGTAATTTTAACACCACTTAATTTAGGCAAGGCTGATAAACAGTGTTCAGGCGGCTTAAGAAATGTTACCATAGGATTTTTTATTTCTCATATGAAGGTACGAAAAAGGTCGTGGACAGTGTAATCGATGTGTGCTTTTTAGTGTGAACTTTTAATAAAAGTTATACAGAAAATATAGACTTAGGAGGGATCAAATATAGGCAGCATATCTGAGCAGTATAGGGAATAGTTATTCCGATAAAAACTTAAGGACTTGTAAAATTGATATCATAGCTGCATACAGATGTTTACGTAAAACATACCGTTTTATCCTATGTTTTCTTCGCCATCAGCTAAAATCTTTAAAGAAACGAAGGTTTTTGAGAACTTCTCAAAATAATTTAATAGCGAAAAGAAAACATTGTGAACAAACTACCGTCATGAGAACCCACAACATACACATTATTACTATTGACAATGTCAATTTGCAGTGATTAGGATCCTGAGTTTGATTGGGAGCCCGCATAGTGCAAACACTAAGATTACAGTGCAGACTGCAGTGGTAACTAATATAACAATTTGCTATGTACCTACTAATATATATCAAGGAAATGGTTTGCAATATTACTTGAGTTAAGGAACCAAAATTCTGCACTGATGCAAGAATTATGGATTCGATTTACCCAACCGGTTAAATAACTAGATTTACCAAATTAATTGAAGCATTAATTTCTGAATTCTAATAACTAACATTCACGCTTATTTTGGAACAGCTTATAATGAATTAAATAACTATACTTACATTTCGCCAAGCTTTTCAAGTCCTACGTTACAGAATCAACTTGCAACTCTTGACGTATTTAAGACAATTAGAAAACTACGAGAAAACGAAAAGAAAATGAAACCAAAATACTCGATTAATACATACCTAACAATTTTGACCTTACGGACAACAATAACCAGCTTTATATTCCAGGTGGCGTGGATTCGAGCTGACGATCAGACGATCTTGACGCTTCACACTCGGCTGGTGACCCACAGCTCTCGATACGCTGTCACCAACGACTCCCCAGGGTCTTGGCAACTTCACATCAGACCACTGAAGGTCGAAGACCGAGGCTGCTACATGTGCCAGATAAACACGAGCACTATGAAGAAACAAATTGGATGCGTTGATGTTTTAGGTAAGCGAATCAAATTATATTATTAGAAGGAAAAAATTATCTTGGTGTGTAGCGTTACAAGTATGCTATAGAACGCCAATGGGCTCGATCTATAATCGAGGAATCTTAAGGTCGGCAAAAATGTTAGTGGGTTTTATATTACGTTAAGTCCTGTTGTAGTAAGAATCTATAAGTACTAAGTATCTACAAAAATCTGTTTCAATACTTAGGTGCAGAAATGTGCCTTTACCTACCCTTTGGGAAGAAAGGTGTGAGTGTGAATAAGATAAAAACGAATTGATCCAAAGTCCCAGTAGTCCATGGTATAGTAAAACGGTTACCTAATACTTATGTCCCTCTACTACTACTGATACAGACAAAAAAAAAACTTCTAAAACTACAATGTTTACCGACTCAGTCTTTTAGCGTCCCTACAAGTGAATGCAGTCAAAGACACGTAGATTACCAAAGACATGCCTTCAGTCGTTCAAGTACATAGAATGATATACACAATACCATCCTGCTTTCACCGCAGCCAGGTAAATAGCTGGAGAGACTACAATGGATGCGGAAAATCGGTCAAAGTGTAGACGACGGAGAAAAGCGGATCCAAAGAAATACCTACAAACATCTCATGCATTAAAATACGACTTTGAACTTTCATCTTTATATTACATTACTCGAATGTTTTAAATTATTCCTCTTTTCGGTATTGCGCGGTTCATCTTTTAGAATCTGATATTTATTTTCTGGTAGCTTTTACGCCCTTTTACGCTTTTTCCTCACGGTGTAATGATTTTATAAGGAAAATAATCCTTATGGAAGCAAATATTTTTGGGAATAAAAATTCCTCGTTTACCATAACCAAAACCTCATCTGTCTCGGTTACAATTTTCATCATAATCTACTCAGTTATTTAGTTTTAAAAGCATTAAAAAGAAACAACGTTGTTTGAGAAAAATAACATCTACTTACTACGTTTAATGATTATGTGTTTTCTAGAAAAAATACGTTCAATTTATAGAACGCAGATATCAAAGAAAAGATATGAAGTAGTTTTATGCAGAGAAACTACCTCAATTAGGCAAACTGTTAAGTAATTGGTATAAAGTAAAAGTAAGATAAACATTAAGAAACTTTCAACCCGACTTTCGAAGCGGAGCTGAAATGTATACACCACAACCTCATATTCTGTGGAATAAATAAAGGAACTTCTACGTTTTCATTCTCCGCTGAGGAAATCGTTGAAAATGCCCTTATTTTTATAGCTAAGAAAAATAATGCGAACCTCAATGTTACTGCCAACTGTATCGCATACTGAAATCTGTTATTTTATTTTTCAATCAATGTATACGCTGTCTCCTGGTCTCGCAGCACATACATATGCTGAATCACGAGGTCTCATATAGGGTTCCCGGATCATGCAATGCTATCGGGTTTTTCGATTAGGAAATTTTCAGAATCAGCTAAGCATCTGAAATTGAGCCCTAGTCAGACGTGACGTATGTATGTATGTATGAATTTATATGACCTTCTTTAGAGCGTTTTTAAATCGGTAATTTCAACATATATTTTTAGCCGTAGTCTATTATTACTTCCACGTCAGTAATCCTGACTACTACATCATAGTATCTATGTCTATTTAAAAAAAATAACTCTTTACAACCATTTAATTTAAATTTAATTGTACGTGAAGTCCGCTCATGATATTGATGCATGTATAGATCTTTTCATATTATAAACTAACTAACTAAAATTCCAATCTTAAGAGACTGCAGTCTCTTGGTTGATTAAAATATTTTCTCATTAAATAGTATTACTCTATTTTCAAAATGTTAGCCAGCGAACAAGATTTTAATTAAAGTATAGAAAAGGTTATTACCATTTTGACACGACAGTTGAAAAATAAGAACAGAAACTGTTCTCGTTGTGTAAGCGTTAATTAAGAGTGTTCCATCACTGGTTTTAATAGAATGCATCGTTATAAAAATAACTGTGATGCTAAGCTTAAATATGGACTATTATAACTAAGCCGAATCAACAAAATAAATAATTACGTATTATTATTTATTAATTATTTATTTATTCACTTTGTTAATTTACAATAGAATATAACACAAGAAATGCTTAATTCTAGGAAATTAGAGTAACTAATGCGTGAGGTAGGTGACAGCTGCAACTGAACTAGGACGAACCTGTATTTCAGCCTGCAGGGCCAATTTCTATTATAATACAGTATTTCGTATGGTTTCTGATCTTCCTTCACCTTTTAAAGAACCTGTCAGTAATTAAGCCCGCTTTACAAGTCATAAATAAACTTATACATTTATAAATCGCATCCGCTTATAAAGTTCTTGACTGAGAAAACCAAAGTAAGACGCACGAAAAAGGAAACGCCGTCTCCCATTATGATCCCGTATCCACAACAACAAATATCCGTTTACTGAAGCATTTTCCTACCGCTTATAGCCAACAAAGAGTGAGATAAGATTTTTTCCTTGTAAGCATCAGCCTTATGGCCGCGAAATATGGATTTGTGGACTTCGTGCCAGGGTTTTGAAATAAATTCCGCCAGCCCTTACCTGCACAGGTCGACCTACTTGGCTAGCAGCCGATTTGACATTTCCAATATTATGTTAGTACAAATAACATGGTTAGTATTATTTATTACCAAATCCCTTATCGTACGAAAGCGTGTTATGGTTGGTAGTGTAGTCCTCTGACGTTTACATGGAGAAATGTTTCTTCATCTTCTTAACAATTTCTAGTTCGACGTCGTCCTTCTTTCTGAAGATTTTTCACGTAACTGATCTTTGGAAGCTTCTCTGGCTCTCCTGACCTGTCCCATTATATCTGGCCAGCTTTTTTAAACTTTTTCATGATCTGTGTATAAATTAATAAAATACATATCGTTATGCATATGTACTCGTATATTTACAAGATATAAAGGCTACTAAGATCTCATTTTAAATTTATAAGTGTACATATTTTTCTTTTAGAAATATAAAGAAAGACTTGGAATAAGTAGTGAAAAAATGGCATTACAATTTAAATAATTACCTAGCATTATCTTTGTTATGATACAAAAATTAAAATTTTTCTTCCTAATTCTTCTCTTCTTCTTTCTTCTTCATCAACCCATATACGCCTACTGCTGAGCACGGGTCTCCTCTACCATTGAGAGGGTTTAGGCCATAGTCCGCCACGCTGGCCTAGTGCGGGTTGGCGGACTACACACCTAAGAAATTCCTAAGAACTCTTAGGTGTGCAGGTTTCATCACGATGTTTTCCTTCACCGTTAAAGCAAGTGATAATTCAATTTGAATACACACATAACTTCGAAAAGTCAGAGGTGTGTGCCTGGGGTTCGAACCCGCGACCGCCGAGATTCTCGACCGCGCGCCTATACCTCGAGGCCATCACTGCTTGCTTCCTAATTCATTCAAATCAAATTCTTTACAATTGCAACTAAATAAGACAAACTCATACATTTTAATGACAAAATTAATTTATTATGTTTTAACTGTGTAAATGCCGAGAAATGGCTATGGAGAAATTTATTATTATTCTTATCACCTAGTTGTCATGAGACTCCACTCTTTAGCGTAATTATTTCGTAATTTTTTTTTACCGAAGAATAAAACCGGTGGCATAATTTACATTTTATTTATTTTAAAAAGTCACATTGAAAACAATGTAGGCGTTACTTATACAAAACCATTAGCCGTGTCAACGTTTTCAATGTACAGCGACATTGCTGAAAGAAAATCGAAATAGCTCTAAAGACAAGCAATTTCTCGGCTTCGGAAGACATTAAGATTTACTTATTGGAAAGTTTTAACAGCTGCAAGTGAATTCATGTTATACTTCATTACAAGCACGTTAATGTCTCGGAAGTATGAGGAACACGGTTAAAAAATTACATACTGTATGTATGACTGTAACAGTTAGTCACGTACTCAAAATGTCACGTGTGATGTGAGATTCTGCATTTAATTTCCAGGTCGGGTCACTACCCGATATCACTATATCAAGGTGTTTACGTTTGGAAATTTCCAGTATTAGCTAAACGACTGATAGTCTAAAGCGGTAAAGGGATGGTAATTGCAATTCCGTCCAATATCAACTGCGATCATTCGATGCCAGTTTACACAATTATCATAACCACACGTACAAGTCATACAAGACTTAAAAAGCAAATAGCTGGACGTCGTTTGTAGAAACATAACTCGTACACCAATATAAGAATATAGGCTAGCACTATAACTAATGAAATATTAACCTGTACCTGTAATATTACCTGTTATTCGGCTACATGTTACAGCAACGCTTGAGCGATATCATCATCATCAGCCCACATACGTCCCACTGCTGGGAACGGGCCCCCTCTGCCATTGACAGCGTTTAGGCCTTAGTCCACCACGCTGATTGATTGATATAGCAATGCTATTTTTCACGATGTGCGGAAGTTCAGTCTTCCTATTTTACATCAGGTGCGGTGTTACTACGAGCGGTGCAAAAAAGTTTTAATAAACGCGGGCCATTCTTTATCAACAGTGGGCGGTGGAGAGGTCCATCGAGAGTTGGCACGGGGTCTCGCGGCACGTACTAATAGCGTGCTCTCACGTCCGCTACGTATTGCATGAACTGTTTTGTTCGGAAACGCCGGTTATTTACAATTCGCACATTTTGCACGCGAATGCCGAAGTGGCGTTCGCGAGTTGTGATTTGTTTTATCGGTTGACCTGATATTTGAATTATTTACTTGGGCTAATTTGTGATGATTTTTTCCAACGTCTACGTCCATACCAAAAGTCATACAACATAGTGAAGATGTTTTTGACCTGAAATTTGATATACACTTTAATATTACACTCTTATTTTTAGAGTTTATTAAACGTTATTTTGTTATTATTGTAGACTGCCTTCCGAACATCGTGTTACACGATCTAAATTTAAAATGACCGAATTTATATGATGCATTTGACAATTCATAGATTCCGAGAAAATAGTATTAGTTTATTAAGTATTACAGAGTATAATGTTGTAGTGGATGATTGGTAATTAATATGCCAGGAATCATGTTGTTAACAACAAACAATTTAACACCAGCAGAATTCTATTCCACGGCAATATTTAGTTTAGTGCATACAAATTCTAAACTAACGATCCTCAACAACTTTAACGAGTAGTACCTACTTCTGAACGCTAGAGTTTCAATGATGCATTTGATATATTTCGATGAAACAAAAGCTGTTGGCTAGTTGGAGTATCCACATCACGTTTGCTTTGTGAATAACATAATTTTAGTCCAGTACTGGAAGTACCTAAATAAATGCAATTTACATGGTTGCTTTTATGAATACCTTTAATTTTTTAAGTTTAAAAAATAATTATTGAGCAGTTTAACAGTCAAGGAAAACATCGTAAAGAAAGCTGCACACCTTATTTCTAAACCAAGAGTTTCTTAGGTGTGTAGTGCGCCGACACGTATTAAGTCAGCTTTGTAAGATAAGGCCTACAAAATCCCCGCTCCTTGTAGTGTAGGCTCGTGACCTGCAATGGAACATACATACATATGTATGTATATGGACTGGCATAGAGTTTTTCTGTTTAACGATACAAAACCCCTGTCGTATCTTTGACTGACTCGGAACGGTGAGACTGTGGTACTAATCCAGCCCAATCCATTCGTCCTGAAATTTTAACTGACCACATTATGGCTCTAAAAATCAATATATTATTTTTTCTCATTCTTTATAATTCTATTTATCATGTCTGATGGTTCATTTGTATCTTCATAGTCTGCACAAAATTATCTATTGTTTATACGTATAATGATCAATAATACAAGTGACGTCAGAATCTGAACCTAAAAACTTTTGGTTATCTTAAAACAGCATCAATCATAATCGACTATTACATTATCATCGAAACATCTTATAGTAGATTAAATTGGGACGTGATTGCTTACTACAATTCAATCAATATTTATAAAGCGTCCTATTATCATTCAAATTGCAGAATAATTTAAGATAATATTGAAATAGTCTATGTTAGATGGAGATAAAACACATCGTCTATTGTTCTGTATGGGCTACTGCGTGCTGTATGGATTAATGTTGGTATTGCTTATAAAGCAATAAAATGGTTGTGAATTAAACAAAAAGCGGAAGTTTTAATAATTAAGAACAAATACATAACGTAAGCCCGACATCGTATACGTAGAAATAGTAAAAAAATCTAATGCGAATTTAACACAATATTATAATTTGCAATCTACCCTAATTTACCTTGTAATTCAACATGTCTTATGTTTTCATTCATTGCTATTCTAACAAATTTTCTAAGTACAAAAAATGCTAATGGAGATACAAGGTTACTTCTCCGTCGTAGAAAGAAATGGCATTTTAATATTCAAAGAAACGATTAATATATTTATTGTGTTAGTAAAAACTTATTTAGAACACGTAATTCTTTGATGTCATTTCATAGAATCTAGGGTGAAACAGATTCTCGAGACCAGCTTACAGGGATCATGGAATGTTTGATATCTAAAGGATTATTTCCAATATCAACAATACTAATTCCAGTAGAGTAAAGCTAGGTATTACACAGAATTCTCGTGTGTTGTACCAAGTTCCACACCTTGTTTAACACGAACACCGTGTATTTGTAACTCAAACAAGGAAATCTCATAAACGTCTCGCAATCCCAGCTCGAGAAATATAAATAAAATATTTTTATTAAATATTTTAACCGCATTAGATTTATGTAAAGCGGCCAATGAGAGAGAAAAACGAATAAGTAGACATTATTTCTCGCTGGAAATTTATTCCCCGAACCGCGAATACCCCGGCAGGTACATAAATTTCCCTTTTTTGGGTCGTTTTCTATTAAATTTCTTTGTTTTATATGAAATTAAATTTGGTTTGCTCAAGCAAAGCGTGCTTGCTCAACACTCAGAACGAGTTATTTCTTGGATCTGACTGAATAAATATAAAGCAAGTTGATGCTGTCAAAACAGATTCTTTCTTGTATTTAATTTATTTAGAAGCTTTTCAATGTATACTTTGTATGTGAAACAGAACAATAGAAGTAATGGACGTGGTGGTAAGACACCAGCTCGGTCGAAAAACCTTTATATGGAATTGACTTCTCTGTCTTGTCTAGACTCCATTACTCAAATTCCTTGTTATGCATCACTGGTCTTGGTGCTTGGTAAACAATTTACCCTTAGTTAAATCAATTTCACGAACAATCTTCAACGATGCAATTATTTATTTACACTTTCTATAATACTTTTTCAAATCAGTGTTTCTGATAAATTTGCATTATAATTGCTAAGTTTAGTGCCAGTCTGACGCTAAATGCAATTAATCTAATGCGTTTGAGATAATATCTGAAGTTCCTATCTGTTTAAGTCATTGATATCTACAGTGTGGTTATAAGTGACGCCAGAAGAATAAAACAAGCTGTCTCAATGTTATAATAAATTTTCTTTTGCCGTAGTGCCTCCAAACATCCTAGACGAGGGGACTAGCGGCGATCTAGTCGCTCGTGAAGGACAGGACACGAGTCTGTCCTGCAAGGCGAAGGGCAGACCGCTGCCTCGCATCCTGTGGCGGCGGGAAGACGGCTCCAACATACAACTGAGGAATGAGGCTGGAGAACTTCGAAAAGGTATGTCGGTATACATTTTTTAAACATTGTAATTAGTAGTTAAAATATTTTTCATAAATATAAATCTGAAAATAAAGAACTTAGTGTTATATTTATGCGTATTTGGAAACTCTGGATCCTAGTCCCATTCAGCTCATAAAAATAGAAAAAAAAATATTCTGCCGTGTTATCGTCGTGTAGTATCGATCTTTAAATCCGAAGGGCCAAGGATTCTTGAGCGGTGTATATTAATAGCAATATCACTTAAAGAGTGGTTATTAAATATCAGAAAGTATAAAGTTATAAAACCTTCAACAAAAATAAAAATCACAGCCATGCAACAGCAGTTGTCAAAACTTTTTTTGCACATCGCAAGAGTTGGTTAAATTGTAATATCTAGAAGATGCCGTATATAAACATGCAAAATTGTATGTAAATCCTAAAAGTTACTTAAACAGGTGGTGGCACTAACATTTATAAACGTCTTTTAAGACAAATGCAAAGAGATCTCTTAAAAATACAATTTCCACGCCGAGAACAATTCTTTAAGGTCTTTAGTGGCTGAAACACCAGCACAATTTCCTGCCTTAAATAACATTTTTATTTTATTTTGAATAACTTAATTCCAAACAATCCGCATAAAGAAAAATGTTTTATAAAACTTATTTCTGTTGTCACCTTTGTGGAAGAATAGTTGAAAAGACTAATTCTTTAAAATAAGGTATTGTCTGTTCATATTTTTATTGTATTTTCCGGCGAATACTTAAAAAAAAGTATTCCCAAAGTATAGTCTTTAACTTTAAGACAGTTATCGCCAGTCAATGACCAATTTTAAGGTTGAATCATACAGACATAGTCGTAATTTATTTTCATAGAAATACCAAAACTGAAATAATATTTACTTGTAATAACCAGCAAATCACTTTCAACTAGTATATCTATATACAATATTTCAACAAATGAAACAATCCAAGAGCTCCAATATCCTTTGTCTTCCACCAAAACACCAACATTTAATACCGTCAGATAAATCTGGTGTGCGCTTGTCGGCTCTAAAAGAGCTTTACGACCCTTGTCTCGAAATGTGGTCCAATTCCAACTTGCGGTCATGATGATAAAATGGAAATTATGGAAATTACGTAGAGATATTTAAGTTATTCCACTTGCAACACCTGGAGACGTGCCTCGCTTTTACAGAACCCATTAAATATCTCGGGGTTTATAGAGTAATACTCTTGTTAGACGCAATATACCAATCATAAAGGCCAACCGAGTAGCGACGGGTATGCCGATTGACGCAGCAGGATAAGTTGGCTTCCCTCAATAAAATGTTCCTCGGATTTTAGAAGCAAAATTGAATTACGTAAAATATTTTTCAATAGAAATATTTTTCTTTGAGAAAACGATCCAAATGGTATGTTCATATTTATTAATAAATCATTTCCGATTAACCATAGATGGAGCCATAGAAAACATTAAACACTTTATTCTGAGTTATGTGCCCGAATGAGAATTCAACAGCCTTTTAGTTTGTAATATTTATTTATATATCAAATCATACAAATCTCTACCATAAACAACCCAAAATAGATCGACGAAAATATTAATTATTTCTATTTTTAAGCCATTGTCCAAATGACTACTATCTGATTGAAAGGAATTATTACAATAGAACTACATTCCAGCGTGTATGCGGTGCGTGCGGTGGTATTGGTTCACCGTGTTGGCATTGTTCACGTAACCAAGACATAGTTGCGGAGAACCTACATATAGGACAGTGCTTATTCAATCATAAATAGGCTGTATAGGACATAATTGACCAACACTTTCTTTGTTATTGTTTTGTTATCTTCATTCTGAAATACAAAGATTTCTAGACAATAAATCTTATTAATAAATACGATAAATTTGAGTTAAACTAAAAAAAAATCAAAAGAAAAAAAGAAACGTAGATGCAATAGTAAATAAATAATGACGACCTTTAAGGATAAAACTTATGCGACCTCTTTGAATGAAACCTTAGATGAAATCAATCAGAATGTACTGAATGGAAAACTATAAACACATCCATTTGCGTTCTCGATCGAGATTGCACATTGAAGAGCTGTTTACCGAGGTTGAATAACTTATACATTTATAAATGAAATAGTGAAGTTTAGTAGAAACGTTTACGTATAAATAATAGAGAGAGTTCCATTTCTCCACCGCTGGGACATTTTTGCCAAATTAAATACAGAGAAATAAAACATTCTTAATCATAGACATATTTCAATCTACTTACAAATTAGTCTAAAACAATACCGTTAGACTATGTAAATCTTTCGTCAACTATCAAAGGAGAGGAGCAAAAAACCTCCGCAAAAAATATAAATTTCCAAACCAAAAGGAATTAACATTTTTTTATTAATTTATGTACTCTCCTAACTAGCGTTCCAGACACAGTATGAATATTCATAAAATAATTGTTTGTAAGGGACGAAATGAGGGCTTCGGGGTTTTTTTTACAAATGCTCATGACAGTTTCGATTTACGGCCACCGTGGCGCGACTGTGCTCTTTGTAGACTTCGGTATAACTTTAATTTCTCTTTGTCACCGCCCTCGCGCGGCCAGCTTCTCTTTTTTCCTGTATGTATTTTTTGTGGGCTCAAAAAAATGACGTATTTAATTTCATTTTTCATCCGTATCAACAGAGCTTGACGTTGATGGTGCTTTTGCTTTATTGTCGGTTTTTGTACGAGTGACGTGGCCATTGATTTTCACTTACTGTATGACGGAATAAATGATACATAATGGTTTTTGCCTTATTAGATATTTCTTATCTAAAATTATTGTAATCGTATATATGTTTGCGCGATTTTTCTATGTATCTACTATAAATAGTCTATCAAAATAATAAGTATTAAAATATGTTTTCATTGTGTTATAATGCATTGCATCGAAATAAAGAAGTTACTGCTAAAGACACCTTATTATTAAAATTATAATTAACTTGTTGTCCTTTTTGCAAACATCCTCGTTTAACATTATTTAAAATCCTAAAGTAAAGCTTTAGGATTTGTTACGCTTGTACATCTAAACTAGAATGCTAATTACACATAATTATGTACACTAACTTCATTTTAGGACAAAATAGATGATACCCTAGAGACTGTTACATGTACGGTTTATTTTAGTAAATGTTGGATTTCCTCAGCTTATTTTAAACATAAACTTTGTCACTGGGCTTTTAAAACATGTTGTAATAAATGCCTTTACTACTGCTAACTATTGTAGTAGCGAAATTTTTCTTTATCATTCTTTATTCAAAATATAAACATATTAAAAAATTACCATCGATTTAACATCAAAAACTCCTTGCAGTGTACATGTTCACGAGCCCTCACTAATTATTCAACAAATTGTATTAACAAATGCCTACACTACTGCTAACTGTTATTAGAACCAAAATAATTCTTCATCATTCTTTATTCAAAATATAAACCTATTATTTTTTTAAACATCGAAGTGACATAAAAACCTCCTTGCAGTGGACATGTTCACGGGACCCAACCTGAACCTGAGCAAAGTGGAGCGCAGGCAGATGGGAGCGTACCTCTGTATCGCCTCCAACGACGTGCCGCCCTCTGTCAGCAAAAGGATCATGCTCAATGTCAACTGTAAGTAGTTCTATGACGTTAATTGTTTTTATTTTTTAAAAATAGTTCTATAGCTTTTATAATGTCGTATCGTTCGTCATTTTTAGCCTACGCGTGCCTATTGCTGGGCATAGGCCTCGCTATTTTTCTCGTGCATTTTTTTTAAATTTTATCGTGTGTTTATATAATATAAATTGTAATTTGGCCTTTTTAAATAAAGCTTTCCCAACGCGCATCTTAGTTTTTTATAGAAAACGTGTGTTCTCCGCCAACATGCAGTAGGCCAGCATGGTGGACTAAAATTAAAACCCACTCATTGGTAGACGAATAAGTAATTCATACATTCTCACCTTTGTCAAAGTCCAAAACATTCAAGATACGAAGCTAACGAATGCCATCAAATTATAGGAAAAAGGGTAGAAAGACATATGTGTGATATAGCCAAGAAAACATATTACCATCGGATAGATATTTAAAACGAAGGCTTTAGTTTAAGCGTTTATCACGCCTCCCAGCCAGACAGTGCAACGACCTGCAGATAGTTCGTGGTAATTTAATCAGACTAAAGTGAAATCGGTTCTTGTTCGGTTTGTACTTAGAAAGGCTTACATTACCAATAAATTAAAGGAGCCTTGTTATGACGGCGATTGTAAGCGAATTGGTTTCGACGTATTTCATGTACTCGTGTAATGGACATGTGAATTGGAAGCAGTCTTCCATGAATGAGTTATCAGTATAACTCATTCGTTGAAATGATAATTACTTAATTTATAGAAAAATACGGAGAACATAATTAAAAGTCTTCTCTGACATTATGTATAGGAGTTGGAAACAATTTTTTTGGCGCTAGACACACTAGTTTCCTAAAAAATTTGATATGTTTTATTAGTGACGAGATCATTGCTGGTTGTGTAAACTATTCTTCCTACGTATTATTCGTATACTTGTGCAAAGTAAAAAACAATTGACTCATTTTTTATTTATTTCTTATAATCTTATCTTTGTTCGCAGTTCCACCGTCTATTTTGGTGGCAACCCAGCTGATAGGCGTCCCCAGCGGGACGCAAGCCAAGCTGGAGTGTTTTGTAGAAGCGTACCCGCAGCCGATCACCTACTGGCTGAAAGACGGCGAGCAAATGATATTGTCCAGGTGAGATTTAATATAGTCTTTGAATTATTTTTATTAGATTGGTCTAAAAATATTATTACGTTCAACAGTCACATTTGCAAGATATAAACCACGAGATAAAAATACATTACCAACTTTATTTCGGATGGAGGAAACGTTTCATTTATATCAAAGGATTTTTTGTAAGGACTGCCAGGGTCTTCTAGGTCTCACAGTAAAAGTATGTGCCGAAAGTAGAGAATTATGTGTGCCTATTACGTGGCGAAATACTATTCTTCCAACCCCTTTTAGGGGATGCAGGCGTAAGGCTATATTTATTGGAGTTTTTTTTTAAATGTACCGCTAACCATATGCAAACATAAATGTATGTATATATCGAAATATCAAAATATTGAGCATAAGTCAGTATTTATTTTAAAACAAGTGATGAAATAATTTTATATAAAATGCAACTTTAAATAATGTAAAGGGGCAATGTCTTCAATAAAATAGATGTTGTCGACCACTTTGATAAAATTGGTTCTTGGATCTTCTTCCTAGAAAATTGAAATCCATAGTAAATATCATTCAGTAATATTTAGACGAAACCTTATAAATAATATTGGACGTCGATTTACGTTATTTTCAACGTAATTTATTCTTGACTATTTATTTTTAATGCAAGCATTTTAAATCCATTGAAGAAGGTAGCCTCTAGTTACTTTAAGTTTTTTTTTTTTTTATAATTTATATCTACAAATAAGTTCTCTTAACTGGAATCTTATTGATTTACCGATGAATGGCAATGGGTGGTAGAAAAAACAGAGACAGTGAAAAATAAACCTGTCTCACTAAAACTGTGCCAACATTTCTCCACGAGAAGTACACAAATTCTTGGAAGAATTGATGATGTTGCTAAAGTTGGCATCTAAGGTTTAAAAATACAGATACATACATATCTACTCTACCAATCAACGAACTAAAAAATAAAGACAATAAAAAGTTTTATTTCGTTAAAAAGAAATCGTGCATTTAAAAAAGTCATTAAGTAAATAACGGACTACTAAACATTTTTATAATTTCTAAACTCCGCATCCATTCGGGCTGACTGCATTCTGAAGTTCTGTTATTTTTTATGACATTGTTTATCTAATCGTGGCCTCGTTCTATTTACAAAACGTCGAAACTTGAGCAGCTGCATAATCCGTATTTTTAGAAACTTTTTGCTATTTCCGCCCTCCGTTCAGCAATAAATTAATTCAAAGTTAAAAAGTATAGCAATGTTTGTGTTTTTTATGATATGTCATCTAATGTAGTCGATTAATGAATAGGGGCAATATAAGGACAAATCTGTCATCAATCATGAGTCATTTCTTTAAATTGAAAAAAAAAATGTTTATCTTTTGTAATGTACAACTGTACACTAAAATGTTTATAGACTACCACTTGAGCCTGCTAGCTCTTAAAAGAATATAATTTTAGAAAATGTGCTCAGATAATGACTACTCTACTATTTTAAAAACCAATGTAAACCACCCAAAGTCCTGTTACACTGCACATATCAACTGCCAGTATGTAATCGTACTGTAATGGCAAAGTAATGTGTGGCCTCAACAGAAAAAATCTTTTTACTACTCAAAATAGTTTTGTATCTACAAAGGGATGACTACGATTCATCTGTCAAGCCACGTCGCCTAAATTAGGACGTGAGTCGACGTAGCGGTCACTGTCGCCAGTAAAGCAGTCTTTCATAATTCTTAAGTACATTCTCGAGCCACATAAATCTTGTGATCGAGGTTCGAAGGCAATTTTTTAGGGAACACCCGTGACGTCCCATACATTTGGTATGATAAATGACCGATTCTAATAGAATCTTTTATTTCCGACTTATTTTATCGAATATTTCGCTTAGATAGTAAATTGACCGAGACGTTGTTTGAGTTTCGCAATATGCTTCTTTGTTTATAAATTCGCTAGACATTTATTTTGATATTAAATTAAAAAGTCTTAAGTAGAAAACGCTGTTTTATGTAGTACAATACATATGATTATTGTCTGCCATAATAAAAATATGCTACAATAGCAATTTCATTTTTGATTAATTGAAGTTTCATCTGACTTTTAATGGCTTAATATTCTCATGTCTTAAACATTAAGACTACTTCTGCACAAAAGTTTAAAAATCAAATAAATAACGCTAACAAAACAAGTTGAGAGAAACGTATTTATATTAATTTATCTTAAGAAAGCGAACGAAATAAAATTGTAAAAATAATAAAGTCTCATACAAATATCAGTATTTTTCAAAACAAAATAATAATTCCAACAACTAGATACGGATTCGCAGCAACAATATTTCTAAAAACCAATTTTGTTTCAGCGGCAAACTGGATATATCTGAGGAGCGAATCTCACAATATCAACTCCGAACTATACTCACTATAAGTGACTTTACTTCGGAAGATAAAGACCCAGGGACATACACTTGTGTCTCAGCTAACACTATGGGGAAAGCTGAAGGGCATTTAAGAGTTTACGGTGAGTAAAAATGTGTTTCAAAGAAATCCTTTTCTATTTCCTTAAGAAGACTTTAAGAGTGGAGACTGCGATTAGACAGACGAAGTGTGCCCTGCAGCACGATTGTCTGACCATTTGAAAAAGGTGACGGGTAGCGGATGGGTGAAAACTACTTAAGACCGGGATGGTTGGTACCGATTTGGGGAGATCATTGTTAAGAAGTGGACGGCAATGGACTAAGAATAGTAATGAGTAGGAATGTTTGTATAATGACATCTGATAACCTCGTAAAGGTTGCTGAATATCGTTGGTTGCAAGCCGACTGTAGCAGGTCATACTAGAAGAAGGTGATGAAGATGTTTGAGAATTTTCATTGATTTCAATTCAAGTCATCGTTAAAATAGATGGACAGCATCACTAGCCTCCACATATTTAGAAAAGAGGTAAAGACATTCACATTTAAAACTTGCTAGCGAAATAATGATTTCACTTAGTAAATCGTCTTTGTTACGAAACCCCACTTTACTCTCTAACGTACTTTCCTCGGAAGTTTCGATGTTAGAGAACAGACTCGTGTATCTTGCTCCTCTACATTATGTTGTTTTGGTAGTCATTAAGTCAAATCAGCAAGGCTAATCGATGGTGGGATATACGTCTCCAACTCTTCCCTAGGGAAATTAAATCCTTCTATTCCCGAATCGCTTCCAATTGATAGAATTGTCTGTACCGGTCTAGGAAATCCAAGTTGTAGTTTAAACAGGCTTGATGAATGTGGTAGCACTGGTTCGACGTCATAGAGTTTTATTGCTGTGAATATTCGGATAGTGACTGAAAATATAGTATGGTAGGGTTTCTAGAAACGATATTTTTAGTTGACCCGCTTATTTAGTAATGAGTGTCATTGTCATGACTAACAGGACCAAGTGGTAGCTCACTTCCTAGAACCTTACCCTCATGGTAGCGCAATAATTAACAGTTAATAGAAATAACACAAATATAATCTAACTATTTTAACTTATAACAGAGATAAAAATAACTACAACGACAACAACAACGACGACGACTACGACTACAACGACAACAACTACAACAACTACTACACCGCCGACGACTACAGAGCTACCGCGTGAGTATACAATATAATGAACACCATCTTTATTTACTCGTTGTGAATAATATCGAGGCAAACAAATTTCAAAAAATCATTTCGTAGCGATTAGTTTATAAAAAGATAAATTAATACGATTTATTTAAACATTTCTTGGCTTTTTAAAAAGTCACTCCCATCCTGTACACGTGTCAAAATGCATCAAAATCCTTCAGCAGTTCATGCGTTAAAGCATAACAACCAAATTCACTTTTACATTTATAACATCCAAAACGATAGGAATTATTTTAAGTAAGGGATCCTTATAGATATTTAACTTATTGATTTAATGAATTTCAAACCCAATTTATCCTAACAAAGTAATCTTAGTAATGTACAATTATCAAATTTAGTGTCCGGACATAAACCACCCCAGAGCATACATTGCCACAACGGACGCAATCAAATAATTAATTCCATAACGTCCTAATGCGTCCGATTGTGGTGATTAGCCATCTACATCGATAATACATGTTTGCTGTCCGTGTACCAACACGAACAGCAATGTCCAGAACAGAAGCCAAAATGTCTATTGATTCTAGTTTTTGTTTCTAACTATCTTCAGGTAACAAAAGTTGGATAGGATTTAGTCTCCAACACTGACTTAGTTCGTCTGTAGAATGTTTAAAGTATGTGGGTAGTAAATTTTAACTATTTATGGTATAGTCTCAGAAGTGATCTTGGGTATCTGTATTTGTGTAAGAATTTTTTTTGCTGCACAATGAATAACAGCTAGATGGACTTGGAGGATTTTTTTAACATACATAGTTATAAATCACGGTCGAAACTATGTTGAAACTAAGATGCAGTTTGATAATACTTTCTTATTGCTATACAAGCAAAAAAAAAACATTTTTTTTGTTTTGCAAAATTCTAGTTCATCGCCCTAAACATGCAAAGCATACAAGATGGTGGAAAATTAAAAGTTCCAAACTGATCAGGGACACTTCATCACTAGAGCCTTTTCCCATTGTAATACTCTGCGTGTAAACATTTATCCGTGATATTCGACGTTCTTTATTTTCCTCAGGATACGTTGTTCCACTGCAGCCGGCCGAGCAAAAGTTTTACACGCCAGATGTGACTACGTACGGTAAGATCTAGATATATTACTTCTTAAATATTTATTCTCGCGGTGCCGTAATAAAAACTGTTGAGTTTTTATTTATTCTCGTAAGTCAAGCTGCTTGCCGTATTATGATTATGAGATTGATAAATATATTTGTATAATTAAAAAGATCAGTATAATTTTCGAAACAAAACGCGTGTCATGAATGTGGTCGAAAGTATGTGACTACGTTTGATTGTGTGCATATAATTGAAGCACAAAGATGACATTTATTTATTCTATACTCCATAAAAGATTTGAAAAGAGATCAGTAGTTTGTATGTTTCAGAAATATTTACATATCATTAAAAGCTTTGAAATAAATCCCTGTTAGCATTATGTAGATCATTAAAATAGGAAATCATAATTGGAAACTGTTTCGCATCGAATAAAAACAATTTAAAACTCCTATCTGTGAAATAAAGGTTAAAAATAATTTCTCTTGAACGTTCCCGCGGTAGTTGGACGGAAGTAACTTAAAGAAGACATTAAAGTGACGCAAACATCCCTTTTCTCGTTCTTTTGAATTCTTTGTGTTAAATTGTTTTATTTTCTTCAACTTGTGGATTGGAATTAGAGATTTTTATAATCCTCTATGGATTGGATTGCGAGATTCGAGTGTCGTCATGATGATGATGAAATAATTATTTCATTTCTGAATTTGTCATTCAATGAATTCCACCAGAGACTCTTATATCTAAAATACACATTAGTTTACAAATGAATTGCATTTTTGCATTGCAGTTACTAAATAAACATTATATAAAAGTTATAATATTTGATTCCAATTTTACTTGCTTCTGTAATTTGAAATTGAATAAACGAACGTCTATTTTTGTCAAAATATTATTCTATTTTACGAAACTACTCCAGTTTTTTAGTTGGCTTTACGATATCTCGGCGAAAACCACAACGAGTTGACGTGTTCCCCGAACCGTGAAGGGCTTCGGCGTTTTTTGCCGGCAACCACATATCAATGGCGGCTGTGCCAAATGTTACTTAACCACATGATCGCACACCCTCGTCCCTGCCAAATTGAGAAGCTCGACGGTATTTGGAGTTTTTATTTAAATCAAGACCCTTCCTGACTAATTTATTTGTTCGTTCGGTTTCATGGTTTGTGGCCGATGAGTATTTATAAAGACTTTTTAATCCCAATTTAAAGTTCGTAAATCCCTCATTCTGAAGGAACACATAAACTGGTAGAGTCTTTTAAAAGGAGCTATTAGAAATTTGTTTACGAATGAGCAGACTAAAACAATTGCTTAAAATTCTCCGAGATAAATATTTGAATAGGTTTCACATGGTATCTAAGGATCATTATTGACATTGCATAAGACGATTAACACATTAAGTGAATAAATTATGCAGTAATAATGTTAGTTCTATGTGGGTGCCGTTGCAATCAGTGTGAGCGCTAGCTATATTGGATTGGTGTGTTTTAATGATAGCTCTGTAGCATACTGAGAGGACGTGGGTTCGAAACCCCACGGAAACAAATATTTGCCTAATCCAGAAATATTTGTTTCGGGTGTTTGTGTTACCGAAAAGTGTTGCGTAGTTTCTGATCCCCAAAACACAGGTCTTGTATCCTAATGTGGGGTCAGAATTATGTATATGACTGTTCCGTATATTTAAATTAGTGTAGTTAGTACGATAATGGTTAATGAAAATGAATCTCGAATAAGTAGATGATGTACCGGTGCCCCCAAAAAAGATTAATAAAATAAATAAAAAATGCCAGCATGTCGATGTGCATCGATTAAAGAAATACAAGCAATTCAAAATTTAAATAACCATTTACCTTTTTTTCATATAGATACGATGCAAAATGTTATCGAGCAGTCAGTTCTGGACAACAACTGGTTGCCGACCGCTGAGTCTACTGGTTCCAGAGGACACCACGCATTGCCGCTGCCCATGCTGGCTCTCATCTCAGTGTTGCCACAATTAAATAACATACTAAATAGTAGCTTTAATATAATATTAAACTCAATAATTTATAGTAACAAATACAAATTAAAATTAATCGTAGAATGTGCGAGATGATAAGTTATAAAAGCTTTTTAAAAACAGTCAATTTAAATTACCTTAAGATTTTTATTTGCTGCAAGTAAATTCTTTCCAAGTAGAGGCGTAAGGTCAATGTAAATTAACTTTCTCGAATACTTCCAAGAAGTTTATTATTTTCATAATATTACTTGTATTCTTCAGCATTTTGCTTCATAGAACTTGATTATAAGTTATTGGTATTTGTTGCGAATATATTTAAAAAAATAGACTTAAATCTTATTTCTTTATTCATTTTTATGTTTCGACTAGGCTTGGATTAACCAAAAAAGGTGCTTGCCGTAGAATACAAAGTAAGAATAAATGGCAACACTATTTTTCCGTACGCAGCTATCTTAAATTATCCATGTGGCTATTTTGGCAGGCTGTCCGACGCGATAAATCTTGAGGAAATAATGAAGCTCTTTTTCATTCGGACCTAACGCCTCTGTTTGTGGAGGTCCTTAGGCAATAAAAATGATTAATTTCACTCGCGCAATCTGTAACGAGCCAAGTTTCCGAGTTTGTTCGAGTGAAACGTAACTCAGTTAGTTTGTATTGTCATCAAAATGACGATATCACTGGATAACCTAATAAATATTCCAAAGGCATTAGTTTATTCCTAGTTTTAAGGGTGTATAAATTATTTCTTGTAAATAGAATACGCTGGCTTAGTGTTTAAGTGATTTATAGTGCATGGACGCAGAATTTAGTGTAATAAAATTTCCAAATGTAACCTTTAAAGTACTTGGCAAGCTCTGACTTTAAAGATTATTTTTGTTTCCTCACATTTTATTAATAATGAGTTGTATGTGTAATGCTTGAACTCACATATATTTTTCAGAGTAAAAGGTAAACATTCAACATTCATTCAGAATTTTGTAAAAGTGTTTTTTTTTTATCATAAAGGAGTAATTAGTCAGAGCTCCCTTTCCGATGATTTTCTTTTATGATGATATTCAATTCACACAAACGCGGAAATAATTAGAATCTTCAAAGTAAATGTAATATGGATAAGTTATCGTTTTGTACAAATATAATCACGGAGTGAATATTAATAAGGCTGTGTTGTGAACACAAGAACTGACACGTTAATGAAAGAAAACGAAACATTATTAATATTTAATGTTTAAGCGAGAATTTTTCTTTTATAAGGATATTCTTTTTTAAATGTATATTTCGATGACAAAGAAAATGTAAGTTTAATGTGTTTGAAAAAACATGGAGCCGTCATTTGTTTCAGTGGTGTAAATTAAATTAATTATTGTCAATATTTTGTACTCCTAAAGTATTAAGATTTTTTCTGAAACGTTGTATAAATCTAATTCAACTATATTGTTTTCTTTCTCGACATTAGTCACAAAAACATTAAACAATTTTGACGGACTTATACTACATTACCGAATAAGACGGCAATAATATAAAGGTGTAATCAGAATTAGAGACATCATTACTATGATAAAGGATTACAAATGAAATACAACTTTAATTATTTTCTACCAATCGATTGAATAAACAAACAAAAAAAATATTTTTCACATTAATTTGTGATGGGACATTTTACAGAGTACTGTTATTAATCATAATAACATTTAATTTTTCTGTGTATAATTTACCTGAGCGTTGTAAGCGGGAATACGATTTGACTGTATTACAATTTAAAATGCTTTTATCCTGTATTTTATGAAGTCAGCTTCGTAAATAATAAATCTCGAGTCCAGTTTTATTAAACCCTTCGAAAGGCAGAATTAATGTGCTATATTTTACACCTGAAATGAACCTGTATCATCCATTAGAATTAAGATAGTTATCAACGGAGAAATTTGAAGCCTAAACATTGATATCTACTCTTAATCTAAAGCATATCAATAAAATTATAAATAAATTGTACATAGTATGGTATAAATAGAATAAAGCAAGTTTCGCTCTAAACTTAGTAAGATCTCGGCATCTGTCTTCAAATTGTTTTTAATTCGATTAAGCTCTTGAAGCTCCGAGTTGTTTTTCCAATACTTTCAGTTTATCTTCCGCTGTATATTTTATTCCGATAATGCATTTTGTGGCATTATGTGTTTCAAAATTGTTGTTTGAAAAATAAATAAAATATAATTATTTGATTATTTAAACTCAAAAATATTGTGTTATTAAGTGTATCAAAAACAAATTCTCAATATCTATAAATTAAATTTTGAATGAGATTAAATATTTTTTCAAGGAAAATATGGAAACTAGGGCAGATCATGTGCACAAAATCCAGCAACATATAGAGACATATAACTAGCTTAATATTCTTGACTTAAGTACGCAAATAAAAAGCAAGATAATTGTCTCAAAAAGTATAGTCCCATTTGACTCCTAAATTTAAATCCGAGTAATTATTAATTAACCTGTATTTAAACTCACTAAATTTACTATAATCACATGACACTGCAATCTGATTTAATGTATACCGGATTAATTTATGCTTATAACATAACGATATAAACAGCTAAATTATTTTAATATAAGCGTTATTTAGTTTTAGGGGAATGTTATGTAAATATTGCAGGTACTTAGATAATAATCATTTAGATAAGCTAGTTTTAAGAATGCCACGAATCAATTGTACATAATGATATGAATAAACGGATGATTTTTAAATGACATGATTTTTATTTCAATATTTTGCGATGCTTGCTATATCACCCAACATAATTTCGATTTAAGTTTACGAGAAGTGATCAAAACATTTTAATAAAATTCAATAATTTACCTAACCCCATTTAATTAAATGCTGCAGGCAGTTTCCGACCGATCCCGGTGGAAGTAATTGGGGGAGGCCTATGTCCAACAGTGGACTTCCATAGGCTGATTATGATGATGATTTAATTAAACCAGTAACTTATTTTAAGTGTCTTATTTTGTATGTTTGAATACAATACTGCTATTGACAAGAAGTCGGTTACAATGATAAGTTACGAAGACAAGCAAAACTGTTCTGAGAGCAGACGTCTTCACGTCATTCCGAAGTACTCCAGTAATCCTTGGGAGTGCAGTGTAAGTAATTATTTGTAAAATTAACGTGAACATCAAAAACGTTCGAGTAAACACATAAAGCAAGGGAATGTACGAGCCAATCTTGTCGACAGTTTATAGCTTCCAAAATTCATTTTCACATTTCTCAGTACGGCCGGTATTTCAATTAAAACTTCGGACGGTTGGATATCCGCGTACCTTCTTTAACATTTCGCCAAACAATACACACCATTAACTTATGTTAATTTCTTGTGCACGATATGCGGATAACCCTTGTCACGTTATTTATGCCGGCAGCTTCGTTACCGAATTTTACATTGAGACACTATGAATCCAATTAGCTCGTAAGTTTATTTCGGAAAAGAAAGTTAACCACGCTGGTATCATATGGTAAGTCCAATGCGATTTAAAAGATAACTCTTTAAATGAACGAGTAGAAATCGTCTTCGCTTATACCGAAATATGATCCCATTACGTATAAATAATTTGATGGATTTTTAACATTGACCAGTTCCAATGTTGTATACAACTCCACGTTCTCTTAATCATATTGAAAACCCAAGTTATCGAAGTTTCGTTAGATATGTTAATAGTTTTATCGAACCTCTTAAAATTCTAAAATCAATCACCAAAAAAACTCCCAAGACATTTTTAATCATAAAAACGAAGCCCTAAAATCTAATTCAATGCCTCGCAAATATTATTTAAAGTTGCCACGCCAACTGTCAAACTTCCCCAGATATCCCAATCCCTACCCGCAAATAAGGAAAATGTGCGAAAGAAAATTTATAATCCGCGATAACGACGTCAGCCGTCAGTCCCTGTTTATTCCTCAAATTCTTTGTTTTATTCATAACAGGGTGCTTTTATTAGAAAATCCATCAACATAATTACAGTGGCTTGCCATATTATTATGGACAGTCACATTTTTTTAATTTTTTTTCTTTGAGCACATTTAACTGTAATCTTAAGTGGTGTAAGACTTGTTAGAAGTCTTTTACACATTCACGATACCTCTTTAACTTAAATTTTAAGTTGATTTCAAGGGTTGGAGCATTCATTTATTTTAAAAATATTTTTAAAAGCGGGAGAGTCGCAGAATCGTTGACACGCGTAAAAATAGGAGACGTTAATAATATTATTTTAAAAAGCTATTTAGTGAGTTTGTGTTATAAATATTAATTAAAAGTAATTATTATTTTATTGTTATTGATGGAAAAGTGTTTTGGCGTCAATTTTTATCACAATATTATTATTATTACTTTTTAATGGTACTCAGTACGAGTCGACGGGTTGATTTGTTTCCAAAAAAAAATCTGTGGTTAAAACCCTCCTCCTGCATCCGAATCATTCTCAAAGGAAGATAGCAGAACTTGCCGGAGGTTTTTAGTCCGCTATTAGTAAAATAAAAATAAATTTGGAATAAAAAAAGCCACTTTTGCCCAAAAGAAAAAGCAAATGTTGAAGACAATTGATTACCACGCAATGTTCTGATTGGAAAATTCGGGATGACTGTTTGCAAAACTGAAAGAAAAGTGGTGATCTTTTAACGTCAATAGTTCGGGAATCTGAAATACCACTTTTTAAGAGAACTGTACCGCGGAGGTTCGCAGAGGAAGGTCTGACAAGTTATCGACGATTTGAGAAACCGCGTTTGACTGAAGCAATGAAAAAAAAACGGCTTGCCTGGGCTTGTAAGCACCATTCGAAGACTGGAATATGGTCAGATTTAATACTAGCTTCTATTTTGATGTTCTCAAATAATTTTTTCACATAATTATTCATACAATTACTTTTTTTGGATGTGTTTCTCAGACGAACGTTATAATAACTCGTCTCTCAAATCGTCGATAACTTGTCAGACCTTCCTCTGCGAACCTCCGCGGTACAGTTCTCTTAAAAAGTGGTATTTCAGATTCCCGAACCATTAACGTTAAAAGATCACCACTTTTCTTTCAGTTTTGCAAATAATTATCCCGAATTTTCCAATCAGACCATTGCGTGGTAATCAATTTTCTTCAACATTTGCTTTTTCTTTTGGGCAAAAGTGGCTTTTTTTATTCCAAATTTATTTTTATTTTACTAATAGCGGACTAAAAACCTTCGGCAAGTTCTGCTATCTTCCTTTGAGAATGATTCGGATGCAGGAGGAGGGTTTTAACCACAGATTTTTTTTTTGGAAACAAATCAACCCGTCGACTCGTACTGAGTACCATTAAAAAGTAATAATAATAATATTGTGATAAAAATTGACGCCAAAATACTTTTCCATCAATAACAATAAAATAATAATTACTTTTAATTAATATTTATAACACAAACTCACTAAATAGCTTTTTAAAATAATATTATTAACGTCTCCTATTTTTACGCGTGTCAACGATTCTGCGACTCTCCCGCTTTTAAAAATATTTTTGAAATAAATGAATGCTCCAACACTTGAAATCCACTTAAATTTTGAGTTAAAGAGGTATCGTGAATGTGTAAAAGACTTCTAACAAGTCTTACACCACTTAAGATTACAGTTAAATGTGCTCAAAGAAAAAAAATGAAATAAATGTGACTGTCCATAATAATATGGCAAGCCACTGTATATTATTTTAAGTATGTATTTTTCTATAGATCAAAACCTCTTGTGAAATGAAAGTTTAAAAGAAGAGAAGGTGGAAGATATTTAACACGACACAAAAATGTTGTATTTTTTTGTATTTTTATGTTAGGTATTTTTTAATTGATAACAAATAAAAGAGTATTTTTCAGGTATCATAAGTTTTACAGGTAAAGAAAAACGCCGCAAGGAATGCTGTTTTCGATTCTCCACTTCTTAGGCTGCACGGTAGTTTAACGGTAAGTAAGTTATTGATATTTTTTATAAAAGAAACTTCCTAAGCTATTCTTCTGTAGATGCAAAAACCAACACGAAATAGTTTAAAGGTACTCCTTTTATTCGTTTATTGTGGATCTTTAAGCTTATCAGCAGATTATATAATAATACAAAATTTGAACTCGTAATTTCATTATTCAAAACACACACATTTATGTGTTTTAATTATACAAACTATATATCACATTACCAACTACAGGTAGGATAATCATTTACTTGTTAAAATTACGCGGCTAATATTATACGTTACACGTTTCTAGGAACATGTTATCGTGTTATGTTATAGTAGCTAATCATGTAAGCAATCAGTATATTATTGCGTACCTTGTTATACAACTAGTGTTACGCAAGTGTCGCATTGTCAACCAAACCACACGGGGCATTACAATTTTTTATACTATACGTAATTTCGTGCTGACGTAGTTTGACTGCCTCGTGGTCTCGCGGTACAAGTATTTATGTGCCGTGCGATCTAGAGGCCTTGGGTTCGATTCTCGGATGATACAAAGCGTTGCTTGGTTTCTCGCCATGACAATGTACGTACATAGTATTAATAAGAAAAGTAAATATTAAAAAATTACAAACATAGAACATAAAGATATAGCAAGTATTTCGGTAAATAAATGATATCTGACTCGTTGTAATTATCTAGAATTTCCTAAAACTAAATAACATTTCGTCCCTGAAATAGGAGCTATGAAATTTCGATCGCTCACCAGACAATAATACCGCAAGATCTTCGAATCAGATTCTATCTGGTATTACTCGGTATTCATTGATTTGCTCGTGGATGGATTTATCGCTATATTAATTGAGAATATTCTACGACTCTTTAATAGCGTTCAGCACGTTATATTTGGCGTCACCGGTCACTTTGAAAAAAAATCAAAGTAATCTAAGTAAATTATTTTGTAAGTACAAATAGTCAACAAATTACTGAATTTAGAAATTTAATATCACTGCAACTACGTAGGGTAATTAATCAGTTACTCAAATGAGTAGATTTTTAGTGGTTTTTTTTAATAGCTAAAACTTTTCATTACATTGCTAAATAAAAAGAATATTTCATCAATATTGTCCTCAGCGATCGTGACAATAACATTGATGACTAAATCTATAGTTTTAGGTATATAAATGCAAAGTCTGCATACACATCCAAATATGCGAGAAATGCTAATATTTTTTTTATCTCTATCATATTGATCTTATATTTAACCAACACATTAATATTTTGTCACAACACAAAAATCAACGTACAAAGTTATTTCGTTCCAACATCTAAATAGTGGAATGAAGTTATCCATTCGAATCACGCCGAACTCCCATCCATCCGTATGCATAGTAGACAAGTACAAAGCGGAGATGTTATCGCTCCCACCTTCCCAACACTCCGAGCAACTAATGCTTGATGCGTGGCAGCGCGCTTCTCGGGATTTACATTTATTAGCGCACCTCCGAGATGTATTGGAATTGTATTGTCATGTCCTTCAGTCTAGTAGGATTATAGGTCAGCAGATAGATCGTTCAAGTATTCTGCTCCAGCTCTGCTGTATTCCATATCTCCTTGTTTGATAGTTCAGTTATTTGCGTTGAATCTTAATGGATGGTAATGCTTGCTTTGGAGCTTGCATATGACGGTTTTACATTTTGGAGATCGTGATGGCTTCGAGATTTAGGCAGGTTAAAACCCTAGGCGTAACACTGACTTTTAGAATTGATATATGTTTTAACAAAAAATTATCACGTGCTTTAAGGATGAGGAAAAATATCGTAAAGCAACCTACACACATATAAGTTCTTGAAAAATCACACAATCAAAGACCCGCTCAGTTGTAGAGAAAGCCCGTACTCTGTAGTGGGCCGTTCATGAGCAGATGATGATGGAGATTATATTTACATTTTTTTTAAATTAGAAATGCAACCGAAGCCAGTTTTGTACTTTTTGTAGATGATAAAAAAGTTAGTTTTTTTATCAGAAGTCAGAGCTGTTGGCCTTAACAGATGGAATCCTCTATGAAAAGACAACTTGCTTTTACCTTCTCTAAACTTCTTTGACTTAAAATTCAATAAGAACTCACGTTTTGAGCATCTTATGACCCTTCTAAGACGTTTGATAGAATAAGACATTATGTTTTATAGCCAAACTTTGTGATACTAGCATTCAAGTCAATCATTTTCGTTGGTTTGCGTCCTATCTTCAAGAATGCAGTCAAGCTGCCACTGTCAAAGGTTTTTTTCCAGCTTTATTACCGTTCCGACTGGTTACTTCAGGGATTTCACCTCGGACCGTCAATATTTCATATTTTTATGAATAAGTTGGTTTAATATCACAGTTTAGTCGCTATTAATAACTAGTGATTTTAATTATCATAATGTAGCTTATTTGATTTTCATTTCCGTTTTCATTTAACATTCTAACTTAACTACTTTTTAAGGCTTCCGTGTTATAAGGTTTAAATGGGACCCTATTACCGAGACTTCTTTCTCAGTCTGTATCTTGTAAGCTGTATCTCATGAACTGTGATAAATAGACAGTTGCAATTCCTATAGATATATTTCTATTGCCGCTTTACCAAAAAAAACTAAAAAAAACCAGTAGGGCTCCCATACAACAGACAAGATTTTTTTGCAGTTTTTGGAAATGATGAAACGGGACTTTTTTTTCGAGAGTCCAACTCGCGCTTGGCCGTTTTTTTATTCATATCATCTCTCTATAAGTCCCATAGGAAAACGAGTATGTGCACTTAGTATACACATTGTCAACAATGATATTGTCCTACAATGTAGCAGGACAGGTTCTGTTACTCAGCTTACGTACTTACTCGACGCCTGTATCAATATAGATGTTTATTACCTTTGGGAAATTAACCCATTTGTGGCCAAGCAGAAACTACAAGAACAAATTCAGAAATTTCTTTATTTAATCATAGTTGGGGATACAAATAAGTATAAAAATGAAAAAAAAAATAAAAATTATTTATAATTTTGAAATTATAGGGGTGTGCCCAAATTGGCACAATGGCCACTTAAGGGTAAAATAGTGTGCAAGTCTATCGGATCCTATTATAACGGATAAGGCCACCAAAACGCTTTGGAAACTTTTTCTTTAACATATTCGCTGCCGTCCAGTTGTAACCATTCGATGACAATGATATCTGACGAGTAACATGATGATGAGGTGATTGTCCAAGACAAAATGTAGCTATACTCCAGCGAAAATATAACTGATCCATTACATCTTCTTTAGACGTAGCTGTAATGGTCACGCATTTGGTAATGCCACATCTATCATGTGTTTGAACGGAACCCACCTCCATTTGTTTGCCATGGACTTCAACTCCATACAACGATATTGATTGGGCCATTTTCAGCGAACCTAAAGTATCTCATTATTTGTATCAAATTTATACTCGATCTCTGTTCTTTCAACGTTTCTTTCATACTACTCTCGTTTAGTAATTGGTCAATCGATGATGGATAAGTCTAAGGATAAGAAGGAGCCAAGGAGGAACAATCAGCCTGCCCTGAGGTAAAGGGGGCTTTGAATCCCAGCACGGTATCCCCTGCATGTCGTAAAAGGCGACTCAATTGTTCCCTTGGGGTCGCTGGACGTTCTGCGGGGGCAGAGCGTCCTCAAGTGACTCCAAGAGAGGTGGCGGCACTTTGGCCTCTGTACATCGCGGGGCCCCCACCCACAACCGGGGCGCCCGAAACAAGGTAGAGGTTGTTTAACTGCGTTCTCTTTGACTCCGAGGCGGCCGAGACAAGTACGTCTCGGAGGCGCACCGGGCGCCTGTGGACAACGGTGGCCGCCTCTCGCTCACGTACCATGGTCGCCCAACTCGGCACGAAGATGGCCACTGGGGGGTTTTGGCCGGTATGCCGGTTTAGAGACTGTATTAAGGACTCAGCCCGTCACTAACAACTGCGCAAATATGACGTCGCCGCGCGCCGGGCTGGAAGGCCTGTGACCCTGATATACGCTTCCCGCCCCCCACTGCCCCCCGGGCTGGCGGGAAGTAGAGCCATAAACAGCTTTCCCCTCGAGAACAAAAAAAAGGAGGCACAATGAGCACTGACCAATTTCGTCCAATCGCAGATACATCAGGTGCACTAGCGGTGGTTTAATATTTGCGGTCTTATGTTCGTTTCCATTGGCAGTTCACCATCACTGCTATCCTGAAATACTCAGAAAGAGTATCTACATTATGAACACCTAAATACCTCGATTTCTCCTATAACATGAATTGGCAATATTGAAGACATTTGTTCATTATCAAAACCATCTCCTTCGTCAGTATCAATAAAAAGTTCCAATGGAATTATAGCCAAATCATAGTCCAAGCCGTGGTCACAATCTTCGAGGATTGTATTTACCTCTTCCTCTTATCCACGGCAATTGTTACTGACACTATAACGTCGTTAGCAGTTTCTCCTTATGATATGCAAAAATAACACTTGTGGCCAGTGTACCCAAATTGGCACAGCAATGTTTAAGGTGCTATAAAATGGTAAAAAATGAATCATTATTTTTTAAATTCTGTTTATAAGATAGACAATTTATCGTATTTGAATAATAATAACTATTTACGATGATAAACTTAATATGCAAAATATAATAATTGCAAACAGTCAAGTACCTCGACAGGTCCTTCAAAAGCAAAATTCGACCAATAATTGTAATAAATCTATAATATATAACTAAATTGTTTAATATTATATGTAATCACCACACTTTCAACTATCCAATAATGTTAGAATTTATTAACTTACATAAATACTTTTTTCATGTACCCTCAAAAAGTAAGTGTTCCCAAATTGGCACGGCGGTCAAGAATGGGTTAAAGATATGACTATGAAATTTATGGAATAGTCACAAAAATGCAACATATAAGTTTAAGACCGAAATATTAATATGTTAAAGAATATCGATTGATTGTTCCAAAACAGTACGGTATTACTGTGCAGGTATTGGTTCAGTATCTAAGATATTTGTGAAACTGTAAGTTTCACACTACACCCAAATGCTTCTTATAAGTGATTGGATATATTGTGTAAATTTCGCCTAGAATCCAATGATATTTTAAATGTTCTTGACGAATTCATAGTCGCCAACGATCCATATATAATTGTAAGAAAACAGATTAAATACGGTGTAGGCTATAAAGAACGCAAACAAACCTTCGTAAAAGTACTAAATATATTAGAAACTAATCAACATGAACTTACTATTATTAAGCCTACATTGTCGACTCATTCATAACCTTTGAGCATTATTCCTGACATATCTGAACTTAGAACTATAAAGCAAGACCCATCAATGAATCATTCGATGGACCCAAACAAAACACAAAGCAACTTCAACATTTCCGCATACGTATTCCGAGTGATTCACGAAATATCGAATGGAAGCATACAAGCGTGCTCCAGATAATTCGGAACGATGACGGTCGAAAATATCTAACACTATAATAGGGAGTGCGTTGGAAGATACGAGGACAGCTCGTATATTGCTTAGTGGAGCGATGAATGAAACATCTACCGTGCGGTGGACAGATTTCGCTGAACACCGCCCGATGAAGTTTGCCAAGGCAGATTATGAATTACGTGCACATTAGTTTAAGTTAGTGTTGGTGTTTATAGAAGATAATTTTATTGTAGCAATTAATCATACTGCCAGAAAAGGTTTATTATGGCATTTTAAAGTATTTTGAATCTTTTTTACAAGGAAACATAATCACCTAAAACACCAGATAAATATTCGTTGTAGGCGTCTTAGATAATGAATTTGGTTTTTTAAGGATTGAAGTCACATTTATATTAATTATTTTGATCACCTTTTCGCTCATTTTTTTTCTAAACAACATTATTTACACATTATCGTACTAAACATCTATATTTATTTCTTTATTCACTAAAATTATTAGAGTCGCCACAACAATCCGTAGGAAAGTCCAATTCAAATAATAGAACAAACCGTTTGGGAACAGAATCATGACAATCATGCTGTCCATCATGTACTTTAAGGCATTGACCTGTAGTTTCGCGGAGCTAGGTAATGGTTCTTTCACAGAACACGTTGGCCGCAAGCAGTTTGGCTGACAAATAAGGTTTTAGAGCAATGAGCCGCGCAAGTCTTCAGTTTTACTACAGACTACTAAAATAATACATACGTACTCTATTACTAAATTTTATAAATTTTCTCCTGATTCATTTCATTATAGATTTTTTGAATTCCTCGGATATACTTGTTACTCTCAGAGATTTGTTCGAGAATAAATAATAATAATATCCAATGACATTTCACCCCACCCCAGGCATACCCGAGACCTCTCTATCTCACATCTCTTATTCCACCTTCGTGTCAGTTCATATGTAAGCAAAATATCAGTCACAATTAAATAAAAATGCACATAAGGGCCGAGTCTAATCAAGCGTCGGACATAATGAATGTCGGGCCACTCTTCGCGCCTGAAGCCCGATAAATAAATAACGAGTGCCATCGACCCTCCTCAACTCCAAACAAATACAACAATTACCCATCCCTTGTGGTGGACGCGTATTTATTATTGATTAGGTGGAACGCCTCGATGACCTAATGGACTAGGTTACTTGGACCAGTAAATTCGATAAATTATTGTATGGCATAGCTCTGTTAGTGGGTAGTCCTTGCACGATACTAACATGGCTGATATATTATATACGATCCCCCAAAGACCTCTTCAATTTAATGGAAAGTTAGTCAAAGCATAGTAACAGCTCCCAACAGTTTTACTGACCGGACGCAAGTCTAATCAGCGTAGTCAAAATTTCAAAGAGCAATTATAGTTTGTATCATCATACGTCCAATTGCTACAACAATTCCATAATATGATGTTGTCTGTTAATCAGTTTAAAAATGAAATATACCTAAAAATAATCCCCTTTACACCTATAAAGGTACACTGTGAAACAAAAGCAAATGTCGAAAGTCGCGAACTTCGACAAATTTATGTTATAGAACAGTTATTGGCGGTGTCGCTTGATTAATATTTAGCCGTCGGCGTGAGACCGATATATGTGAAAAGTTCTGTTCGATTAACTCCCGTGTTTTATGGCTTTTTATTTAGTCCACGTCGTACTTAATGTGCGGATTAGAAAAACAAATATATCAGTACAACTTTTCATTGGAAAAGTAGAAAATTTTTGTGGCCATATAAAAAATGCTTTTAACGATCCAACACTCACATATTTATGGCTAAATAATAAATTATCTAGTATTGCTTTGCATAAACCTCTTTTTGTATTAAAATGGAGATTTAGGTTTAAGAATTAGGTCTAGTGCTTACACCCAAACCTGGGAAAACATTAACCTATACACCCACACACAACACACACAATATTTTCACTTAATTTCCCCTTCTTTGCAATAGCTTGTATTGCATTTATATTTTGTCAGCAACCAAAACCAGCATATGAAAAATATAATGAATCCTATTCTCGATTTCATAATAGCAATATTATAAGCATATCAGATACATTAAGCTTTATGAGTGCCAGTTGGCAAGAGAACGACAGATGTTGCAAAAAAATCAATTCTGTTCGCTTATTGGAAATGTTATGAAATGAAAAATATTAATCCATCCAATTTTAAACAAAAGAACTTTACAAATCAATCGGAATGTGATTTGAATTCGACATGAAGAAAAAATATATTTAATAATATTATTGATGTTACACTTAATGTCTGCATTAAGAATTTTAACATCAAGTAGTGAAAGCCTTTAGACAAATCAGTGACAAATTAAACAGGATATTCGTCATGGCACCGACGATTTATAATATATTTTTCTCTACACCATGATACTGATCTAGTTTCTAAGTTATCTGAATCTACATTGCATAACCTTACACCATTATTTCCTGAGGAAGCAGGTAGAGGTGTATTTCTGCACCCAAAATTCATCAAGTGTGTTATCGTCCCACGTTGTAGGAGGCGATTCTATTGCTGTTATTCGGGCACACTGTTAAGTGTCCTTGCTGGTACTGAGAATTTTGCTAATTGAAAAATCCAATAATATTTGTGACCCGAGACCACAAAACAGAATAATATCTACATAAATTTATATCAGTGCGGGAATCTAGTTCATGACATATTGCTTCAATGGTTAGTATCGTACTAGTCATTCACAGGTGTCTTTATCATTTCACATTGAGAGACAACGCAACGTTATTTTATAAAGTAAAAGATAAATGTGTATAAAGAATGTATGGATGTTTAAAATACCCTAGCTTAGGCTTTCTAATTACATTTCCCCAGGGACTAAAAACGGGCAGAATTACTATAAGTAAATTCCTCAAATAAATACCCAAGCGTTACCCGTCAATTGCTTTTCACATTCAAAATCCTCTGAACATTCCCCAATCTTCGGACGAAAGGACAAAAATCTCTGGAAAGTTAATCTCGCCCGCTATATTTGTTGTCAATTCGGAAAATGTCTTTATTGCTCGTTTAATATCGCAGTTATTACGAACGGGGCGAAAAAGCCGGTGTGCCATGAATGGAATAAAATATTTTTTATTAGAAAGCAAATAATGTAACAAGAAAAAATAATTTCGTTCCATTCAACTCACAACTCTTCCTAAAGTCAGATGTAATCTTAGAATATATCTTACATATTACATAATGTTATATATTATTTCTTAGAGTTATTATTTTGATACTAGCACATCGGTACTACATTTGTACTACTATAGTAACTATAGTTACTACATTACATCCATTAATAAGCAGAGAGGTGTCTACTTTGTAAATTCAGTACATAATCGTATTAACAGGATGCAATATCTCGTCACTAACCACAATTTTGCAACCTTTTTGAGTATATACGAAGTCCTAAATGCATTCAAATTTCACCAACCGAATACACATTTTAGGCAAATAAGTCATTATTCTCCTCTTTATTTCCACAGCTTAGATTCTGCAGACTTAAAAAACATGTTAAGACATGAAATGATGTATAAAGATATAAAACGCATTCACATAAATGATACACGAGCGATAAACAATACAATAAATCGTTGAAAAGATAAAACGCAAGAGTAATCGCTAAAATATTCACTATACTACAAGCAGTGCACGTTCAGTCTGAAATACGACGGAAAATATAAATCCAAAGGTGAAAATTTGAGCTCGTTCCAAAGCCGCAAGATTAATTCTTTGTGTGACTTTAAAACTTTGCGGAACAAAAGTAGCTTGTTTTTGTATTGTTTTTTGTTGTTGTTGTAATTTCGCGGTGGCTTAGGAAATTACCTGCAGTTTTGTCTCGCTGATTGTCGAGTACATGTTGTTCTTTATTTGTACGGTATGGTCTTAGTCCATATAAACTCTAGTTGGAAATAGAAATATATGGACAAGAATGAACGTACCTTTACAGTCGTAATAGAGGCCCGTGTCCAGCAACATTTGTATAAGGTACAACAACATTTGTATAGTAAAAGGATCAATTCTGCGGTTTCTCGTTTCACAAGCTAATGTCTAATCAACTGCACAACGGGGATGTCAATTTAGGCTATCTATGTATTTTATTTAAGTTTTATTAACTAATGTAGAGCAGTGATGGCCTCGAGGTTTGGGCGCGCGGTTGAGAATCTCGACGGTCGCGGGTTCGAACCCCAGGCACACACCTCTGACTTTTCGAAGTTATGTGTGTATTCACATTGAATTATCACTTGCTTTAACGGTGAAGGAAAACATCGTGATGAAACCTGCACACCTAAGAGTTCTTAGGAGTTTCTTAGGTGTGTAGTCCGCCAACCCGCACTAGGCCAGCGTGGTGGACTATGGCCTAAACCCTCTCAATGGTAGAGGAGACCCGTGCTCAGCAGTGGGCGTATATGGGTTGATGAAGAAGAAGAAGAAGAAGAATGTAGCAGCTGTTAAGTTGTATGTACTAAAGGAGCAGTGAACCGTGGATCAGACGAGCCCTAGACATCTTAGAGCACTTTTTCACGGTTTATGTAGCGAAAGCCTTCTAAATGCCTTTATCTTCGGCAAATACCTCTATAGTTTTTGTAGTCGTCAATTTGGGAGCTCTTGTGTGAAGTAAAAACATTAAACATTTCTTGTTAAAATAACTTACAGTTCACTTTGCCATACTTAACTTTCTCTTAAGTTCGTTTATATTTTTATGTTTACTACCTTGAATATTGCTATCTAAACTCACGTTTCGCTAATTATTACCAGGGTTATCTTCAGATTTGGTGTTATAGCTCTGTTTTCTAAAATATTCAACTAATTATCAAAATCACTAGCCAATGTCCACAGATTAAATTAAAATAACAAAAACTAAACTTCATCCCAAAAGATACAATTTAACTACATCAATGGCTGATGCAGTAAATAAAATTCCATCAACATTTCGTCTTAACAATAAAAAAGAAAAGTTAATGTAAAAAAGAGGATGATAATACAGTAGCTACATATAAATCACATTCGATTAGACTAATAGGGCTCCCGCAATCCATTAACGACTCATGGTGTTTGTCGATGGAAGCGGAGGATTAACCTGCGTCAGCCATTACCGGCCGAATGCACCACTATCGCATCGAATTATTTCAATTCTAATTTCATTATTTCACTTATTTGGTCAGGATTTTCTTCGTAAAATTTACCGAAATACCGGAGTATTTTTTGGTGCTAAAATAGTAAAATAAAAGTGAACATTCTTACAGTTATTTATAACGAGTTAAGCTCCACGATATCATTGTTCCCAAACTTAATATTCGTGGACAAAAATTAGCTTATGTATTAATACATACTTGCAGCTATCTTCGTACCAAATAGTGGTTAAAACTCTAAATTGAAAATTATCGACGCCTTGTATTGTACAAATTATATTGACATTTAATATGATTGATCAAATTAATATAATTAAGCCAGACTGATTAGAAAGTGATTTGACCAACCAAATAATCCTTTATCAATAAACATAAATAAAACAATAAACGGGAGAATTGAATATATTTGGTCTAATTTTCCGCGAGGCCTCGATCTAATAATTAAACTTTGCGGTTGTCAACCACATTCAGTGAGCCGGCAGCAGATGATACATATAGAGCATTATAATTGAGTTCCAGTTGACATCGCGCTAACAACTCAACTAATTATTGCGAAATCATTAATTATTATTAATGAACCTGATTTAACTTCAGCTGATTTCAGTTGTCTTTGCGTCGGTGTACGGTAGAGTGTGTATAATTGCGTTCATATAGAATAGCTGAATAATATTAGTAGGGAAATAGACAGTATTTTGTATGGGGATGAGTGTCGCCGCTCGTCTAACTCCTATCTTATAACGATTATACGACCAATGGACAATAGTTCAAACAAAAATAAAATGCTGCTATTACGCGTCACATATTTTTAAATCATGATATTGCATAAATCTTAATTCATTAAAGAACCCTATCTTACTTCGTACAGCTAGAGGCTATTGCGATGCTACGGAATAAACAAAGCCTTGTTAATAAACTGCATTTAATTGCACACAATAAAACATATATTAAACAAAATACTTGGTTGGAAATTGCAAAACCGCGCGAACCGGTGGACGATACTACAATTTACCCGCAACGCATTGCTCAAGACTGGCGAAATTTACGTCTCGCTTTATTAGAAAACGCATACCTTAACAACAGTATACTTGATACTTTATTTAACACCTCGTGGCTGCGTTGGTCTAGCGACATATACTGTGTAAACTAGACGTGTCGGGTACGATCCCTGTAAGGGGCAATGTGCTATTATGTTATTCCATTAGTAAATTCTCAGTAAAAGTAGCGAGGAGTCGAGAAATGTGCGCTAAAAACGGCTATAGCCTCGCCCCTTACCACGTGGGACTGAAAGAGGGTGCAGAAATGCAGTTCTTACTAACCCTTTTCGGTAGTAGAGACGTGAGTTAATGATTGTGTGTAAGTGACTTAATATCAGTGAAGTGTAAGAGTAGCAAAAAAACAAAGGGTTGATTTGATTATTTCTCAAATTTTATAACAATTTAGTTTGGTAGTAGATTGACTATTTTTAACTATTTTGGCCTATAACAAAAGGTGATAATAATAACTTGCTCATATATTTCGCTTAAATGGTTTTCAAAATTATAAAAAATGATACATACAATGTTTCCAATTATATACGTGTAAAGCAGTGTGTGACGGTATATGTATATTTGATAAAAACAAACTATTAGGATACGACAATGATTGCTTTTATCTCTGATATTAATAAATACATGCATATAATTTAATACTGCTTTCGTAAGATGGAAGATCTTGACTTGGAGTAGAACATTATATGTATTGTATTCAAATCGGATGACAGAAGAAAAAAGAAATTCAGCGTAAAAACACCTCAAAAATAATAGACCTTAAAAAAAAGACGGTTCACTAAAACCTCTGTCCAACCTTATAATTATATTAAAAACCATCAAAAGTATGGAAATTTCTTAGATCATTAGGAGTTGGAAAGGCACGTAAAAATAATATTCCAAAAGATTTAAACATTGATTTATTAAATCAACATTTTTCCTCGTCTGCTCATTTTGATGGACTTGCTAAGTCTATTACCTTAAAACATCTTTCATCATTGCCTGCTCCTAAATTCTCTCCTTTTGATTTTAGTCAATTTACAGATTGTGATGTTAAGAAAAGCGTCTTGTCAATTTCATCGAATGCAGTCGGCAGTGATAGCATTAGTCGTAAGATGGTTAATCTCATTCTGGATGAAATCGTCACCGTTATAACCCATATCCTGAACTACTCCATTTCCAGCGGAACTTTTCCTTCCATGTGGAAAGACGCTCAAGTTATTCCCTTACCTAAGAAAATGAACCCTTCTAACTTTTCCGAGTATCGTCCTATTTCTATTCTTCCTTTCCTCTCTAAAGTCCTAGAGCGTCTTATACACCAACAACTTTCTGTTTTCCTCACTAAAAACAACTTACTCAATCCTTTCCAATCCGGGTTTCGCTCTGGACATAGTACCGTAACCACTCTCGTTAAAATAACGGATGACATCAGGTCTGGAATGAGTAAGGGCCATTTGACTGTGCTGACACTACTCGACTTTAGCAACGCATTTAATAATGTTGATTATGACATCTTGCTGGCAATTCTCGGTTCTCTTAACATATCTCCAACTGTAATTGGCTGGTTTCGTTCTTACCTGCAGGGACGTCGGCAGCGAATACGGGTTGATGACACCTATTCCTCCTGGTGTAATTTAACAGCCGGTGTTCCTCAGGGCGGCGTTTTATCTCCTTTATTGTTCGCTATTTTCATTAATTCTATATCCAACAATCTATCTTCTTCCTACCATCTATATGCAGATGATTTACAAATTTACACTCAGTCTCCGTTGCAGACATTAAATTCAGCGATTGAAGCCACCAATAGAGATCTCGATCGCATTTTGAACTGGAGTAAATCATACGGCCTGCTTGTAAATCCGCTCAAAACACAGACCATTATTATTGGAAGCTCTCGTATGATTTCAAAAATTGACTGGTTTAATGTCCCACATGTTATTTTTGACGGAATTCAGATTGAATTTAGTACTACTGTAAAGAGCCTGGGTGTCGTCCTTGATAGAGAACTATCGTGGAGACCCCACGTATCTGAAATCAGCAGAAAAGTTTTTGCATCGGCTGCTTCCCTTAGGCGGCTTTCTAATTTCTTGCCAATTATCACCAAAATTGACCTAGCTCGATCTCTTCTACTCTCTGTACTTGATTATGCCGATGCCTGCTATCTTGACTTGTCTGAAGACCTGTTAAATAAACTCGAAAGACTTCAAAACTTTTGTATACGGTTCATATTTGGTTTACGCAAATATGACCACGTTTCGGAATTTCGTAAAAAACTCGAGTGGTTGCCTATCCGCCTTCGCCGGAATACTCATATTTTATCTCTTTTGTATAAAATCCTCTTTGATCCTTCTGCTCCTTTCTACCTTAAAGAACGTTTTCAGTTTTTGCATATTTCTACGGCTCGGTCTCTGCGTTCTATCAACTCCTATCAACTTAAGACTCCTATCCATTCCTCTTCCTTCTATGATCATTCTTTCTCTGTACAAGCTATACGACTTTGGAATGCACTGCCTATTTATATAAAGCGTGCCGATTCATTTCGTATTTTTAGAAATCTCTTAAGGAAACATTATTTATCTTTCACATAATTTAGTACATTGCTGCTCATTGGTTGTTATTATTTATTATATTTTTAACTATTTTTATTATTATTACTTTTTTTTTTTTAAATTAATTTTCAAATACTTGTATGTATGTAATTATTAGATCTTATTTATATTTGTTGTATTTTATTTTATCTATTTTACCTATGTATTATATGTATGTATACGCGCCAAAAATTATTCTACTATATTCACCTAATGGTTGTCTGGAAGAGATCGCTCAAAGCGATAAGACCGCCATTTGTACTTGCATTGTGTTTTTGTATATGTAATTTTTTTTTTCTCTTTTCTTTTTGTGTGTGTGTACAATAAAGTTTATTTCTATTCTATTTCTAAAAGTGCACGCTTCATATTCAATTTGCTTTTATTGCAACTAACAATTTTCCAACCGGACAGAGTAAGGCAACGGCTCTAAATTAAAGGATTCCGAGCTCGCGCGTTAAATATGTCTGACAGTTTTTAATAGTTAAGAAAATGAATTTTACGCAACTTTCTACCCTTACTTAATTTACGTGTATTAAGACTTTCCATGTAAAAAAAGGAAAATAGAGAACTAATTATTTTTACTATTATTTTATTATTATGGATATAAATGTAATTTAAAAGAAATCGAGCTTGACAACTGTCATGTAATAGGAGCGTGTACTGGAATTCATATTTTGTGAAAGTAACGAAATAAGCACAAAGAGAAATGCTTATTTTTCCAATGTTTCCACAATTAATTTTCCACTGCTCACTGATACCGAATTAAGTTTTATTTAATTAAGCCAAAGAGATTTTCTATTAAAGTATTTTATGTAAACAATGAGAAAAATGAGACTTTTTGTTTGTACTTCGCTCCCTCCACTCGCACCACTCAAAACCGCAGTCAGGTAATTACGAATCTGTCATTCGAATTCGCGAAGTCGAAATTTCTTTTGACGTTGTTGTTTTGATGTTAACATTTTTCACGTAATTTTTTGTGACATGAATCTATTTGCGTAAAGATTTTTGTTTAAAAAGTCTTACAAATACCAATGTAATATACAGGATGTATTCAGACCGTGATCGGAAACTGAGGCAGGTAATAGCCATAGTGATCACAAACTCACTGGAGTTAAAAAAAATCCCGACAAAAAACGACGCTTTCACGCCACCATCGGTATTAAATATATGTGATTTGTATGGAAAATCTTTTTTTTTTAACGCCAATAGATTTTTGATCACCTAACTTTAGATTTTTTCTATTACCTGCCTTAGTTTCCGATCACTGTCTAAACCTTCATCATAATTCAGGACTAAAATTTACAATACATCTATCTGGACCCATAAACTATAAGGCTTAGATATATTGGTGCTAGATATAACTGAGATATATTTAATAGTGAACTATTGAGACTATACACCGTTTCACACGCCAGTTTGATATTGATTGGTTGACTTCATATATATACCTCCAAATTCTTGTAGACGACAAAGCATTCATAAATCCTCATTAAGTACTAATTACTCACTGTAAAATTTAATAAGTCAAAAACTTTCATTACAAAGTCACAGGACATAAGGAATGGATTCGAAAATTCGATTTCAATTGCTCCACCTATGGATTACTATGCTTAAGTTGAAATGTTCTTAATCATACTTGTACTGATATCTCAAAGATACAATTGAATACGATACGAAAGTGAAACAACGAACAAAACAAAACCGTACTGTCTTTTCTTAGTCGCGTGTAGGGAAAAATTGCAATATCATTGAGTCGGTGTGTCGAGGAGACTTTTTCCCGCGACACAGATGCATGTGATAAACGACCTCAGAGCCTTTAGTATTGCGTGGAACTGTCACTTGAAATCGCTCATTTCTTATTGGGCCATCGTACACTTGACTCCGAAACTTATGGAGCTTTTTGTTAAGAGTTTGGGGAGATATTATCACTATTATGGCCATTTCGGGGTGAAAACTAAGACATACATAAAATACTATGTCTTGGGGTAAATTAGTTTTATTACGCTTTTCAACTGGCAAAGGTAGGAAATGAGACAACCCCACCTGATGATAAATTTGATGCGGTCTATTTCATATAAGCTTGCTAAATAAATAATAAATAAATATACCCTACAGTCACATACATAGCTCTGACCCACACTAGGTTACAGTACCTGTGTCGTGGGTATCAGACACTACGAGAGACTTTTTCGGTCTCACAAACACCCAGACCCGAAATAAATATTTGTGGTCAACACAAACATTTGTCTCGGTGCGGGGATCGAAGCCGCGGCCTCTCGTTTCGCAAGCTGGTGTCTAGCCAACTGCGCCACGGGGGCGTCAAGAAAATTAACCATGAAATACCATCAAATTTTTATTTGAACCTTTAAATTGTTTGTAGCAGTCAGCCTAAATCGATTACGAATACGAAGGGTATTTAACATGAATTTTTTACAAAATAATATGTATTCCCCATCGTGGGATAACACATTACAAAAAATATGTTTTTTTTTTTTTGGGTTACGGGTAGTTGTGAAGTTGTGTGAAGTCCAAGCCGATAGCTCCGCGCCCGCGACTAATCCTGACGTAGCCGGTATTTTTGTAGAATCGTCGACGCTGCGGTTTACGCTTGTAAAGATTTGTCGTGTGTTCGGTTTTCGTAAGTTACAGTGCTGTGAACAATGTGTTCCTATGTGCATTTTGCTGAGTTTTATAAAGTGAAGTGGTATTTCGTCCTGTAGCGCGGAATGTCAAATTATTTCCGAGAAAAGAAGCAAGACTATGCTAGTACTTAAATATTGCAATGCTCCTTAACTCATCTTCAGCAACGTAGTTTCATATCGTTTGCAAATTGAAACCAATTACATTCTCTACAAACAGAGACGAAGGCCAGTGAAAAGATATCTTCTCTAGGTAAGTCTTTAGAATACTGGGGCTTCTATAGATGGGGATGCAATGTAAGGCTTACTGGGATTTAAAAAAATGAAACTAATTCCGATTCTTAATAATATTGAAATTGTAAAATATGATAAAGCATTATTTACAGGTTAGTCACATCAATTAATAATATGAACCCTCTTAATAGTTCAGGAGGGTTGGTAGCATAGGGACTGTGGGGTCGTATATGAGCGAATGTAGATAACAATAATTTCTAATACCGTTTTCATATTTATTTATATATTTATTGAAACAGTACAAAAAAAATAGTATTGCTTTCGCGGCTCAATCCATTAACACCATCAACACACCACAACGCCACACTGGGATAAACAAACAAATTGTTGCAAAAGAATAATATTTTCCAATTCTCAAAAAAGCAGCGGCATGTTATGAAAATTAACTAAATAATCAATAACCAATCAGAGCCAACAATAGCCCCAGGGTTTTACATGCGAGAGAAAAATCATTGAAAGCTTTTAATGGACGCAATGTTTTTTCGACTTTCAATTAATTCTATTTATTTTTCATTCCGCAATGCGATTAATTATTTATTTCGTTGTATTTATGATTGTTTTAACGGCTGTATCGGCTTTTGTTTTCTGTTTGAAAGTCACTGAGTGACAGTTGATAATCTGTTTTCTAATTTTAAACGTACTATCACGCCAAATGTAAAATAAACAATCCGGCAAAAATATAAAATATACAAGTTTATGAATTAATAAAAATAAGATATTATTATATGATAGGTGACTGAGTAGTGTAACACCTTATTCCGGTTGTTGAAGTAAGACATAGAGAAGCCGCCAGTGTACATTTAGTACATTTGTTCATTATTTGATTAAGTACTGAACTAAAAAAAATCATGCCAATAACAGAAAATTGAAAAAAATCGAGAATTAAGATTCACAGTAAGGAGTAAACTTGATATAATCACGAAAAATCATACATTATTGTACAAAAAAAATAAAATTGAAATATATAAAAAAAAACAGGAATAAATTAACGAGCCGATGTATAGAAGTGGTAAATTTGCCACCGAGTCTCCCCGTCAAGTTATTCGGATCCCGTCGCTCGAGCGTAATGGTCGCTCTCCGCTGCACTAATTGAGCCATGGAGCCCTTCACGTCATGGTTTCCGCCGACAAAATAATTGATACTTTATAAAAGAATCGATACGTTCATATTTATGGGTATTTTTTATATTGAAATGGCAAAGGGATCTTTGGATTAATGATCTGTGAAGCGCAAATAAATGAATACCATCTAACAGCTTTATACATAGTTCAGGGTCCACGGTAAGATACAAGTTCTGTGTTGTGATTATCAGTAGCTAAGAGAGACTTTTCGGTATCACTAACACCCAGACCCGAAACAAATATTAGTGGATCCCACAAACATTTGTCTCGGTGCGGGGATCGAACGCGCGGTCTCTCATTTCGCGCGCTGGTATCACAAGGCTATCAAATAGCGATTCAGATGAAATGACTTCTGTATTTATTTTCTGTAATAAATCATCATACAGTTTAGAAGTTCAATTTTTGTCACTTGCGTCATATTCTTCACATAATAATTTGGCTCAGAAATTTAAATCTGGCATTATGAGCTTTTTTTTCTTTGAAGATACCTAATATTTTTTTACAAAATACCTAATCGTGAATTTATTAACAGTCGATTTTGAATTCCGTCGCGGCTTCTAATCTCAGGCTCAGCTTTAACTTATCGAAATTATACAGATAGCACATATTCCTAACTCAATTGACCTTCTCTAACTAACAGCTGTTGTGGTACTTCAGTAGAATAACGCAATAAAGAGTATAATGTATAAAATCTAATTTATATGACGTTGCTAATGATAACAGACAGGCCCGAAGGCTTTTAAACGCGTCGACCTCATTTATAAATGAACCAGCCAACTTTGCCAAAACTGCACTGAATAGCCCGATTTAAATTATACAACGTTTAACAATTTTATTGTAACTATATTCCGCCCTGGCCCTAAAACGAATCGGCTCACGCTATTCATTTGTTTTTGATATTTGATTGATTTCTTAGAAGCATATCACTTGATACTTGATGCAGTCTGAGATTGCAGAGTAATCCCACAAATTAAAGACAAACATGCATTTTTAATGCCACAGAGAAGTTTCGACAACGCTAGTTGTAAGTGCAGTGCGGTGCACACAGAACTTCGACAAGCATGAAGCGACTATACCTTTCTACTTGACACAATAATGTCAACCTGATGATACACAACATGACACAACATACTTTTTTACTTTACTCGCAAATAGTGATGGCCTCGGGGTTCAGGCGGTCGTGGATTCAAGCCCAAGCACACACCTCTGATTTTTATTACAAGCTTTTATATTTAACTTCACTTTTGTATGTATGTTTGTATGTTTACAAATCTTGCAATGAAGATGTGAAGCACTTCCAATAGACCGATTGTGCTGAAACTTGGTATACCTACGTAACTTGGATGACAATACAATAATATGGTACCATGGAGCTGGTCTGATGATGAGGTTGGAAGATGACCATAGAAACATCAGTTCTTGTGGACCGATTGAGCTGAAATTTGATATGTCTTTGTAACTTCGACAACAATACACAAATATGGTATCATGGTGCTGATCTGACGAAGAGTTGGAAGATGCCCATAGGAACTTCGATTTCTGTGGTCCAATTGAGCTGAAATTTGGTATGTCTTCGTAGCTTCGGTAACAATACAAAAATATGATATTATGGAGCTGGTCTGATGAGGAGTTGGAGGATGGCCATAGGAACTCCGATTCCTATGGTCGAATTGAGCTTAAATTTTGTATCTCTTCGTAACTTCGGTAACAATACAAAAATATGGAATCATGGAGCTGATCTGATGAGGAGTTGGAGGATGCCCATAAGAACTCCGATTCCTATGGTCCAATTGAGCTGAAATTTTGTGTCTCTTCATAATTTCGGTAACAAGACAAAAAATGGTATCATAGAGCTAATCTATTGAGGAGTTGGAAGAAGCCCAAAGGAACTCCGATTCCTTTGGACCGATTGAGCTGAAATTTGGTATACCTATGTAATTTCGGTGACAATATAATAAAAAGGTATCATAGAGCTGATCTGACGAAGAGTTGGAAGATGCCCATAGAAACTCCGATTCTTGTGGTCCAATTAAACTGAAATTTGGTGTGTCTTCGTAACTTCGGTAACAATACAAAAAATATGGTATCATGAAGCCGATCTGATGAGAAGTTGGAAGAAGCCCATAAGAACTCCGATTCCTGTGGTCCAATTAAGCTAAAATTTGGTATGCCTTTGTATTTTCAGTGACAACATAATAATAAGGTATCGTTGATCTGGTGTCATGAGAAGTTGGAAGGTGCCCATAGGAACACTAGTTTCCATGGTCCGATTGAGTTGAATTTCGGTATGACTACGAAATGGATAGACTTAGAAATATTTCCAACTAAAAAGTTAAAAATAAATTAACGGTGAAAAACATATTTTAAAATCAAGCTTTTATTATGCACGAAAAATTTAAAAAATAAACTAAGAAAACATTCATAAAATTCGTAGTTTTTTAAACTTTACAAGTAACAATTTACAACAGTGTTCGGTTTATCAGTAGAAGTATGATACATAAACATATATTATCTATAACTAGTATATTAATATTCTTAAGTGATTTAAAAGCTTGTCGCGCAATTTCGTTAATGCAAAGACCTCGGCCGCGACCAGCTTTTAGATCACTTAAGAATATTAATATACTAGTTATAGATAATATATGTTTATGTATCATACTTCTACTGATAAACCGAACACTGTTGTAAATTGTTACTTGTAAAGTTTAAAAAACTACGAATTTTATGAATGTTTTCTTAGTTTATTTTTTAAATTTTTCGTGCATAATAAAAGCTTGATTTTAAAATATGTTTTTCACCGTTAATTTTTTTATGTTACGTGTATACACACTGAAGTACCGCCTATTTTATCAGTGATGGAAAACATCATCTTAGGGCAGAAGTCTGTCAACCCCCGCTAAGCCAGCGTGGTGGACTAAGGACCTCTCAACGGTAGAAGACGCTGGTGCCCAACCGTGGGACGAATATGGGCTGATATTAAAGTGACACTTGACATTAGGTGTGACGTAGCTGTGATATAAATTATTTTCACTATTCCAAAAAAAGATCGATAGGAAACTTCTACATTACAGATATACGTTCAAAGTATACTGGTCTAATTTCTTGACACGACATATCGCTCCAAATCAAGGTATGTCGCTGCCAAACTATTCAGAATATTAATACGTGGAATACCAGTTACCCACATTATCACTAATGATTGTAACAACAAACTTATACATTATGTATCGAATACCTTCGCGTACTAAGAGCCCTAGATTAAATTTTGATTGACGCATAACCTACATAATTATCTAACCTGAACTATCTTAATTCAATAATTCCAATATCAATCACATTAACATTGAAGATTAAATTATTACCCTATGAGGCAATAATAATTTTATAATTAGTTAGAAGATACATTTTTAATGACATTATATTCATACGTTCATCATGAACAAACATTTTATATTAACTATGTTTGTAGCCACTGGGTAAAGGCCTCGGTCTTCTTCTTACAATTTTCCTTCTCTTTTGCCAAATTGCAGTCGTCGAATATTTGTCCCATGCAATCACTATAATTACGGTCACTACATAGCTACGTGGTCCGCATAGAGTCAACAGAGACCAATAAAATCTACGAAGATGTGGATCATCGTTTAACCCTTGGGAGTAATTTTAACTAGCGATCCGACTAGAACATCGGTAAATCGATTCTTTAGCACATAGTATGTTGTTATATACTTTTCCACGACTTTATCCCTGCATTATTTATTTTGTGATTTATTTATGTTTGTATGTATATAGATACCTAATATGTATTTCTATTGTTGTCTCTTTTTTATTATTCGTTTGTAGTTCGTGTTCAGTTTATTCCTTTGTTAATTGTACGTCACATGTATTATTTTATATATAACTATTTTTACCATGTGCCCACCCGCTCTGTTTTTCTTATACTTTCCAGTCCATGCTACGGTTGTCTGGAAGAAATCGCATTCAGCGATAAGACCGCCATTTGCTCCACTCTTTTATATTTTACTTTAGTCTTAATTCATGTTTCTGTATGTGTTGTGGTGTACAATAAAGTGGAATAAATAAAATAAATAAATAAGCAATGGCATATTTCTCCACGTATGCATCATCATCGACGTCATCACCCCATTTAATTCCCCTACAACCGAGAAGCTTAAGGCCTTAGTCCACCAAGCAGGCTTAGTGTCGGTAGGCCAACTACACACGTAAGAAATTGCTAAGAACTTTTTAGGTGTGCAAATTTCATAATGGTGTTTTCCTTTACCGCTGAACTACGTGATAATTCAGTATCAATAACTACGCAACTTCGAAAAGTCAAAGGTGTGTGCCTTGACTTACTACTACCATCAATATTTCGTATATGCATCACCTATTTTGTTTTCATGTCTCACTTAACAAGCGACGAGTCTATAAATTAGATATTACACGATTAACGTGTAATGCTTTTTGGCTTCTATCGTACCGCCACTGGTATGTAATTAGTGTTCAACAGATCAAAGTTTCACGAGAAATTGTCGTACAGCACTCGAACCTTATCGATTTAATTTTGAATGTACCGGGGCTCGGTTAATTTATTTGTGTGATACGGAAAATGAACGTTTCAGTGGGCCGCTCGCTCATTTATCTTATTCACTTTACACAAGGGCGCGACTGGGCCGAGTTTTACATTTTAATTTGCCGCCATTTTTGGCACCGGCTTTAACCCTTCGTAGCCCAAGATCATAAAAAATTATAATACTTTGGTATATGATAGGCTTGAACAAATAAAAAAACACGTGTTTCGTGGAAATTCAAAAATATTTTTTATTCCGTATGTATTGAATCTTTTAGGGTTTGTAACATTACTGTCACATTGGGTTAAACGGGAAGAAAATGTTTTAACGTAGTATGGAGGGAGCTAACAGATTTATTTTGTTTTTTGTAACAACTACTATTCTGAACTTTTTAAAAATTGTTTGTGCTACATCAGGACACCGAAGAAACTTGGGCCAAATGATTTTCAAACTTAATTCGGTCAGTAGCCAATTTGATACTGCCCCACCGCCAATGGGGGGACATGTTGCGCCGGACTCTTGTGATTTTGGCTTGTATTTTATTTTCAATTAATCTTCGCTGTTGGACATTAGGATTCAAGCAAAGCTTACATAAAGTCTCCAATTTCAAGTTGAAAATCTGCTCAAGACATTTGTTTGTCATTGCATAGTTTAGTCTGCCTTACTCTCACATACATCAGCCAAGAACTGGCCATGGTCAGGTCTAATAATTGGTAAAACATCCAAACCTGGCATCTTTTAGTTCGTCTCATAATACTATAAGCTCCCATAATGCTGTTAATAAAATCTACACCTCCAATATACCCATTACATTCTTCGACGATATGAGACCGATCAATGTTGATGTACTTCTATTGGCCTTATCGTAATGACTTGGACCTTCGACCACTCACCAGCAAAAATTGAGAGAAGCGTGACAAGTTTGTTGTCTTTTCATATAAATTTTGACACATCAATTGCGTCCATATTTGCTACGTAATCAACAGAAAATCTACATAACTTTTTATTACATCCTCGTCAGGGGGTAGTTTGCAATCTGGAACGAGATTATTCCGTACGGCCCCAGGACTCCCCAAGTCCAAGATATATCCACTTCTGCTAAGTACTTCAGTAAAGTTTCAAGCCACGAAAGTAAAGTTATTATCCAAATATATATGTTATTTCTGATGTCTGGGTATGCCCGCGTCATTCTAAATACGACGTTTCAAGATGCTCCTTTTTTATTCTACTAGGAGCAAAACTCTTTCAGTTCCTGTTTCAGGTTCAATATTATAGACGAAACTTGAAACTACGCTCTCAGTACATAAAACTTTTAACGCCAATTGTGTTTTTTTTTTATAGGCATATATCTATTCAAATTGTCTCTCCTCTTAGCGTAGCAAATCTATTCATCCACACAAAGGTATACCTCGAATAGAACTCCACTAGAAGCCCTATTTAAGGCTTATATTATAGATCTTATTTTTGTGTAAGTACTACCCCTATCTTAAAAAATAGGAGAAAAAATTCATCAATATATGGATATACATTAGTTGTATTTTTTATGACATTGTCACTCAATGTTACAGAAATGTAACAAACATAAAAAGTTACTTTTTATATATAAAAAATCAAAAGTATGAACTGGTAACGATATATAAACCAAACTATTTACTTACCTACTGGTATTAACGAAAACTATACAATTTTATATACTTTTAGTATTTTTTTATAAATTTTAAACTTTTTGCAAGTTCAAAGTTGTCATTTTCATCAAAACACAAAATTCAAAGTCGTAAAGAAAGCAAGTTACGCTACCTATGATTTATATTTGACGCTAAAATGTTCGGTGTGTTATCTAAGAATATATTGACATTGATTTGACAGATCTTAAATGTTTAGTTTAAATTTTATAGAGATTATTTGGGTTTGTTACAGAAATGTCACCAGGGGCTATAAAGGGTTAATATGTTGAGGAAATGTGACAGCTAAATGAAATCTCATAAAAAATTTAGCTTAGTGAATATTTTGGTGTACAGAGGCGAAAGTTACATGTGTCGTTTAATACAGACCTACAAAAAGATACATACGCTAGCTCATAGTCATATAAGTATCGATGTCTATGTACGTTAACTTATTGTTACGAGCCACCGCTAAAACTAAACGGACTTAACTTAGTTCCCCTTTTTCGACTATTCCGAGTTAACATGAGCATGACGTCGACTTTCTTGAAATAAAAAAATAAATAAATACATCTAGCAGACTTACACTAAATTCTGACCCCACACTGAAATACTAGTCTAATTTTGTGGTAATTACGAGATATTTTGCGCTTTTACAAACTACTATTTATGGATCACACAAACATTTGTCTCGGTGCAGTGATAGAACCCGCAGCCTCTTATTTACAAGTTGGTGTCTTGCCATTGGGCTAACAACAAACATTAATAAACCGAAAGAAATGTAACCAACAATCTGTTTACTTTAATTCTAAGAACACTGATCATAACGGCATAACAAGCATAAACAAAATAATTGGCATCACTGCTGAAATCGCATGCTTCGATAAAGTACGAGTCAATACCTAACTCTCCGCAACAGCTAACTATTCGAGATCCAAAGGCGTGGTTATTTATTCCTCGCTAAGGTCGAAACTCCCGAAGGTATCCGTGTTGCAACAGCAGTTTCGGGTTAATTTCACGTTAGTCTTAAGCGGTTTACTTGGGGTTTTGTGCGCAAGCTGGTATTTATAGCCCAACTCAACTAACGACCTTTGTATTACCCACAGCGATCTCAGATTGCCCATATTTTATTTCTTTTATTTCATTGCTGTTTCGTGTTTTAATGTTGTATTTAAGTTCAATTGTTGTCGAAGGAATCTTACTTAAAAATGGACACACTTACTGTACTTATAGTTTTGTTAGTGTCTTTAGGATGTCTTGTACAATAATGTCGTGATCGAATGCATACGAAACTATATATTTTTACTTACAAAATGTTTTTGGACTATGAATATAATAAGTTTTTCTCAAAAGGTAACGTTTTAACCTCAGTCATTATTTCGATGGCTATCATTACCTCAATGTAAAAATTTGTAATTATATATGTCTGTCTGTGACGCTTTCACGCCTCCACCTCGCACCCATTTGAATTATTTTTGACATGTGGATAGATAGTACCTAGTAAAAGGGCTAAGGGTATTTTTTATCCCGAAAATTTAGTTTTCCCTGAAATGAGCATGAAATTCCGCCCGAGCGGTTCGCACAGCTGACATTAAATATCTTCAGGCCACACAAACATTACACTCCAGTATGATCACAATGAACTCATTTACAGCGCAATCAGCCAACATTTCACTGCACCTTTTGTTAAAATCGCAACGTAATTAAAATATAATGCACGCTTTACCGGGTGAAATATATTAAATTTGTGCCTGATTACCCAGTTCCGGTCCATTAGGTACTTTTCATACGCCAGCCAACCTTAAAGAGGTAAAGACTAGTTTACTTATGCAAGAATGTTTTATCTTGCTTCGCCTTTCTCGTTAAACAAAAACAAAGCTGCGGAGCTCCTTTATCTCAGCTTAAGCGTTCGCTATTCGTAGTATTAAGGACTGTGTAGTGAAGTGCAATACGAACCTTCGTCAGGACTACGGTAATGTCGGGTACATTAGATTTTTTTTTTGTTTTTGTGTTAAGGTTTCATAATGAAATATAATTGCTAGGAATCTAAGGAATACTTGAAGTCATATAAATTTAAAGTGACTGCGTTGAACGTAAAGAATAAGCCAGTTTTTTAACTTTCAAATACGTTGTTAGTTTTTTTTATGATACATTTTAAGATTTTTACTTGTTTTAATTATGTTTTTTTACCGGTAAAAATATGATGAAGAAAAGATTTATTATTTTTGGCAACTTAAATATTCGGAATGTATAAAAATATTCACATTTTTTTGGTTCAATTTCAATGTTTTCAAAATCTCTGTAGTCTCTTGATTGAAAAATCCCATATATTGGACGTAAAACAACATCACTGTAACTTCACAGTTTTCTGATAAATATTGAAAAATACAATCAAAATACCCACTAATAACTAAAGCAGTGATGGCCTCGAGGTTTAGGCGCGCGGTCGAGAATTTTGGCGGTCGCGGGTTCGAACCCCAGGCACACACCTCTCACTTTTCGAAGTTATGTGTGTATTCACATTGAATCATCACTTGGCTTTAACGGTGAAGGAAAACATCGTGATAAAACCTGCACACCTAAAAGTTCTTAGGAATTTCTTATGTGTGTAGTCCGCCAACCCGCACTAGGCCAGCGTGGTGGACTATGGCCTAAAATCCTCTCAATGATAGAGGAGACCCGTGCTCAGCAGTGGGTGTATATGGGTTGATGAAGAAGACCCACTAAAATTTTTCCGATACCTACCAATAGAAAATCATCTCTTAATACTGAACAAAAACATCCCTAATGCGATCGGCATCAGATCAAGACATATTTATTTGAAACCGCTGTATCGTAACTGTAATATCCAGTTATTTTTTCTCAGTAATAAATGAGAAAAGGTATGTTAAGATTGCGGTATGTTGGAAAGATTTATGTGCTCTCTTGAAAAGGGCTTTTATTTCTCTTTACTGTTAACATTCCCTTTGCCATTTCCTTTTATTAAAGGGGTGGCTTACTTAAATGTAAATGTTGCTTGAACAAATGATTGAATGTCTCGTTTCCTCGTCAGTTTATTTATATTTTTAGAAGTCTTATTATCAGAACAAGTTTTCCGTTCAATGTTCTTCTTGTCCAATTATCGACTGAACTTTTATATAATTCTATTTATTATATTTTCCTATATAAATTGCTGCAACGGAGTCGGGACTACGTCCCGATCTACGTGTCGACCATTAGGAAAGACTTCGGGGAAGAGAGAGTGGACCCTACGACAACCTAAAACAGTCGTTTCGATAGAAGAAAGATAAGACCGACCCTAATGAGAAAAAGGAAAAGGCTAGACAAAGAAGACTTACACTTTCGTCTATAACTCTCAAAGGGGTAGCCTGTTATGTAGTTCCATAGCCATGTTTCACTATATTTAAGATACATACTTTCATTTATTACTTAAGTTTAATAAAAGGGAGCTATTTAGTGTCCATTTTCATACTTTTTCCTTGTAAAACGAATGTTATGAGAGAAAAAATATTTTATTCGGGAATAGCACACGAAGCCTATGAATACTCAAATTGATGCAAACATACCAGAATCAAATCAACAAAGCATTCCAATACTAACAAAAGTACTGCACAATATTTACATTCCCAAACTGATAGTTTAATAACCGGGGTCAATAATCCAATCCAGTTTATAATCGAGTCGTGACGTACACATACGAATTACATTATCCCGAAAATATGCATATTAAATAACGCGGAAAAATACTTCGCATCCCGACTGAATTGTGCGCAAACATTGAATCACCTTCAGCAAATAAATCATTTTCTTTTTTTTCCCCTCTTGTATTCAGCCAGTTTTTGTTCCAAAACTCCCCTGTTAGCTATTATCAAACTATTGGAATAGGAAGAATGGGGACAATAGAGAAAATATGTGTTGCATGTATGAAAGACTTTTGTTTGGGTGCACTGCGTTGAATAGAAAATTCATGTATTGTAAACTTCAGCGTAACTTAAGATGTTGGAAAGTTTATTGAACATGGAATATTTTATTCTTTTTATAGCACGTGAATGGTGTTAGGTTGTAAGCAGGTTTATTTCTAAAAGAGCAGTCCAAGAAGGGCTTTTCTCGCAAAAAACGACAAAAAGTAATTATGATCAGTAGACACAGGGTAACCGAAACGTCTCTCGTAGTCTTTGATACCCACGACACAGGGCTTGCTTGTATCCTAGTAGTCCAGAACTATGGATGTACCTATTGGGTGTATTTAGTTATTTGTTTGTGCCCCGTACATAAAGAGTTTTAATACTATTTACAATACATAAATTATGTTACTATATACAATTTAGTTTGTAATCAAATCTATTGTTATAAGATTGAAGCCGAGCGCTGGCCGCATGATACATGTAATTGCCATCATTTGAACATAAGTGGCAAGCCGCAACGATTAGACGCACTGAAGTATGTGTGATATTAGACGCGTGGGATGAACATGCCATGTATCGTCTAACAAGCTAATGTATAATATTATTAATACCTAGATCGATAGTTCATCCCCCCCAACAGATGTATGTTCAGGGCATTCAAATTTCTATACCCGAGTTGAACAAAATTAGTTAGTAGGAAATCGTCATGCCACGGAATCTAGAAATGTGTCCGATATACGGCAGTAAGCTAGCATAGAAGTCATCTGCCAGAGAACCGGAGGCATTGACATTGCCCGCAAGATTAGCACGCTAAAGGGCCGGCCTAGTCTGCCGACGGTCGAATGACTGGTGGAACAGACAGCAGTGTTGTAGTGGAGACCGGGCTTAGCAGACGTAGCTTAGGACGACCTGCAACACGATGGTCCGACGACTAAAAAAAGTGGCGGCTAACGGATGAATGTAGGCTGCATAAAGCCGGGATGGTTGGCCCTTTCTTGTGAAGTCCTACGTTCAGCAGTGAACGGCGATAGGCTGAGTATAGCTGCATAGTTGATCCCGCAAAAGATGTATTCGTTTTAACCTTTATAAATTATTCTTTATTGGGATAAAAAACATAAAAAAAAAAAACAAACTGCAACATAAAAATAAATAATAACAAAAAATAAGCATGTAAAACAACAAAAGCCATCTCGAGAACGTTGCCGATCACGTACCGCCCTTAAGATTGTATCACTGTGCTCAGCCGATTTAGATACTGGCCCGGAGTGGACGAGACTCGAAGGCCCTTCAGCCTCTCATCGGGACACCCTCACACAGAGCACTCTTGATTCACAAACTCTGATTTTCACGGGCTAGTGACTTTCCACGGAGCGCACTTGAACATCGCGCGTTCTGCTCGTTACCTAATGACGTTATTATATTTTTTGTGTTTGTTTCGTCGTATTTCTTATTCAATGGTTATACATCTTTTATTTTTTTTTATTAATGTTACATATTACGATGCTCTATTTGCAGTGTTATATAGTTAATATACCATCAGAAAATTATGGGATTCCATCCTGTCCATCCAATTAATTAGCGCTCAAACTTCTCACTACTATGACGAACACTAGGCAACTATTACTGAATTCGCTGTTATCCCACGGTGACTTTTGAAATAACAATATTCTCTTGTAGGCTTGCTTGCCAAATGGCCCTCCCACTGCCTCAAAAGGACGGGAAAATCGTATTTCCACCATAGTTATACCCCAATCGTGACTGTCTATTCTGGCCGAAGAAAGAATGCCTTTTTCCTCCATTTACGTTTTGAATGTTTAATTGATCCGTGAACTCTATTCTGTTCTCAAATCGGATATTTCAAGCTGTTTTTTTTTTATATTTACATATTTTTTGGAAGTGATTAATGTTAACAGGGCTTACGATCGTAGAAACATTTTTTTTTCAACAAATCTCACCATTCTATACATGTATATTCTTTCCAATTTTGAATAAGAAAACAACTTATTTAGTTATAGTTGTACTTTCACGCAGTTCAGTCATTTCAATTATTTGCAGCAATCTGCTCTAAAAGGGCGACATCTAGCAACGTCCAGCGAACTTCTTTAGGTCATCAGTTCATCTTTGTACAATTGCTTTGATAAAACGTAAAAGACAATTCATTCAACAAAGAATAAATAAATATTTATCTAATTTTGTAACAGACAATTGAGTTGTTAAAATAAATTGCCGCCGAGTGTTGCAAAGGCAATTAATGGAAGAACATCCAATTTTATGGATCCCTAACTGCATACTCATTGAATTCTGTATTTTATTTTAATCAATATTGTTTCTTTTATATCTTTATTATCGAATTAAATGCTGAATGAACACCTGTTTTTATTGTTCTAATAATCAATTTTGTTCAAGAAAAAACATATAAAGGCATAAGGGCTTATTTGTAATTGAGTACAAAATAACTGCTGTTAGTAATAATGAACTATAATAATATTTCTATTGCATGTTCGAGATGACTTCTATGACCATACAGCGTAGTTCTAATATCTGCAGTGGCGTATCCTATGAAGGTGTCAACTTCAATCTTGGCTCGATGAACTGAACCTTCAAATACAGTGATACAGTATAGCAACATTATGCATCAAACTTCCAAACAGATACCACAAACTAATGTTATTTGAACTAACCCGTGTACTAGTGTTTGTTGTAATGCTGATCGATTTCCACCGTAGCGCACCGTGCCAAGTTTTTGATAGCTTCTGCATCATAAAATAGTTGGTGGGGAAATATTTTACATTTTAATATGTGGTTCCTCTGAGATAGTGACTTATTTCTGCAGTTTAGTATCTCTAAAGAGGGTATTTGTTGTAACTAAACTTTTGATTGTATGTACAGAACAGCTGAATGAGATAAGGAAAATTTTTGTCAGCGTTTTCGGTCTCTACAATCAAACTTTAGTACTTTCTTGTCTCAGTCAATAGCTTAAATGACATGCCTTCTGTGCTAAAATGTCTTCTGCATAAAATTATCACCGTAAAAGATTTCTTTGTTTATTAAAGTCTAGGCAATAGTGGCTACATTACTAAGCATTGAGAAGAGCTCAACTTTTATGAAATTGTTTCTAAAAAGACGTCTGCACGATAAAGCTTCAAACCGATGTTCCTTGGTTCATACTTCCTTTGATGCTGTTATTAATATCACGGAAGGTGTCAACCTCTTTGGCTACGAGCTATTTGCTTTACAGTTCTATTAAAAAGAAACTAGCGACATAGAAAAATAAAATGAGAAAAGAGGTTTGTACCCACGAAAGTAAGCTTCATAGAAAATTTTTGTTGCCTGTTATTTGATATTTTTATAATTATAATTTTCATAAGTAAAATCGAGAAAAAAAGCAATGAAAAAAAGAGATAAAAAAGTCTTAAAATAAAGTTCACAAAATGTGTGCGCAAAATGCCTACATATTCGGGATTCAGACTTAAATTTACTTAACAGCCAGAAAACAGAATTCACTTCAACACTAACAAACAGATTAAAGTCAAATAAAATCGCACAATAACTTTCGATATTTTAATAATTTACAAAAAAAAGTATAATAGTTTTAAATCTATGAACACTACGCAAATCAATAATAATACATATTTGTAAATTATTGATTAGACGTAGAAATAATTTAAAATTTACCGCGACGATTGCCCGTATTAAAAGACTAGTTTTTTTTCCCTAAATACTTTATAGTTATTCCCTGTAAGTATTAAAAAGTTATAAGATGCAAGGAAACGGAGCAGACAACCAGCCAGATAGTCGGATGACATAGCCCATGTTGCCGGAAAGCTCTGGATGAGAGTAGCCCAAGACCAAGAAAAATGGCGAGCATTGGGGGAGGCCTATACCTAGCAGTGGGTACATGTGGGCTGAATATGATGTGATCTTCCAAAACTCCCATTCATAAATTAAAACCCAAAAGCCTAACAACCAAATTTTTCCTTATAATATTATTAAAAAAAAGATGGCAAAGGGAGCATATTATCAAATAATAAGAATATACTCAATCAGCTTCCAACGAGGCATCGTAAATAGATATCAAAAACTTGGCAAAGGAGCCTAAAATATTACTTCAAAGGCTAGCATTTTCCGCATGATGTTACGTTCCATCAGATACACACTTTCTTAAATTTGCGAGCGTACAATACAAGGCCTACATAAAATATTCAGAAGATTAAGTTCTTGAATTTTCCAAACGATAGAGCTCACAGAAAACTGGCGCAGTATAACACGAATATGTGAGACAGTTGTTCGGAAATTTTAAGTGTGCGGGTCAATTCTGTATGGAAACTTTCAGAAATCTTATGTAATATTTGATAAATATTTGAATAATATCTTAAAACTTACGCCACCTATGTACGTACAGTACATAATTTTACGGTTTTGACTTCTAATAAATGATAGAAATGAAAAGGTAGAAAGGTGGAGTATAAAACTGTTTGAATGAAAATTGAATGTTTTTGATTCGTATTTAAGATACATCGTCGTCTATTTATAAATATAGATAAATATACCTAATGATACATATAAGCTATTAATATGAGTATTAATTTTAGCCGTAACTTACTTAGAATATTACTATGGGCGTTAAAACATACTTTAGTCCAATTCTCTAAGCGGCCAGTGACAATAAGCATTATTTCTTCCATTTCACTGTTCCAAATTCCACGGTATCGTGCTAAAATGCAAAATGATGCTATTAAATGTTTCCAGCATGGTGTGGACACAGTGAGAATTTGTGAATGCAAATAATAAAGTAGGGAGACGCTCTTAAAGTGTTGGCGGAGTGCCCGAGTCAGATGCACGCTGCCTACCCAATGCGCTTCTAATCATCTTAATTATTGCCTTCTACTTCAAGATTTAAGAGATTTACGTTGAGATTTCACGGCACGATCCATTTTGTTATTTCAGCGGATTTGTATTAATTGTGTTCTTGTTTATGAGAAGTGATTTTGATAAAGTGGCACTTATTTGGCTTGATATAACATGAAATAATGACTAAGATTTTCTTTTATCCTAGTAGCGTTGATGGTTCATGCTTAACAGTACAACAGTAGAGTTTTGGTTCTATGTGCGGGGTGAGGTCTTATCAAATAAGCAATAATACTTAATGTTCATATTCTAGATTGAATTCTCCTCTGACATAAATTCATTATGTTTCTTATAATGAAAAAAAATCAGGCGTAGGTATATATTTGTGCATATATTAAATTCTAACTCCTCAAAACTATAAAAAATATGTACCTATTACATGAATGTAGTATATATGAATTACCGATATTTTACCAAAAACACACGCAAAAGAATCACAAAAAGATTTAAAACATCGAAGTACAAAATCAAACCAGTCAATGTTTAATCCAGTACTCGTTCCATTAGTTCATAATACTTACGACACTAACAGCCTTGACTTAGCCCCGCCGGCCGAACTTTGCTCTCCGAACGTAAGTCTGTTAGCGGAAGATTAGCGTGTGGAACATATTGCCTAACTTCGATTCATTAATAAATGACTAGTACTAATATCATGCGGCGTAGTTCTAATGGCCTTGCAACTAACAGCGAACTTCAAGCAACGCTCATTTTAATACTGCAAGTGAATGCATTGTTTTAAGTAGGTAACTTTGTAATCTAGGAACTTGGTAATTGAATATTTGAAATTTAAATATCAGTTCCTTTAATGCCATTCGACAGCATACTAACCCACAGATTCTTTTCTGAACAATAAAGGGTCTACTTATAACCATCGATATGTACGTACACTTATGAAATTGACTTGACTTAATATAAATTAACATAACATGACGTAAATAATCATATAACTTTGAGGGGAATTAAAAATATATTAGAAGCTATTCAAAATGTAATAAACCATTTTATAAAAATTCTTAGTCACACATTCATACTAAATCAGCTGATCGCAGCAGAATAACGTAATATCAAAATTAACGCTGACTCAACATATGGCTGAAACACATGAGAACGCTGAATGCAATATCAATCCAGTATTCCGAAGCATTGTCGATTCCTGCTCCATATAACCTCATCGTGCATTCCGGCCGCACTTTCCTAATAACATTTTATTACGTATCATTCCGATATAAAGAACCTTCTCATATTCGTTGTATAGGGCATCCCTCCTTCGAGTGGTTTTCTACGCCTTTAAGAATTTATCATAGTACCAGACAGTCGTATTGACCTAGAAATTTGGAGAGATGAAGCTTTTCTTCCAATTTAGTTCATAAAAATACCGGTCTATCGATGGAGTCCATGTATTGTTTATCTCAATTATGAATATCACTTTTAACTTCAATATAATATAACTTTTCCTATCAATATAACTTTTATAAGTTGTGTGTATTCGTAGTGGAATATCACTTACTATACGATGAGAAAAAATAGTGATGAAATCTCCACAACTAAAAGTTCTTAGGAATTTCCTAATCTACCAATCCGCACTAAACCAGTATGGTGGACTAAGGCCTTAACTATGCTCAGCAATGGAAAGTATATGGGCTGGTGATGATGATGATGATAAAAGTATTAGTTAGGATCTCCTCAACGTATTTCTTTGTGAGTGGGGCTTATTTGTTCCTACTAGCTAGTCTTAAGTTACATCTAAAGTTGCTGATAATTTTTTCTTATTTCCTTAGACCTGTAGGCTGAGTAAGTTGAAAATCTGGAAGATTAGATCATATTTATCGCACATACCGACCCTATCGTCAATATAACTACATATCTTAAATGTATAACATCTTGTACTTGTAGGTACATAGTGGTAGTATTATTTAAAAAATATTGGAGGCATACATTTCATACAAATTGATGTCTTTATGTCATCCAAATTCCACCAGAATAATTATACATCCGATTGTGAAATCTCAATTTATTGCAATTTAAAATAAATTCCACTTCAATACTCGGCTCCTTTGTTCATATCCCAATGGTAAGTGGCAACACTCCAACTTTTAATTTTCCCGTTTCCTTTATTTGTTTCTGATATTTTTCCCATCGGTTTGTTTACGTGATATCGCATTAAGATAATAAAAGACTATTATGTGTCGCGTAAAATGTAATAAGCACGTCGTTTCTAGACCATTAAGAGAGTGGTCTCGTAGTAACATATAGACAGCATTTTATTATTAAGAAGAAGCGAATTAAATGAAATAACATAACTCACATATACTTTACAATCACCATTTTGTCGCCAAAGCGGTAACATTCTGTCCCCATGTTTTGTAAATTGTGTTTTAAGTGTCAAGCTATAGGAGGGGAGCCTATTGCTTTCTGTCGGGTACATTTCCAGGCTCTGTGTTATCATTAAAAACTTTCTTATATAAAATCCAATAACACTAACGACTAAACAACCATACCCGAGACCTCCTGATAACGCAGCAAATGTTATACCATTTACGAAACAGTCCAATCATACACTAAAAGAAAATGGTTCCACAAACTGTAAATAACGCTTGCTTTACTATTTTTATGGCCAAGAGCTCCTCGAGTCCACAATTAAGTGAAAGTATCAAATTATTTAAACGCTCAAACAGGACCAATTAAACTCTTGATATTTGATCGTAGAATATCTTTAAAACAGACTTGGAAATTATTCACAAGAAATTCAATAAACAGGCACAAAACGGCGAGAAACTCAAGGAAATTCTCTATAAATTTTAATTTAACAACCAGTATACAAATAGTTCAGGTGGATAGTTAAACTATCTAACAAGATCGAATGGCTGACCTTTCTCTCCTAGCAGATCGACTAACAACACAATTACTGAGAAGTTAAAGTGCTGTTTAGTATCAGCAGTACTTATTGAATAATCACGTTGAAGAAATTTCCACCACTATAACAGTATAAGTGTTGGTTTGAACTTGGAAGTAGCTCTTGTCTCGAGTAACGGCCTTGCGAATTGAATTTTGAAGCAAACTTCTTTGCTAAATGTTGTTTAACATTGGCCGTCGCTGTTTCGCATTGAGCATTTGTAGTACCACGTTTTACCAGTTACACATCTTAATGTATTATTAGGTAAGCTTGTCGTCTTTCACGACGTCCCGCGACCTGCTCAAGGTCGTCTGACCACCTTGTCAAAGGACGTGCCACGCTGCGCTTTCAAGTACGTGGCCTCCACTAGAAAACTTTTTGGCCCCATCGGCCATCAATTCTCTGCACTATGTGGCACACATAACTTCGAAAAATCAGAGCTGGAGTGATTCTGCGTCCGCCGAAATCTTTACTCGACCACGCACAACCAAGTGACTTGCTTTTTTCCCAGTCTTCGATTCCTGTTTTTTAAAATAGAATAATATTTTTACTGCCAGTTTATCAACAAAAATTAACAAAGTATTTATTTTTAACATATAATTATGTCATCGTAACAAAGGCAACCGAATTTCGTTGGCACATTGTTTGCGTAGAGCCAAACACATTGGCTTTTTTCCGGGAAATGAAAAGTTCCCTCGGGAGAAATATCATCACGCATACGACGTTGGGGGAACAAAAGCTAATGTAACAAAGTATTTTTACATTAGTAAAGCAAGGTTCAAAAATAAAGAAAACCATTATTCCATTAAGTCTGTAAAAAACCTTACGTTTCTTTTATCTGTGGGTGTTATACTGTAATGATGATCACTGAAATTTAGAGTGATTTAGATTCTGCACCAATATAAAAACGAATTATCAAACGAAATATCATATTCTGACCTGACTATATTAAGAAGTTAAGTCGGTACGTCAGCGTATTCAACACACTTTAAGAACACCTAAAATGGAAAATCTCTAAAAGGTCGGGCTGAAACACCTAAAATTCAGACTTGCCCTATCACAAGAATTTTCATATACTAATAATTGCATGCTATAGTGGTTCTATTTTTGGTGATCAAAATAAAAATCAAGATCAATGGACAATGTAGTCGTTTGTGCTAAAACTTGCCAACACGCACTAGCCCACCATATTTTACTAAGGCATAAAACCCTCAAAGAAGGCGGTCCGTGCCCACCAGTATATGGACTGATGATGATGACGATGCGTCACAACTAACGAAGCTATTATGTCAGCAATAAGTAAAGGTTGATCTCGGAACGTTCTTAGTTATAGCCTAAGTGATATAAGGAAAACCGTAGGAATAATTTGCAGAGCGCCTTTAAAACTTTATTACAACCTCACACACGTCTGCCATTGGTCCAAGCATACCTCCTCCAACTGACATTAAGATCTTCATGAGTGCTCGTCGGCTACGAGATGCTTTATTTCTCCTTTCCTTAGTGACCTACTACGTCCGTGACGCAGTTAGTTAGACACCAGCAAGCCATACGAAAGGCCGCAGGCTCGATTTCCATTCCAAGATAATGTTTGAGAGATCTACAAATGTTTGTTTCGAATCTCAGTTTTTGTAAGACGGAAAAGTCTCTACTAATCTGTCATACAGACGACAAAAGACTTGTATCTTAATGTTAGGTCGGAACTATGTATGTTGGGCGTATTTATTTATTTATTATTAGATGTGCCTACGATGTCTTGCCACAAACATCAACGTTTTATTATTCACAATACAGCACGTCTTCCATAGTCTTCACATGTGTTTCTTTAAAGTTACACCACTTCAGAGTTCCAAGCAAGAAATTATCTATTTTATAAATCTCTCCATCTTTATTGAATAAACCTTAAGTATTAATTAGAACTCAACGCTTCCGCCTCATGGACAGAGAGCAACCAAGCTGTAAGTTTAAATAACGCCGCGCCACGCTCCCTAGTCAAAGCAGAACTCTTTCGGTACAAGAAATTATTCATTAGCTTTTGCGGCAACCAGCCGTGAGGAGGCTGTTACAATGCGCCGCGACGCAGAAAATACTATATTTATGTATGTACGTGTTTTATTAGCAACTTGGGTGGTACGTTGTATTTTTGTTACCAAATTGGTTTAATAAAAAAATATTCTTAAGTTAGAAGAATTTTATAGGTCTAATTTTACAGACAACATTCTTACACGTAATATATTCTCCAGGCTACATCTGTATTGTTAAAAGATTATGAGCATACCATAGCAGAAAAATAGAAAAGCTATTTTAAATCAGATTGTGGAATGAGACCGATTACGCGAGTAGTTGTCTTTATCAATTACAGTTGGCAGTAATAAGGATTTCTCATCGTAGCGTACTTTAAATTACAATATGGGTTGACTTATTAAATGGGCGGCTACTTATAAATCATAAATACCATTGCTTTAAAATTACTGAAATAGGGAGTCGAGTACGGTTTTTGATTATAGTTTATAGGATATCTTATTCAATATAAATTTCATGTAACATTTTAGTCTTCGGAGCCTATTTACTTCTTCTTTGTAACATCGACGCGGGATGTTTATTTGTCTGTATCAAAACGTAAAAATTCCCTTTTTACATCGCCAATTTAAAATACCAAATAAAATATACTGCTTTGGTATTGAAAAAAGTAGCAAACAAAACGTAACGTTACATAAATCACATGTGACATTTTTATTGACGCACTAAAAATTCTATTTCACGGTAAACAATAACTACAGAAATGTTGAATCTAAATATCCAGTGCATTTGTGTCGTGTTATTGAATATCCTTTATTTCTTCATAATTATATCCAAGACTTGCGATTTATCGAACGGTTGGGAAACAATTTGAGAAACATTCCGAGTATCCCCTGTTAATTTATTTTAAATGTCAGCTTGGATTTATTTTAGCTACCGATAGCAATCTGCCAGTAAATTGGTCATGTCAGTGGAAGAACGGCGAAATATCATTCGTGTTTAATATTTATTCATTAAGTAAGTACATGCATTGATTGTTGACTTTATTGGCGGTATTGTGGTGGAATGAATAGTATTTCAACGTGAAATAAACTAGGCGATATAATTATCTTCTGCATTCGGTCTTCTGAAAAATGAAAGTGTTGGTACTATACTTTTATATAGCTCTGCATTTGCTAAATTACGTTGCCGAAATTGAGGCTAATATCCATTCAACATTTTATGTGATCTATACAGGGTATATTCAGACCGTGATCGAAAACTGAGGCAGGTAATATCTAATATTAGAGCATAAAGAAGATTTAAATTCAACGCTTGGCATAAGATAACATTATCAGCCTTGTGTTTGGTAATAATTACGGAGATTTGGGCAATTCTATCAATTATTTTAAGTGATTCTTCAATAAATGACAATAGAATTTAAAGAGAATGCGCCAAAATGCATTCTGGTGGCCGACCAATATCATGAAACTCAAAAAATAGTCACAATACAAATATCTATAATAAATAATAATAATAAATAAATAAATACACCCAACAGTCACATACATAGACCTGACCCCACACTAAGATACGAGTCTTGTGTCGTGGGTATCAGAAACTACGAGAGACTTTTCGGTCTCACAAACACCCAGACCCGAAACAAATATATGTAGATTACACAAACATTTGTCTCGGTGTGGGGATCGAACCCGCGGCCGCTCGTTTCGCAAGCTGGTGTCGAGCCAACTGCGCAACGGGGCTATTTTTATTGTTTTACTATTAAGATTTTATAAAACCCAAAACAAGTTATTCACTGAAACTGTGGAGCTTGATGTTGCAGGTGATCCATTAGAGATTGCACCCGATCATTTGAGGATAGTGTCAAGATCAGACTGGTTTGCTCAGCCAGCGCAAGGGAAACTAGATGCAATAAGACAACCCGTGCCATGGGTTATAATAACACATACTGCTACAGAGGGATGCTTAACGCAAAGTGAATGTATTCTTCGAGTGCGCCTCATACAAACTTTCCACATCGATACAAAAAAATGGTTTGACATTGGATATAATTTCTTAGTTGGCGGCGACGGTTCAGCTTATTATGGCCGCGGTTGGGACTACGTAGGAGCTCACACGTTAGGATATAATAAATACAGTATCGGTATTGCGTTTATAGGAACATTTAATAATAAGCGGCCACCGAAAAAACAGATAGAAGCCTGTCAAAAACTTATAAATAGGGGAGTGAAGATAGGTAAGCTTGCTAAGGATTATAAGTTGTTCGCTCATCGACACTTAGTGCCTACATTAAGCCCAGGTGACGAATTGTATGATATAATGAAGAGATGGCCTCATTTTGCGAAGAATTTCACCGACATTAAAAAGTTGCTGCCAAATTATAAATAAGTGCTTATGTCTCTTTAAGGCAAGCTGGGTTTTTTAGAGATTATGTAAATATCGCCACTGGTCTTATCACTTCCACATGGACAAAATATACTTTTTTTTAAATATTTCATGTTATTGTTATAATCATATTATTGCACATTATCGAAAAAAAGCAAGCACGATAGCAAATATTTAGGAGTGAGGAACAATATACCACCACCTTAATAACTGGTCCTTTGTAAACTTAAAGCTTTCGAGTCAAACATGGGATTTGGCTGCTCAAAACGTGACAGATGAACGTATAAAGATATTTTCGATAAAAGTTTAAATATATTTTCAAATCGTTTTGTTACCCAAAATGTTAGGAAATTGCTTTTTATTTTCTGAAATTATTGTATTTTTGCTCGTTTGATAAGTAAATTTTAATAGTTTATTGTTGTCCGTTAATAAAGAGAAAAGATACGTGGTAAAGGATCGATTTTGTTATTTTTTGATGATGATACCTCTAGTAAGCCTATGATCCTAGTACCTGGAAGCAGTGATGGTCTCGAGGCTTTCGCGCGCGGTCGAGAATCTCGACGGTCGCGGGTTCGAACCCCAGGCACACACATCTGACTATTTGAAGATATGTGTGTAATTCACATTAAATTATCACTTGCTTTATCTGTGAAGGAAAACAACGTGAGGAATCCTGCACACCTGAAAGTTTTTAGGAATTTCTTAGGTGTGTAGTCTGCCAACCCGCACTAGGCCAGCGTGGTGGACTATGGCCTAAACCCTCTCAATGGTAGAGGAGACCCGTGCTCAGCAGTGAGACGTACATTGACCATGATAATATTTAATGTGATTTTAAACCCCGGAGCGTTAAAGAAAATCCTGACAAAAGATAAAAATTTTGACGTTTTCCATACAAAGTACAAACCAGGTACATTTTATAACGATGGTTGTATGGAAAACGTCGATATTTTTATTTTTTGGTGGTATTTTCTTTAACACCAATGGGTTAGTGATCACCGTAGCCATTACCTGCCTTAGTTTCCGATAACCTTCTGAATACACCCTGTCTGATCCTACACTGATTTGGATCACATTCAACAAATGAAAACGAACCGTCTGCATTTAAAACTACCTGATTATAATGTACGCAAAGAAGAATATTTTCATGCCGTAGTCAGTAAAAAGGCCGCTTCCAACAAATTTCACTCGAAATAGCCAAGAACCTTTTATATCTAACTAGATAGCTTCTGCCCGCGACTTCGTCCGCGTAGACTCTGTAGTCTACGGTTCAGTTCACAAAGAAGTTATACATATAAAAACCTTCCTCTTCAATCACTACACCTATTTTAAAAAACCGCATCAAAATCCGTTGCGTAATTTGTAAGCATACATAGAGACAGAAAGCGACTTTGTTTTATACTATGTAGTGATGAAAATAAGTTGAACGTTGTAAAATCATCTGCTTGACATTTTAGGCCTAAAACGTCTGATCGGTCTTGTCCGTAAGGGCCATCACTACATCGAACAAAGATCATGTTTGGTTTTCAAAGAACAAGATCCCATGAAGTTAAATCTAGACGATCGTGCCACCTACCTGTACTACAGCTATTCTGGAGTCTTAGAGAACTGTTGCTTACCGTTCTTCACCAAGTCTGTTGGAAGAAGGGTTAGTATTGTTTTGTTTACTTGTAATTAAACGGAAAAATAGTAAAAATACAGACTGTATTAAGACCGTGATCGAAAACTAATACCGGCGATAGGCAAACATGTTTTCCTAACAGCCATAAGAATTAAATGTCCGTGTTTAATGCTCATGGGTTTCTTATCATCGTAACCATTGCCTGCCTAAGTTTTCGATCACGATCTTTATACACTCTGTACAATCGCAAGCTTTCCTTTTGACAAATTATTTTCAAGTTCATATTACAGTAAAAGTGGCTATAATGTCTAATTTATTATTTTAAGAAATTATAATGTAATGTGTGAAATGAGGAAGTTTTGACTGATTGTTCTGACTTGAATTCCAGAATTTTTTTCGATCTAACATCAAAAATCTCCGTAAGTCAACAACCAAGACCAACGACTCCTTAAGACACGGCATGAAAATTCATAATGTGTCGATAAAAACTAGAACAAATGTCAGTATCTTATATTCAGAGGTCAATGATATAAACATTATTTACAATTCAAAATTACAAATTTATTCATAATTTCGAGGTCTTCGCCTTCGAGCAGTGACATATGTTGTGAGATGAATTCTTGGCAAAATGTCAGGATGGTGTTATTATTAGTAGATGTCAATAACCATCACGAGTCTAATTGGTGGTACGAGATATCTCAGTATGAGAACCGCACTTAATTGCACCCCACACTTGGATGTAATTTGAAAAACGCGTTTGACAAACTGACTTCCAAACTTGCACTAAGCTAGCGTGGTGGACCAAGGTCTGAATTCCTCTGAGTATAGAGGAAACCTATTCTGAGACCTGGTAGGTGACCAATAGGATTTATATAGGCCAATGTAGAGATACCCTCTTCTTTCCCTTTTTTTACGTTTATCCAAATTAACTATCCGAAGCAGAAACGAAGAGACGCGCAAAGATCTCACAGCACGTTCAGCTTGATGACCTTTGCAATTCACCATTCGCGATAGGCAGAATATTGACGACCTGTGAAATCCAACTGCTACGTTCCTAAATTCATAATTAGAAATGGCAATATCCTACACTCTAAGTTCAATGATACGTTGTATACAAATTTTCTTAACCATTCAAGGATTCTGATACACCGTATACATATTTATGATTTACACGCTAAGAAAATATTATTGTCTTAATATTAGAAAATAATATTTTCTTAGCGTGTAAATTATATTCACGTCTTATGGGCAATTTACTATTGATGTATGGCTTAAGCTTTCAAAAAAGAAAAACATTAACTGTTAATGAAAATTGTCATCGTATCAGATAATATGATCATACATGTACATCACATTCTTTTCATTATTGATAAATAATGTAGAAATACGGGGTTTGATTCGTTCTGTTTTGCTTCTCAATAGTTATCTACAATATAATTGGCAGCCATTACGTTTAAATTTTACGTATTCACAACGTACACGCTAGAAAATAACAGAAACACAATCAACGCAAACTTTATCAACAGCAACTGAGACCGTTCCTTGGAATGAAGGTTATCAGAGCATAACAAAACTTGCCAACGTAAAACTAAGCAATTCCCAGCGTGTATTCAACGCAGACATAGAAATTCTGAAATTGTATAAAGTAAAAAAAACTTCTCATATTCTTCTTGTAAATAAAATATCATGTTTTGGACTAACTCTGATGAATTCTTGCAAATTGGAATTAATTATCGCGATGTAACATAATTTAGAAGAAACCATAGTTCTGCAACTAACGTTAGTCTTGATATTAATCATGAAATTACTACAGAAAATTGATACGACGAAGTTCGTACCATAGAGGGAAAATTGCTGTGAAGCCTTGCGTTCTATCTCTAGGCACGTGAAGATTAACGTTAATACAATTTTAGTTACAAAAGTAATGATGGCCAGAAGTTTAGGCGTGCGGTCGAGAATGGCGGCGGTCGCGGGTTTAAAACCCAGGCACTCACCTCCACTTTAAAGGTGAAAGAAAACATGTGCCAAGTAGTGGGACACTAAGACTGATAACTAACTTTCATAATTAGGTACTAACTAAATATACGACGAATTCATCTAAACCATCGATGTCTTTTCAGCTGGTATTAATAACGCCGCTGTGTTCCTACCCGTCTGAAGTCGCACATGCCACGTTACACGGCTTAGGCTTACGTCATTCGAAGAACGTAGCATTCCAGGAGAGCCAGGCGAAGACAGTTTTGTATCCAACTGAGTGCCCTGACATGGAAAAAAAACTAGAAAAGTTCTATAACGAAAATTAATCGCGGCTAAGTAAAATAATAATATATGAAAAAACAAATATAGGAAATAAAACATTTTTGTCCTAAGATTGCCTTATTGTAGGAATAAGTTGAAAGTAAAATATCATTATTCCATGGTTAACTGACTATCGGAGATGAACCTCCCTTTTGTATGGAAGTCTTAAGGGTTATTACGCTGAATCAATGAACGTTATTCACATCTCAAAACCAGACGATAGTGTCCATAAATGTGAATAAGACTGAATGGCCCAAGCAAAACATTATATAATAAGTAGAATAATAAACAATTATACTTGGAGAGATAGGTTGTTTTAATTTTTTTACACTGTAAATATATATGAAATTAAAAAAAAACATACCACAAAAATGGAAAACATCAATTTTGTTTTGGGTTTTCTCTTTTAATCTATATGATTACTTTATTACTTCAAGCTTATTTTCGGGACGAAATCTGTGAAATTTTATTGTAAAGTAATAAACGAATAAATACATATAACATCAATTATTATTTTCTTTATTAAAAACCTGCTTCCCGCTAAGAGGATCTACATCTTCCACAAAAATATTGGCAATATTGGAAATAAAGGGGTAAAATTATGTATGTATTTGCAAATAAATAAACAAATACACTCAATGGTCATATATATAGTTCTGATCCCATACAAGAATATAAGTCCTGTGTTGTGGGTATTAAAAACTATAAGAGCCTTTACTGTGTATATTTGTAATCACACAAACATTTGTCTCGGGGTGGAGATCGATCCCGCGATCTCTCGTTTCGCGAGCTGATGTCTAGACATCAGCATATGTACGCGACATACATACGTCTTGACATAGGCTTTCTCTACGCAAGGGATAAGCCACCAGACTGACTTAAGTCCACCAGGCTGGACTAGTGTGTTAGCTTTGTTGCTCTGTCCCATACATAATATTTTTCTATTCTCTTAAATTCCCAAGCATTTCTAAATGCACAACTAAAAGGTTTAATAAAGCCATCATAACCCTCATATACCGTGAAACGTCTCCAAGAATAATGACAACATTATTTCAAAAATGTCTCCGGCGACAGATCGATTTAACATCATCTATTACATCCGTATTTCCTCGCACATTCTTCATATTACATCATATAAGAGCGTTGCATCATAACGTCACACATTGCACTTTAAAAAGTTGCATTGCTTGGCTCTTTTCACGAACATGACTTCAGCAATATGTCTTCATCGTCGAGCTACTAAAATGTAACTCGGAGAAACTTAAATGGTTTAAAAGTTACGTAACCAGCAGAGCGAGTCGCTTCGTCAAATTTATTTAACGTATTTTATTACAAATTGGGGATTGTAATTAAAAAAAATAGATTTAAGTCAACCAAACATTTAAACTCAATAAGTTAAGGCGTTTTGGAGATAACTTCGAATGCATTTTGAATATATTGCGCTATTTAAAACGTGATTCCACCGTATTTTCTTTGACAGCTGAGACAAATAAGGGTCGACTGAAATTAAAAATGAAAATTTTAATTAACAAAAGAATAATCAGAACCAACCTATTTATGAATAATAAAAGTTTTAATTATAATATAAATATTGAATACTATCGTGTTATCTCAATTCTCAGCCAACTTTGGATTTTTAATATTACCAAAATTTCATTTCAACTTTCAAATCTTGCACATCGTTAAAAAGTTATGGAAATTTCAAAATTAAAGCATCAAACTTATTTGAATCCTATAATTGAATGCTAATTGAATCAGCATATTTTACGCCAAAAAATAGTTATTACAATTCTTATTAATCTCTTGACATTTGACTTCGGGCAAAAAACTGATGAGAGTTTAATGTTATACCTAACTGATAAGATAAAAACTGAAATTAGAAAGTATCAAAACCATGCATTTCTTTTCATAGCAGCACAGACCTGTTGCCAATATACGAGAATCACGCTTAAATTAAATGATAATAGTTTTTCGTGAGTCACTGGTGCATGTGAAAATAACACAACTTGCCAATAAAGAAACAAAGCTTTAAATATGTCAGCGAATCTTTTTGCTAGCTTGTCTTTTAATTATTTTATTCAATAAATAAAATTAATCTTTCAAAGACATATTGGTAGCTAGATTCTCTTTCTCAATGACTTCCAGAGTGACATTTTAAATCGGTCTGTATCCATCGCTGTGTAGCAACCTTAACAAGGCTGTCCTTGTCATAGCGATCGAGTAATGGCAATTAACAAAGACTTAAAATACATATATAGATACTGAGAATACTGTTCAGCCATCCCTCGCTCGAACTAACGGCTTGTATTATATGTTCCAGACATCTGTGCTGCTTATTGTCTGACCACATTATTGCAATCGATAAAATCTCTTTGTTATAGCCGTCTCTGCGCCCATCTAACTGTGGATTATTGCTTCGACAGGAATGCATTTGACATGATGTCTTTTTTTCATTAGACTTCAATAAACTAGATGTACATATATTTGTAGGTATAACATTGATACATACATATGTTTTTCGTTAAGATGAGATATGTAGTCCAACGTTGAAGATTGGCCAGTTGACAAACTTTTGGCCGTTTTCAGAGTTTATGGTGTTAAAAAATTTTTATGGGTATCTCCATTGGTCGACTAAAGAATCAAGGAACCTCTTGATCAGACGCCGTAAATTATTCTGCGGACAAAAAAGGTAGTGGTCCCGTTGATACATGCGTCATAAATACAGCATAAAGCATAAAATGTTAACACAATTCGGCCTGTTACCTATCTTCTACGAATGTTACGGCTAGACCTCAATAAATTAGTTAATATCTAGAACGGTAAAATTAGCCGAACGTTCGCATGAGACGTTATCCGGAATCTTAGATAAGTTTTCTCATAACGAATCTATTCACAAAAAATTGGGTTAAATTGGAAAATCACTGAGCAACATCTGAGAAAATTACGTTTCTTTCACGCAACTCAATGGATGGTGGGCAATTTTGTGTTATTATGTTATAGGGAAGAAATATTGAGGTAACAGTAAAAAAGCAGTCGACGATACACGGTAATGACCTTGAGTAGATGTTCCTTACGTGTTTGCAAACTTCCTTAGATTTTTCCTTATTTTATACTTTCACCAATAGCTTACATATGAGTGCAAAAAAAAAAGATTTGAGGTTGTATAAATTTCGACAAATTTATTAATATCCAATTCCACCAATTTATGTAAAAATTTAAAGCAGTCAAATACTTTTGGGTATGTCCTAACACTGGAAACAGGACTGCTCGACAACTGAAAGTTAGGTGAGGCCAACACGTGGTGTTATGCGGGTTGGAGAATTATATTTAATATTTTTCTATGATTGACTATTTTTATGTACAATTATAAAAAGCTTATTGAGTCGAAATTACGTGCGGGATTAATCTTATTATAAATAACATCGACTTATTGAAAGATGTATTTGTTCCGCAATTGCAGGCATTAATTAGCCCGTGTGATTTAAACCTCCGCACTGACTATAAGCTTTCACGGCACAATAAATATCAACAGACAAAACCTAGAGCGATGACCTCTACAAACAAGGTGAAATTTATTCAAATAAAAAACATTATCTAGGGCACTATTCTCAATATCCTTCACTAATATACTTACGCTTGTATTCTCAGAAAGGTTAGCAGAGTGAATTTCTACATCTATTTACCAGTTGGGTTTTCGGTTGAACATAACAGGAGGGGGGGGGGGGCTAACATATACAACATATATATACATGCATACAATTCTAGTCTTTATGCGGCTAATAAGAATTTAGTGATAACTTTGCTCGACCCTAAAGTCAAACGCGGTAACCATAAATCACATATATGTACTTTTGCCGCGAAACTATGATGCTTTTAACTCGCAATATGACTTTTTCAATACTCCACTAGGATTTTTTGGGTATCGGAAATGCACGTTTGCTCGTAATAATATTGTGTTACAGGTGCGTTTGCGAGCACGAATTTCAAATGAATGATTTCTCATATTCATTCAAATGTAATAGATTGAAACAAAATACGTTGACGATTTTAACGCTATTTTGGTTTGGTCCCAACTTCCCGAGTTTTCGGATCAATTAAATCCATACGTCGGTTTCATTATATTTTCAGTTTGTAAAATATAAAGGTGTATTCACGCCGTGTTCGAAAACTAAAGCTACGGTGATAGCTATGGTGATTACAAAAAAATCATTGGCGTTAAAATAAAACCTGTCCAAAAATTAAATTTTTCACGTTTTCCTAATAACAATAGACATTAAATGTACTGTGGTTGGAAAACATTTTTTTTTTGTCGGGATTTTTTAACACCACTGAATTTGTAATTACCGTAGCGATTACCTGCCTTAGTTTTCGATCACGGTCTGAATGCGACCTGTATGTAAGCACGTTTACATAAAACTATGTTTTGTCACTAAAGAGTTTTTATTACCATGAAAATACATCAAATTTTTAATAATACCGGCCAAATACGGTGGAAAATCACTCACCAATTGGCACAATTAAGACGGCCTGCTACAATTAACAACATTCCCTGATAATACACAAAATACAAACAGCTAAAGACAGGCAAGAAACGAGAGGACGTAAGAAGCGTCAAGCACCCGGGCGTATTTCGGCAAACGCTAATTCTCAGCCCGACGTAATCAAGTTAGCGAAACTTTGCGACTTATTCCCAACAGGCTAATGAACAAACTCGCTGCAAGTGCACAAGCGACTTACGGACGTGTCTCAAATTACATATTCCGGCCGGTTGGACAACGTCATTAGTGTTTTATATACTGTTAAATCGCCATAGGTGATAAGACCGTCGTTGGTATTCTTTAAGACTGTTTCAGACTGTGTAGAATTTCATAAATTAAGTATATGGAAAAAAAACATACGGGGCACATTGAATAAGGTCCTCACCTAATTAATGACCCTAGCTAAAAGTAAAGTAGTACATAAATTTCTTTGTTGTCATTAAAGCATGTTTGTTACGTAATCAGGTATATACTCAAGGTGGTACAATTGTATCTAGATGTAATTGATATCGCTTTTAGCTACAGATAAGTACCTACTTCGATGTGACTTATAGGTACTTTTTCTGAGATTACAGCGGCATCAGTGTTAGTCTGTGAAAAATATTTATATCATTATTGATTTTTAAAATATTATTTTTATCAACCCTAACTTTGTGGCAAATACTAAGTCTCACGCTGATATAAAGTATTGTATAACTTTAGCAACCTATACCTACAGAATAATTAATAATGGTGTAAATATATTAATAACAATTCATTCTGTTTAATATACAAAATATACGATATACACAGCAATAACACCCATACACGACAAAAATATTCAACGACAGAATATAAAAATACCGTGAATTCATTGAACATCAATAAGAATTTAATTACAATTTCACGGGAACGTTGCTTTATAAAATCAAATTAAACCGAGCGAAAAATGAGCGCCAACAATCGTCGTAATGAACTTGACATCTGCGTGACAGACCATGTGAACCTGATGTAAGATAAAGTACTTAAAACTGTATAGGACTAGCGGCTGGGAACAATTTTATAAAATGTCCTTTGTCTTTTTAAAAATTCTTTTTACTCTCTTTACCAAAGTCTAACAAAATTTAGTGTTACAGACGGAAAAAGAAATAGGAGTTTCTTTTGTAATTATGAAATATGTTCTAATCCCGGTTAGAGTGAAGAAATTATGGGTTTCCCCATTTTCTTAGTAGAAGCATAGTCCAAAAATATATTCTTCTTCATAATAGTTCTAAAAACCTTATCATTACGTTGGATATAATAACTAAAGAATAATTTGCGAAAAAATACTACTCTACCTAAAACTCCGAAACATTTTCCATGCATTTATCAGTCCCACGCACCTAATAGGAAATGAGCCAATTGCAGTCTTTCGGGCACATTGCCAGACTCCGTGCAGCTGAGAATTTTCTAATGCAAAGACTCAATAACACTGGCCGTACCCGGGAACTCCATATCACACGGCACACAGTCGCGCAGCACGACCACAATTTAAATTCATGATGAAACACAAAAGTAGCAGAAGGCTTAGTTAGACGCCTGGTATCACCAAAAGCTACGAATATAACTACATTAACTTAACGTCCTGACCTTCGCATAAAAGTAAATGATTCGGTTTCGCAATATGAGACCTGTAATCGTTTTATTTTACTGTTATTTCACATTGTATTTATTTTTGAGTCAATCATTTTTACTCAATGATTCTGCTCTTTGGATTTTCGTTTATAATCCCATTAGTGATGAATTATTGTCTATGACGTGTTCAAAGTATTTTCTTTTATTTGATAAATAAAAAATACTAAAGGAGCAAGTCATGGTTTAGGTACATCCATTAGAAAATTACGATTAAATTAAAAATCTGAATTTTTAAATAATGTTTTATTTTTTGTAACAAAATCAGCTGCGGTATACAATGATAAGATTAATTAATTCAATAATAAGAGGTTGATAAAAAATGAAGCTATGGCAGTACTGGGCTTGCCATTATGTGGTGGAAGGCTCTTTTTTATACGTCATGGGATATAAAAATATTGCCATAAGACGCTTTAGCAGTTTATATCAGATTAAAAAAAAATGCTCAAGGCCTTAGTCCAGCACGCTAGCCTAGTGCGGGTTGGCAGACTACACACATAAGAAATTACTTAGAACTTTTAGGTGTACCTAAACTACAAGTTTCATTACAGTGTTTTTCTGCGCTGTTAAAACTAGTAAAAAGTATGAGTGGATTTTGAACCCACGACCCCTGAAATTCTCGACCGTCCGCCTAAACCTCGAAAACATTACTACAACTGATGTAAACTTACGACTACAAATTTAATTTAGTTTGCAAAAAATAACTGCCAATTTCACCCGTCGAATATCAAACCTTATAGAAAATTAATTCTGTAAAATTCAATTTAGTTTTGCATTAGCGCAGTGCATCAAATTAATTTATTTTCACCTTGATAAATCAGAGGCGAACAACCTAATATCTGGATATAAATTGAAATTAATTAATATTGCTTATCCCACGCGCTTTACATTTTAATGAGAATGTACTTGCAAATTAATCCGCGCTTTAGGTAGATTTTTTTTGTAGCAAAACGATTTTTCCATGTGAAAATCTCGGTGACAAATCTAGCTGCTCACATGTTACGCAAACGGTTCTACCTGTATCCAAATGAGCCTGCGACGTTGTAAAGGTCGGGTAAATTGGATTCATCATTGATTCAGTGGGGTCAGACCTGCCCAACGTTATATTTGCGGATCACACCGTTTAGACACAAATAATACTATTTCCTTTCCAATTGGCTGCTATTTGCTTGAAAATTCAACGGTTAAGCAGTAGATTTTGATTAAAATAATAAAAAATTCGTGCCAACAACGCCAGTTAGGTCAACCCAGATCCTAGAAGTTTTTATTGCGGTATATTTCGCTACGTGAGTCTCGTTTTTTGTGTAAAATATATACATTTACATGCATAATAATGCGACTAGCTTAAATAAAAGTTTTGTGTGTTAGTTTTAGAAAAATATGGGATACTTCTCTGTCCCGTAATACGTACAACGAGATTATTTTATCAATTCAAGTTTCACATTGCTATTTCGTAAAAAAAAAGTAATGTTATGGCAAAAAGTGGAGATAAGAATAGGTTAGCTTTTTGACATGCTCTCTATAGAGTAAGACAATTCGATTAGTTTCCATATGTCCAAAAGTATTTACGTTTGATAAAACAAGCAGCCGTTGATTCTCAACCATTTCCCCCTTTCGCTAACCATTTGCAAAACCAGCACGTCCACCCTCAAATCGAATGCAGGAATGTCAATCCAATATAAAAGAGTATTTATCAAGAGTCAACAGTGGACAGGTACAGCCACCTCATAAGATATTCACAAACGCTCCGGGGCCTGTAAAAATTCACCCCACTCAATAGTTCGTTGCAGGGCAGTAAATAAATTCCGGTGTGTAACTTTTTATTCACACTGCGCGTACTGTCGGATATGTTTGTTATTGAAACATAATCTCATTTCCAGTTTGAGAGCAAAATAAATTTTAGTCTGGCCGATACCGCGGCTCGCGTGCCGAATTCACAACACATTTCATAGTTTTTGAGTTTTTAGTCGCATACATCGTGTTGTGGAGTTGATATTTTTTTCTGTTTGAAGAAAGATCACTGAAAATTGTTCGGCTATTTCCACTGATATATTTAAGGGTTTTAATTAAATATTAATTGTTACGTAAGAAGTCGTGACGGCCTCGAGGTTTAGGCACGCGGTCGAGAGTATCGGTGGTCACGGGTTTGAACCTCAGGCACTCCGACTTTTCGAAATTATATGTATATTCACAACAAATTTCCGCGTACATGAACAATGAAGGAAAACGTCATGGGGCAACCTTTACTCTTAAACGTTAGACGTTCTTAGGAAATTCTTAGGAATGTAGTTCGGCAACCCGTACTAGGCCGTAGTGAGACCGAGTAGAGAAGGCTTGTGGGCAGTAGTAGCACGTACGTCGTACATATACGAAATGTTGGACACAGATCTATATCCTTATTGTTAGTATGCTTTTATTATAATAATAATTAAAAAGAACACGTAATTCTTATTTTCTTTAGTCTAATTCCATATACCTATGAAATGATAAGATTGAAATATGAGTTGCGCAATGCATTATGACCGAAGTAACTTGAAAATTCAACCATTGACGTCGGATAATGCAGTTGAAAACTAGCCGAATTGTTCGTTAGATCAATGTCTATTAGCACACTCATATATCAACACAAATTATGCAAATAACACTAGTCGGACTGTATTCGCGTACGTGCGGTTTCTGTAGGGCTGGTGTAAACTTATATTTTTTACACGAAATATTTTTTTACCCATGGAGTAATGGAAAAAGTTTCTATTATTCCATTTTAATTGGTGTTTCATAACAGTACGATAGTGGAAGGAAATCAGACTGATACATAATATCGTGTAAAATCCATTTTTTTTAATTTGAGTTTTAGAAAATTCATTATATTCATTCATATTACAGACTTCCGAAAAACAGCTATAGACTTGCCTCCTATTAAGTGGAACTGAACTATACCTGGCATAATAAAGGTACCAAAATACACCTCAGTCTACCCATTCTAGGAACGAGAGGTTACATACATACATAACTAGACCACACATAAATACATACATATTTAGTCACAGTTGAAAATTCAGTACTATATTTCCCCTACAACCCTTGAACGAGCCTTAATGACTAAAAGACTACCGTAAGTAAAGAAGTTTAAAACTATCCAGCGTTACTAAACTGATACAACCAAGTGAAACACACAAAGACGGGCTATAAACAAGGAGATTATTATCTAACCCATCCGCCGTTTAATTAACCAAGCTCACCACATTGCCAAGCCATTCCGGCCCATATGTCCCAACCTGTCACCCAATACGTTCAAATTGTTTCCGAAACGCTCGTCTCAGTTTTTCCGGCGTGCTAATACCGGTAAATGTGCAGACGCGACACCCCTAATCTCGACCACTATGAGCCCTCGTTTGTCATGATAATCTACAGGAAGTCGGTGCCATTTCAATTTACATGTATATTCAACTGATTTAGCACCGCGAACCGCGCCCGCGATGTCCTACCCTCATTTTATTACGTGCATTGTCGGAATAGAGTTTGAGAGTGAAATAGAAATACATGTTTACGCTCCGATTTACCACATGCATAGTATAATTGCCTCATTTTCTAGATTGACTATTTAAAACAAAAATGCACCTGCCCTCATAGACGCCTGTCTATCCTAAAAAAACATGAGGTAAGTGATTGGTAATTATTATTTTTGGTGGATGCAGTCGGGCTGTAATGTATAATACGTATTTCAGCTCATATTCAGTCGCGATTTCTAGCAATACAAAGAGCCATAACTAGCATTCTTTTCAAAATTATCCATATTGTTACAGGTTATCTATCATTCGCTATCATTGTCATTGCAGCTTGAAAAACAACGCTACACTATAAACTTTTATAACCATTACCAGCAACTCGTATACGTCTCACTGCTCAGCACAGACCTCTACAGAAAAAAACAGCCACCAAAATTATACCTTTTATGAATAAGAAAGCAAAAACAAAAGATTGTTCTTCCCGTTATTCTTAAAAAGAAACGCGAAAAAATATTTCAAGAAACAACCAATCTAGTAATTGAATCGCGGATTGAATAAAAAAATATAATCTCGTATTTTGAACGTCAAAACAAACAGTTTCTACTAGATTATTAAGGAGAGCATCAATATAAGAAAAAACCCGAAGTGAGACATAGGATCTAACACCAAGGGTTCCATGCCATATCATCAACTCGACAGTTTTTGTATTTATGATTTATATATAGCATGCTTAAACACAAACCTTTTAGATTTTTGTAATCTAAAGTACATTTTTTTTCGTTTAAAGTACAAATAATTCATGAAACCATAATGGTCTCTATTGAAATTGTATTATTCTGATCGGTATTATCGTGCCGAATGATAGGTGGAAGTCATCCCCATTTTTCGCCAGTCCATACGCGATTTGGACTAAGCAATACTTTCTACAAATACGCCTGTATTCGCGAAGGGTATTTAATACATATCGCTTTTAAATTCCACGTATTAGATAGCAAGCCTCTGACCGCCTTTTGAACACAGTGTCTGGAACATTAGCTAGCCGCTAGTTGATGAGAAATAGGTAAAGGATAAACTTATTATCAACTTTTCTTCCTGTTAGTCAAATACGAAATGAAATCTGTTTCGTAAAACCACGAAGTATCCAATAGCTTACCGAAGGAACCCTAGAAGGTTCTTTAATGAAAACACTTCAGCAAATTACTTTTGTCCGATAACGTCTTGAAACCAACAAAAAATATAAGTGCGAAAGCATGGTTACAATCTATTTAGATTATGTCGGCTCCGTTCATTACCGCAGAACGAATGCAGTGCTCGGAAAATGTCCCCGCATTATCATAATATGGATGTGGGGGAGGAAATTTTCGCTGTAGTCGCCGTGCTAACTTTTTTATTCCCCTTCCTTCCTTAGTGTTTTAATTGTTGTAGTTTTACGGTGTAAATTATTAGTATGATTTTATAACTTTCTTTGGAGTTAAATTAATATTTTTTCTTGCAATTTTTTAAAATGGCTAAACGATAAACGCCATTTAGCACGAGGTGGAACTATTAATGTAGTCCGCCAACCCGCACTAGGCCAGCGTGATTGACTATGGCCTAAAACGCTCTCAATGGTAGAGGAGACCCGTGCTCAGCAGTGGACGTATATGGGTTGATGAAGAGAAACAATTAATGCTACTCAGAGCTTCATTTAATCAGATATTGTTTTGATCCTTTTGAGAGCTTAATATTAGTACTTTAACGTAGCTCTACCGCTTTAAAGTAAGGATATTGTTAATACCAAATAAAATCCACAACAGCATAGTCGGATGAATTGTAACTTACGGTAAGAAAAATACGGCCGTCCTCCCGAGCCAGGATTATTAATCAAAAGCATTTGATACGGGAAAAATATGAATTTCCTCTTCGGTAAAAGGTCGCAAGCTATTTAGGTAATGTTCCCTTGTGTAAGCGGAATAAATGGTATTTTTGGTAATAAAAATATAAATACAAAACCCTTTAGGGCTTGTTAATAAAATGAACATGAGTTCCGGAATATAAGGAGTGTGCAATAAAGTCAATCTCTCTGTTATAGAGAAGGTTAGTGCCTTGCAATGGGAGGTACATATATGGCTAATTATATGTAATAAAAAAATGAAACAATGAAAGATTTCTATGATTCTAATTTATAGGTATCACAATATTAATTTATTTAATTCATAAACTCTTATCTTCTTCTTCTTCTTCATCAAGCCATATACGCCCACTGCTGAGCACGGGTCTCCTCTACCATTGAGAGGGTTTAGACCATAGTCCACCACGCTGGCCTAGTGCGTTTTGGCGGACTACACACCTAAGAAATTCCTAAGAACTTTTTAGGTGTGCAGGTTTTATCACGATGTCTTCCTTCACCGTTAAAGCAAGTGATAATTCAATTTGAATACACACATAACCTCGAAAAGTCAGAGGTGTGTATCTGGGGCTTGAACCCACGACCGCCGAGATTCTCGACCGCGCGCCTAAACCTCGAGGCCATCACTGCTTAAACTCTTATACCGAAAGATAAAGATTAAGTTCTTGATGCTTTTGAGATCCCCTTGAGCACTCTATTTAAATAAATATAATATTTTGATAGTATGTGAATGCACTAACGGGGGCTCACCAGTTATCATTTCCCACGCAACAATACAGAAAATCAACCAGTGGATATTATATCGGCAGTTACAGATACGTTGGGTTCAGCCGCCAATAAATCAAGATTACAAAATCATTTTCCAGTTTTATTTTTCAAAATCCGACACTATAAAGCAAATATTCATGGAAGCGTGCATTTGACAGGCGATGTTAGCATAATTTAACGGAATTTATTAATAAATAATTTAATAAAATATTGTTTCTTTTTGTTAGTGAAAATGATTCCACGTAATCGTTTTGAGTTAATTTATTTTGAAGTATAAAGTAGTGAAGGCGTGCAGTCAAAAGCTAGGCAGCTGCAGGTTCAAACCCCAGGCACACACCTCTGACTTTGAAGTGTGCATTCACATCGAAATTACCACGTGCAACATTGAACATTACGTACCTGTTAAAAAAGTATAGTACAAACCATGAAATACAATTACGTCATTAAAAGCCACGAAAACAAAATAAAGTTGGCATCACGTGAACACGCTAATCACCACTCTGTCTCCCGAGGTAGGCAAATAGCACACTCTTCCATTGTTATGAGTCGCTCTAGTTTCCCGTCGCCTCATCAATCTTTTTATGCATTCACTCCGCATCAGCCACTTATATGTCCCAGTATCACGCGGGTGCATGCAGTCATTTTTCCAAGTCTCTCCGGTCAACTCGGATATCTGTGCCGTTCCGCGCTAATGCTTTTTAAAGCTATCTTTCTAAGGAGTTTACACTTTATTCTAAATCTAGTGGTAGATGTTTTTTGGTAAAATTGCGATTAAAAACATAGAAATAATGCAGCACCCATATGGCTGAAGATGTAGGCAGAGGTGCATTTCTTCACCCCATTGTATTCATTAATATTGCTCAAAGGATTTCTTTATACTGTCGCAAAATGATAGCACTGATACCTAATAATTTAGAGCCAAATAAACTATTATTAGCAGTGTCCATTAGCCCCTATCATCCGCTAGTCGATATAATAACAGACGCTTCCTACCACAATTTTGATACCTCTTAAAACCTAAAATTGTTTCCGTCAAGCGAGCTCCTGCCACCTTCATAAAGTTAAACCAATTTAAAAAATGTAATAAACCTTCTTTAAAAATCGTAAAAGGAATTTCAACATTTCACGAGTAAGGTAATTTTCACAGTATTTATTCACATTTAAAGGAAATGATTCAGATGGTAATTAAAAAATCTGTAAGTGACAAGGTTTTGCTTGTGATGATAAAATGTTCTTTTATAAAAGTGTCTACTAAGGAAATGTAAATTGTTTGCATTAATATTGAGAACTATTTAAAGTTATTTTATTTTAGTTTAATATTTTTTAGAAATAATTCTGTGATCAGGCTTCACATATCATTTAGAGTATGCAAATAAAAGTCAAATTGTCTTAAAACGCAGGTATAAATATATAGATAGATAGCCTAGTTCCATTCAGAATATCCCACAACCATTTGCTCGAGTTCTTATTATTCTTCGTCTAAAGTTAGGAATTTAGAGAAAATAAGTGCAATATTAGAGCTTCTCTAACTACGAAATATCTCTAATAAAATAATTAATTCATAAAATTAATATCAAGTTACGGTAACCTCATATTACCTCATACATCCCCATGAAAAATATCTTAAATCCAACTCTTATATTAATATCTAAGAAAAAACAAATTGAAACAAATACCAAAATAATTCTCTCCGCCGCAGTTTCTAAAGGTTACTTTTTGTTTTGTCCAAATGAATAGCATCGTACATCTTTCTCCATTAAAAAGGGGAAACGGGTGTGATGGGATCGCTTCGGGAGAGTTCCGCAATTCTTTGAACGCAGACCTTTTACGGATGACAGTCGACCATTTCCTCTTCTCGCGGATTAAGCTGGATTAAGGAGCGAACAGATTAATTTTCTTGTCACATCTAAAATGTAACACGAAAATATTTTTTACTTGAATATTTTAGAATTCGCCTTTGATTCGGTCGGGTTACCCGGCTGGATATAAGCAGGGTAGCAACTGTCTATTGTGGGTGTTTATCGCGTTCTTTAGGTGTTTTTCTTGGTATTTTGGATATCATAATTTCGTCAGTAACTACATCAGTAGCGTAAAGAAGTACTTAGTAACAAAAGGATCAATGCTTTGTTTAACATCTCGAAAAATTATTAATATCTCCTTCGTGAATTACTAAACTTTGTAATTAATTTTACCTAAAACACAGTTTAAGGTCCGAGCTACATTGCTATTAATTATTAATTACAATAACACGGTACAAGGTAATATTAAAAGTCGAGTTTAAAGTTTGTCACCCCGGGCACATTTAATTACACCTGCCCTCCCGGCGCTCTAATTAACGGAAACTTCCAAAATGAACTTCAGTAATCCTTAAAAATATGAGACAGAAAGAATCCAATTCCACCGAGGAAAAAACCGAAGGTCTGTTTAACGTGAAAATGGATTTTTGCGGTAAGCACCAAAAAGTTTTGATTTAATTCCTGATGTATTCATTACAGTGTTATCTCGAATTTCCAAGATTCGTGTCGACTAACGTACGTTGTTGTTAAAGAGGAATCTGGAAACAAAGCAATATAATTTATAATGTAATAAAGGGACTGTCTAAAATTAACATAAACGGTATTACGAGGGAGTTTCGTGTAAAACAATTATACAGCGGTTGTATTCAGTATTGACAATTACGGGCATAACAAAGCCGGTCTCAGAAAATGTATGGCCGCAAAACAGTCCGCAACGAGGCAGTTCAATTCACTCTTTTAACTTGTTTTTTATTATGTTTGTTAACAGATGTTTGAATTAATATATTGTATATTAATGATTAACAATTTAAATAAAAGAATCAGATTATTTTTATATAGAAGTAAAATGGTTTCTTTTTATTTTTTAAACGAACTACGCGGAATTATTATGTTTATTTGGGTATGGACACACACTCACACCTGTATTCCACAAGTTAACAAGGGACGGTACGTGAAGAAAATTGCTAGAATTGGTAATAGCATTCTCAGGAAAATTTCGCATGTGAATTACATACATGGATTTGTTTATAGTCTAGTCCAGGGCTCCCCAAACTGAGCGTCGCGACGCCCTAGAGCGTCACGAGGCGATTGGCAAACATTCGCTGTCCGTATTTTTCTGATAACCTCATATTACGCTAACTTCTGCTGTTTTTATTTCCAGTAAAGTAGGTAGTTTTGATGATGGGGGGGGGGATGCGTTGCAAGAAAAATAACAATTCTATAGAGCGTCTTAGTGTAAATAAGTTTGGGAAGCCCTGGTCAAAATTAAAATATCTATAATAGTTTTTGAGATATAGCCAAAAAACTAAACCCCTTTTTTTGTTTATTAATTTGTTAATAACTTTTGCTATTTTTTCGAGCGGGTCTTGAATTTTTTCAAAAACTTTCTAGATGCAATCCCGAATCGAATGAGCCCTCAACCATATTTTTCCGAGACTTTTAAAAAGTTTTGACTAAAAAGGCACTTGTTGACTAGACTATTATGAATGGTATGGTAATGGTGCCTCAGGAATCAGCTTCGGTCTACAGTAGGTTAATCTCCTTCTTGGAAATGAGGTACATATGAATGGAACTTTTAGGTATGAATTCATTGCAAACCACTTCACCGAATGGTGGAAACATATAATCATTACTTTAGGCAACCAATATACATATTGTAAGTGAATATTGAATTTAAAATTGGCGCAACTTCAATTTCAAATGAATTGGAGCATTCTTGAAGTTTTTCCCTTTTGTTTTTCTTTATTTTTATATATTAAATTAGCAACCATTTCCACATTTGATGTATTTATACGATATTCGAAAACTGTTTAATACCCTTTTAAGTAAGCCAACTATATAACCTTAAAGTACACAATAATTATGTTTCTATGTAGGCCATAATACCATACTAGAAGAAGAAAAATACTGAATTTATATTACAAGAAAATTATTCGCAGAAATCATTTCCCTACCTCATATACTGTAATCAACGTAGAACAGAAAATGGAACTCCGCCGCCATTCAACGTTTAGTTACTCTGCATGTATTTATTTTTAGCTTATTACACCGTCCTTGGAAATATCGCGCATAACCCATTTTCTTAATTGAAAAAAATCTTTAATAAAGTAACCTTCATACTTACATACGTAACCTTACGCCTGTATTCTTGAAGGGGTAGGAAAAGGTACGTTTTTGAATTAAAATTTTGCCGTTGCGTCTTTTAATTCCCACTTAATAGGGAGCGAGTTCATTGATATATTTCATACATACATTTTCAGAAAAGAGCTGCTAAAGCACCAATCCTGACAGCCCCCGTCCCTGGACGCGAACCCGGATCATCTATATTGCACGGTTTTCGCTTGTGTCGTGAAACCAACAAGGCAGTCTTTTAACACAAACTTTTATTAACAATGTAATTTTTATTACTTGTACATTAAAATCAAACCCAGCCTGCTTTGCCTCGCTAGACTAAAGAGCCAGTGATTTTCATTAAACGCGGCCAAATGAAACGTAAGGAAGTAAGTTTTGTTGGACGTCACGATTTCAGTTGAAGTTTCGCTGGAGGCCTCGGGGAGCATTTGTCATCTCGACCGCGCCGCTGCCACGGGCTGCTCTTTATTTTTTGATCTTCATTGTACGCGCACTATGGACGCTCCAGTTTAAAAATGTTTGTCATTGTACATAGTTAGTATGCGGCGCATTTAAACGTTGCCCACGTCTTTTGACCCATTTATTTTTGGTATTTAAAACTTTTTTGGTCGGGCTTAATTATAATAATATCCTTAATGACACAGTCTTGGTCTTACTTTAAGCAACTTTTAATACTATAAAACTATTAAGTGGCATAGAGATAAAAATGTTTACGATAACCTGCAATAGTATCGTATCAACTAATTAGCGAAATTTGTGTGTAGAAATACACTTAAATGTTCCTCAAAAAAGCCTGGGAATTTATAATTTCAGGAAACAATAACAAGCCAAATTGAAATGTAACAGTTATTAGCATAAATACTTTTGTTCGTATTTAATTAAACAGGCAATTTACGCTTATTTCCTTCACTTTGCGAAGTGTTCTAGGAAGTGCGTCCTGTGCTTTGTAGCCGGAGGGAAGCGAATAATTTTATACTCGGCTCCTTACTTAATAAATTGCCTTTGCAGGTGGGACTGGCTGGGATCCAAAACATTCCACGATTCTTCACTTACAATCCTTTATGGAATAGTTTATATCCATACATACCATTTGCAAGTATGCCCGTGTGTTGTGGAAATGCGTAGTGGCGCAGTTGGCTATACACCAGTTTGTAAAACGAGAGGCTTCGGTTCGATTCCGAACATAGTGTGGAGTTAGAGCTATTATAATTCGACCTCTGCGCAGAATAAAGTTATATGTGTTTTTGCACAACTTCCCTTTCACAGCGATTTAAACTTAATTGGGCACAAAATTATCAGTAAATTTTTATGTTATTCAAACAACAACAAAATTTATGATCATTATTACTCCAATAGTGCAATATATAAACAATTTTAACTCTATTATAGACATAAAAAGTACTTTGGTGTTATAGTCATAAGTAACCTTATTCTATGCATAGGTCGATAATATGTTCGTATGTATGTGACTGGATGTGTTTATATAAATGTAAAACACTCATACTCGTGTATAATAGGGCATCATTATAAGTATGTTTCATTGTCGAGGTTATATGTTCTTTATAAGTAGAATAGAATTAATTACTAACTACTCTTTCGCAGATACTGGTATAAAAATACCTAGAATATACTTGGTATCATAAAGTGCTAATCATTCTATTTTGGGTTTTATAAATATTAACAATTATCATTCTATTTTCTATTATGGTTGGCGCTATCTTGGAGGGGCCTACGTTTAGTAGTGGACGGCGATAGGCTGAGTATATATATACATTCTATTTTATGATTTCTAACACAGCACACATAAACACACAACATATTTTATAATCTGTTCTGTTGTGTTAATAATCTGTTGGTAAAAAAGTAATGAGCATGAAAGTTGAAGGACAAGCCGAGGAAGGCCAAAGAAAACATGGATGGAGTGCGTGAGAGGAGATATGAAAGAGAAAGGCGTGACTGAAGACATGACGGCTGATAGGGATGTGTGGAAGGACGAAACATGCTGCGCTGACTCCAAATAAACATTGGGAGCAGGGCAAGAGAATGATGATATTGTATAATCTGTTCCTGTTTAATCAACGAATTGGCTGCACAGTGTATGGAACTTAAGCCTCTTGAACACTGTGTCCGTAATATAAACAAGAGAATTTGTTACTAAGTACATAAATTACGCAAAGCAGCGTGAGGCCCAAGTCGGATGTACACTCGACTTTTAGTGAGGCGCGTTATTACTCGCAACGGGGCTTAAGGCATACTACACGCTTTACTAAATTTGGATTTAAATAGCCGAGCAGGATTTTGAACTTAGAATAGGGTTGAGTATGAAGAAAGGAAATTGTATTAGGCATATTGATAATTTAAAACTTTATACGGTTATCAAGTTGCTATAAGTATATAGAGGGTAAAAAGACCGCGACCGAACACTTAATACTGTATAGTATGGATATATGTACATAGGTACATATTTCTGAGCTATAACGTCGCATAATCCATATGATATTTTACTATTTACTTACAAAGCAGGGCAGAGTGCCCCACTATATGGATATCATAACAAAATCATTATCATTTTGTAAATTAGATATAGAATTTAATCCAGATTTTTGGCATAACTTCCTACCGGTCTTTGCTCAAATTTTAAAATTATTAGGGAATACAACAGTATTCACGAATACTTGGTTTAATTTTAATGTAATGGTATACCCTGTTCGTTCCTATCGTTCATATGTTTAATGTTTTTAATTTGGCGTCTAACATGTAATCTTATGTATTTCTTGCGTAGATAATTAAGCAGGACAAACAAATCGAAAATGATGATTGATGTTATTTTTTAAATATTATTAAAAAAATACACACAGGCTATCAAATTTACCGTTAGCCTCCCACAATTTATTTTTGTAAATAAAAATTCGAAAATGGAATTTAACCTTTCCTATTTCAAATAGTGTGAAGTTAGCGAACGATGCTTCCGCACCAACAAAATGAAAATTAAATATAAAATGAAAATCTCTACGAATTTTTATATTCACCAAACTTGTATAGGTGCAGTGATGGCCTCGGGGCTAAAATGCGCGGTCGAGAATCTCAGGGGTCGCTGGTTTAAGCCCCAGCCACACACTGAATTTTCAAAGTTATGTAGGTATTCACAGTGAATTATCACTTGCTTAAACGGTGAAGGTAAACTGTGCGTATAAAAATTGCTGATTGTAAGCTCGGTTTTGCCCAAACAGAACTCGAGAGTTACGCACTATGCACTCAACTGTACTGTAACCTACTAGTTTAATGCATTCATTTTACTATACAAGTATGACACCTCATTTTGTTTTTGACTATATATATCAACGACTCGAAGCAAGAGGATTTCCACTTCTAAACGTGATCATTTAACACCCAACCTAAGCCAACTAACTTGAAATAGTACTTCGAATTCGCAAACTAAACAGCCCCGAGCACAGCTACTAAGGACATAAACAAAGCGGTTACTAAAATGTTTTAACAGCGCTCTAAGTAGTTGAAATTCAAGTCTGTTTTGAAACTTATATTTTGTGTCCACGGTTTCAACGGCTAATGTTTTGAACACAATTTATTCAGGGCCGATTACGTCATCACTCCTACCTCATTATTGTTTAATCTAAGCCCTAACTTCGTACGATGATACTCGTCTAAGTTATAACAAAGTTATTTCACGTTATACAGTTTTGTATAAAACATAATTTTGCCGATATAATTCAATGCAAACTTTACGAGTGGATCTTTGTGAGGTAATAAATTTGAGGCAGTTGAAGGTCTCTAGTCGGTTTTTAACTTTTTTAGGTATCAGTCTGCGAGCTGTGTTGGTACGTAAGTTTGTTCTATTTACGAGTCTGTGGTTTAGGTTTTAGTCGTACATCGCGACGTATAGGTACTTATATTTATATCATCAATAGCCCTTATAAATCCTACTGCTGAGTAAATTTTAAAAGTAAGTGATGATTAATTGTAAATACACATGTAACTTCAAAAAGTTAAAAGTAAAACATAGGAAAAGCAATCCAATGACGAAAGACAAATAACACGATTTTAATTTAATTCTCCTGAATTGCCAGTGAGAAAATTACATTGTACTACAATAAGCAGCCTAATCAAACATAAAGACTACTCGTTATACAAAGACTAAAGTCGTCGCAGCATCCACTAATAGACCAATGAAAAACACGTTAACTTAATTAACTCAAACTAGTCTTTGTCTCTCGTCCCGTCGCGATCCAAATCGAGGACCGCAAGAACTATAATTTATTATTAGAAAAGATTTTTAATACCTATTTTAGTTAATTGTAGTAGGTTGTGTATTCCTCAAGAAGTTGACATTAGAGCGTTTGTACGCCCATATTTCGCCATTTTTTTAGGTCCCAAAGAAGCGAGCGAGACAATTTTAGTTTTTCGGAAAAATTTCCTTTTCATACATAAATAAACTCACAGTTGTATCACCTGTAGGAGGGTTGGTAGAGGCGCATGTCTGTACCCACTTTTGGACAATTATTTTTTCGTCCTACTTAATAGGGCGATAATCTATTGCCGAAACACTGGAGTTACTTTATAGACTGGCTCTAGACACGTAACACGAACTGGCAACAGTACTTGGGACTCCAAGATCGCAAGGTAAATAAATATACCACGAGACCAACAGGCAGTCATTACCATCCATGTCTAAAGTTACTCTAAATATATTACTTACACTGAAGTAAATTCAGCAAATAAGCTTCAGAAATGAAGTAATTTATAACGCTGTATACGTAATTCAAGATACTTTAAGATAATTTCCTAATTAACATAATTCACGTGCGTGACTTTCTGAAACCAATTACTTACGCCTTAATAAGCCACTCGAAATATCCTCTTCAATTCCCCCACCCCTACTCAAAAACATATTCCACACAAAATCAAGTACATCGTATTATTCGTTTTGAATGAGTTGAAAGCCTGAACATCGTGTATAGCTTTTGAGCAGTTTAATTTGCGCATTCTCTTCCAGTTTGTATAGATTTATTTTACATAATTGGAATTCAATTATTCAGTAAAGCATTAAACTGTAGTCGTCCATCAATTAAAAACATTTATTTACTTTCAGAAAGCATCATATTGTCATGGTCTGGATTCAGAAATATTTTTGCGCATTTCAATTCAAGATTTACGAGTACCTATATGTAATGTCTGAACTACGCACATGGCAGATGGGTATATTTTAATTAGTACTAGAAAAAACTTTGAAACCAGACTAAAACAAATTAGTTGTTTAGAACTCACAACTTCTCGCTGAAATAGAACGTAGAAAAGCCACGTGAAATAGAAATTGTTTGACGGGATTTGCCCAAGATTGTTAAGATTTAATGCGGTTGAGTGTGGCAGACGCCGCGGGCGAAAATAAATTAGCTATCAGAGGCAAATTGGATCTTGCATTTTGCCAGATTGTTACCGACAGCTCGGGGCTGAAGTTGTGAGCGAATGTGTATATAATCACCCGTGTAAAAACTCGGCTTATTCGATCAACGCGTGCGATGAACGATTCAGGGGGAAAATAATTCATAAAGCTAAATTATACGGTGGCGCTGAAGGAATTACTTTAGCAGGATTTTAATAAATAGATTAGTTGTAAGAGTCATGCTTATCATACTGAAGTCTTGTTTATGTTTGTTTTTGAGGTGTACGGTTTAGGTAGCGACTCATGAAAAGAGCAAATTCAGAGATATCGATACAAGTTTGACGGTCTAACGATAAGAAGATGTGGATTTTTTTTTATTATGTTTATGATTGTATGGTATCTATCCTGTGTAAATCGAAATGCTTATGGCAGTTCAGTATCGCCAACATTTCTATTTAATAAAAAAGTACGCTTATAACAAAAACCTAAATAAAAATACGACTCATTAATCGCATTCCACATTGAAAATACGTTCTATGAATTACATACAACAGTAGCAGACTGCGCAAATTGCTCGAAATGAATCAGAAAATGTTTTTATATAAACCATACAAAGTGAATAATTTAAAATAATATTTTAACGTAAGCTTCAGCACATTTGGTTCCACCTGCGTGAATTCGTGGCGTGTTTTCATGTTACACGCCATTAATCACAACACGCGCTCATCACTGTTCAACTTTGTTTTGAATGAACATGATCTGGTGTCATCGAGCTGGCGATGCTAAAAGGTAACATGCGTCATAAATTGTAAAGGTAAATACATAGGAAACAATACCTTTTCAAACTGGTATAATGGGCCCTTCGTTCAATAGATCCTTATTAAAATGACCTGAAACAATAGATGTAGAAACAAACATGTGGATAGAACTAACTTGTGGCTAATGATTAGATATAATATTTGTAACGTTGAGCTTACCTAGCTATTGTATGTATTCTAGTGCCTGTAGGTAAAAAGCGTGAGATGGCCACAATGTTTAGCGCGCAGTTGAAAATCTCAACGATCGGATCTCTACGGCTTTTCGATATGACGTATGTTTTCAAAATGAACATACTTTAAACGGTAAATGTAAACATCGCGAGGAAATTTAAAATTTCTTAGGCGTTTTGTCCGCCAACCAGCACTAGGTTAGGGTGACTTAGATGAACTATAAGGGTAGTATAAGTATTTGTCCAAAGAATGCAACAGCCCTACCTACCTATTTTCTTCGGCAAGTGTCATGCCATTTTAACGCTAGATTTTGTTTTATGGATTGGTTATAATTTATTAACTGCTTGCTCATTTACCATTCTTCTTGTCTTTTGAGAAAACATTACATATTGACCATAAAATGCATATTTATTTTACTTCATAAGGGCAGCAAAGAGAGCAGACATCAAAACAATGCTTCGTTACTGTTAGGTAAATGTATAGGCTCTCAATTTTTTACTGGGCTCCAGTTTGATGATAACGTTCCTGGAACCATTCTAATCGCCTATTTTTCTATTTACTTCGAAAAATCGGAACACCATCGATTTCACCGCAATGGGAACAGTACATCGCAGATTAAATATATTGTGCTAAAGCTTAATTTGTTTTTATTTTGTACAATAATTGTGGCTATACTCATTAGTTTTACATAACGTTGAAAGCGGCAATCTTCAAGTATCTAAATTTAAAAATAATGATAATATAAATCACGAAATGTTGAATCAATTTCATATTAAAAGTTTTTGTTTCCGCAAATTGCGCGCAAACAATCCAACAAATTGTGATCGTTATTATCAAGAGTAATTTATAAAGTGAGAATTAAGTAATAAATTTGCTTAAATCTAATTCCGACTTGGCCCGTACAAGTTCTGTAATTAAAGTACAGGGTTTGGTTAATTGCTTTGGGAGTGCCACTGGCCGCAAAGCACACGCAAAAACGCATTCGATTGACTTAAGGACGCTATTGTTGGTGCTGTAGACATAATGTCGCACGGTCGTATCGATATCTTTAAAATTCATTAGTTGAGGTTGTTCTATCTTAGTAATAGTCTATCTCGCAACCTCTAATAAATGCTAAACATATAGATATTTGTTTTAATGAATTCAAACAAATATTTTTAATAAGGTACGTTACAAAACAGCGAGAGTTAAAATAAAGTCCCGGCACGCCCGAATTTATTTAATAGGATAAGAAACATAATTTAATAAATACAAGATCGGGAAAGTTGGCGCCAACTTGGGGAGATCTGAAAACAGATTGAAACCGTAGCACATATCATCCTCAAATGGTGCATAAAAATGTTTTTTATATCGGTAAATAAATAATTATTATATGGAATGAAGAACAATAAAACGAATCGTCATATTTTTAAACGCTGTTTCTATGCGACATTTCATAGCTGATAAAGCGATAGCAATATTTCTCGACAAATAATTTTATCACGAGTGTTGAGAATAGCATGCCTTGACCGTTGAAACGAGTTGTTTTGTTTTAAACATAGTTGGAAGGCAGACTTCATCGATTTTGGTGTTCATTTCGAAATGTCCGCAGCCAGTTTACATTCACTTTGCTAAAAACGAAATAAAAGCAAGGAATGTAGTTGACAGGGAGTACAAATTTAAATGGGATTATTTCTGTACATATATAAGCTACCGTACGTTCCACTGCCCGTTTGTTACGCTGAACTGAACTGATTTTTTTCTTTGCTGCTAAATAATAATTAACTCATTTAATAAAAAAAAACATTATTGTATCTCGACAAACGTCTCGCTTAATCAACTTGGAGCTAGATTAATACATCCAAAAACAATCGTCTCTTTAATCCATAATTCCGAATAATTACATACAGCCCCTCAGCAAACAGAGACACATTTATTCAAAATCGAAATACTAGCAACCCTATGAGTCTATATTAAATGAATCCCCCATTATCGGCCCCAAACACTTACTACCGTGGAAAAGTAGCAAAACTCTTGAAGCGTGAATTGGAGGGAAGACAAATAAAAAATATCCAGGTACACTTTCACTAAAACCCCCTAACGAGTTTCAAACCCATTTATGTATCTTTGAGCCTTTAACGAAAAAAGTTTGATAATAATTTCGCTCTAAGTAAAAAAGTAAACAGGCAGAATAAAGAAGGTAATCAAAAGTTGCGTAAACAAGTTTCCGACGCTTACGTGAGAGGTTCGCGCCCGCGGAGAATGTCTTATGTCATTATTATGTTAAGCCTCATGCACCTTCGTGATAATGGCGTTCGATTTTGTGAACAATATGTCTAGCGACGTGTTAACTCACTGTCTTCTTCAAATTGTGAGGGAAGCCACTAGACCTAGTGGTTAACTAGACTTAGTTAATTCTTTGCTAAAAAATTGTTACATAATCTTACGGCTGTATTGAACGAAGGGATTGGCATAAGTATATTTCTGTACCCACATATCGCCTTTTATGTAACATCATCATCATCAGCCTATATAAGTCCCACTGCTAGGCAATTTTATGAAGGAGGAACCCAATATTATGTTTTCCTATACGGGAATCGAACCGCGGACCTCTAAATTGCACATACTCGTGCCGCGAGACAACGAGGCATTGAGGATTGCTCATTCAACGAAAGCGTAAGATCAACTTTTGATAAGACGTCATATCTTAAGATTTTTCCTATAATATTTTCTTGCAATCACGCTTTACGAACCCCGATACCGATACGCTAAATGAAACACCAAGCAACTGAATCCGAACAAAAGCATTCCATTGTTCCGACAACGCCGCCTTATAAAATAATGAATGTAGAATTGTGACGAGAATAAATTAAATTTCCTTACACTACGACGTCTTCTGAAATGCAGAGGCAAGGCCTAGCACCCTTAATTACAGGGGCTGTATTGCCAATTTTGTTATTTTCCTTTGTCGGCAAAATAAATAAAGTGTTTTGATTGAAAGCAACGAAAGCTCAATATTCAACAAGCTAATTTAATTTAGGCTCTCCTACAACAATATACTTTAATCAGGGTGAAATATGATCATAATTTTCCATCTCGATTAATGGATATATAATGGGCGTGTCTGTTTTCGTCTGAGTAATATAAATGCGAAAATAAGGTAATGTTTATTTTTTCAATATGAAAGGAGAAAATTACTCACAACGTTTTGTCGGTTTTGCCTGTTTTTAAAGAGCAAAAATTATTTCGTTTGATAACTTCTCGAAACTTCAGATGGGTTGTAATTTCAAGTGAAATTTAATAAACAACATTTTTAACATAATTTTAATGTAACTCTAATTAAATTGACGACTTTTGGCAGGGCCACCCTTCATTTCCAACTAAAGATAGTAAGACTTACATATTTACGTAAAAGGAACTAAAGCGACATGAAATTTCCACAGTGACCCTCCTTTGATATAAATCATGGATGGATAGGATTACCTCGGCTGTATTTTACGTCGCATCTAGAGAAGGGCCCAGCCATGTGAAATATGGTGCACTTAGCCTAGAAGGCTTCATACATAAATTATATATCATTGCCACAGATTATATAAATATTATTTTTAATGGAAGACTATTTTATACTAGATTTAGTTTAGTACTGATGCATTTTTACACGTAAGGTCGCGAATTTAAATTAGTCGCAAAATGTCCATAAGAACAGACTCGTTACATCTTCAGAAATACGAGCGTGATTATATACGAGTATATCTACGTAGTCGAACCTTCATATTATGCAATAAGGCATGTGTCTTTAATGAACTTTGTTGTGCTTCTTTTTTCGAGACGATTCTTTAGTTGACAAAATTTTCTTGGTGTATTTGGAAAAAATAAATGCCCTACCATTTACCAGCCTTTTTTCCAACATTTTCTTATAACATCTAAGGTAATTACAATCAAATTAATCACTCAGTAGTGATGTGAAAATCCTACTAACGATCCGAACCGATTAACATTAAAGCATTAGCGCCAATGAAGAGATGAAATATGCTAATAAGCCACAATCGCCTATTTAAGATCTTAATGACGGGGTAGATGAAAAGCCTTGCGTGATTTCAAAGCCTACTCGATTCGAATCAGAATTAAATTATTTAGACGGAGCAAATTGTGTTGCTCCGCTGGGACTAAAAGCTCTCTGTGGTAAGCAGATGTTTGTACATAAGCACATGCATAGATATGTCTTACACGGTAAACATAAATATATGTATACTCGTAAATAGAACTCTTTTTTTAATCAACGCAATTAATTTAACATTTGGACTGAATGTATCTGTGCAGACACCCCGGTAGCGCAGTTGGCTTGACACCAGTTTACTAAATAAGACGTCGTGGGTACCACACAGGATCAAGATTTATGTTTATGTGATCCACAAATATTTGTTTCAAGTCTGGGTGTTTGTGAGACCGAAAAAACTCTCGTAGTTTCTGATACCTACGGCACAGGACTCGTGCCTTAGTGTCGGGTCAGAATTACTCTGTATTTGACTGTTAGGTAAACAAAAAACACATCCACAACTTGTGTATACGAATATGGGGTCAACACTTAAATGGTATAGCAGATATTACCAACAAATTTATCTCTGGAAAACTTACTCAACGAACAAATAGACAAAATGTTTCTAAGTATTTTATGTGAGACAGAACCCTCTCATTTGTTTTACAGTTCAAGTTGGCTACAACACAGCTCCGTTAAATAAAAACTACAAAATAAATATATTAGTCATCAAAAACAGCTGTTCAGATTATTTTATGAATCATAAAAGCTTAAAAACGTAAATTGAAACAGTTTCATAAAGATCCAAAAAATATTTTTGAAATACTTTTTTAATTTGAACATGATATACGCTAGTGCGCTGTCAACGTGCCATTTTTATCTTTTGTCCAATCCAATTTTTTTCTTTTTTTGCAAAAACCAACGGTGTGATAAATATTAGAGCTTATCGTCTGTTTTGACCAATAGTTATGGAATACACCACGATTCTACATATGTATATCTTGAAATTTTGACGGGAAATTAAGTAAGTCTAAATTTTTTGTTAGATCATTATCATTGGCTAAAACCAAGCGAATTTATTTAACCACTGGTGGAATTTACAATAAAATATAAACAATCCAAATTACTATACATAATCCTACCAGTTCTAAACTTCTCTATTTGTTATTGTTAGCCCGATACCCCCAGTATTTCCCAAACAAACAATTACAAATCCAATATAGCACAAACGAATATTACTCGTAGTTGGTAATGCTTTTTCTTGCCAAATATTTGCAACGCTTTTCAATATTGGCAATGCGCGGCGTAGTTTTGCTAAAAATCGTGGAAATGGAACGGAAATGGGGTGCGATGTCACAGCGCAATAAGCGCGTACTGCTGCATGTAAACATTTCCATAGCAGACGCTGGAATAAGATGCGTCTTGTGCAAATATGCTGTTCTGTCATTGCTCCAAGCATTGTTGAACGGGGGATATTGTCAGTCTTGTATGGAGTTATCTCTAAGATGTTCAAGAGATTTAGGTATTCAAAATTATTTCATCACCATCAACCCATATACCTCCCACTGCTGGGCGTGTCCCTTAAAAAAATCCGAAAATAAATTATGTCTTCATCATGATGCTTTTACATTTAGATTTACTGATAATTCATTTTAAGTACTCACTTAAGTTCAAATAGTCATAAGTGTCTACCTGGGATTTGAACTCGCGATTGACGAAATACACGACCACGCATTTAAACACCGATGTTGATTAGTTTGTCTCGTAGGAAAAGTATGTCATGCCATCTAGAAATCCCGTTATTGATTTCCCAGTCAAAATGAAGTTACTAGGTATTATCATGAAATTTTATAGCACTAGTAAAATATCTGAAAAGTGGCCAAAAAGCGGCCACAATTCTATATTATTTTGATGAGACGGCCACAATTCTATATTACATTGAGAAAAACTATAAGTTCAAATATTGACAAATATTTTTTTTATTATTATATGATTTATGTGACTAAAAACTCGATTTTAAACTAGAATCGACCTCAGCGATCCATCATTTTTAGTCACGCCCCTTGGAGGTCAAAATAACGTGTCCAATACAAGATTATCCTAGATATTTTACTTACATCTCTTCGTAGGTAATTCGACCCTTCAGTGTCCACAAAATATTTCTATTTCTCCATAAAAGATACAAAGGCCTGCCTGAATAAAAGCGAATCCCTTGGAAAACCTTTTGTGTATTCTTTTAAACCGCCTTTTATTAAGACGAGATTTTATCCTAGACATGGATTTCAAATGTATAGTGAAGTCTGTCTTTTCACGACCAAATCGGCCTTTTATGCCGATATTATTTGATCTTAGTACAAAAAGAAATTTTCTTTTCCTCTATAGTGTTCAATAGCCATATATACATAGTATATTTTTGTTTCTTTTTATACTACGACACGAATGCTAACGTAATGTACATCTTTCAAGCTAAAAATGCCCTCCGTTTAGTTTACAATCTTGTTCAACAGTTTTAAGGATTGTAATATGTATTTCTTACTCCGTTAGTCCTGAGTATTGTATGAAGAAGTATATCATCTGGGCGGTATGAGGGCGTAGAGTAACAATAAAACCAGAATACCTTAACACCACGCTATTACATTTAAATACTATTAAAAAATAAACTTTAAAGACACGTCAATAAAGAAATCCTCAGTGGTATAGTTCTTTAATAATAGTTTTATAACTTGGAAAAAAGCATATGCCCTTAGGGAGAACTAAACCTAGATTACACGAAACAAACTTTTATCTTAATAGCAAAATGAATGGAATTAATAAATTTAAGCGAGATGCACAAACTGAGACAGGTATATAAAGTATGTAAAAACGTATATTACATATGTATGTACTTAATACAACGAAACCGAAAGTGTAAGTTCCTAAGCTTTATTTAAATGTATACCTTTTTGTCATTATCATGCTGATGGTTAAATTGATTAGTAAATAATGTAAAAAAAAATAAAGAGGAAATTTCCTTTTTTGTCTTGATAACATTTTCAATGCAAATATATTTACTTTAGACTGAATGCCGCTGCTTAAAATGTACGTTCAACAGTTCAGAGTTTAGCGGCACCTAACTAAAACAATAGCTTCTCCTAACAGGCTTAAAGAATTTATGCCAGCGTTCACATTAGTTTACACTGGACTCGTTTTGCTTTAATACCATGTTCGTAGCTGTAATAATACGGTTTTAAGCCTAAACTCCGTGAGTAGTTAATAACTACTCACGGAGTTTAGGCGTAACCGCATCGAAAACAAACACAGAATTTTATTAGAGTATTTTTCTAATAAATTCAATTTACCGAATAAAATATTTTTATTTTGTTTACATTTTTATTTTAACGTGGTATTTGTAATAAATATGTTATTCGTAAGCATTTTCTTTTTGAAAGTCAAAAGTTCCAACCATTCAGTGACACTTCCTGATTCATCGAACCTGTCAAAGTAAGGCTTAAAGACATAAACAATAGATATAATAAATTTTTACAAGCATAAAGTTTATAGATTCTCAATCGGCAATAAACACACGAAATATTCGTTTGGAAAAAGTGTTACCAAACTGAAAAAATTTAACAGATTTCGTATTATCGTTTCATTACCCGATAAGGTAGAGGCAATAAATAATCATATGCTAAACGGATATAAGGAAAAAATCGGTCAAAATCTTATCCGATAAATTTCCATTTCGCCGCAAATGGCGCATAAACCCTTAAATATAAGCCTTACTTACGAGGTATTCTGATGAAAGTCCTAATAAAATTCCATCGAGCCTCCTTTGATATCCCTTAACAGTTTGGCTGAACGGTATCGTAAAATTAAACTGGCCTCGCCTCGATTACAAATATAATGTATAATAACATTTTTACTTTAATTTTATTAGGATCTTATTCTGAAGATATTTATTTATTGGATCTTTCAAATGGCTTACCGAAATCCCGGGTCGTCTTTAAAGGAAATTTTAAGAAGTCAATTTACCAACACATTACTTGATTTAAAATATGAACAATTATCTTATGTAAGTTGAATTGGGATATACTGCTATTAACAACACATTCTTGTCTCTTCTCTTATCTAGCGAAAATATTATATCTTTATGATGATTTCAAACTGGCACAAGTCCTTGTAGAATGAAGTATTTAAAATGAATTAAACAATTTTATGCCCGATTTGCAAATGGTAACACATCATTAAGAATTCGAACAAGCCCAGTTCCGTATTCTACAAAAGACGCCGTATTAAACGTATACAAATATTTTTCCATCAAATCTCTTAATCATAATAAATCATAAAAGTTATTGTGAAGTCTGTTTATATAAATTTATAACTTGATTGTTGGAAAGTTGGAAACTTATTTAATTTCGGGACTTCATTTATCAAAACAAAATCAGCGTTCAAATTCCTTAAATACATTCATTTCGCAACCTGCCTCCGGGCCATCTGGATTTTGTGATTACAAAGTTATCGCTAACCGTTGATCCAGGAAGAGAAATAATATAAGGATGGGTTTATTTAGGAAATAAATTTACTTGTACTTACTTATAGGAACAAGACACAAGCCTACGGATATCATTCATCAGTCTTGGTACAAAAAGACAAAAACCTCATCTTGCTCGTCATTTTTTGTGTCAGGTAAATAAAGATCGTTTTATTTTTTATCTGCTGATTTCTTTTAAATTTCAAAGGATTTTTGTGTGGTTTATCATAAGTACTATCTATAAATCTTTCTGGGAAAAATATGAACAGAATTTTTAAGCGATGTTTGTTACAATACCTGAACAAGACCAAACGAACTGACATTTTCTTCACGGGCTATATACATACAGTATGTCAAAGTTACCTAATAGTAATAAAGGCTAGACTACTTAGCCAGTTACCTTTTTGTCCCACGTAATAGAACGCTAGTCAATAGCCGCTTGTATTATTTCCGGCAAACAACCGTTCGATCTAAATAAAATAGCATCGAGAGGCGAAACTAAACAATTGCTAAATTAAAAATTTAAAAACAAATTTTTGTGCGGAACGAGGCTTTGCAAAATATTTCATACATGAAGCGTCAATTTTATATCCCCTATGAAACTGGTTAAGTTCAGTGCATGGCAAGTGCTTTTTGCCACGTTACACAAGTCATTCCTGTGTTTAACTCGGGCGCTGTTGCTAAACGACGCGGCCAAATCGTCCATAAACGCAACTTTCCCTTTTTTGGGGACTTTTTATGGCTGAGAGGAATTCAATTTCTATGACATGGAAAAATCGCGTTACATTATCGGTACATCAGAGTATTAGTATATCTTATGGGTGTTGTATGTACGTAAAGTGTGGGCGTTGGCTTTAAGTTGCTTCATTATTAAATATTGGCCATGATTTAGTCTTCGTGAATTCCAAACTTAAAAAAGAAATGACTGATAATTAAAAAGGGGATTATTACTCTGCCATTATTTATCTATTCGATAACTTTTAGGGACTTTGAGTATATTTCCACTTAGCAAAAACTATAACTCGCAATGGTCGAGATTTTCGATGCCATAACTAAATCAGAGCATCTATATAATGCCAATTAATTAATAGAAAATTTAATTCATAGTTTGGCAATTCGGTCAATCTCCATCAAACCTAGTCTCTGTATGAGAGTCTTCTTCTTCTTCTTCTTCTTCATCAACCCATATACGCCCACTGCTGAGCACGGGTCTCCTCTACCATTGAGAGGGTTTTAGGCCATAGTCCGCCACGCTGCGCTGGCCTAGTGCGGGTTGGCGGACTACACACCTAAGAAATTCCTAAGAACTTTTAGGTGTGCAGGTTTTATCACGATGTTTTCCTTCACCGTTAAAGCAAGTGATAATTCAATTTGAATACACACATAACTTTCGAAAAGTCAGAGGTGTGTGCCTGGGGTTTGAACCCGCGACCGCCGAGATTCTCGACCGCGCGCCTAAACCTCGAGGCCATCACTGCTGTATGAGAGTAATATCAATAAATAACGCTGCTTAAGGAGCGCTAAATACTGCAGCAGTATTACTAATGAGCTTACAAGGTCTCTTGGCAAGCACATATCTCGCGCTTAAACAGCGGAAACTAAAACAGAACGCCTCAGCACCAACTGCACTCCGAACGCTTATTTGTTTACCGATTCTTGGAGGTAGTTGCTTAGTAACTCAGTGTCATCTTACTAGGAACAGCCTTGATTAGTAGATAACGCTTCTTTCAATATTCTGAAGGATTATAGCAATCCGTGTTTGTTGTCACTTTGAGTACCTGCCTGTCTTACGAGTATAATATGTATTATTGATGTCTCGTTGTGTCAGGGCAAAAATGTGCGACGTGCAATCGGGAGGTTTCGGATTCGATTCCCAGGATAAAGTATCAAAACCCAAACCCGTCCAAAAATAAATTGTACTCACTAATCAATGAACCAGTGAATTGAAGCAGTGATGGCCTCGAGGTTTAGGCGCGCGGTCGAGAATCTCGGCGGTCGCGGGTTCGAACCCCAGGCACACACCTCTGACTTTTCGAAGTTATGTGTGTATTCACATTGAATTATCACTTGCTTTAACGGTGAAGGAAAACATCGTGATGAAACCTGCACACCTAAAAGTTCTTAGGAATTTCTTAGGTGTGTAGTCCGCCAACCCGCACTAGGCCAGCGTGGTGGACTATGGCCTAAACCCTCTCAATGGTAGAGGAGACCCGTGCTCAGCAGTGGGCGTATATGGGTTAATGAAGAAGAATCAATGAACCGCATTTAATACCTAATAAATGTTTGATACATCATTTATATTTAAAATACAACCTGCCAATAGGACTAAACATAACACAACCATCCCACGCATTGAATATATCAAAAGTAAATGTCAACGGCAAAAGTATTATCACTTCTAATTTCGTTGACAGGTTTTTAATTGATTGGCGTCACAGTTCACATATCAAAGCAATTAGCGAAAAAACGGTTCAGTAAATATCATATCGACGTGTAAATGTTAATCCCATTAAGGATGATTTGAATAAGTATCGTAAAGTACCATACATCCTGCAGTGTAGAGACAGTGATCGATAACTAGTAAATCCAATAGTTATAGTGATTGTAAACTCATTGATGCTAAGAAGCTAATGAATGATCTTCTGAAGATTCAGGCGTGCGGTCGAGAATCGCAGCGGTCGCGGTTTTAACCCAGGCACACACCTCTGAGTTATCAAACTTATTTGTGTCTTCACAATGAATTATCACAACTTGCGTGCTTTAACAACGAAACAGTGATGGCCTCGAGAATGGACGCGCAGTCGTGTCGATTCTCGGCAGCTGTGGATAAAAACCCCAGGCATACTTTTGACTTTGAACTGAAGTTGCTACTCACAATGATTTATCACTTACAAGTAGTAGATATCTTAATTCGTTTTTATCTTCTTTATGTCTTTCATAAATGCGTTGGGAGTGGGTCAAAATGTCATTCCCCGTGTTTCATTAGACGACTGAATAGCCTCGTTAGGTAAAGCAACGTGAAAAATCTTCACAAAGAGCTCACGTATCGCTTCGGTTGTCAGATTATAACTATTTTTAACGTAATCCACCTTCAAAGAGCTAAGGAGGTTGGAATTAGTGCGAGGTTTCTGCAAAGGTTCGCGATCAAACATTTTAGCGAGAAACTGTGTTTTGAAGACGATATTTCTTACATATTTTGGGTCACAAAGGTCTGAATTTTGCTGTATTCTTTCTGTTACATTATGAAAGCAGGAAAATTTATTTAGCAATAAGTCATATAGTAATAATATACCAAGGCAAGTTACAGTACACTAAGTGAAGGAAGACTAATTTAGGTATTATGCACAGACGACCAGTTAGAGGCCTGAAGTAAATGACGAGAATATTTGTGAAAAAATTGGTCAAAAGTTATCATTCCAATCTTATGTGTAACAGAAGAATGTGTTTTTAAGGATATTTGGATGCTAAGAATTACCAACGTTTCGAAACCTAAATCGATTTGTTAAGAGTTCAAAACAGTTGAAGAAAAATCTAATATCATCCAAACCCTGTCTTACCTTGTTTTTCCTATACTACTATAAACATTGAAAAAAAAACAATTTTCATCTTTAATTCTAACACAATACGGCTTTAAGTCGTCTGTACATATTTACATTTTTTACGTTAACAGGATTTGCCTATTTCAAAATATGTGCCACGTGTATGAATATTTGCGTATTATTACCCGTATTTTTGCGTATTTGGTATTGTACCCGTATATTAGGTTTTTATTTCCTTTGGTAAATAAGGAAAAAACTTAGCAAAATTACATATCTTTTCGTCTGTGGCGCAGTGAACTTAATACCAAATTAGGAAACGAGAGGCTGCAGGTGCGATCTCCGCTCCGAGACAAGTGTTTCTGAAAACCATGTGTATATGTTCCGGGTCAGCTTTTTTTATGAACAAAAAGTATTCCGTAGTTTCTGATATTCACTATCAAAGACTTATATGGTAATTCGTACTATTCTTTTAAAACTGCATATAACAATAAAATATTGTAATGCAATATGAGCGCAACTTTCTACTTTTACACATACAATACTTTTATTAAATTTTTCTCTCAAACACAAATGCTATTTGATGTTGAAGTATTCGACTCGCTCCAGACAATCATACATATATTTGACCTTTCAGGAAAGTAAGAAATGTGGACTTGGCAAATATTTGCTGAGTCCTTTCCATTCTTTGTACAGCTGGGTGGAGACCCGATCTGTCTTTAGACTACCATTTTCATTCCACTATGGAGGCTGATTTTCATGGAATTTATTAATAGTTATGAGAATCGAGGGTAAAGCGAGTTTCAAATTGGAATTTATGGATTTTCAAAGATGAATAGTTTTTGAATCCTTTATGATTATTATTTATACCATGCTAACTGAACTTGTATTACTTCTATCGTTTCTTTTCTTTCTATAATTTTTATGCAAGATAATTAAAAAAAAATAGAGCTGCCTGGGATTTGAACGCGCGCCTAGACATGAGTTCTGTCTATGAATAGTAGGTAAAAATGTACATATAAGATAAAAATAACCGACTACTATTTTAGTTCTTACCTGCAAATAAAATGGCTTATCTACAATATCCAATATAACTATGGATATTCGTCTATATGGATACATAATAGGGAAACCTTTAATTGGCCACGGTTCTCGGTGACAAGATTAAAGAAGCTCCCACGTTAGAACGAATGGAATCTATTCGTTTCGGCTCTTAGTTTTGCTGAGTTTCGTATTGGTTGACCTTTTGTCTGACTCCTGTGTAATATATTGGCGGTAAAGGGGAATGCTTATATTTTTACGTATATTGGATATTTTATTTATTAATTTAGCACAACAACAAAGTAAATACATTAAAACAAAAAAAAATCTTAAGTGCAGGTCAAAAATTAGTGTTGTGATCTGTATAAAAATGTAAGTTTAACTTTTATCACATACATATATTTATGACATACGCACACGACACCGTCTTAAGAATATTAAGCACAAGTATTTCATAAGTATGTACGACTTTACCCACTTAATACCAGTTGTGTTTTAAGCCCCAAGTAATGGGATGCAAGCCTACTTTTAAATAAATTCAACACTCCTTTCTGTGCGACCATTTCTTAATGGAAAAAGAACATAACACTTGCTTTTTTATACACTATTTAACTTTTCGTACTAAATAATAACGCTATATGTGCAATTAACTGTGTTATTATACTATTGATCAAAGAAAGGTTATTTAATCGAACGTGTGATATTTTCGACCACAATACCGTTGTTCGCAAGCCAGACATGAAAACCGTGGTTGCTGCGGTCACGTACTTTTAATTAATTATTATATTAGCGATGAACTTATACAATAATTGTGGAAAGAGTACAATTGGTTATATTAAGTGCGGCATTCTTTCACAATAAACGATATTTAAGTACCTACACAGTTTAATCTTGATGCTTTAAATGTTTTTGAAGCTAACAAAATCATTCACAGGAAGTAAAAAAACGGAACAAAGAAGACAAAAGTTTTAAATCTATATTATCTTTCAATACTTTTGGTTCAATGCCAAACTCATCTGTTCGTTCTAAATTTATGTTTTTGGGTTCCCTACGTTTATATAAGAATAAAAGCTTAGGTATCCTGAAGCAGTTTTTTTATTAATGTATACCATTAAATGCTGACTCGGCATAGTGACCATGCTTGAAACTGATCATATTAATTGGGCCATGTCAGAAGTTAACCAAAAGTGTACTGGTGGGTATTTCGAACACCGATCACCAGTCAACATGTCTGACTAATAATTGCGAGGTAATAAAAAGATAATGTTGAGTACAGTCTGCCAACGTGCACTAGTAACTTTAGTTAGAGACACAACCTTTAGTTAGAGGAAACCCGTCCCAGCAAAGGGATGTATGAGGACTGATGCGATATACATAATATACGGACGCTATTATATGTTCTGACTTTAAAAAAAAGTTCTATTATATACAGAACCCTATCGCGTATTTGTCGATTTTCGAATTTGTCCCACCGTTTTTTCTTAATAACAGACACACGTGTAAGGTAACGCTTTGTATTGAGATATTTACATGCAAAGTTATGAAAGGTCAAAGCAAAACTTTATTTCTTTCCCAAACTACAACGCTGGAATAAAGAAAATACATAAAGCAAGAATACTTTTGCGGGATTAGAAACAATCCGAGCAAACTTTCTTGATACTTTGTAAAAAATATGAGGAAAAACACGCAATGAATCACACAGACCGTGCCTCTTTACATAAGCCGTAAAATATGTTTCTGTTGCTATAAATTACTGTACGGAGAACCGCATTCTGGCTTTTAAGATTTCAATTTTGCTTACATGCTTACAGATTACGATATTTTTCTTCGCAATCCGCGGCAGTTGGTTAAACTGGGGTATTTATTTTGAGTATCTATTCCCTCCATTTTTCAAAACTTTAATTATAGCTGACGAAATATGTTTCTCAAAACACAAGTCTGCTTCGCTTTTCCTGATCCAACTGTGATTGAAAGTATCTTAAAACTACTGATTAATCCTCTGATGCGCTGTTACGAGACTCACGTATCCAGTTTTTGGTAACGAACCATCGCTTTTTGGCATATTAATATCCTGCCAAGTTATTTCTGAATGAGTATAGGAGTCCAAGCCTTTAGCTCCAATCCCTTTTCATTAAGATTTTCACGATGCTGAATATGGAATGCACCTTTAAATGAGCGAAAGCCTCTTCATCCAGTGTAGAGTACTACATAAGGTTCAAAAGCCACGCAGTATTAATATCTGGTAATATATAGTTTGAGAAAGATACCCGATGGAGGTTTCAAAGTTTTCTGTGTGTTCATAATGAATCATCGCTTACTCTAACGGTGAACGAAAACATCGTGAAGAAACCTGCACACCTAAATAATCTTAGAATTTTTTTAGGAATGTAATGCACCAACCCGCACTCAGCATGGTGGGCTAAAGTCTAAATCCTGTTAGTTGTACAGGAGGCCCATGGCATCAGTTGGTCGTATAAAATAATGATGACTCGATAAAACTTACATAATACAGGTAAACAAAGGCAGGTAACAGGTAAGGTGATAACAAACCTCTTGGCGTTAAAGAAAATCCTAAAATATAATCCTTGGCGTTGGTTATCACCTGCCTTGATTTCCGATCACGGTCTGAATACACCCTGTATATTGGCGATAAGATATAATGTAATTTTGATATATTGAATATTAGATACAGAAAAACAACATTGCGCATTGCTCGCTACGCAAGTTAGCTTGCTGGAGGTTCGATTTGCTAATTCCAAATTATTAGAATTTATTCAGATGATGACTTATGCATTAATTGTGGACCCATCATTATGGATTAAATCAGTTTTATAAGTCGCAGGATCAACAGTAGAACGTCAGATTTTTAAATGTATAATTTTAATAATACAACTACGCCTTTAATGCCATCACGGTGTTCTTATGACTTTTAATGAAAATCATCACTATTATTTGTTGTAAATATATCTGTTTTAATGAGCGTACATTTTGTATGCATAAGAATATTAAGCTTTTTGAATAATTTCGAAATAAATGACTTTTAAAATTAATGTAAGCTTATTGGAATTAAAATTACCTACTACTTTATATGAAATACACGGTCTAAAAATAATATCGAAGTAAATATTATAAAAATCGTTTCAGTCGCAATTATATTTTTATCGTGCGATTCAAACACCTTGGTACCGTTTCTCGTATCAGCAAATTGTTTTTGGATTTTGCTATTACGAAATTCTCAGTAACTGCTCGGATTCTGCAAATGTGAGTGAGAGCACCTTACAGTGAGCCGATTACAACTCGCAAGTAAGAATATTGTCTTTCAGAGACTGTGACTCAGCAAAATATACCCGCAAACAAGTAGTAAAACAGACAAACGAACATTGCATGAGAAAAAGACTAAAGAACATTTATTTTTCAGCTCCCACTAACAAAATTTAGGCTGCACGAACTTATGACCTTTGCAATTATTCGAAGCCAGTAGAAAAAAGTTATTGTAACAAACCGTCTGTATACAGCCAGTTTGAATTTATCGAACAACTGACATATTCATTTATTCGTTTGTTTTGTTTCAATTAGCCGTGACACGGCTATGTGGAAACTCTCGATGCGGTTTGAAAACAATATTTTTATTGCTAGCAAAATTGTGACTACAATGTTTGTGACGTCATCGTTTAAACATGTACTCGACCACTAAGCTGTAAGAATAAAATTTTAATACATAAAATCTATGACAGTTAATAGACATAATTCAACCAAAATATCTCAGTAATAATAATAATCTGTGGTTATAGTAAAATTACGCTCGTAAAATGATGAATAAACATAAATAATATAATCAGAATATTATACCAACAAATAGCAGTGTTATTAGTCAATAAATTTGTACAACATTCCTCCATAAGACTGGAGAGGCAACAGGGGATTAGTGGGTTGTATGACGAAGTTTAGTAAATTGTGGTTGCGAGCTGTGGCGCGGGGCACTCTTGTTCCCAGCAAAACGGTATTTATCGTGGCTGCAATAGAAATGTCGGGACCTACCATTTTATGTCGCGAACTTGTTTTGGTAATACTGAAATATCCGGAGCGTCGTTTGCTAAAGTTTCTAGATTTAATGACCTACTCGTATGTCATGGGGTGTTTATAAACTTTTGTTACGGATGTTTAGTTACTGGTGGAGTATTACATATGTTTTATTAAGTTTTTATGCGGGTTATATGTGGCTAATAGTTTCAACCCAGCAACAAATTTACTGAGTATACAGCTAATGAAATATGAACTCTGTCTCTCGCTTCCTGAGAACATCGCAATATCTGACTAGTGTTAAACCGCGTTTCAATATCAGCCCTTATACCCACCACTGCTAGTCATGGGCCTCTTCTACAATAGAGAGAGCCTTAGTACGCGCTTACAAAAATAATATTAATTAGTAATACACTGTAGTACCTTCATTATTCACGTTCCTACATCAAGGATATATAAATTAGTATGAAAATGAGACATTTCCATACAAGTTTACTTAGGTCTATTCCCTCGAGTACTAATTAGTCGTCAGTAACAATACACGCTTGATATAAAATATGATTATTATGTTCCTTCCTTATTACGAGGTAGGGAAACACTATAAATAAAGATATTCGTGTTATTACCAAATAGAGATAGGATTTTATCATACATACCGTGTTGCTATCGGGTTTTGTTTTCGCTAAGGTAGACTTTCGTTACCAAGGTAACAAACTTCTCATAAGCCTTGAATGTGATGTCTATAATAAAAGTGAACTGCGTGTCGATCGTTTCACATACTTTTCTCAAATCACTCACATTCTTTATTTTATAAGGAGTTTAGGTCCATCATACTGGCGTACTTTAGATGAGAACGAAAAAGTAGTATACGCATAGAAAAACATTACAAAATGTAGCAAGGATAACAATTTGTATAAGTAAAAGAAAATAAATAAAGGTTCAATGAAATTAAAAACAACATTATTTAAAACACTCAAATTCAAAGAAAAATAGCACATAGTACATATTGTTTAAAGAATTGTGATGTTCAAATAAATATTCAACTTATGGATAAAGCATCAAGGAATCACAATAAAGCATTACTCGTCTACCTATTTAGGTTTACGACATAGTCTCTAGACTAAAAAGATAAATTTAGAACAGATTTGACTCTACTCATTGACTTTGTACTAAAGGGGTTATAAATTTTACAGCGTGGTAAACCCAAAAGTTGCTATCAAATAACGCATAACTTATGTTTATATTCCGAATTCATCTTTCAAGCTGGCAACTGATTCCACAACTAAATGCGCTCATTAGTCGTGCTCCGAATTCCAACTAGTTTCGCCAGAGTTAGCAATACGCTCTCAGACGTACCCTTGAGGACCACCAACTATTATCTGTCTGCAACTGTGATTAATACGGTTACACCCTCCCAGCTCCTGGACTACGAACTTACTTGTTGAGTCGCATAACTTGCATGTGGGTTATTCGCTCCGCGTTCAATTGATATATACATAGTTCGTTTGTGATCTACGAAGGAGGTTACATACCGGTAATGTTCTGTGGTAGTGATAATTGCGATGAAATGACTGCTTGTTTATCATGAAGGCAATAAGGGTACACATAAGACACGTCGATACATGGTTATATAAAATAAATATAGTTACCTACATAAGCCTATACCTGCATTTAAAAACTCGCTTAGATGTCTAAATTTACAACCTCAATTCACAAAAGATTCAATAGATATAAAACCAAAGGCAAAATCTTCTTCCTCTAGAAAATAGGTCAAGAATTCACGATTGTGATCGTTGCAATTTCCAGTGATAAAAAAAGTCGATTCGAAATTAGTACTCCGATATCCGTTGGAGAGGTAACCAATTTCCTTAGTGCTGGTTCACTTGAAAACACAGCAAGCTCTGCAATAGATTAGGTCAAAGCAGTTCGCTACGTTAATTGCAATTTGTGGCTGCTTGTACAACGGGGAAATGTTTTACAAGTGTAATGAAAAAACTTTAATTTCTTTAACAAATGGACCGCTTTTTGTTACCATTTGCGTTTTCGTACGGCTTTTGCATATGCATATGGGTATTTTGTTGGATTTTAATTGTTAACGTCGGTCTTGGTTTTAATTTTAACTTTTTAGGCACCTGTGTAGGTTAACTTATATTGTTTAATATGCTATGCGCATTTTGCGGTAATATTCGGATTCGTCTAAAATAAAAAAGCGGCTATGGAGTCCCGTGCCACTATTTACAAAAACAGCAACTGTTGTTATAGTTGCAACAGAACCTGTCATAGATTCAACTGTCAATCTATACTGTTTTACGCATTGGGTAAGGCACCCTTAAAAAAAGGTAAGAACCTATTCCGTCACACTAACTACTGTAGTAAGTGGTTTTAACACCATAACAATCTTCCTCTAATACAAACTAAAACAATCACACTAAAATTGTTCGCAACAATTCTGTGAAAATGTTAAATGGAGAACATGAAAAGTACCGTCACTGATAGAGCATAGTTATTTTTCTGTGTAAAGCGAGCAAAAGAAAGAATAGCTGATGTAATTAAATCAGCGAAATACACTGGAAATACTTCTTTCAGTGAAACAAATCGGAGAAGTCAGTAAAAGTTGTATAAATTAAGTCTTGCCTCGGGAAGAATGGAAATGTGTTTAGTAAGCCGGCTTCCAGAAAATAGCTGCAGTGAATAAGTTATAAGGTGGAGAAATGCGCAGCTGTGAGGCATCTTCTCTGTTCTGATTTGATTGTGGGAATATTTTCCGTCTTATTAACTGATAAAATTTTCCTCTAATAACAGATCATTAACGCCAATTTTGTTATGCTCTGGGAAGTTAAAATAACCGCCGTAAGTACAATAGCGGGTTTAAGAGTTTCGACATTGAAAATTGACCATTATTGTGGATACCTGAATCCACATAACATTAATAAAAACGATTTTGACATAGAAACAAATGTTTGTATGATTCACAAATATCACACAAATTATTTTCACAAATATAATGTAATTGTTTCGGATCTGGGTGTTTGTGGGATCGAAAAGTCTCTTTTTGTTTTTGACGCCTTTTACACAAGATTTATATCTTCTTCTTCTTCATCAACCCATATTCGCCCACTGCTGAGAGATTTATATGTTAGTGTGGAATAACAGTAACAACAAACTTATGTAAGTAGATGACTTTTGGTTGTATTTATTAAAAAGATATTTGTACTATCTTTGACGTTAAATGCTGAAGAGGTTGCTGGATCAAACGACAGACTAGACGAGTTAATACGAGGCATAAGTTCGACAATCGAGAACCGTTTGGGTGTTAGTAAACGATCTCCATCGTCCACAGCACGGCTCCAGAGGGATCGTAATTGCATTGTCATCTTGAATCTTGTCGAGCCTCCGGCAATTTCACACGCCATTTGAAATGCAACAGTAACACCAGGCTTGTAAGTTTCTGAAAAGTTTTAAAAAATGTTTAAAAATTGCTATTGCTAATGGTTTGAGTTGCAGTAACATTAAGCCAATAATAAATAAAAAATAATGTTTATTTATTACAAAAACACACAATATAATAAAAGGTTATTAACCTTTTAGGGGGTAATTATTTTATTAACCCTGACTTTATTAGGAGTAGTGGACTAAGGCCTGAACCCTCTCAGTAATAGCGGAGGCCCGTGGCCAACATTAGGACAGATATGGGCTGATGGTGATATTAATCTCGAAAAACGTTTTTGCCTATCTGTGTAACATAAAATTAGTGATTATATTGTTTAATTCAAAACAAAATGATATGAAGAATATTACAAAATAGTTACAGGTCTAATCTCGGCGGTCGCGGGTTCGAACCCCAGGCACACTCGACTTTTCGAAGTTATGTGTGTATTCAAATTGAATTATCACTTGCTTTAACGGTGAAGGAAAACATCGTGATGAAACCTGTACACCTAAAAGTTCTTAGGAATTTCTTAGGTGTGTAGTCCGCCAACCCGCACTAGCCAGCGTGGCGGACTATGGCCTAAACCCTCTCAATGGTAGAGGAGACCCGTGCTCAGCAGTGGGCGTATATGGGTTGATGAAGAAGAAGAAGAAGTTACAGGTATAATAAGTTTTGACTTATTGTGTGGTGTTCATTAAGTTACTATTTCGTATTAAAAAAGCAAGGGGTTTAGTAACCCCAAAAATCATAAAGTGACCCAGATACGATTACATAATTTGCGTCATATATGTAAGTCTAGCCTTCAACCAAATAAGCACAAGAGCGACTAACTTAAATAAAATAATTTCATTTTGGGCTGACGTCGCTCTCTTAAATACTCGTACCAACGCGGCATGAGAAAGTATGTCAAACTCAACATGCACTCATTACACGATTTAAATAATTACCGAGATAAGTAACCTGTTTACCATCCAGAATCGCATTTCAAGCGCTCTCCCCTTAATAACGTATTGTAGGATGCATGCCTTAGTAATTACTGCAAACACTAATTACTGCTCCGTTTTATACTCGGCTCGATAAAGCAATTAGTAAACACTAATTAAATAACTGTTCGTTTATGTAACCCCTCAATTAGTCGAGTATGATACGTCTTGAAGTGTTGTGTTTCGTGACCGTTAATTTTCCATACAAATACATATTGTGTTAATTAATATTGTGGCCTTTACGAGATTTTGGAGTTTAATTTTAGAACTAGAGAATTTACTTTTTAATTAGGAAAGGGGTCAAAGCATTTTATTTTTTTATTATCCGTGTTTATTAGACCGATAAAATTCTTATAGTTTCCCATACTCATACTAGTCTGGGATTACATGTGTATTTAACTTTTCCGTGTATGTATGAATGTATGTCAGCCCCGTGGCGCATTTGGACAGATCCAGCTTGCGAAACAAGAGGCCGCGCTTTCAATACCCGCATGAGGCAAATGTTTGTGTGATCCACAAATATTTCTTTCGGGTCTGGATGTGTGCGTGAGACCAAAAGATCTCGCGTTGTTTCTGACACCCACGACACAAGACGTTAGGAAAACGTGGGATCAGAACTACGTATGAAACTCTCATGTATACATCTAATATCTAAATTTATATGCAAAGTTTGTCAATCCACATAATGAAATAAAAATTATATTAATCCTACTAAAACCGTGAGCTTAGGCCAAGTTCGACACAAAACGTTATCCGCGTATATATTCGGGCGAAATATCATTTGGAGGGCATAAAGGCCCTGGTTACGTATTCAGGGGGTGGATGTTCCAGCCGCGACCCCTTTGTCCGCGCGTACACCGGCTTTGGGGTACCGCGGTATCGATGTAAACCGTACTGTTGATTTTGTGAAGTTTGGGAATCGGGAAATGCGGTAATAGGCTCACTCTCTATGAAGTGATGTATTTGGAGGTGATGGTCTGTCGAGAATATATGCGTGTATGTATGTATAATTAAGAGATTAGTACGTAATGTCTTATAAATGAAGACTATATTATTGTCACGAATTCTTTCTAGTAATTTTTGGATTTATTATTGGAATGAATTTTTTCTTCAATTGTTTACTTTTATCAATATCTGAAGGACAAAGACAAAGATTTCTGATTAAAAATAAGTGTTGATTTTATACATTCAAGTAGTACAACCTGCGTGACATCGTTGTGACAAATATTTTACTCTAACACCGCATTAGCCAAAAACAACTGCAGTACAGAACCTCCAACGAATTTCAATAGTCGCCCTTACCAAGTTTTGTTATTATGAAAATCACGGCACTTGCTTACAACGCCGTGCGGAAACGCCAGCTTATGTGACATACGTACTGAAATTTCACCTGTTTGTGGGCACGCTTTATTGTTTTTAGTGTGGTCTCCTCGTGAATGCGAACATGAATATTTTACAAAGAACTCCGCTCCACATACTAACCGCTTTCTTGTACTACATCGCATGAGTTATTGCGCTCTGACCTGCACGCAGAGTAATCGTGTGGTGACACGTATAAAACAATTTTTCTTTATGTTTTTCTTCATTGTTTTGTGAGATCTCGTGTTTTTGAGTCCATAATATAAGCAGTTTTTTTGTGATTTTACACTTAAGAGAAGAGAGGATTTTTCGCCAAACCTCTCTTCTCTTAATAAAAAAAGCCTATGCCTATGTTGGGGGAGGCCTATGTCCAGCAGTGGACTTCGATTGGCTGATGATGATGAGAAGAGAGGAAGATTAAGAAGAATAATTGAAAAGGAATAGGCGTTAGTCCAGCACGCTGGCCTAGTGCGCGTTGGCGGACTACACACACTCTTCATTTTAAACTTATACATAGTTACTTTTTGCAGTCGCCGGTTAATGGTAGTATCAAGCTGATTCATGATAATTTAGGTTCCCTTAGATTCGCTGAGATTCAATGATGATTGAGGAACTACTTTAACTATAAGTTTTAGTTGCACCTTTTACTCAAAAAAACTTAACTATTTTGAAACACAATTAACCCATTAGGTACCAACTTTTTTCTGTATTGTTTGACATATTTTTCAAAGAGTATATATAATAAGGAGCACATAAAAAAAAAATAAAAAAAAAAAAAAAAAATTTTAGTCCATCACTCCAATGTTCCCATTTGGGAACATATTTAAATAAAGAAATTCAATAAGTACTGCCATCCATTGAATCAAATTACTAGTTACAAGCTATTATTTAGATACAATTTGATATTATTTTACAATAATTATAAAATACTCACATCGAATTACAGAATAATCAAAATGGAAACAATTGAAAATTTCGAAACTCGTAAAAACTACGTTCTTTGATGAACAACACATAAATGACAATAATTTCAAGTGAATAATTGGCTTGATATTTAGCACCACACAGTGTAGAAACTAATGACATGAATAATTATTAAAACATTGCAGGTAGTTATGAATGAATCGACAAAAAGTGAGATGTCCCAAATGGGAACATTGGTACCTAATGGGTTAATTATATTACACGTAAGACACAAAACTCGTCTCTCATTTTTAATGATAACAATGTAAGCATCAAATTTATTACAATAAATTACGTAAAAGTTTAAAAGTCGTAAAAAAACGTTGAAATTACTGCGTATCAAGTATGAGCGAAAAAAACGTTCCTTTGAATTTCTTAAAAAAAAGATCAGACGTTCCTTTTTCATTGTTAAGTTTTTTTGAATAATTTATATTTAATTACAAAGTACGAATTTGGACGATTCCGATGAAATGTTTCCTTGGCCTTCTTTTTCTTGAAAATACTTTCCTGAAATTACGTATTTTGTAGTAAAACACATGTTCATATTTTCTTTATTCTTATGTTAAATACGTAATAAATAAAAGTGGCAAGGACATAAATAGACACGCCATGGATTATTATGTCTTGTACTGAAATTGTCTCGCTGAAATGTCATGTGCATAGCAAATATGTTAGTATAAACTTAAAAAATATAATAATATTATATTTATTGCAGAGTTTGAACCCATTTTCTTATACAAAAGCAATGCATGAATTATCCAAACCCAAAAATAAACAGAAATAAAAAATTACCCATCAATTTCTCATTAAACAGTATTTTTATCATGTAACCAATCTCACAAAATTAACTGGCACACATAAATCTACGAGGAGATATAGCCGAATCAAAAATTAACGACCTCATTATCATAATACAAAGTAGAAAAACTGAATATAGGGCGCCGCTGCTTGACACACAGAGGAGGGCTCTCCAATTTGTCGAGAACCGGCCCGCGTCCGGACTAAATGATTGGATATTTGTGTACGTATCGCACTGAGCCAGTGAAACACTTGTCTTGATTAACAAAAAAACAAAATATGCCATCCTCCATCGCCTTTTATGAAATGCTGTAGTTTTTGAGAAAGTCAATTAAATCTAAGCAATTTAATTAAACTATGAAGTTGATAATTATGTACCTACTCATATACGAAAATTTGTGTTTTAATGTACTAATTATGTACAATTATGTACTAATATAATATGTACTATACGTTTGGAGTCATACACATAAAAAAGACAAAGGTATGTCCATAGAGCCAGTTCACACCAGCTTTCCCATGATGCGAAACGAAACTCAGTGTTGCTGTTGAGAAGGTCCAGATAAAAATCCCTAATAAGTAGTTGCCCTGACTCAAATCTTAAAATTTTGAAAAATTTCGCCGTGTTTGTTCTTTGAAACGCCGAAAATGATTTTATCTGTATTTGATATTGGTTGCGCCATAATTTATTAGAAAACATGTAACATTGACATATAAAGTTTTTGGTTACTGGAAATTGGGTTAAAAAGTATATAGCTGCTAAACAGAAGGATATGTGTAATAGTGATTCAAAATAAAAGTCATTTGCTTTGAATGGTGTAATGCAGATTAAAAAAGGCAGATTACTTTATAAATTGCTGGAGTTTTTAGAACCCTATACCTTATTCCTAGAATCTATCACCAGCAGAGTGAAAAAACAAAAATCAAGCTGCACGAGAATTATGCAATTTCAAGAATGTTTGCATTCAATTCCGCTTTTACGTAAAACAATTAGGTTTCTTTGAATGGGAAACACAACAACTTTGAAGTATTGAGTTGAGTAAAAATAAACTACTGTTTATTTTATGTACCATCTATTTCATTCTTAGCATGGCGGAGTTGCTACATGCTAAGTCAAACGGTAACAACACAAAGTAGGGGTATACATTTCATTAAATTAACGTATTTTAAAGCAGATGTACTATGTCTCTATACCTTAGTGTACCTATTTTTAGGCAAGCTTTGACAATATAAACGTCAGTCTGATCGCTACAACACGAGGCAAATTTTTCGTCATTTCCGTACTCTATACATGCATGCGCGTCATGTATATGTATGTATGCATGTACCTCGAGTAGCGCCATCCTGCTGTATAGTAAACATGTATGATACAGGTGCGCCGGGCTTTGGTACAAGATAAGTACTTTTTTTTACCAAAAAGACGAAAATTTACGCTTTACAAAATTTACTAGGCTATATTTATATTGTTAACTATTATTCACGTCTGCGTTCGTTTTAATTTTCATAATTTCTCGGTAACGTACAATTACGCATCAAAACGAGTAATCAAAGACACAATTAAAATGATGACCTTTAAAGGTGAAAGCCAAGTGAACAGACATTAAAATTTACTTACGACAACCTACGTGGCGAAATTGCCAACACAAAACCTTAGAACAACCGATAAACTGAGACAAATATTTCTGTTAACCTCATTTTCTTGTTTTATCGTACCTGACATACCAGACCTACCTTACCATATATCTTATCATTGAATCACAAATCTGCATGTAACTATTGTAACTAATTTACTTTTAACTTCACCGCTTCAGCTCCTACAATAGGTCGGTCAGCCGTGCCCAAGAGTTGGGCAGCGTTTTACGTGAGTGGCTTACTAAAGAAATCGTGGCCAGCGCATTTACACACGCCACTTGTCCACCGCCAGCAAGCCCCAGCATCGCAACACACACGCTAATACGTGGACTATACGACAGTTCCATAGTTGGCTTCCTCTACTTGTATAATTCAGGTTGAACAGCAAGAAGGACTTGGACTGTCAATGCTTAAGTAAATAAAATTGAACAGGCACTGGCTGAGTTTTCAAAGTTGGTATAATTCAAAATTTATTAACAGGTGTTTCAACAATCGAGGAGAAAGTCATGATGAAGTAAAATCTTAGCTTGGGGTACTGAGTCCTAACCTCTCTAAATTGTAACATACGATCTCAGTTGGACGGGGATGGGCATTAGCCATGATCATTAGATCATAATTGTTGATCTGTTTAAAGTATTTTATATACAGACAAGAACATAATTTTAAAAAATGACGGATGAGCAACACATAAATAAACAGCCAGTAATAAAAAGAAGATAATTTGAAAAAACAATAACAGCGTTCCAAAATCGAGGTGATAAAATGTTGAAATTTAAAGGATTTATTATGGTTGGAACGTGAGGAAGTACAATTGCAACTGATTTATGTGCGGCCATACTTCATGTGTGACGTAAATAATATGAGAATGCAGGCCGTAAAAATATTTGTCGCAGCGATAATACATTCGTTTTGAGCGCGTTCATTGTCTGCACCAGGAAGTTTATCATTGGCCTCCACGGGTCGCTGACTTGCTTCTGTTCCAATTCATATTTATATCAATCTGCGGTCCATTTCCAATAATAGTTGTAAATTAATTAGTAATTTATAATTGTGTCGGTAAATTCTGATGGACCGTGTAATGTCCGCATGTTGTCTTTTAATTTAATGTTTGTTATTGGCTTTACTGTTTGCATCTCGTTACGAACAGGCAACATAATTGTATCGATTAGTTAATTATCCGTTCTATGGGAATATGTTTATAGACCCAGGGAGAAATTGGATAGATACCAGCTTGCGAAACAAAAGGCCTCGGGTTCGATCCCCGAACTGAGACAAATGTTCGAGTAATCCACAAATATTTCTTTCGGGTCTGGGTGTTTGCGACACCGAAATGTCTCTTGTAGTTTATGATACCAACGCCACAGATCATGTGTCCTGGTTTGGGATCAGAATAGAGTTTTTTTATGGCACAGAGGCAAACATGCTGAGTGAGCCACCTGATGTTAAGTGCATATAAATAAATAAATACACCCAACAGTCACATACATAGTCCTGACCCCACACTAAGATACGAGTCTTGTGTCGTGGGTATCAGAAACTACGAGAGACTTTTTCGGTCTCACAAACACCCAGACCCGAAACAAATATTTGTGGATCACACAAACATTTGTCTCGGTGCGGGGATCGAACCCGCGGCTGCTCGTTTCGCAAGCTGGTGTCTAGGCAACTGCGCCACGGGGCTGTCAAATATGACTGTTGGTTGAATTTATTTAACGCCTTATTTAACGCAACTTTGCTACCTTAAATGTGCCAAAATTACAAATGAGATTTAATATTGTTATACTATACAATTTCGAAAACACAACGTTAATATTACGCTTGAATTTAAAACGAACAAATAATTCACTGAAACAATGTGAGACTGGTCAGATACTACGTTCAGCGCTTTTGTACATCCGGAATCTGGAGTTGGGAATTAATATCAACATCGGTGAAGTTGGAGCTCCCGGGAAAGTTGCGTTTTTGGACGCCTTACAAGCGACATTCTACTTGGCAATGAAGAATTTCGGCTATAATTTTTCAATGATGAACTAAAAGACTGAGTACTTGCGGGATTGCGAAAGATATATAGGGCGTAAAAAGACTGTGATCGCAGACTAAGAGAGGTAATAGTTACAATGATTACAAAAACATTGACACTAAATCATGGTTCCATAACTTCTGTTTAGTGTTAAATGAAAAGCTAAGAAAAGCGCCTGTTTTTTATTTTGACTCAGGTTTTTTTAGCTTCAATATGCTTTTAATCGCCATATTTGTTGCTTAATTTTTGATCACGGCCTTTTTAAACTCTGTATACATTATCTCAAGCAAGCAAGCAGTGATGGCCTCGAGGTTCAGGCGCGCGGTCGAGAATCTCGGCGGTCGCGGGTTCGAACCCCAGGCACACACCTCTGACTTTTCGAAGTTATCTGTGTATTCAAAATTGAATTATCACTTGCTTTAACGGTGAAGGAAAACATCGTGATGAAACCTGCACACCTAAAAGTTCTTAGGAATTTCTTAGGTGTGTAGTCCGCCAACCCGCACTAGGCCAGCGTGGTGGACAATGGCCTAAACGCTCTCAATGGTAGAGGAGACCCGTGCTCAGCAGTGGGCGTATATGGGTTGATGAAGAAGAAGAAGAAGATACATTATCTGCTTGGTGGTCTCGCGGCTTATCATGACGAATTCCTAGACGTTTTTAGTAAACAAAACAACCTCATTTTTACGAGGGGCTTATGTGACTAACTTTGCCATAGAAATACATCTATCTATTTATCTCTGCAAATTTGTGAAGCAGTATTACGTGATATATATTACGAACATGCAACGTACATGAACAATTAACAGTGTTGATTGGGTTAAATTGTTCAGTATTGATCCGGATTGAATTACCCATCCGCTCATTATGTTAGTGGCCGCGACCGCTGCAAACTGATCCACGGATTCGATACTGGAATGACTAAATCCCAGTTAAAAGTTTAACACTACAGTTAAATAAATATCGAATTAAAGTAGTTGCTTTGCTTATAAATACTTTTTTTTACCAAGAAGACGAAAATTTACGCTTTACAAAATTTCATCATCATCAACCCATATACGCCCACTGCTGAGCACGGGTATCCTCTACCATTGAGAGGGTTTAGGCCATTGTCCACCACGCTGGCCTAGTGCGGGTTGGCGGACTACACACCTAAGAAATTTCTTAGAACTTTTTAGGTGTGCAGGTTTTATCACGATGTTTTCCTTCACCGTTAAAGGAAGTGATAATTCAATGTGAATACATACGTAACTTCGAAAAGTCAGAGGTGAGCGCCTAAGCCTCAGAGTCATCACTCTTGTATACCTGTAAGAAATCACTACGCAAGTGTGTGCATATGTACACACACACATGTAAATTTATATATATATATATACATATAAATTTTACCAATTCCTAAACACGTTACGTAATTGAAGTATTCAAGTATTTTAACATAAATTCGGGTTAGATTTAGTGGAAAAAACCCAGCGTGTTCACAAATTCAACGAGTTAGATCACGTCTGACAGGTAAATGGGCGCCCACTCCGGCGTTATAGAGATTGGAATGGTATTGAGTGTGTCCCCTAATAACAGTGCATGGTGCGAGCGTGTTTTGTTTCAAATTTTGTTCCAAAACACTTTGTACAATGTTTCTAGTTCAGGACAGAAGCAATTTGGAAAATAACGTCTTAGCATTTCTCTTGTGTGAATTTTTTGTTTCTATAACTGAGCTATGTGGTTATTATTACCGTCACTTTGAAATTCGGTTTTTTACATTTTGCACAAATAATATTTTTTTGAAAATATATTAATGTTTAGTATATGCCGTGTGATTTAAGTCCCGGGTTAGATTCCTGGGAAAAGTTTATTCGATTTTTCAATTAAGAAATTCTTAGCAGCATCACGGAGTCTTGAAATGTGCCTGAAAGACAGCAATAGGCTCGCCCTTAATTATAGGTATCATCATTCTCCTGCCCTGATCCCAATTCTTGTTTGGGGTCGGCGCAGCATGTTTTATCCTTCCTTCCTGTGTGAAAGGACAAAACATGCTGCATAAGAGTTTTGGCAGATGTTTTACGGCCGGTAGCCTGCCTGACGCCAACCCTCCTTGGGACTTTCTATGTTTTAAAAGGAATGGTGTGGGTGTAGCGGGTGTTTGGGTACAGGATATTGCGGGAAAGGATATTTGGCCTGATGGTAAGGATGCTACAGTCCCGGATAAGGAAGTATTAGGGAGACTGCAACAGCTCGGGGGGCCGAGCTCGCGTACTCGTAGCCCTGTTCCATGACTGGCTAGATCAATGGAAAAGGCATCCCCTGACCATAGGCATCCCCTGACCATAATTATAGGCCCTTCATTATAGATATATGTTAAATTAAAAATTAACGTAACAATCCTCACCCAATACATCTCCTAAGCCAATAAGCAAGTTATGCTTCACAAATTTTCCCGTGTGATGCGCGAGTAACAGGCGTTTCGTCCCGCCTTCGAACGTCCCCCAGAAATCGAGTTAGCACTGCCAGTATTTCAATTTAAACGCTATAGCTAATTTGCGCCCTTTGCCTCCCTCGCCGCCCTTTGGCGATATTCTGATGGAGTGACGCGACGCTTTCGAATTTGCTAAGTGCAGCTGTCTGTGTCGCTTACGTCGAATTGCACTTGATGTGTTTTTGTCTTTTTGGTATTAGTTTCATTGATTTGTAATCTATGCAGGATTAGTCTTTTATGATTTCTATTGTAGCGTATGACATTTGCAACAATCAAATGGAGAAGGGTAATTTATTTACATAGATTAGACCAGGGCTTCCCAAACTGTGCGTCGCTACGCCCTGGGGCGTTGCGGCAACATCCGAGGGGCGTCGCGAGGCGATCGGCAAACATTCGCTGTCCGTATTTTTTAATTCTGTAGGGCGTCATAGTGTAAATAAGTTTGGGAACCCCTGGATTAGACAATACATATGAAGTAATGTGAAACAGGATTATATCATAATGATTTTATTTTGTGTATTAGTTGCACAAAATTAAAAATGTATTAAACTGGCATGTAAGAATTAAAATATTAAGAAACGTAATTGAGTTTGACTGTTTGGATACAAACCTAAAATTATTTAATTGGTTACCATAAGTAACATTATAGTAGTCATTCTTTGATTCTCATACGTACTGACTATAGTGTAATAACGTTAAAGCTTAACTTTAGGCATAGGTAGCTTTTGTTATGTAAAGACAAATAATAAATAATCTGCTTACAGACGAAACATTCCAGTCTTCAATTCATTTAGTAGTTACGACAGAACCTTTATATTATACGGGAGTGAATTGGCTTAATATGCTATATTTTTACGATATTAAATTGCAATATGTAATACGAATGCTTTTACGGCTTTTTTGTAATGAAAATGGCGATTAATTTTATTGATGTGCAATTTAAGTAATTTGACCAACGAATTTATATTGCTCATTATAGCCTTTGTGCTGTAAACTGAATTTCTTTATTGGGCAACATTTAAAATGTAGAGCTGATGTAAAATAACTTAGTGTGTTATCATCAATAGGGATTATCTTTGCGAATTAGGCCGGAGTGCTAAAATCAAGTTGAGTAATAACTCATTAGGCATTCTAAACAGACTACATCAGGATTCCACCATTTTAATTTGCTTCAAAGTATAAATATACACTTTAGCGCTTACACCCAAAAAGATATTTTAATACACTTACATACATTATGGTCTGTTTGCAGATTTGGTGAATTTCTTGATGAAAATCATAATAACAGTTTGCCTTTCCTGGAAATTGGATCCAAAACAATTCGATGGTAAGTCGCTTACTTAATTTCGAGAGACCAACGCAGCAGACATACTTACAAACATACTTGGAATAATAATAGACTACTTACACTTCTTTAAGCCCTTAAGACACGCTTGAGTGATTCACTGTAGCGATTTTTATTTGAGCAAAAATGTTCGCCCGAACAAGTTTGAACATCAGGAATTTAAAATTATATTGTTTTAATGTTGACAAATAAATTAATATCCTTTAACATTCCTTTAAATAAGACAAGAAATTTCATCGAAAAGGATATTAAATATTTTTTAAATCAAGTTCTTACTTTGGACAGGCAATTATTACAAAGAAAATTGAGCTCTTTTTATTAATTTCACGTTTCAACAGGCCCCGATTGAAGTGTTAAATTATAAAGAGGAATCGGCTTGTCATTTCCGACTGAATGGAACACGTCAAAGCATTCGTTCTTGTATTACTGATGTAATGTCTGCTGAGGACCGAAGAATTTATTAATTATTCTATTGTTTTCCGACGACATTCTTTTTTCAAAATATAAATCGCATATGATTGATCCACATACAGCAAAAGAAACGCACTAACATCTGACTGTATGTGTGGAGAATTAACATAATCTTTTTTTTTATAAGACAATCCCAAAACTTCGATGCAGCCAGCACATTCATTACCCCAGTAACTAAGCCGGTCTCTACCATTTAAGAAAAGAACGATGTTTTAAACATTACAAGCCAGTATTTATTACGTCTTCACAGTAACAAGGGTTACAATAACCGAGACGCTACCGCCTCACAAATTGCCTCTAATTTGACATATCCTATACACGACGCATTCGCAAGGACATAAACGTGTTTCCTCGAGCACTGTTACTCAGTAAAGTTAGTTTATTATTTGCTCCGGCTTATAAATGTCTTAAGAGTTGAGTGTAGAGAGAAAAGTAGGCTGCGATGCACGACACTGCTAGCTTGTACAAAGTCATTGTTATGAACAAGTTTAGCATGAACGCTGAATTGAGCCTGGTGACTGGTGAATGCAAAGTTAGCAAATGTAAAATTCGCCTCTTATTTGTACTATCTCTTGTATAATATAGTATGACATTATCGAAGCCAGTGGCGTGCCTAGGGTGTCAAACTAAGGCAAGCCCAAATGTTTATTTAGTAGCAGCATATTTTTTTTGGTACGTAAGACTAATAAATACCTACCGGTTAGTACTCACATTCACGTTTATAGCGTTATTTTATAAATAAACAATCATTAAGTTTGTTATTCGGAACTATGTAAGGCAGGTCGGGCTTTCGGGCTTTTATGGAAGTACCGCCACTGATCGAAGCATCTACATGCATCCAGCATAGGCATTTAAAAGAGAAAAGATCAATTCCATCAATATCCTTCTTTTTTCTTTTTTTTCTTTTCATATTTCCAAACTCTGTGTAGCTACTTCTATTGACTATATTATTCCTTGTATTGACCAATCTTTGCGTTCAACACACAACCCAAATATACAGACATTCCACTACAGTCCACTATGTCTACACAAAAGTTATGATTTTGAAGATTTTTTTTTATGTTAAATGGTTTTATTCCATAAGACTTCTAGAAAGTCCCGCGAACAGTCCAGCCAGAGATAAATCTGAACAAAAACCTTCAACATGCAGTCCTATTATAGACAAGATATTCTAAGACGCCGGGTGAAAAAAATCCCGTTTGAACAACGCGTTAAATAAATCAGATAGCAAAACCCTCCAGGATGTATTTTACGTGACAACCACAAAATGGGTCGGCGCGTAAAATATGAACGGTTAAATCTGACACAAGGAATATACGATTCCTTGCTTGGAACAATAAAATGAAATGTTCCTATTGATCACATCGCGCAGGTATCGCCCACGCCGTCGCCTTTGTACCCTACCTTTGTAATGGAACTTAAACATATACCGGGCATAGAAAAGAAATAAACACAAGGAAAAAAGAATTTACATTGAATAGATAGTGGACTTTACGAATTTGTTTATCGTTTAGCTGATGTACTTATAAAACAACTTCAAACGTATGAGGCTTCCAGAATTAGTTATTCCTAGAATATAGATAACGCATGATATAGATTGTATGGAGAGATGGAGTATGTTCACTACATCGTCAATAAAAAAATATTAAACTTTATTCTAGCTAACCTTTCATAGCTGTGTGTAAACTCTATAATCGGTTAAAAGGCGATTAGACCTTATTACAACTTTTATCAAGTTTTTTATCGACTTGGAATGCCGAAGAAATTTCTAATATAATTTTTTTATGTTTATCGCGAACTTGTTCTTAAAAACAAAGGTTTAAATTAAAGATTGAAATTTAAAAAGGCTTGCATTTCGTTTTTATTTGACCCACGCTCATAATTATCATCGATAAAGCGATCCAAAGCGGATCTTAATAACTCTAAAGATCATGCATATGAAATCCACTTGTCACAGCTCTTCGACTTTCCTTATCCATACGAACCCGATTAGCAATAGTCCTTATGTAGCCGTAGCCATTTATGACATGATATTATTGATTATTTATTAATGAGAACCCACGAAGGATCAGTATTAATATATGTAGTGTACTTACATATACATACATAGGTACATAACCTCACACCCGTATTTCTAAATTGGTAGGTAGGGGAGCATTTCTGCGAATTTCTGAGAATTTGCTAATAATAAAACCTAATAACAATTTGCCGACCCGGTCCCCTAAATCGCACGCCATATATTTGTGCCGCGAGACCACTAGACAGTCAAATAAAAAGTAGTATTTCACAAGACTATCACTTAACACATAAATTACGCTAGGGTTGGCACTTTATGTCTCAGAACAGTCCAAAATGTAGTGGTACAACACAATAGATTTTGTCACGAGGACACAACATACACTCACAGCTCACGTCCGTTCTTTTCTTCAGATTTCTACGGGTAATGAATTTGTAATATTCCGTCCACACAATGCGGAGACTTAGACATTGGTCTGCCAAAAGAATGTTGCCACAGTTGAATTTAACACTAAGATGTTTTTGAATAATAGTCTTACACTGAAATTGTTTAGAGTGACTTTTTATTGACTATACATTTTTTACTGTTCTGTTTTAATAAATAGTAATGACACGATAAGACACGGTGTTTGATATAGATGTACCTAAAGGCGAAGAATTATTTCATGTTAATTAAACCTAAAGCAATTGCTTATGCAACAGAGCGATCAAACGGTGAACATGCTTAGATTTTTTAATTACCAATTATGTACCAATTCATTTTCCCATGAAATTCGGCATATTATAGTCTACCTAATTGCTTTTATAGCCCACTGTTATTTCTTTCAACTGTAGTATTGGCACGAAAGCCAAGAGCCATTTCACACGTAACGACAACTTCTCAATTAAAAGCAAAGGACGTGCCGGCCAGCCGACCAGTGAAATAACACGATAGGACGGAACGCTAAATAATTAAGTTTGCTCAATACTCTTTCCGGGGATAATGCATTTGTGGAACTCCATTATGGATTCGTGGAAATGAGAATTATGCTGTCAAATGCAATTACGCAGTGTAAATATCAAAAGCCACTTTTGAATTCATTACGAATAATTGGTGCGACGATATTCTTACATTGCATGTACATATGTGTAGAAATATCTCGTAACACACTTCGCTAATTGTAGCTTAAATCCGAAACTGCTGATTCTTCACAATTGAAATATGGAATGATAGAAACTATGCTATTAACTCTCAACATCTTATATTCATACATTATATTTCATCAAAACAAGGGGAGAACTTAATAAATATTAAAAATGTTTGCTACTTATATAACAGAAAACTCGTCCATTTATACTTCTTCTTCTTCATCAACCCATATACGCCCACTGCTGAGCACGGGTCTCCTCTACCATTGAGAGGGTTTGGGCCATAGTCCGCCACGCTAGCCTAGTGCGGGTTGGCGGACTACACACCTAAGAAATTCCTAGGTGTGCAGGTTTCATCACGATGTTTACCTTCACCGTTAAAGCAAGTGATAATTCAATTTGAATACACACATAACTTGCCTATTGCCTGGGGTTCGAACCCGCGACCGCCGAGATTATCGACCGCGCGCCTAAACCTCGAGGCCATCACTGCTTAAATAGAAATACTATAGGATTAAATACTAAAGGAATATATTTTACTAATTTACATTCATAGAAGAAAGACAGACAATATACACTACACAAGAGCAGTGATGGCCTCGAGGTTTGGGCGCGCGGTCGAGAATCTCGACGGTCGCGGGTTCGAACCCCAGGCACACACCTCTGACTTTTCGAAGTTATGTGTGTATTCACATTGAATTATCACTTGCTTTAACGGTGAAGGAAAACATCGTGATGAAACCTGCACACCTAAGAGTTCTTAGGAATTTCTTAGGTGTGTAGTCCGCCAACCCGCACTAGGCCAGCGTGGCGGACTATGGCCTAAACCCTCTCAATGGTAGAGGAGACCCGTGCTCAGCAGTGGGCGAATATGGGTTGATGAAGAAGAAGAAGAAGATACACTACACACATATTTTAAATTCGTAAATTTCAACCCAAAGCGTTATAGACGTTATGACAACGTCTAACGTTCTCGTGTTCACATAAAATTATTCAAGGAAGAGACAGGAAAAACCTAAAAAACCGTAGGAAGAAATAAATTATGGCGATCGTATGTTTTCGTTCGGTCTCGGTAAATATTATCTATAGCCAGTAAATGCTTGCCGCGGATCGCGTAATGGTTGTCGGCGGAAAAATGTATTGTTACCTCCGAATATTTCTTGCTAGTTTTTATTAGCAAGGTCTGTTGAGCGAAAAACGGACGAGATAAAAGGTGGGCTGCTTAACTAAGGAATCTTTGTGGATTTCCACTACTTTTTTTGTTGAAGACGAATGGAATTCTGACGGAGTATTGTCATTGTTTAGTTTTAAGGGAAAAATTTCGTGTATTTCTGTGGAATTCAGATGTCAGTGTGTAAATGTGAATATTATTTATAAATATAATACGAACAATTAGCACATTCACTTTAAGAACACAATATACAAATATTCAAAATACTCTTTCTCTGAGTCATTTATAAATCTCACAATTAACTCTGATAGAAACCATAGACTTTTGCAATAAATCGAGTTACTTCTAAAACTAATTAATAATTTTTAAAACATCTTACACTTGCTTTAGCTACTCTACACTTCTTTAAAATTTATTGTGAAAACGCAGAGCTCTCATCTAATCTGTTTATGCAACATAATTATGAATACAAACATGATAAATCCACACCCGTAGTTCAAGTTAATATTAAATTATTTATTCACATTACTGCACTACCGTAGTCCATTTCAAATAATTTGCAAACAAAGCTATACTTTTAAAACTATATTATGAAAGTAGTGTAGTTACTATACTGCAAATAGCATACCAACTTTAACATAAGTTTCATTACAAAGAAATTTCAAACAAAAGAATTGCTTCCTATATTAGTAAGCGGCGAGTTTTAAAGAGATAAATGTACGGAACCCGAGCTCTTAACTCGCTTTGTTTTGTTTTTTATCTACGTGCATTATCCCTCATAACACGCTTACTTTAACAGGCCACACAATGACAATGTTAATTTATTTTAATCTATTTTATTGTTTTCATTATTCAAAATATATGTGCCAATGTTAGGCGCCCCATACACCTACAATAATATTGCACAATCTTTTTATTGTGCAATAATATTGAATACCCCCTTTGATTCCAAACGTTCAATAAATTCTGTTAATAAAATTGACAAACCACTCTGATCAATATTTTCGTGCGAGCAACATGTCCGACGACGAAGTTTTGGCGGCAGCCACGCTAGTGATTTTGTTGAAAAGAAAAAAAAAGAAATATATTGTGCATTATTAGGCCTACACAGCGCAAGAAAAAAATATTGCACAATAAAAATTAAGCCCGCTCAATCTTTTGTTCAATTACTGCGCAATGTTTCAATACTATCCCTACTCGTTGAATAACATTGTACAACCAGATATATTGTGCAATATTATTGTAGGTGTATGGGGCGCCTTATGTTGTCACGCCAGAATGACCGCTTATCTTTTTTTTAATCTTTGGTAATATTGAGTACCGTCGTCTCAGCGACATTTCCAAACTCCGTACTGCTAGATAATTTTGAATTAATAATTCCAATAATATATTTCCTACTCGATTGAAATGAAATGAAATAATATTTATTGAATCTATAAAATGTCAAATACATCACTTAGATTCAGTCATTTCAAATTTTACCACCCACACTAGAGAAGAACGGGCAAGAAATTCTAGTGTTGCTCTTTTCCAATCAAGAGATAGCTTACAATATTCTTACAAAGACTTAATTCCCCGTATTAGAGCAGCTCATTGATACAATATCAGAATGTTGTGTTGCATATTAGAACAGCATAGTCATCATAAATGGAGAGACTGTCATCTAACCAAGTTAAAATTTCATGAATGGAAATAAGCAAATCAGGCAGACCAGTCCACACAAACAGCACCCGTTCACGAGTATGACGCATGTGCCAGCCATCGGCCTCCTCAACCATTTCATAGGGAAGTGACCGACCCGGCACACGACGCCGCCGTAAGCACAGACGTTTCAGCGAGCATGACATACCTAATTGTTTACAGATTACTAAAATAATAATTAATTACGTACAGCCATGACCATTAAAGTAGACCCAGTCAAACCTGGGATTACAGTAACATTTTAATTATGCCCAGGCTTCGTTATCCTCCAATATATATCTGATATTGCATAGTAGGCTTTGTTACATAGCTGTTTCTTAGTAGTTTCTTTAAATTTATGATACTTTAAAGCCTTAATATGACTAGGGATTAGGCATCCCCTATTATATAATATGTACCTATACCTTCTTTGTTGCATTTCATTCTATGGTTGAAAGAGGCATATCGTTTGTCATTTGTTCGTTTTCTTAAGTTTTGTATTTAGACTGCCCGTCAAATCATATCGAATGTAGTACAGATGTTTTTTTATTTTTTTTTTATGTGAAAGGAGGCAAACGAGCTAGTGAGCCACCTGATGTAAAGTGGTCAACACCGCCCATGAACACCCACAATACCCTAGGGATCATCGGTGCGTTGCCGGCCTTTGAGGAAAGTATAGGCTCTCTTCTTGAAGGTCCCTATATCGTATCGACTTGTCGTAACCTTGAGGATTGGTCGCTCGGCCGGGAATCTCCATGGTAGCAAGTACAACCCCCAGGCATAAACACACACAAACCTAAGACTTTTCAAAGTTATATGTGTATTCACAAAGAGTGATCACGGACTTTAATAGTGAAGGAAAACATCATAATAAAACCTGCACACCTATAAATTCTTAGGATTTTTTAGGTGTGTAATCCACAAACCCGCATTAGGCCAGCATGGTGGACTCAGGCCGAAACCTTCTCAGTTGTAGAGGGCGCCCGTGCCCAGCAGATAAACGTATAAGGGTTAATGATGATGATTATTATCAGTTTAACGATCTCATTGATCGATAATCGTTATAAACATCGATTATAAATCTAATCATACACATAGCTCATAAATGCTCATATATTACTTATAAATTAAATTTGTAAATAACTAGAAATCGCTCATAACCGATATTTGTCGACTCAATAACATACAATGATATTACATATTCCAGTATCCAATTATTGAATTTACATTGAAATAATTTGTGGCTAATTTGATATTTTCAAAATTGTTATCTTGTTATTAGTTTCGAAAACAAACATTTTGAATTTAAATGAAAGAGTCATTATTTTAAACAGTTGATATAATACATATTATGAACTGATAAAAACTGAAATGATGTTTTTTGTTTCGGGTCTGCAAGTTTTGGGACCTTAAAGTACTTTTTACTCTCCCCACGGCCTTTTTGGGTGCATTTTATCACCCCCTAGATCTCATGTCCAGAACAATTTATCGCAAGTTAATTTATACATTGTTTTCGGACGACATTCCGTCATGTTGAAAACATCTTTATTATCACAAGCGAAGTCGTAAAGATTTTTTTCATTTGAGTAATATGGACTTAGACCCCAATACTATCGCAGCTAGCTCGACAAACGAATTTTCCCCCTCATATATTCATATGACAGTTTTGGACGCAATAAATAATATTTTTATAGCTTTTCGCCCGTACGTATACCGGAGGAAAGAATTTATTAGTCCATTGCGCTTCTTGATACTGCAGCTAGAGCATGTTAATCAATTTCGTCTTGAAAATTTGCATACAACGTGGTTTATTTTACCTGTAGAAGAATATGGGGTAAAATAGGTTAAGTAAGACGTCGAGTTAGACTTATGACTATAACGTAAACCTATCTTTATAAAATGTTTGGTAATGCTAATAATAAAACTTGTGGTTCGTAAATTCTTGAATATAATAGTGTGGCGTGTGTTTAAATTGTCTGGTTTTGGTTCACAGATAGGGCTGTACTTTAAAAAGTAACTTTAGCACATTTTTGGCGTCTTACCTCAAATAATAAGCAACTCATAGACCTCCTCCATAGACTTCCAAAGCTCTCTATCAGAAGCGACCATCCAGCGACTTCGTCGTCACAATCAGCCAGGTGTCGTATAGAATCCAACTTATTATCGTCACTGTTACACCCCCGTGACATCCGAATATTATGTTAGTACGTTCCAACGTCTATTCAATACATCAGGCCTAAACAATGGAGTTTAATCAACATACCAGAACAAGCAATACCAGTTAGAACTAAGCAAATGTGAGTTTATGGGAACAGACAGTAGCGCCCAATCCACGCAAGTCGGGGCTGCAAGCAAATGCATTTTTCATGTAGTGAGGGTAACTTTGCGTAGTTCGCGATGTACGAAACTACAGATTGTTCACTGTACATCGAACGGTATACACGAGAATTCGGGAGACTTTGAATTTTTAGCGAGCAAGCGTAGCGTTTGGAACAACTGGCAAATACGAATACAACCGTATTCGGTATTCACCTAAACATCAGATTTTTCGAAGCGCAAAAATATTTGTAAATTTTAGTCTCGATAAAGTGTGTGCCTTGTTCGATCAAAGTGTTATAGGGTTTTTCTGTTGAGAAATTCTCAGTAGCAATATGGAGTCTGGAAATGTAAACGACAATAGACTCGTCAACCATTAAACAACTGACTAATTCTTAAATACAGACACGAACATTTAAGTACGTAAATTATTTTGAATATATCTATTATATTTGTATGTGTATTGTATTGGATAGAATCAAATCTCACCCTTATCTGTAATTATTAAGCAAATTAATATTGTTTACCGTTATATTACGGCATAATAATATTTCAGCATTGAAATGTTTCAATTTCAACCTGTTTACTGTTTCTAATACATTGTTTGGGAATATCCAAACCAAAGCTGTCAAATGTAAGTTATTCAATATAATCGGTAGAATATTTATCGCAAAAGCGCATTGGAGTAACAAAAGCATTTTATTATAATATTGATAATAATATCGGATTATAATATTACGATAGCACGTTTTCTTTTTTATTTTTAAATACTAGAAATTATACAAAAACAGCTTGCAGTATGGAACATATCAACATAAAAACTACAATCAAACACAAAAAATTGAAAGTCGAAACTATTACCGCTTATAGGACTTATTCCCTGACTCCAGTGCTAAACCAAAAAAAAACAGCCTGGAATTTAAGAACCTCTAGATTGTTCTATTACTATGCACACTAACAAACAAACAATTATATAAATGAGGTAATAAAATATGCGATGTAATACACATGATTACAAAACTTGATCTATCAGAGTGATCTTGTTCCAAATTCAATCTGACGTAATATCAGTTACTAACAAAAAAGGAGGCTTAAATAAACATCCCTCTATTAATTCTAACCAGACTTTTCAAGAGCACTTATTTTTCACATCCACGCGTTCCGATTGAAATAGAAATGTAAACATCCATATTTGTATTCCGAAAATAAACTAAAACGGAATAAACTACGCTAAAATACGGAATAAAATGATCTTTAAAAGTGATTGACAGTGATTTAATGTACGAAATTCCGAGCTATTGAAAAGGGCCGATGTTAAATATAATCTGACACGTTGTTGATAAGGGTGATTTTGTTTTCCTTCACCATTATACATCTCAATTGGCGGACACAATAAAACCTTTTCATATTTACAACCTCCGTTATAACACAAAACAGTCAAGGAAAACATATTGTCTGACTGCTTCGTGGTAGTGCAATGTCGTGCAATAAATTGTTTTATTTTATTTGTACTCAGCTGTCACACATTTTCATTATGACGATAACAAAAGCTCTCAAAAGAACGAGTAAGTACTAAGAAAGCCTTCTTAGTACTTACTCGCGTAAGGGCTTATCTATGGTCTAATGTAACCCGTCGCAAAATCGAGAGGCCCCCTGTCCTGCAGAGGAGTAGGTATGTGTAAGTAGGTCTCAAATACTAATGCAAAATTTGCAATGAAATATTCATCATTTGCTTTCTAGTCCATAATAAATACATGTTAAGTACTATCTCTCCACTAGTTGTTGAAAACTTTCAAACCGCACTTACATAGATAACACGAAAATCGCTTTCAAATCTTCGCTCTATTTCTCAGAATATCTCCACTGATTGATGACATGTCTGCAGACGCGAAACGATTTGGGAAAAAGAAATCTAGAGCGAAACTTTTAAAACCACATATTTTATAGTTTATTCTAGCTATTTTCGTGGCAGTCTTCTTTCTAGTGCAAAGTTTTCGCGACGATATGGGGAGGCCCAAACACACTCAACATTCAATCAGCTAGGAGCGATTGCAACTAAGTTGGGTTTAGTCAGCGCGATGCGCCTCACTCAGCAAGTTCGGCATCGATCTAATCTCATCGCGCGCACGGTCACGTACTGAACGGAATTCTCCAGAAAAATGTACCATCACTTGTACCTGGTACACATGGATACAAAATTTTATAAGAAATATACAACATAAATATACTATACATAATAAAAATAACTTTAAAATTTGTTGGAATTTTCGTAGCTAGTTGGCCGTTTCAGACTTACTCAGAAAAAGACTTATTTACTAAACAGAAACATAAAATAATAAATAATTGAGAAAGACGTAAGATGCTTCTATGAGTAAGACACTGTATCGACTTAAAACGTAGTGAAGTGGCGTGATTCCTACCTCATTACTACTATAAGTATTTCTTCTTTCCCAAAATCCTTGGTCATTTAAACGAGACATGAAACAGCATTTAATAACGCAAAAGTATTTATGTTGAATGACGATGGCGACGTAAACTTATCGCTACTAGGTCATTACTAATTAGTTGTACTCGTAGGAGAAATATTTTCTTATATCCAAGGATTTCAATTTGTCTTTTCTTCCCATTAAAATTTTCTAGTGTAAATGAAAATGCTGTGATAATTCAATCTTTATCTTTCTTTACGAAATTCGCAAAATAATGTCCAAGTTATTTTCTAGCACGTAGCATACAGATTCAGCCTTTTCGAAACGCCTTGTGTACAAGGCTTGCGGGTGATGTCGCTGATGTTGAACATCGTTTGAGTGGCCGGGTAGCCTGTTACTTTGGGCGTCCTATAGCTACTCCACTCAAGTGGGTTCCAATGTCCGATACGGGGAGAAAACATTTATGGCCTGTGTTTACCCGACTTGTTGTGGAATTGCCATGCTAAGCCGAGCTCAACGCTTCCTACTAGCTTCCTACTACTTTTGCAGCAGTTTCCAGCAATAGTATCTCGAACGATGGCTATAAAATGCCAGAGACGAATATTCAATGATAGTAGCAATATTACGTTTATTTTTATTAAAAATTTTACTGAGTTAAACTGTAATAGAAATTTTAATATGGTAGGAAGCGAAATCAGTAATGAAAATAGCATTCTGTTATTTAACCGCCAATTAACTATGTGACGCAAATGAGCATTGTTTTCGTTCCTAATGAATCGATGTTTGCAAACATCACTGCACAAAGCAATTGTGGATACCCGGCTTTACATAACAAATGGAGCGGTGTCGAAAAATATACCATCCCTACATCAACAAACTGAGGAAGAAAATTGTTTTTATAGATTCGATATGGCTCAATTTCAATTGGCGCAGGATCTGTTTCCATATTCGGCGCGGTGCGAGAGCGGAATCAATTTGCGTCTGAATGAGCCAAACGAAGCTCGGCTCGCGGTTTTCTTAATGCCCATTTATTGAAATAAAAGGAATAAAGCACTTTTATAATGCGGAATAGATGGATTTATTGGTTTGCTGATTAGATGTTTGGATCGACTGCACAGGTGCACGTTGAAAGGTCTGCTGAGAATTGCTGTTGGGATATGTGTTTGCAAATTGTGCTATGGAATCTTAGAGTTGGTAGAGGAGGCCAGTCCCCTTTAGTAGAACGTATATAGGCTGAATGAATGAATTTTAGAGTTATTATAAAACAAGTTTCTGTCTTGTCGGTCATGCTGGCAAAGAACATTATTAAGTTGTTGGCCGCAAATAAATTCTCAGTAGCAGCACGGAGTCTTGAGATAAGCAATTTGGAAGACAATATGTTTTATGTGAAAAACGAACATTTGCGCAAAAAAACGTAGTCACGTGGTTTTCAGTCGAAAACTAACGAATATTTGACGTTGATTTAGCAGTTCTTAAACTGGATGGGGCTATGAATAATGAATCGAGATCATCTAAAAGAAACCTTAAATTCGTTTTTTTAGATAGCTTCTTTTATAACTCAGTTTTATTCATAATCATAGTTAATTATTTTCCTTCAATTCAAATCCACCCCAGTTTGCTTATTTATTACATATCATACACCACGCATCCTCTTAACGTTGAGAAGACCTTATGTAAATACCGACCAGTTTAGAGATTACCGTACTCAGTGCTGTGAACGTGGGGGTCGTTTAAGTTGTATAAACGTGAAGCAATTATCATAATCACCGTACACAACACGTGTTATACTGTATCGCATGAAGTTTCGCCTGTAATTAGCCCACCTTACAAGTAAACATTTGAAATTTAATCTACGTGTTCTCGAAAGTTCTGATGTTATTTAGTTTACAGTTTATGGGGCTCTTGGATAAAGTGAGCTGTTTAGCAATGCTCCTTACAAGCCACTTGGTATCTTCAATACTGTAGTTATGCACTATTAAGTGCACGTATAATATTAAATGCGAAATGTACATAAAACACGATCGACTGTTTATTATAGAAGTCAAAGCGTATGGTGATAAACGAAAGTTTAACCATCACTGACTCGTTTAAAACTCGTTCAAACCGGACTGCTTGTAGTAAAACCATGCATTGAATTTAGAATTTATGGTCGAATTTGTCTCTTGTCAAATATATCTGCTAAAGACACATTTATGACGCAATTTTCATTGAAACGATATTTATTCTGTCACTGATGTTCAGCACATTTTATTCTAAAATTATAGATATTTATTAAATAAATCGAAGTGTGAAGTATATTATTACAGGCACTGTGGATACATTTTGGATATACAATTCATTTTACACTCAAACCAACAAATAAGTTTACTGCAATTCGTCAAAAACTATTTTTCATATTTCACCTAAAGGCTATTCAGATATTTTGAAAAGCCATATCCTGGAACTTTTGTACTTTTACCATTCGTATATTACATAATTTTATCAGCCATACAAAACGGGTAACCAGAAGTTCCACAACATAATCCTTGAACAATAAACATAAATCAAGCCCAACAAATAGTCTCCGCAAAGCAAACTTCAGAGGCACCCCACATTAGTCAACGACAATAATGAGGTTTAAATCTAGTTTCACATGTAAAACACCTGGGGCCTAATTTGAGAGTATAATTGAATGGATTCTCCACCTTAACCGCTCTTACTCGCTCGTATATTCAAGACTTTATGAAGCAAAGATATAATTTTATAATAGGACAGTCGTAATTCTAGGGGAGTCGGGTAAAGGAGCGGTTGGTACTAATTTAACAAATAAATAGACACTTTAGACGTGGGAAGTTGTCGGGAGTTACACGCGTCGGTTTGACGCTGTGTCGCGCCGCACTAATGCTTCTGGACTGTTGTAGGGCAAAATAATGGTTGACATTTGAAATCAACTTTAACCTTTACTGTTTAACGATTAAGTCTATTAGTATTTCAATTATAGTTAAAATTATTTTCGTCATTTTATCGGGTTTATAGAGACGATTGAATACCAGGAGTTAAAATTTGTAGCGACCTCTTTTACTTCTCCCACAAATATAGTCGAGTTTTTGTCGATGAATTGTCCTTTTCAGATTCCTTTTCATCATATGAGCAGACAATATACGACACTCATAGTCAAATGGATAATTAGCTCGTTCTGTACCTTGTATTATTTAAAAAAAAAATTATATTATAGAAACTTTATTTAATTTTTTTCCAATAACATAAAACAAGGACAAACAAAGACGTTCTAGTAAATGACATATCTAATACACGACAGATATTAAAAAAGCATTGTAAAAATATATCGAGCCCAGACTAAAAAACTTCTTATAAAAAGAATAATGGCTTCGTGCGTCATACGAAGTCTATATCGGCGGGGTGGTGCAACGAGCTCCAACAAAATAATTAAAACTGCCGTCTAACTTTCATTACATTAAATTCTTCAAAGGTCTTCGTAGAAATACTAACTCAATATTCTGTACAAATAAGATTAAAACTTGTTGACGGTCACCGCCCACGCATAATTCTTTAAGAAAATTGTGAATTACTACAAAAACCTGAGGACTATACATAAAATTGTCTAATGTGGCTTAAAAAATAATCATTATAATTATTACACCCCTAAAAATTATATTGCAAGATAGTACGCCTTGGACTATTAGCAAGCAAAGGCCTTAGTCCGACTCCCTGATATAGTGCAGTTACAAGGATTTCACATATCTTAAAACATTCCTTGTTAAAAATTTTAACTATGTAGTCACCTCAAGATGTTAGGTAAGCTAACCTCCCATAACTAGTGACCCAACTTTCCCGATGACGTTTTCGTTTTTGACCTTGCAACCTAACTGGCACCGTTAGGTTTATAAGGTATTTATAAGTCTCGTAGTTTCTAATAGTGACTTGCACGCTGGGCTTGCACCTTAATGCAAACAAAGAACTAAACATACATATATGTATAAAGAGTTTACATATTTACTCACTCCTGAAACACCCAAGAAGAAGCCACAATTTTGCACCCACATTCCGCCAATTATATTTAAAGACCCACGTGATGGAACCCAAATATTCAAACACATTTCCTGACTCCTTGCAACTACTGTGAAATCCCTAATAGAACATCCCAAGGTAAGAAAAAAGTGATCACTTGGCGGATGTAACCGCGGGTTTGGATTAACCTTATCTATATATAGTTTAAATAAATGACAGATTATAATGACATGATGCAGGTATTCATATGTTCTAAAATAGAACAAAAGGATTTCCCGGACACAGTAAAAAAATGTCTTAGCATTTGTTTGCCCAGACCCGTATAACGCTAGGGCAATATTGGTTAAACATTATTCCGCAAAGACAAAATAACAGGAATAGCTAGGTGCCTATTTAAGTTTGCCACGTATCCCCTAATGGACTCAATCATTTCTTGTCTGGTGACTTCGCGAAACTTCCAAGGTCGACAGACTGGGAACTTTCTCTAGTAAAATAATGGAACGATCTTAAGTAGAGACTGAAAAGCGATTGTTAATCTTTACAGAAAAGTATTTTTGAACATACTTCACAGTTACAGGCAATAATATACCCACGTCTTGTGAGTTTGCTTAAATTTCAAGTAGAAGGAGTTCATCATGTTCGTATGTTTGTATGAACGTGGATATGGAATCGTTTATCATGGGTCGTTTTGTATCAAGATACAAAACATTTTGTTTCACTTTTTTATTTTATTTTAAAATGCAATTTATAAAATATACTAGTAAAAAGTACACAAATACCCACTAGTAAGCTACCAACAGAAATACGATTTAACAAAACATAAAAAAGATATTTGAAATCATTAATCACATCATGAAATAATAGCACCCAAAATTCCACATACAAACATATCCAGTGTCAAATAATACCGCAAAATTCCCGAACTCCGCTAGCAAATAATCTAATGTGAACTCACGGAATGCACGTCAAAAGTTTCTACGTGCAGTAATTGGTGTGGTGTATTGATCAACTAAACGCGAGTTAAATAATTTGAACTGCAATGCGGGACGTTAGACAGCGTCAGGCATTAAATGCAGTTTAACAGTTCCACCGAACGGCGAGTTATGATGAGCGACACAGACTCTTATTGCCAAGCGGGCTGCCATTGAAGATACTTTCGTATAGAACTTATTTCTATTATCTGTGTCCTGCGTCAAATTAGATTTTTCCAGCAGAATAAGGACCGTATGTGTGAATTCAGCGCTTCAGGGATATATTGTTATTCATTCAAAATTGTCCAGGCGTTTATTAAAACGACTGAAAACAGCAAACATAACACTTAACATCTTGTTGGTTTTCAACGTTTCTTTTTATTTATGCGATTTATATGTCGTATCGGCCTCTTTTTTCATACTGATACATGTAAGGCAAAACAACCACAGTGACTTCTAGTAAACTTAATAGTGGGTGCGGTGTAGTCGCAACTGAGCGTCATACTACCACCAGCAATATATACCGGGTCAATAGACACTATGGCATCACACTATTAGAATGGACCAGCCATTCGCACCGCAGTCTAGGTGACCACGACTTGGCTCTACCGCTTAAAAAAGTAAATTGACGTTTATAAAATATACTTTAGATAGTCTTTATTTATTTCTAAACAGTAACTGAAAAATTTCAATTACAAATATCGTCACTACAGCCGTTCTTTTCTTTATTCTCAATATGAGACTTTATCCTATATTGTATATTTTTTAAAATGATGCTGTAGATGAGACGGCTGTACTTTATAACCCTGAAAATATTTTATTATAGCGCTGGCAATCGAATTAAGCCGATGCCTATAGCTGCTATGATAAAATGAAAAAAAAAAAAAAATTATCGCCAAACAACACTTAACTCAAGCAGTTCTGTGCAATCGTTTTGTCAACGGCTCATAAAAAAGTTGGAGAGCGATCGATCCCTTTGCTTGTACACACACAAACCTACAACTCGGCCTCGCTGTATTCAGCTAAAAGGGCAATTTCAAAGTTTTCCTAAGCTCCAAAGTTTTTGAATTAGTCTTCTGTAAAGAGAATTTTAATTTCCAAATCCATCATTCATTCCTAGTCTATATGAAGATTTGTTTGTATGGAGGTGACTTTGCCATCTAAACAACTTATTAATAGACATTAATACATAATTTTTTTATGTGCTCGCAAACAGAAATGCCGTTCAAAAGATGGATGGAGTCTGGAAATATGCCCAAAAAACGGCAATATTATTCCCTACTATTATTTACTATACTATTTAATCGCATTTGATGACATTTGACTGTCAAAATAGACCCTTTTCTTTCCCATTTATATTCTAGCGTTTATTAGTGTATATGTATAATGTATATAATATGTTAAATTTTTAATCATCATATTTCTCAAGCTTCATCCTGTGAACCAGGCTTAAGTGCAGTTAATTTCTCATTTGCTATCCACCTGGTTCAAAATGTTTCATAATTATGTCCGTGCATGAGGTATTACGAAATTGGATTACTACATTTCTCCCTCACTGTGTGCTTTGGATAGAAATTACATCGCTATAACTAACAAGAATATTCGCAGATTAAAATGACGTATTAATAAATTGATATAGTGTAATGGTTATTTGATTTTCAGAATATTTCTGACAGCATAACATTATTTTACTCACCACACGGATATACGTCCCAGCACGGGCTTTAGGCTTTAGGCCTTAGTCCACCACGCGGGTCTAGTGCACACACATAAGAAATACCTGAGAACGTTTAAGTGTGCAGGTTTGTTCCAGTTTCTTTCCACCACCGTTAAAGATCCTGACAATTTATTGTCTTGAGGAGACCTTATTACATTACCGTTAACCGCTATTTTCTCAAGTCGACGTGCTACAGGACGTTCCACAGTACGTTTGCCTAATGTGTATCTGTATCACCCACTAGTCTTCTCCACCGGCCGTCCATCATTAGCTATGCCCGTCTCACTTCCACTTAGGCGTGTATTGACATGGGACGCTTTGGTCCTGAAAATTTGTGGACCTGAACTTTAGTGAGTAACCTATATCAATAATACCTAGCCTCAATAACTAGCTTTGAATAATTTCTTAACTAAAATCGTAAGGCGTACCTACTCTAACTAGCCCCAAAAACCAAAGAGAACATTTTACTTAACAGCAAAGAGTTTGTTTAACATACACTACAGACACGCACAGCGGTAAAAATATTTTCCTCTTATTTTTGTTTCTGCTGCGGACATTGATAGATAGTCTGCCAAAATAACGGGTTAGCCGGCGCAAATATTTACAAAACTTAGCCGGGGACGCCGCGCACCGGCAACAGACAATGATCCATCGCTTTTGAAAAAAAATATAATCGCAAGATAGTAAAAGTAGGCCTTAACATGACCGTACTAAAGGATAATCGTTGAATAAAAAATGTACCACGTAACAAAAGCGAGCTTTTTGTCGTTTTTCAACTCCGTGCTGCTACTGAGCATTATATTTTCTAACAATAAAAAAGCAATGTGAGCTGATAAGTTAGCTGCTACATGGTCATGCTAGGCATCGAATCCGGTACCCCTTAATCATATGCCGTACGTGGATGTCCCGTGTACAAAGAGTAAGTCGGATTTTGGATACCTATTAGAATATCCCAGCAATATGCAGAAAACTCTAACTGGGATTCCTTGCAGTTGTCGCATAAAAAAGTGCTATACATAACGTTATGACAAGACACATCATTCTGTCCTCTGTTGATGGAAAATCATTATCGTTTCTACCCACTCAATTTATCCGTCAACTACTTAAAGTCTACAAATAAATTCCAAATTCAAAATCAATCCAAAACAAAAGACGTTCCGTAAAACTCGGAGCCATCCCATGTTTATTCAACCGTGAAAACATTTAGAATTGCCTAAACACATTAGCAATTTAACTCTTTATCAAATACCCGTTCGGAATTGAAGTGAAGCAAACACGAAAAGGTAAAAAGTACTAATCTACATGTACTTGGACAAATGAAGTTTTACAAAGCCAATGACCGTTACGGTGCGGACGTTCGCGCCGCAGCGGGCCGGCGCACGGTCGGAAAGCAAATAGGGTTAATACGGCAAGAGTTGAATTTCCATTCCCATTCGTGGGGTCTAATTGGATGTGGACCGTATTTGCCTGTGAACACCAATGAGTTGATTTTCATGACACCTCGCCGGGAGCTCGTTCCATCCGCCGCTCTGATCCTGTCATTCATATCACAGCGTGTTAATTCATTGGCTACGATTTGAATAGGGCTGTGTATTTCTTTTTCTTTACCTTTTGTTCTTTTAAAAGTGGCACTTTCGTCTATATTCCCGGATAGGTAGGTTAAGGTATATTTTTGCAACCACGTATTGGCCATATTGTTTATTATGACTATGAAATCCTTCTAGTGTGACAGTGCCTAAAATTTCATTACGAATACACAGAAATTTTTGAAAACCTCTAGCACTTTCTGAGGCTATCCCTCCGTTAAAATTATTATAACTCAAAGTAATAAAACATTATGTCAAAGCACTTACAAAAACAATAAAAACTAATGCTGTTGTTTCTATGAGCATTCTCAATAAGTAAAGCAATAATACAAAACATATTTACCTAACTTAAGTGGCGATCTAAATGTTCTTATTCCCCTAAATGAAAGACAATGAGGCAACATTCAAATTTCCAACCGTCTAGACATCGCTATCTGTATCAGGTAAGTGCTATAGATATAATAAATATCACAATACACGAACATTTAATTTTATTAATACTCCTTGAAGATTATAGAGCAAAGATAATTAAATTAGAATTTTGATAACTTCGTCTTAAAACTTCTAATCGTAATTATTGTTGTTACTAGACCTTTTGTAAAATTTGAATGTTTGAAGATGTGATGAACTCGGGATGTGACTTTAAAATTTTATGATTATTATTTTTATAAGACGGGAGGTAAACAACCAATCAAGTCAGCTGATCTAGTAGCCAACACCATGAATACTCACAATACCAGAGGAATCATCGTTGCGTTGTCGGCCTTGAGGAAAATCCACATTTTCCTCAAGGCAGACAAGCCCACGCTTGTCTTGAAGATCCCTAACTCGTATCCGTTAGGAAATACAGCCAATAAGTAGATGACATAGACGTGGGATCAAAAATATTGGCGGTAGCTTCAGGTATATCCTTATATCTACATATCTACGTTTTTTAATCTAGAAATCCAACAGAAAATACAAATATTTTATGTACCTACCTACTGTGCATCTGTATGTACAAATACATATTATTTCTTTTAAAGTTTCGAGGTTGTTACTTATTATTTCTTAATCGAAAATCCCAATAACAGTGACCGACCGTTGAATAAAACCACACGAGGCAGTCGTATCGAGCATATGAGTATAGCATAGTACGTATTGGGCTTCTCCATTTGGAAATTCTCATTAGTAGCACGGAGTCTTAAAATACGCCCGGAAAACGAAAATAGGCTCGCCTCCTACCTAGGTCGGATACATTCCTAGCGAAATGTGGGAGCAGAAATGCACCTCTGACTACTCTTTCAGGAAATAAAACGTGAAGTTATATACCCATGTTTAAATATAATGCATACACAGATAATTATGAACACATTATCAAGTTATTTCCCAACACATATCAAAAGCAAACGAGGTTAATTTGCATTTTCTCCGTAACAGTATGACAGATGATTAGTATTTCGGACTGCATGTCTAAACTCCACTCGGCATTAACGAAATTACCAAATTAGGTGAAGCTAATTACTGGCATCAAGCTCAACGGTAAGTTTTAACAACGCTCTCGGAGATACGCTCGTGTATAAGACAAGTTTTAAATTAAAATTGCTTAATTTCTCCCAATGTTTTAACTATACTGTGAAGTGGAGTATGAAAACGAGCGCTTTTGCTCTATATAGTCTCGCGTTTTTAATTAATTTTGTACATTATGCGTAGGTGATGTAGCTTGGATTGTGTTTATGGGCTGTGACTGAGAAGGCACCACTGTGTTACAGAAAATCGATGTGTAAAACAGCCTTAACCACGATCAGATTTTTGCTTCTGAAAAAGCTATAACAATGTGGCATATATGAACAAATTTTTGTCATAATTAAAATCATCAATAACTTATATCTAACCAGATTTAATAATTATTATCTATGTAGAGATTTTGTATCTCTTGATAAATAGTGACCAAATGAATCATTGTCATCAATAAGTACAGTATTTTTATTTCTCTGTATTACCTATATTAAAAACAAACTACAACTGCGTCTGAATGAGTCCTCTCAAACGAGAGGCCACTCGCTCAACACCTGTGGAGTTGTCAATGAAATTTAAAAAAATAAACAAAAATTAACCCAATTTATAAATACTGTGATGAATTTGATTAATAAGTTAGGTAGGAATTATTATATGTATTAACCACGGCAGTATTTAGTTTCAACCAAAAATAAAACATTATAAGAAAACATTCATACCTCTGTTACTCTGACAATGTCCCTAGCTATATGTTGTCTATTAAGCCGCGTTGTAAGCTGAATCCTAACCTTATTTTAATGTAAGACACTCACACTCAGATCGTTAGGCATTAGCACTAGTTTTAACACTCCCAAGAAATAATCACACTTCATGCAGCTACTGAATTTCTCGTAGAACACACGGTGGTGGGAAGAAAAATTCTCCAGTGAAGGTCGCGTACTGGCAAGTGCATCTTTGGACGTCCACCTAAAACGTGGCATGGTGATCTCATGAAGACCGTAGAAAGCCGCCATATACAGGTCGCTTCTAACAGAGCACTATGGAAGTCTTTAGGGGAGGCCTTTGACTAGCAATGAACGTTTTTGACTGATGATGATGCAGCCGCTGAGAATTTTTTAACAGAATAATTTGATGATATACCTAGCCCGCGAATCAATAAGACTTGTCGATCGCAGCCAAGAATTTTAACTACTATGAACCTAAACATAGCTATATAATATACCGAGATTTCACACAAGCCAGGTCATATTATTTGATATGAATGCTTGAAGCAGACATGCTTAAAGTTTGCTCTATTAAGATGCTCTGTTCACAGCTTCATTAACTTCAATCGTTAACACTTCAAGGTGGATTAACTTTATACCATTTAAAACACGCTTGCAGCTTAATAACGCTGCCTTGGCTTATATTCAAATGATAGCGACACTAGCAATAATATCCTCAGTTAAATAGCTACTTAGAAAAATCTTTTCTGGTACCTTAATTAATAGATAATAATACCTACCCGTCAGTTAGACCTATCTTTCTGATTCTACCCTGAGACAAAGATCTTGATATTTTTATTACAATTACAGCTGACTTCTGAGGCTCTCATTTTCAGATTTCAGTGAAAAGAACTTAAATTCTAATTCAAATGTAATGTATGTACTTATACATACGTACACACTCACGCCTGAATCCCATAGCGAGAGGCAGGGACTATTGAGTTCCACAAGCTATTATCTAAACACACTTCTTTTGCTTCTGCCACATCCATACACTTACATTAGTAAAATTCCTGGGATACGAAGGAACCATAACGTTGTCAATTTCTTCTATAATCTATAGGTAAAAAGTAAACGACAATTCGTCCAGACGTATTACTTTGTCCGAACGATCGCGTCCTTCACATAAGCGTTGAAACGTGTCAGAAAAAGAGAAATAACACAGACATTAACGTTTTACATCCAAAAGCTTTCAACTCGTAAATATATATCGTACAAACGGCACGAAATTTTACGATGATATCATTTTTTATACATTTCACTATGGCACATACTGCGTTATTGGCACACTTCGGCAGCCCGTTTCATTTGGTATTACGATCTTTAAATTAATGGAATAGTGGATCTATCCTATATTCATTCCATCGTCCTATTTCATGCGTATGCTTTATAGTAGCCAGAAGTTGTTCTCACGTCACTTAAGTCCTTATTTAAACGCGAAGTCACGGGCTGTCAATTTTATGTGCCCATTTGAAAATCTCACCTTTATTAGCCTGTGATGGCCTCGAGACTGTGGTGCACGGTCGATTTCAAACCTGACGATCGTAGGTTCAAGGTCCAAGCACACCTCATTTCTCCGACTTTTCGATGTGATAACTTACATGATGAAACCTGGAATAGGTTATGATGATGTGGTAAGGGCTCGACTCTCATAAGTTAAAGACGTCCACAGCTGGGCACGAACCACCTCGACAACTGAGGAGTCTAGGCCTTAAGCAACCACACTAGCTCAATGCAGGTTGGTATAATCATTTTTATTTTATATTTACACATATTAAAGCCTCTACGCAGCTTACACTCGTGTACCCTTAATTAATAATTTGATTGTAGGCTAAATGCTAAATAGATTTGCCTATTAACACACAATTGTATGGAATACGATTATCGTTAGGTATTCTGTTCGTTCGTTAATAATCTACGCCTGCAGGTGTGTTGAGTGTAACCTATAGAGCAGTTATATTTATATACCGAATAATTATTACTTATCTATTATATTATTATTAGATACATGTTTAAGGTGACGTCATTACTCAGATCGACTAAATTATGTTACACGGTGAGGATCATGGTACCTAATAGTCCGAAGATAATTTGAAAAGTTGTTTCAATCGTATAGCAATTATAATAAAGAACTGAAGCTATCTCTGCCGTACGACTACCAAAAATTCATTCTTTACAACAGTATCGGTTAAAATATAAATGATTATAAAAACAAATAAAAATGTTTTTAAATACGTTTCTACAAACGTTAGGTTATTTGCTTAGTACTTTAACATTCTTTGTCTCGTTTTCTCTTGCGTCACATTTAAATCAACTGTCATTAGTTGGTAAGCGTATTATCTCTAAAATACATATCACGCATAACCGAACAAATAATAACTTTAATTATTTTCTCAAAAAATATCACCAATTGCCCATCGTAAAAAGTAAACTAATTTTAAAAACCTAATCAAGATAATGTATATCGTCTATACTGTATATAATTTTAAGCCAATCATTACATAACAGAGGTATATGCCGATTATAATAAAAAACTATACAAAAAGAAACGTCAAGCCGCACAAGCGCACCCTTTGAAAGCGAAACGTATGCACTACAATAGTGTAATTAGGTGGAGAGCGACTCGCGATGGGTGCTCGTGTACTAAATCCGCGCCCGCCGCCAGATCACGGAGCCGGCACGCCGCCGTCTACAAATTATACTCAAGACGTACGTTATCCGACATTTTCTGTTTCATAAATCTCCATTTGGAGGCAGTGCGCCGGTGAATAGGCTCGTTACTCATAAATAACCGAACTCTGGTCGTTATCTCCCATTCAACCGGCTATGAGGTGAACACGCGTGCCTATTTTTCTGGGGGAAACTTTAAATTTCTGTTTTCTCTTAGGAGTTTGCGAGTTTATTAGCTTTGGGAAATATGCTTAGGAAGGTTTGAAAGGCGATTTTGTGGAACGTTTATACTATTTTGTTTATAGATTTTTTACACAAACATTCGTTATTCTGTTAGTGAGCCACAACGAGAGGCTATGGGATCGACAAAATATTTGTGTGATCCAAAAATATTATTCAGTAAAATAAATTCGGTCTAACTTCTAACTTGAAATCAGACGTGACGCACTCAAAAACCCAGTGGCAAAGTTTAATCCGGCCAAACATTACAAAGTCACAAGACAACGAGAGCCAATATTGAAGTTGCCTTCCGGACAGTTAAATAAAATGTCATCCAGTTAGCGCCAGAGCTCCGGATATCCAAAACGTTTTAACTTCAGCCGCGGCGCTTCGATGGGGCATCGGGCGGTCTAATTTGAATAAGCCCGGATTGACAGAACACAGAATTGGATCCAACCAAAAAAACATTATTTACTTAGTACACAACTTGAAACAAATTCCGACAGGCACCGCTTCTATAGTATGTATGGGGAAAATATTATTGCATGAATATAATTTTAATTTTGTGCACGGTCACACAATTCAATGTGATGGAAACTCTCCGAACTCTGACCGAGTACGTTACCTCTCCCTTCTACACTGTCGGCATATACTTAATTATGGTCACATGGGAAACGTATTTTGAAGTGGAGACCACAACTCGGAAAACGCAGTGTAGGACGCCCTCAGGCTAGGTGGAGTGACAATATCCGCAAGGCGGCTGGCAGCGGTTGGATGAGGGGGGCCGAAGATCGAGGCCAGTGGCTTGCCATAGAAGAGGCCCATGTCTAGCAGTGGACATGAAAAAGCAGCCTTTCTTACATCTTAGCTTATGATGACGATGATATACTTAATTTTCAACAACAAATATATTTTAACATAAACCGATGTAACTATGAACCAATTTTAAAACGTCCGTATCATCGACTGATCTATCGACATTATTTCCATAAAATTTATATACAAGATCACAAACAATTCAAAACGGTAACAAATGCGATACAAATCCCTAGCTCAATTAAATACGCTACATAAATATTGCGAGTGCACATGTAACGTAATTTCACATGGGGATAACCGCCCCCTGATACATACCAATCGAATTATGAAGGCACCGATAGCAGGTACATTTTATTGCTCTGCTGATTCAAGTGGTGCTGGATACGCGGATCATTAGCGCTTTACAGTGCTGTCGCGTCGGTTCATTGTTTTATTGAGTTGTTTCGTCACTTGTTTGAATTGCTGTATGTGAGAAAAGGGCAGAGATTTGATAGACTAGCTATTTATTCTATCATTCTATATACATAGGTATGTACTAAGACCTAAAGGTTTTAAGGTAGACGAGGCCCGGGCCCAGCAGTGGAATCCTGGAAATAGTTCTTGTTCTATTGCAAGGCGAATTGACCCGGTCTCATCATTAAAAAGAAAAAAACACATTCATTGATGCAAGTCTAGCATCATTTGTTTCCAAAATGATACAAGTCTTTTAGCCTCATAGAATCAAGGCATGACCAAATATTTGTTCAATATGCAGATCGATACCGTATCATATTGTTTTACGAGCATTTTCGTTTCAACACTGTTGCATAGAGATTTCAGTACTAGATTTATAGAAGCTATTAAGGATTACTACCAAACCTAAATAGTTGTGCAATCAACTAAAATTGCTTCAAGATTAACATTAACCACCCATTGTTGCTTATACCCACATTGATTGGCAACCCTACCGCTGTCACGTAAACATCGTCTCTTAAGTTATTTTAAATTAAAAATATTTACATTAAGTATTTTGCACAATAATAGCAAAATCCAAGTTTGTTGTGTAACGAACCATTTACATCAAAGTGCGCAACAAGTACAGTGAACTATTTCTTGTGATAATTGTGTATTAAGAAAGCTGACTTTAAATTGTACAAACGGACGTTGAAGACATTTAAAAACTACTTACTTGTGAGTGTGAACTGAATTAATAACATAGTGATCAAAGAACGGTGCATAATAATAAACAACAATATAAAAACAATTAGTGTGTGCAAAGTGTTTCCAAAGATAACATTTGTAACGGACAATAGTAGCAGTGTACCCGCTGACGACCGTACAAAAGGTTTGAACTTTGGACTCATTAACTCGAGCGGCAGCATTAGTCATTCGATTTATGTCAACATTAGTCGACATCAAGTAAGAAGATTATTGAAACCCGATTTGGAACCAATTTATTTTGGCACATTTTTTTTACACTTCAAGTATTTTTGGAATTTGTCGTAGTTTGGTCAGAGATGGCGCCAAAGACGATGAATTGTTCGACTTGTAAAAAAGCAATTGTAAATAAAATAAATTATATAACTTGCTCTATCTGTCAACAAATCTATGACCTTAAATGTGCACATCTATCTGAGGCACGCTTTAAAAATATGCCTAGGAGTCATAAAAATGCATGGATGTGTCAAGATTGTAGCTGCAAACAACGAACTACTCGTGAGATCATTTCATCCATTGGCGAATTTCCTTCTCATGCTGAACGAAACACTTTTGACGAGCGGAGTAGCGGGGACACTAACCCATTAAGTATGAACTGTGGTGTTACTAGTCCAAGAGAAGAGGATTTTCATGATTCGGTTTCATCTATCAAATCTCAGCTAACGGCAAGCGTAGAAACAAATAATGTCTCATTGCACAGTCCTATTCAGAATTGTAACAGCGTTGATACGTTACCGCCTGATACTTTGAATACCTATTTTTTGAATAGCATTCGCGACATAATACGTGAAGAATTGGAACGTATGGTTGGTGCGCGCCTGATGGAATCTATGAGCAAATTATTGTCAGGCGAACAAATTATATCCGCAAATATTGCTCGACTAAATGATAAGGTTAATGAAGTTGAACGAAGACTTGCGTCTCTGGAGTTGACTATTAACGGAGGCGGTATGGATACGTCAGGTCGCATCAATGATACGGCGTCAATTCCAACAACAGATGTAGCTTGTCGATTTCAAGGTGTAAGGGATTTGCATGAGGCCAACAAAATGAAGCGTGCATTACCGAAGGTTCATGTACAGAATGCAAACGTTGGGCCTAATAATGACTTAATAACTAATTCCAGAGTTGCAACATCATCTATAAATTCTGTTGATAAAACTGAAATAGAGGTTAAATCAAACGGAGTCAGGCTAAACAGTAGTAGGGCTTCGCTTCATGTATCTAGAGGTACTGCTCCACCTGGTGTCACTTCGTTAGAGGCTGCCGTTCGGCATAGTTACTTACACCTTTACTACGTCAAGGTTGGCACTACAGTTGAGCAGGTTAGTGCCCATGTAAATTCTATTTGTAAGGCTGAAGTTTGCAGCGTCGAAAGCCTAAAGGCGCGTGGTAACTATGCGTCGTTCAAGTTATGTGTGCCCACAAAATTCATAGATGCTATTTTACCTCCCGAGAATTGGGCAGAAAATATTTGTATTAGGCCCTGGAAGCAGAATTTTCGTCAGAAAAGAACCAAAGAGTCGTAATCGTGTTACAAAAATTAATGTCTATTATCAGAATGTTCGGGGTTTGAGAAGTAAAATACCTACTGTCTATAAAAACATTTGTGCATGCATGGAATGTGACATCATAGCTTTGACGGAAACATTTTTAAATAGTTCTGTAAGTGATTCTGAACTTTTTCCACCGGGTTTCATTGTGCTTAGGAAGGACCGACCCAATGACGTAGGTTGGGGCGGTGTATTATTAGCAGTGCGGGGTTGCTTCTCACTTCGCGAACTAGTATGTACAGACATTCCGATTGGCAAAAAGGAGATTGTAATTGCAATAGTTAACTGTAAGAATGTTAAATTATTTATATGTGTAGTTTATATACCACCTAGCTATACTGATTCTCAGTATCTTGATGTTTTGACTTGTCTGGAGGATGCAATTTGTAAATATTCTGCTTCCAACCAGGTGCTCATTGTTGGTGACTTTAACCTTAGTTCTTGCGGAATAAATGTTAAAGCTCAATTTGAAATGTTTCTTGAATTTTGTAAATTAAGACAATTTAACAGTGTACCTAATATGTATGGCGGCATCTTGGACCTCGTGCTATCAAACGTTCACTCTGATATGGTGAGTGTGTCGTGCTCTATGGAATCTCTTGTGAAACAGGACCCCTATCACCCGCCTCTTGATATAAGGTTGTGCTTCACTAGGCTTAAAAATTTAGAATACAAGGTTCCTTCTTGTAGTGAAGTTCGCCAACGATCTATTCCTAACTGGAATTTTCGTAGGGCTGATTTTCAGTCTTTATATTCCAATATATCTAATATAAAATGGTCTAGTGTGCTTGAGCAGAGCAATGTTGACTTGTCAGTCAATGCATTTTACCAACTATTAAATGATGCAATTCATGACAGTGTGCCTGTTCGAAAGCCCAGAAATGGTTTTGTCCGCAATTACCCTTCATGGTATACGCCTGAAATAATTCGTTCCATTAAAATTAAATACTTTCACCTTAAGAAATTTAAAGAGCTTGGTCTCGAGTTTAACAGAGAAGTATTCAGGTATTATAGATGGCATATTAAGGGCCTTATCGAAAATGCATATAGTGAACATATTAAATCCTTGGAGCGCAGTATGTTCGTTGATCCGTCGAAATTTTGGACATACATCAATGGTCGTCGTGGGTGTTTGTCTCAAGCAATGAAATATTGGCACAACGGCGTATCTCTGGAAGATCACGACGCTGTTACGGTCTTTGCAGAGTATTTTAGTTCGGTGTTCACGAAGAATATACCAATCTTGGATTATGTGGTTGCTGAACAGGAAGCAAGAGGTATTACTGCGATCTCTTCCATTGATGTTGTTCGAATCTCGGATACAGACATAAATCGTGCCGTTCGTCGCCTCAGGGTGTCTTCTGCTGTTGGTCCTGATAACATACCAGCTTTTATTATTAAGGATTGTTTGGATGTTCTTAGGGAGCCACTGTTACATATATACAACCTTAGTCTCCGCCATAGCATTTATCCCAGTATGTGGAAGGTGTCTCGAGTCACGCCTGTGCCTAAGAACAAGACATCAATGGATGTTGAAAATTTTCGGCCGATCGCAGTGTTGTCAGTGTTTGGCAAAGTGTTTGAGTTAATCATTAACTACCATATCACAGGTCAAATTAAAGTAGCTTTACATGATGCCCAGCATGGTTTTCGTGCTGCTCGTTCTACAAATACCAACCACGTAACTTTTGTGGATTATGTGGCCGGTCAAATGGATATGGGGGCGCAAGTGGACGTTGCTTACTTCGATTTCCGCAAGGCTTTTGATGTGGTGGATAATGATATACTTTTAACTAAATTATCTCAGCTTGGTGCCACTGGCAAATTTCTCAAATTTATGGCAAGCTACTTAAGAGATCGTCAACAGTATGTTCAATTGCGTGGGTATACATCTGAAGAATATCATACACGATCAGGTGTAAGCCAGGGAAGCACACTGGGGCCGACGCTATTCTTAATCATGATTAATGATCTCCCAAACGTTATAAGTCACTCAAAATGCCTTTTATTTGCCGATGATCTAAAAGTATATCGATCCGTTCGAAACATCAGTGACTGCTATGATATGCAGAAGGATATCGATGCCGTTTACAGTTGGAGTTTATTGAATAAATTGCCTTTTAATACTTCTAAATGCCAAACCATGACTATTACGAGGTCAAAAGTACCTGTTCTGGCATCCTATAGCTTGGGAGGAACTATAATGAATAGGGTACATGAAACTCGTGACCTGGGCTTGGTAGTTGACTCGGGACTTACCTTTCGTGAACATATAATTAATATGTGTAAGCAGTAGGGAATGCAATCCCGATCCCGCGAGATCGGGATCCCGCGGGATCCCGAGTAATTTTTCGGGATCAATCCCGACGCATTATATGACGAGATCCCGTTCGAGATTGACGGGATTGGGCGGCAGTAGTCAGGATTTATTTCAGTGTGGAGGAACAAGGGGGCGATTTTTGCAGTTCGCATATAATTGCTTCGCCACGCTATTACCAACCAGTGTTGAGTCGGAGAGGGCATTCTCAGCAGCGCGATACATTGCAAAGAACATTAGATGCCGTTAAGCAGATGATACTATTAATACCCTTTGTTTCTTAAGGAGTCATTTTCAAAATTACTCGTTTTAGGTAACTACTTCCTAATTCCTTTGAAATATGTTCATTATTTTGATTACCTAATTTACCTATGTTAATTTCCTTAAAACCTGATAATTATTTTTGGTTGGTAAGATTAAAGAGTAAAGGTTTTTATTTTCTTTCGAGTAATATTTATTTATTTATATAGTTTTTGTACACTGTACAATAAAATAAATATAAAACATTAATGAAGCATAACGAATACAATATAGGCACAATAGGCGGTCTTATCGCTAGCTGCGATCTCTTCCAGACAACCTACGCGACTGAAATGAAAGGTCGTAGTTCTGGCAGTTGTCTTCAGAATTGTAAAAAAGAAACAGAAAAACATCTAATAATGTATATCAATAACAAATACATAAACATACATGAATGTAAAAAGAAGATGTGTTAACTTAACATTGCATAGAAGATATTGGTGTAAAGATTGCTTGAGTAATTTACAGAAATAAAAACAACACTATTAATAAAAGAATATAAATACTAAACGACATACATATACCAATACGAATTTACTAAATAAAATATAAAATTAAGAATAGTAAGCTCTGAGAAGTGTTTTAAAAGTGGAAAGCGATTTAGCTTTACGAATTGTTAGTGGCAATTCATTCCACAGACGTGCAGCATGGACTGTAAAAGAATTATTAAGAAATTTGGTACTATGCTGAGGAATTTCAAGTGTTAAATTTTCTGAGGACCTAAGCGGTCGTGCATAAACGGAACCTATCTTTAAGATAACGGGGAGCAGTGGGATTGAATAAAATTTGAAAGAGTAGCAAAAGAATACGAGTATTTCGGCGAAGGCGGATAGATACCCACTTGAGTTTATCACGAAATTCAGAGACGTGGTCATATTTTTAATATGTTATTTTACTTAACCTCACTATCACAAACAAGCAGTTATTAGTTTTTTTTAGTCATCCAAATTAATTATGTTTTTAAAACTAGACGGGATCCCGAAAATTCCGGGATCCCGCGGGATTGATATTTCTAATCCCGCGGGATCTCGAATTTGCAATCTCGAGTCGGGATTGCATTCCCTAGTAAGCAGGCATATCGAATTTTGGGCTTCATTATGCGTACTGCAGCCGAGTTTCGAGATATCAGAATAGCTATAGTGTTATATAACGCATATGTAAGAAGCAAATTAGAATTCGGTTCAATCGTTTGGGACCCGCGGGAAGAGAAATACTCAATTATGATTGAGAAAATTCAACGTAAATTTGCTAGGTATGTTTACGGTAGAATCTATGGATATTATCCTTATCTTTATCCGTCTCTATTCGTATCGGGAATGATCGGTTTTGATACTCTCGAACTTAGGCGTAAAGTTTTCCTGGTGCGGCACTACATTCTACTTTTGAGGCATAAGGTGGATTCCCCTGAACAGCTCAGTTGTATAAATTTCTTCGTTCCGGACAACTATATGCGGCTGTGTCGTCGTCGACTGAGTCTGCTCATGCCCCCGGAATTAGCGCGTACACTCCAGGGTGGAAATGCTCCCACCGTAAGAGCCATTCATTTATTGAATCGATTCATCGCTGGGGTCCAAGATGTCGACCTATTTAATGATGCTGTAATGATAATTATTAATTTATTTAAATGTTATTTTAGTTATAATTGTTTTTTGTATAATATAATATAATGTATTTGTGTGTTGTGTAGAATGTATAATTTTTGTTTTTATTATTATTATTTTTATTTTTTAAGTTTTGTATATGTACTTATTAAGCAATGTAAGCGATATGGTCTGTACTGTTAGCTTGTATTGTGTTTTGTAATGTAAATAAATAAATAAATAAATAAATAAGACTCGCGAAATACAAGGTAAGGCCAGATCGATACTGCAATAGGTAGATATTCAATAATACCAACTAAGTAAAAGAATAAAAGCTATTTCTGAACACAGAGAAAAAACTACGCATATTTTGTAATACACCCCATAGTTTGATCTGAAATATAATTAGCAAACACTCGAGCGAAAAATGATAAAGTAAAAATTGTACGTAAGATAAAACGTTTATACATTGGCCATTGAATGGTGTTTTACATTAATGTTAGCTTTATCGCAAAAAAACGTTATTTGATGCAAACACCAATATCGAGGAGCGCGGAATTAAACCGATATACGTCCAATAAGAATTACAGATAGCCATAACGGTCAGCAATTAAGGAAATCAAATAAAATTCAATAGGGAACATTTGTTGAAAATTGCTAAACCCTAAGCCGAAAGGGCCCAATTTACATTTTATTAGCATGAGAACGGAATAAAAATGTGTTTATTCTGGTATGTAAGCGAGATGGCCCCCGCCATAAAGAGATCCACTGCCAATACCAATAAAAGCGGTACGTTATCGGTGTTGGCAACCCTATAGTTTTAAGGGCACATTTATAATTTTTTACGTGTCACCGTGTTTGTTTTACTAGGGGATCCATTTTTTATTGACTACACGATTAAATGATGATCTTTTCTATCAGTATTTTTGCTTTTGGCCTATGTATTGTAGCAGACATTCACGACTGATGATAATGATATTGAAAGCATTTTTTCTAATTCCCTATTAATTGCTAATGGACTCTGACTTAATTCCCTCGTCGGGAAGTGTGCCTAAAACAAGACTGGTGAAGTGTGGATGCTGAAGTTCACCTCTGCCTACTTCGCCGTTCCTAAAGGCATAAGATTATATAATATGTATTTTAAATTTATAACATTTTTGTGTAAATCCACCTCACGACTAATTTGGCAACACTGAAAGTAATGTTCGGAACGCATTCGTTCACTTAAATTGGATATTAATTATTGTCACAACATGTTTGCTGACAGATGCGCCGTATGCTATGCAAATAATTGCAATATTACACAGTCGTTGCGTACTTTTATTACTGCATACGAAGTCAGTGTGGTATGCACCTATTTATTTTTTAATTAAGATTGAAACGATGCATACTGTCCATCTGATTTAATCTGCTATCATCTTGAAATATTTATAGAAAAGAAGAATGTTTAGTTTTACAACCGCCCCAAATGTGCGTGATGGGCATCAAGAGATTTTACTTGGTATTGGTAGTTGTAGTCAGAGACCTAATTCAGATAAGTGGACAATTGTTCTCGACACCCAATTAGAAGACCAGATACCCCAAGGTTTCCCTTTCGGCCAAGGTTTCGGCGTTGAGAAACTGTAAGAAGAGCGTTAGGCGTTTACCTCTCTCAAAAAAGATTTTAATCTCAGGTTTGTCGATGTTATCTAAGCTGTTATGTCATACAAATATAATCAACGACAAAATAAACTTCCTTTTTTCTTTAGTTATTGTGCATATTATTTCGAGAAACAGACTATACAACTAAGCTCTAAATAACAATTTCAATTAATATATCCCTTTTGCACAAACCTAGTTGCTATTGCAGCCCTAACACAAAACAATAGCCTTTGACGCGAATTCAGTTACGCAAATTACTCATTTGGAATAGTCATAAATAAACAGAGAAAGCGGTTTTGTAATTAACGCCATGTAAAGGTAATTAAATCGTCTTCGTACGGGAATGGGAAGTGGCGTTCGGGAGTTCTGTAGTAGGCAGAAAAATGTCGTAATTAACGGTACTGTTGTAGGTACCACGGCTGTAATGTTCTGCGTGACTGGCCCACCAATCTCATTCGCAGTCGCCTCCCCTTGTCGTGATTTAAATGAGACTAGAAAAGTATGGGAAAAGTATCACGGTTTCATACGTGAGTATATAGGTACGTGTATATTTTTCGTGTTAGATTTGAAAGAAAGAATTACGGTGTCCTTTAGAGCTGTGAATTGCGATATTTGACTGATTGCTTCGTTAATCGAGTGGTATTAGTGATCAGTCAATCGAAAGGCCCACAGTTCGATTCCCGGATCGAGATAAATTAGTAGCCTCCTACTTGTAATATCGTGATGAAAGCTTTACTTCTAAGTGAGCTTCAACAGCATAAACTAGCATTTGTTGATGGATTTATAATAACACATTTTTTACACCCGTGATGTAAAATATTTAGCAGACATGCCTAGATTGTCTTTAAATAATATCTAATCATTAAAAGTCCACATATTCTTGACTCGTCCAAGCCACTCAATACACTCAAATATGCAAATAAACGATATGAAACGAATGCCCTTGATATTGCAACAGTAAATAATATCTTTCGTTAAAGGGCCGCTTTTATTGGCACCCTTTCGTTTTATGCGACGATTATGTCATTTTTATGAGCGCTCCAACGCTATTTACGCATCTTTATTGACAAACAAATAGAATTACTTATATAAAATCCAAATTGTTATAGATACAGTAAAAGTTTTACATCCGATGCGTAATTGAATATGGTAATTTTTTAAGTAGACCACCACTTAATTTGAATGGCAAAGTCGAGTTCTCTGCTCCGTGTTTGATGTAAAAGTAACAAGGCTTCAACCGGGTTTTTAAAGCGGTCGCCAGCAGTACTACGCTGTTTACCGATGTTAAATTATTTCTTATTTATGCATTATTTAGTCGCAACGTTTTATTATGATTTTGGAAACGCTTTGAGAGTAATAAAACGTAGTTTAAATTGAAGGTCTAACTTAGCTCCAATTTCTATCATCATATCGCCCCACTGCTGGGCACGGACCTCAACAAGGTATAAGGCCTTAGTGAACCACCTTGGCGTAGTACGGGTTGGCGAATTACATACCTAGAAATCCCAAAATACATGATAATTCACCAATTACTATATGCGATATTAAAATAATTTATTAATCAGCAAAGCATCTATTAGTATTATATCTTATTGTCTCCAGTTAAACGAGCTTGTGTTATAAGGACTAAATTGTAAATTTGAGCTTTTTATTCATATTCATTTGTCCTTTCTTTTAGAGTGCCATTAATAAAACCTTTTTTAACGTCAAAAAAGATCCTACAATAAGATGCAATGCTTAAAAAAACAGACAAGATGGCGTCAATGGCGAAACAATAATAGATCATTGTCGCAAAGTACACAGTAAATTCGGCGTCTCAGTAAATATTTACTCGAGTTTACAATTTGCAAGCCTACGACACACTATCCATCACTGTCAACGGTACATAGAGACATTGCCGAGTTAAGTTATGCTAATATAATTTTGAAGAATGCCCTTTGGAAGTTTCGAGAAAGAGTGTATATCATCGCAAAATATTTTTATGAAAAATTTTATTACTCTAGCGGCCCTACGCTGTTTTGCGATGTATGTATGTAAAATGGCATGTATGTACATATTACTCATGTTTCTTAAGAATATTAGTTTTTTAAAAGTGTATATAGACGCGCCCCTAGTATTTCAGATGTGTTGATAATATACATAAATATTTTGCATTTGAATTAAAGTATTCTTTAATATTATTTGCATACTAAAAGCCAAATGCGCAGACAATATTAATGTAGCCATCTGGCTTCATAATAATGTTATCTGAGTTATTTATAGACATCTAAACTAGTTAGTACAATTTGTTTTTCTTTTCAGTTTTGACCTTTTTAGTTTGATCCTTCATTTTATTATTTCATATACTACATATTTATGAAAGAACATTGCAATATTTGAAATAATAATAAGTAATAGCCATACATTCTTAAGTGGGTAGTAGCTTCTAATCAATATCAAGGACACGAACCAGCGGACAGTGACACCTGTACCTACGCGTTTCCTGAATACCAGGTCACGTTCACATCCTGCGGCGCAAATAGAAGCTACAATTATTTGTTTCTAAGTATCTACACTTCACAATATTAGGCTAACGTTAGTCCTGTCACCACTTACTAACATATATAGGGGAATTGTGCTTAAGACGACATAGATAAGATGACACACCAATAATATTGATGTAAATATACGCGCTAAAGATAATCCAATAAAGTTTTAGTGAGTGTAGGGTTTGCAATCCCGCATTCCGCATTCCCGCATTCCCGCGGGATCCCGCATATTTTTAAGTCCTGCGGAATTCCCGCAATTGTGCGGGAATTCCGCGCGGAAATTTTATGACTCGGCAAGGTAATTCAGCTATTACTGACGGCCTATTAGCTCCATCCCAACAGTGCGGGCGCATCGGACAGTATCGATCAATCGATCGAACGAAATAAAAGATTGAAATGTGCGGCGGTTTGTTTATTCTGTTAGAAAAAAAGTAAGAGTTTCCAATTAAAGAGACACTTTACAAAAGACTACTAAAAGTTTTGTCTTCTTGTATATTCGTTTATTGATTGCACAATGTAATTAGCAGAAATCGATGCAGTAAATTATCGATAAAGTAAATAACTCAACAATAGGTAACAATTAACCGGGTAACGGATGGATAAGAGTCCCTCAAGACCAGTATGGTTGACGCTTTTATTTTAAAAGGCAGTAGTAGGCGGCGATAGGTTTTGCGAGGTTGTCATGGCAAAGAAAGAGACTGCAGAGAGGGATCGTGAAGAAGCCGATCCCACTCGAAGACGAAGAGGCCGACAAATTAGCGCTGTAACCTCTAATCGGTTTTGAGCAAGTTAAGACTTAAGAGAATGGTTTTTTAGAAATGTATATGTGAAGAGCATATAAGCAAACCGCAAGAAGGATTACCAATATGTGTCTTTCTTGAGATCCCGGTGTCCTTTGCACGTGGTAACCAAGAACCATGAGGTTTTTAGTTCGTAAAAGTCCGACATATCCTGCTTGTTAGTAGTAGTTTTCTCCAGACAAAAAAAAGACGGCGATAGGCTGAGTATATAAATAACTGAATGGTAGTAACAATTATTTAGGTTAGGTTCATCATCATCATCATCAGCCCATAAACATTCCACGCCTAGGCATAAGTCGCCTTTACCATTGAGAGTGTAGGTCGAACTCTTAACCACCACGATGGTTTGCGAAATAGTTTGGTTTAGTTTTAGTTTGATTTTGTGCAGGTTTTCGCACGATGTTTTCTTGTAGCGTGTAATTGTGAATACACACATAGGTAACTTGGAAAAGTCAGTCGTGTGTGGTTGGGGTTTGAACCTGCAATCGTTCAGATACTCGACCGCGCCTATACCTCAAGGGTTAAATTGCTGTTTAGGTTACTATTTACTATTTAGGAATGTAGGAACGGGAAATACGGGATTGCAAACCCGCTACCTTACCTCATAAGAACTATGAAAAAGTAATTTTTCTATTAGATAAATTTGTGAATGTCTCTATTATTATTATTTTTTAATATAGTATAACTAATGTACAGGTAATATAGAATTACTATATGCATATTTTTACATTTTTGAATTTTTGCGGGAATTCCCGCGGGATCCCGCGGGAAAGACAAGTTTCCCGCAAATTTCCCGCGGGAAAAAAAATGGTGCGGGATTGCAAACCCTAAGTGAGTGCCAGTAGATATCGCTATTGTTGATATTCAGTTTGCCGGAAAGCAACAGTTGATTACAAAGTTCTGAGTGTTTTTACGATTTTTTGTGATTAAAAATTTTGCTTACTATTTTGTTTGGTGGTGAAATTACTTGCAAGGTAAGGAGTTTCTTGTAAAACTTATTTAGAATGTCTATAAGAACTATTATTTGACACAAATGTTGATAAAAACGCATTCTAACGTCAATGTTTTTGACACAGAAATTAAAATGAAGTTCGCATTATTTATTGGGTAAGATGACATACAAAACGTGGGTGTAAGATGACATACTACGTTTTTTTTTTGTTTTAATACAGGATGCCAGGCAATTACAAACGAACATCAACGCGAAAAAGTTGGCCACAACAGTACATGGAAAAGGCTATTGAAGCTGTAAAGGACAAAAGGATGGGTTGGCTTTTAGCATCCAAACATTTTAATGTACCACAATCACACAAAGGATTTGCCATAGACCCACCGCACCCATCCTCACCTCCCTCCCACCGATCTCTTTGAAATGACCCGAAAGAATAGAAGTAGCAGGCAACCTACGGCGGATAAACTATCCACAATTTCAGTGGACTTCTGCAATGTCAGGGGTCTACACAGCAACCTCGACGCCGTCCATCACCACCTCGAGACGGCGCGGCCTGCCCTGCTCTTTTTAACGGAGACACAAATATCTACTCCTGACGATGTATCGTACCTTAACTACCCCGGCTACGTATTGGAACATACATTCGTACGTAAAGTCGGGGTGTGCGTCTTCGTCAGGGGTGATATATGTTGTCGCCGCCTTCGGGGCCTCGAGCATCGGGACCTGTCAATATTATGGCTTCGCGTAGACTACGGGGGTCGAACCCGTGTATACGCGTGCCTTTACAGGTCCCATGCCAGTGATTCGGGGTCTTCTCTGTTGTTTGAGAACGTCCAAGTGGGGACTAGCTGCATACTCGAGCAGTGCCCGTCCGCGGAGGTGGTGGTCCTGGGTGACTTCAACGCCCACCACAAAGAGTGGTTGGGGTCCAGGATCACTGATCTCCCGGGCCGGTCTGCCTACGAGTTGGCCCTGGCATATGGTTTCTCACAGCTGGTAACACAGCCTACCCGTGTTCCGGATGTTGAGAGCCATGAGCCTTCTCTGTTGGATCTTCTGCTGACTACTCATCCTGACGGATACAGGGTGGTGATCGAAGCCCCTCTAGGGTCATCTGATCACTGCCTTGTTCGTTCATGGGCCCCTGTTGTGCGTCCCAGTCGTCCTTCAGCTACTGGGACTCGCAGAGTCTGGCGTTATAGGTCAGCAGATTGGGATGGACTGCGCGAGTTCTACGCATCCTTCCCATGGAAGCGGCTCTGCTTCTCTTCCGACGATCCTGACGCCTGTGCGGACTGCGTAAGGGATACAATAATCCTGGGGATGGATACTTTCATCCCCAGTTCCAAAATACCCGTGGGGCGCCGCAGCCGACCTTGGTACAACCACGCTTGTGCCGATGCTGCGCGCCTCAAGCAGTCCGCATTTAAGGCTTGGCAGGAAGCCCGAAAACGTCGGGATCCTAAAACAAAGGAGGAGAAGCGAAAATTCAATGCTGCTTCTAGATCTAGCAAGAGGGCTATCGCTAGGGCCAAGGCGGAACACGTTCGACGAATTGGCGAGCGACTCGAAAGTTATCCTTCTGGAAGTCGAGCTTTCTGGTCGCTCGCCAAGGCTGTCGAAGGTAATTTTTGCCAGCCTAGTCTCCCACCACTGCGTAGGGATGATCGCAGTCTGGCCCATAGTGCAAAGGAGAAGGCCGATCTCTTGGCCCAATCCTTTGCCTCGAACTCGACCCTGGATGACGGGGGAGCCACTCCACCAGTTATACCCAGGTGTGAGAGTCTCCTGTCTGACATCAGATTTAATCATCGTGTTGTCAGACGGGAGCTCAGGCTTCTCGACATCCGAAAGTCGAGTGGGCCGGATTGTATCCCCGCGGTGGTTCTTAAGACGTGCGCCCCTGAGTTGACCCCCGTGCTCACGCGCCTGTACCGCCTTTCCTACAAAACCAACAGGGTCCCAGCTTCTTGGAAGGTCGCACGTGTCCACCCAATCCCTAAAAAAGGTGAACGGTCGGACCCTTCCAACTATAGGCCGATAGCGGTCACATCCCTTCTCTCCAAGGTCATGGAGCGAGTAATTAATACTCAGATCCTGAGGTACCTTGAGGATCGCCAGCTGATTAACGATCGTCAATATGGCTTTCGACACGGTCGGTCAGCTGGCGATCTTCTTGTGTACCTCACGCATCGCTGGGCGGAGGCCTTGGAGAGTGGGGGTGAAGCTATTGCCGTCGGCCTAGACATTGCGAAGGCGTTCGACCGAGTGTGGCACGGCGCCCTTCTGGCGAAGCTTCCAGCATATGGGATCCCCGAGGGACTCTGCAAGTGGATCGCCAGCTTTTTGGATGGTCGAAGCATCAAGGTTGTCGTTGACGGCTGTTGCTCCGAGACCATGACCATTAATGCTGGCGTTCCTCAAGGTTCGGTGCTATCGCCGACACTCTTCATCCTGCATATCAATGACATGCTTTCTATCGAAAGCATGCATTGCTATGCAGATGATAGTACGAGTGACGCGCGATACATCGGCCAACAGAATGTCCCTCGGAGTACCGTTGGGGAAAGACGGTCACAACTTGTGTCTGAAGTCGAGAGCTCTCTGGGGCGGGCTTTCGAATGGGGAGAAAAGAACCTGGTTCAATTCAACCCTACGAAGACACAAGTTTGCGCGTTCACTGCGAAGAAGGATCCATTCGTCATGGCGCCACAGTTCCAAGGAGTATCTCTCCAGATCTCCGAGAGTATTGGGATCCTCGGCGTCGAAATTTCGAGCTTAGTCCAGTTTAGGAGTCATTTGGAGGACAAAGCCAAATTGGCTAGTAAGAAGTTGGGTATCCTGAACAGAGCCAAGCGGTACTTCACGTCGGGTCATAGGTTGTCGCTCTACAAGGCGCAAATCCGGCCCCACGTGGAGTACTGCTCGCATCTCTGGGCAGGTGCCCCAAAATACCAACTCGACCCACTTGACTCCTTACAGCGACGGGCCGTTCGCATCGTCGATGATCCCGATCTCACGGAGAATCTACAGCCGTTAGGACTGCGGAGGGACTTTGGGTCTCTTTGTGTGTTCTACCGGCTGTTCCATGGGGAATGCTCCGAGGAACTGTTTGGGTTGGTTCCGGCATCGCCATTCTACCATCGCACCACCCGTCACCGCAGTAGAGTTCATCCATATCACCTGGAGACGTACCGTACGCGTACGGTGCGTTTCCAGAGGTCATTTTTACCACGCACGTGCAAGCTCTGGAATGAACTCCCTGCCTCGGTGTTCCCCGAGCGCTATGACATGGCCTTCTTCAAACGAGGCTTAAAAAGAGCATTTTCCTCACGGTAGGCAGCGGCGTGGCTGTGCCCTGGCATTGCCAAGTCCATGAGCGACGGTGACCGCTTACCATCAGGCGGGCCGTCAGCTCGTCTGCCTGCTAAGGCAAATAAAAAAAAAAAAAAAAAAAACTTCGTCGTCATTATTATAGTACTCCAGTAACCCTTGGTCGTTTATGCGCAGGCGTACCTGCAAGGAAGAAAACTTTTATTTGCGAACTATGCTCCTAATAAACATAGTGTATAAAACGACATACCTTTAAAGTCTAAGATGACATACTATGTCATTTTACCCTATAGGTATGTCGTCTTACACTTGTCGACCTAAGTGCGATTAATGTTTTTTATTTTATTTTATGTTACGTTGATTGTTATAAAACTTTAATAATTTCATTGATTATGATACATTTAAGAATATACGCAAGATGCTGATCTCACATGACTTCAATTTTTTCATATATTGGTTTTGAAAGAAAAAGTATGTCATCTTAAGTACAACTCCCCTATATCAACTATTTATATTTATATTTACCGCGTTACAAGTACGTGCCGTGCGATAGTGGTCCTGGGTTCGATTCCCAGGTCGGGCAAAGTGTCATTGCGTTTTTCCATTAGGAAATACTCAGTAGCAGCACGGAGTCTACAATTGTGCCCGAAAAACGGCAATAAACTCGCCCCCAATTACGTGGGACTGATACATGCCTGGCGAAATGTGGGTGCAGAAATGCATCTCTGCCTACCCCTTCGAGAAATATAGGCGTGAGGTTTGTTTGTTTGTATTTACGATATTAAGTCGATTACGAAAAGCGCTCAGGAAGTCCCAGGTATTATTTGTCACTTATTTTTTTTTTACTATGACTAACAAAAACAAATCCAATATAAAAACTCACAAGGCTTTCAGTAGTGAAATATTATAGTATTTTTGTAGACAAATACATCATTTACTTTGTTCATCTAATCTGCTAAGCATTTTCTATTTCATGTAATTCAATTACTTTAGGCATTGTATCGAGCAAAACTGTCACAAACAATTCCTATAAAATACTTCAAATCCGTAAACAGTACACGAGGTGGTTGACAAAATAAAACTTCATTTCAGCGGACGGGTTTATTCGGCCGTATTCGGTGACTAAACTAACAAAAAACTAGATCCAAACATTGGACGGCCGGTGTACATTGCCGCTTAGCTTTTAAAACTTTGCAACGTGTTCATTGTTTAGTTATTATTTTAGGCCTGTGGTAACCGGAGTGGTGACGGCCTCGAGATTTAGGCGCGCGGTCGAGGACCTCGACAGTCGTAAGTTCAAACCCCAGGCATACAACTCAAAGTTATGTGTGTATTTACTATGAATCGTCACTTACTTTACGGTAAAGTATATTATCGTGAGGAAACCTGCGCACCAAAAAGTCCTTAGGTCTGTAGTCCGCCAAACACCTGTACTAGTCCTAAGACGATAAAGCCTTATTGGGCTTAGCCAGAGGCAATTACAATAAGTAGCACGGAATCCGTTTATTCACTTGGAAATTACTTAAAAGAAACCATCTTAATTTTCAAATATATTTATTGTGTACTAACAAATAAACCCCAAAACCACATCTGCTTTGTTCTTATCACACTATGCTAGAAACTTCGAGGAACACACAAATCCGACTCGAACAATAGTCCGAGGAGCATTTCAATGGCCCCTCCTATGTATCCATGACGTCTTGTGCCAAAGTTGTGATCTCGAAATAATAGAGAGGTTATCAAAGTAAACGGGGATAGTAACAGGTTATAAATAAATGAGTAGACAATATACTATAAAGTGTGCTTTATTTTCTAACTCCTGTGGTCAATTATTTCTGATCAATTTTGTTGGGAGATCATAATAAATCAGGTTTCCTTAGATTTGCTGAGCTTCAGTACTTAGCGTCAATTTTGTGCGTGAAGCTGTTGATCTAGAAGCACAGGAGTCACATTGCCAGTTACCTATGCGGTGGGATAGAGATCATAATACATATAAATATAGGACACAAGCATTATATATTTTATCGTTCATATGCGTCATACTTGTGAGCGCATTAGCTATGTTTAAAATAATGATGAAATGTTATATGTAAATAACGTTTCTGTGTAACTAAATGATAAAATTATTTCCCCTTTAGCCAATTTTAATTAATTCCTCATAAATGAGGAAATAAAAATCTCTTAAATCAACACATTGCCGACAAATTACACAGTGATTGAATTCAATTTACAGCTTTCATTAAATTGACTACTGGAGTTGTAAAACAATTGTCCGACCGACTGGGCGCGTAAATGTACCGTATATAAATATATAATGCTGTTAAATAAACAACGGAAACAACAAACAACAATTATTTACGGAACTGCCAATGACAGAGATCGTATAATGTATAAAGTCATCATGACCATTCGACCACATACATCTATTCGTCTCATCGGTATACACAAATCTCTTCTACAGCTGAGATGGGTTGGTCACCACTCTGTCCTAGTGCAGATTGATGGGCTATACATATAAAAAATCCTAAGATTTATAAATATGCCGGTTTCCTTTCAATGTTTTCTTTCACGGTTATAGTAAGTGATAAAAACCAAAGCTATCAACTATCCTCCTTACAATTAAAGAGTTGTGAAGTAGGTTGATAAAGGTCAATAAAGATTTCATTTAATCTTGCAAAATGTTTCGTAGAGCAGTAAAGTAACTTAGATATCAATTAACACAGCCAATAACACACATGTGTCTCACATCTTAAGTAACCTCCTCAGTCACAAACCAAGGGTCCTCAATCTTACTGATACGTATTGATCAAGCCATTGTAACCAGCATTGGTCAGTGACTCGCCAAGACGTCCAAAGTCTTTACCCCGTCCATACATCACATCGGCGCAGCGCGGGTGACTGAGGTCAGCCAGTCGCCCCCCCCTCACGTAATTTGTCTCCTCGCTGAAGGAGGAAGCTCTTAGACGGTTACAAATGGCAGATTACTTCGAGTTTACTAGATACGTTCCGGGCCAGTGTTTCTAAAATTATTTCGCTGAACACCTCTTTGCATATGCATTTCTCACTGGTGACGTTTTGACGGGAAGAGTAATGACTTGCGACACAAAACCTTCGGATGCCGCGTGAGATGTATTAGCTGTTGTAATTTAGCAAATATGCGAGAACGTTCTATGCTCATTATTGATATGATTAAGTTATTTTTAAATCCTTGATCATTGGAATTATTCGGAGCCAAAACTAGATAATTTGATATCATATACCTAGTGATTTTCAATAACTATAAGAAATAGCAGAACAACTAGGATCATTATTTTAACCCTTACAATCTCACTCATCAAGCGAAACACAACAGTGGACAAATAGACAGTGTATTCGGCAAGACAGTTTTGCTAACCAGATCTAGTCGCGTCATTTGTTGGCGAAACTAACTACGACGCTGCTTCACCACTTACTAATGTATTTAAGTTTCATTACAGCTGTTTGTGTTGACAATTCTCGAAAGATCCTATGGCCGAAGTTGAGAAGCAGTCTTGTAGAAATGCCACATCCACTCAGCTGTGCTCCCGTCGCGTGCTGTAATGAATGCCGCTCTGAAAGCGATATTATGCAAAGATCCATCTCAGAGACAGTGACATACGAAGTTTGTAATCTGTTTTGCGGTATTGGGTGCATTTGTTACTATTCTATTACGCGACATATGTTTGGGATGTGCATGGTTATGCAATATCCAGTACTGATGTGCATACCCCTATTTGTTTGACTAATAGTTTATACTTTGTAGTCCTCGCCTTATGTATCGTTTTATTATTGTTACGAATGAGTATATTCCGTAGGGTTAGATAGCTACCGCTGTTTATGAGATGTAAATTAACGTGACCTACGCAAGCATGTCACTTCCCCAGTGTCAGTAACTTCATCTAGTTTCGAGCTAGCTCACACAATTGTATCGATTGCTGACATAGTATAATGAATAATAGTCATATTGATTTCTTTACAATCGATACTTCTAAATCTTCGAAATTCTCGTCGTGATATATATACAAAATAACTATTGTAATCAATAAAGCCATATTTATGTACAAATTTATGAGCTTTACATAATTATAAGATAATTATCTCGTACTTAAAAATTAGTGCGAATATTACTTCGGCATATAGTGACACACTCTTACCATCTTCAAGTTATAAGTTACTTTGCACAAAATGTTTTTATTTATAGGGACACTAGCAAAATAGGTCTAAAGTTTCGCGCTAACGCCAGTAAAGTGAATGTAACAAAAAACTAGAAATGTCAGTGAAAAAGTATCGCAAACAGCTAAGCAAATTGGTCGCCAACATATTTTTTCCTACAAAAACGTAGTTGTATTTTTACCGAGTAGTTTTATTACCAACTTTGTAAGTGACAAACTTATCCCAGAAACGTAGGAACGAAACAAAATACACGATTGGGAGTTCCCAAGTACTAACTCTCGGCGACAGCCTCAGGGATTATCTTAAGGAGTGAAATTTTATTGCAGCTAATAAAAGCTAGTGAAAAGGAGGTGTGGAAGATGCACTAAAACTTATGTTGACAATTACTCTTAGGATGCTTTTAAGCGTCTTTTGTGAAGATTAAACGGCGGCGATTATAAAAGGTTTATGTTGCTTTTTAATCGTATTCTTCATCATTATTAGCCCTTTATACGTACTGCTGGGCACGGGCCCCTTCTACTATTTAAAGAGTCACCACGCAGGCCTATTGCGTGTTGGCGAATCGGATCTTACTTTAAATATGTGTTTCGTAACGACGCTTGATTTTTTGATATATGTTATAATCTTCATAGTTTAAATAATTACATTAGCACTGCCTAACATCGTTCCATAAAAATCCGAATTTTTTAACGTAGAACTTCTAAATCGCACTGCACACATTTCTATAACAAGGATAATAAAAAATATTACGTCAAAATAATCGATACCTTATCCATAGCCCGTACAATATCGGAACTAAGTAATGTTGGGAAGCGATTCAGTGACCCGTTGACCGACGGCGGGCATCACAAAAGAGTCACGTAGGAATCTGGCCCGAGACGGCACGCATGACCTGCTCCTTATATCTTGTTACAGGGCTGACGCTCAGCCGCGAATATTTATATTATACCTACATTGCCTTGTAATCCTATGTAGTGGCAATACTTCCAAAAAAGCCCAAAGGTCCTGCTTGCCTTAAAAATCTAAATAGTTTTTCAGATTTATTTAACTAAAGCAATTTGGCATATGAATGAGCATATCCTGAGCCCAAATTCGATGTTTTTGGGAGTTTTCATCATTAACATCATCATCATCATTATCAGCCAATTTTGCTCCATTGCTGGATATCAGCCTCCCCCAATGACCTCCACCGGGATCGGTTGGAAGCCGATAGGAGGATAGGATTAGGAGTTATCACCTCATACAAACCGTATTTTTGTACGTACTTTTAGACTCGAATGCAGCGTGTGCGTAGAAATATTATAAATGCAAAAGTAAATCTGTCTGTTACGCTTTGACGTTCAAACCGCTGAACCAATCTTCATAAATTTACAAAACGACACTGTTTTGTTTATATCACTGCGCTTGAACTGAAGTTCGTTCCCAAATATTTTACAAACTAATCGACTTTTATTTCTTACCTTTGAAATATAGTTTTGAATGCGTGTAGGCATAGTAAATGTGGACATATCAATACGCATGCCAATATATTTGAATATAATTTTTTTATTAATTAATAAATGATGACATTAAATAATACCCATTTCAAATGTTAAATGCCGTCATCTTGCTCGCAATACAACCTTTTTATTCTAAACGCCCCTACACTACAAGTCCTAATTTTATTATCTCTACGCCTTAGTTAAAATTCCTATGTACCGATGAAACGCGACCACGAGGTTTTCGATAGTCTCCAGAATAACAAACTAATACTGCAAAGAATTTAATTTATCGAACTTATAAATTATTTCTGCGTTCTAGAGCAAAAAAAAATATTCTTACTTAGACAACCCTACGATGTTTACGCTTTAAACCAATCCCAAATAAAGATGTAGAAATACGATAGATGTGAACTATTGTAGGGAATTGTTTAAGGAGCCAGTGGACCAATTTCAATTTCGTATACTATCTCTCCATGGAGATAAGGGACCCAATTATTGCTCTTCATATTTGAAGTGAACTATTCTCGTACGTACCTTTTCGGTGACGTCATTCAGATAATATCAAATATTATTTTCATGTAACATTTTTAACGTGTGATTTATTTATATACTTTTTTTGTACACTATCACTACATAGTATAAAAGAAAGTCGCTTTCTCTGTCCCTATGTCCATTTGTATGCTTAAATCTTTGAAACTACGCTACGGATTTTGATGCGGTTTTTTTTAATAGATAGAGTGATTGAAGAGGAAGATTTATATGTATGATAACATCCATTAAATATCAGCATTGCACCCGTGCGAAGCCGGGGCGGGTCGCTAGTACAATTATATATACGAGTACAACATTATTATGATTTAGTATGAGTTCACAAAATTTTTCTCATAGAATATTTGTATGAATACGTAGTATAGAGACTCCTAGTCTATTTCAGTCGCGGGTGCTCACTCGCAACCGGGCATCCGAATCAAACTAGTGGGGAGCAACTGCGCTTCCTATATCTCTGAGACAGTTGAGGCGCATATCTTAACTAAATACGTAAAAAGTCATGTGGAAAGGACAATGGGCACTTAAATTTATTTATTTTATGCACAAGCCTCAGGCAATGACTATAAGCATTATCGTCTTTTCGTGCTCAAACTTGAATCCAGACAGAAAATGGGGTTAAGATATACAGAATAAATCGTGAACTTCGTTTTCAGTATGCCACAAGAACTAACATTTGTGCGATTCAAAAAGTTTTTCGTCCATCCGGGTAACAAATTGTGTGCCAATTCCATCCTTTGCCGTTTTTGCGCAATAAAAAAAATAAAATCAAACGTATAAATGTATCATTTTTAAGTTTGTTTTGAAATATATGGCTTAAGTACAAATAACTAATTGCCATAAAATTGTATCAATATCACATTGCAGGTAGCTGGATTTTTTTTAATTCAATTTTAAACTCAAAAAAACAGAATTACAATTTTACATTAATTTAGGATAGACAGTGTCGTTATTTCAGTTTAACAGCAGGAATTCGAAAGGACCGTCTTGTGCGTGTTAAATACAAATTCTCCATTAATAGAACCTTTACCTTAGATTATTACATAAACTTAACAATCAGCCTTTGACTTCCTAATTTATTCGCCAACTGGACTGTAAACCATTTACATACTTATATAGTTGATAGATTTAAGAAGCATTTCGGAAGGTCCGCAAGAGAGTATCGAGTGACGAAAAATGGAAGTCTCTGGACAGCAACGCGCTTACCATTAGCTGCAGTAGGTACTGGCACTTTGGGGAGCGCAGCGGTGAAGCTTTTAAAAAACGCACGTGTTGTCTGTTCTATTTCAAAGTACACTACATATATACATTAGGGTGTCCCAGCCTAGTAGGGCGAATTTTTTTTTTTCGAATTTAGATACGCATACCCTCTATATTTTTTCTAATTGACCCTAATAACTCAAATACAAAATATTATCAAAATTGGATAGCGATAACCCGTGCCGACTTGATAGCAAAGGTTTAAGAAAAAAATTGTATGGAAATTGTAGAGCACATATAAAAACTTAATTTTTATTTTCAAAATTATACCCTATTTCACTGGTAATACGTATTTATTAGTAAAACAAGAATATTTATGACATTTTAGTCTTAAAGTTTTCTTTTTACTGTTAGGATAAATCATAGGAAAAATTGCTTTAGTTTCCCTTTAAAGGCGACTTTTTCACGAAAATTTTGTATCAATATAACTGCGATTTGCAGTATCACTAGCGACTTTTAGTGTCATTATCTATTTCTCAACTGCTTGAAAAGAAGTATATCTAGGCTGTAATGTATAAGCAACTCATTGAGAAAACTGTCAAAAAAATTTAAAACGATTAAAGAAAAGCAAGACTTGTTTTTGATTGAAATAAAGTCGTTCATGTCTTTTTAAAAAACTAAAACAAGCAGATATGCTTTCGAAGGGATATGAATTGATGGATTCTTTTTAGTTAAGCTTTAAAATATTATTATTTTTGGTTCCTGGTTTCCATCATAGTGATATAGAGACAAGACAACTAATTCATTAACCGAAGACCAAAAATACTGATAAATATTCTGTATAGTCATTTCTGAGTTAATTTTATTGACAGTTTTCCAGGGTTTCAAAGTATTAAGTAAACATAAGTCGTGGTAAGGTGCCGTCACTGATAATATACAATGCATCCAAGCCTCAACATGGTATATAGCGATGCAAATCTAGATGTCTAATAGTGCGACGTTTTATTGGTAATTTACAATTAAAAATAATTTACGCCATTTTTAATCAATTATTTGCTTCGGCCATCACGGTGTCTGGTACATATAACTTGGAGATCGAATAGTCAATTTTCTTTCTGTATCACCACCAAAGAATATGATTATAGTTATAATGTAATGTTAATTCTTGATAGCCAACCCTTAAATTTCCTTCATAATTCTGTCCGGTAAAACTATGCATATCTATTTACATAACTATATCTATTATTTAGATTTATTTTTATCAATTAAAGGGCACCGGCGTGTGCAATATACAAAAAATAAGTCCAAGCTTGTAACAAACTCTTGGCGACACTGTACGAACATATCTTGAGATTTTTCCGCATTATTTATTGATCTCTTCAGACTCGGTATAAGACAACTTGTTTCTTAAAATTAGTTTATGAAACCTTAAATAAGCATATAAGCCCTTTAACAAAAAATAATTAATCTCGAATAGTTAGATTTGCGCTTGTACAAAATTCAATTTTACTTCACAAATGTTATTAAACAGAACTGCCAATATTTGTTCTTTACAGAGAAGTTTTAAGCCGTTATTTTAATGTTTTGCACCCCCTAATTAAATTTGCAATCTGAAATCTTAATCTGACATATTTATAAAACAAAAAGAGGCGTTTACCAATACAATAAACAAGCAACCACGAAACTTCCAGGGGAATATTGCGACGCGCCGAAGTTCATACAAAGTATGTAAGTACTGAAACACATGAATGCAAGTCGGCACGGGTTGCAGTGGTCCTAAGTTGATGAAATTTTATTTATAAGTGTTTTAACACCATTCGAAAATAATTAGGGGGTATGCGTTGAAAAATAAAGACTTTGATTTTTTTGGGACACCCTAATATACATATATAGCCTTAGTCCTCAATTCTCTAAAGAGACAGATGCATTTCTGTATCCACATTGCACCGTATATGTACCAGTGCCACGTAATAAAAGGCGAGCCTATTTACATTTTTCGAGGACATTTCCAAACTTCGTGCTGCTACCGAGAATTTCCTAATGGAAAAAGCAACAGCCAAACCTGAGAATTAACCTCTGTATAAAATAAAACAGAAGTGAACACTTTTTCAAACGTAAAGAAGGATCAAAAACGCCCAACTGAGCTGTTGTGTGTGTGACCTTTAAATAAGCATTGACGCTATTACTGACAATATTACGGAAGCCTCCAACCGCATCGGCCCATCAATAATGTCGTTCGCGATCTAACCCTCTGTCCATCTGCGTGCCATTTGTAAACGTCACGCCTACCTAACCATGCAAGTATAATTACACAAGCACAAAGCAAAAACACCCTTATTGCAATACAATAGAGTCTTGTATACCCGCGTAGATATGCTTGTAATGTTTCACATAGGATCGTAATTCTAGCGCGGTGACAAAACAATCATTAATTAGATGAGACATTCCGCAAATCATTGCCGTGCCGACCCCAAAATGACTGGCGATTGTTTTGTCTCGTCATATAATGGAAGACATTTCATATTTTTCCTCTTCGTTATGAATAAAATATGACACAATGAAAGTTTTTTGTGACGCTCAGTGGAATACGATACAATAGTATTGCACGCTTTGCGGTCGAAGCAAATCGAGAGCTTAAACGGTAGAGAGAAGCCTTGTATTTACGAAAAGATTGTGCATTTTTGCCGGTTTTATGTATTAATGAAACATTATATAATAGCTAATGGATACTGGCCTCTTCTACGGATAAGACGAGTTAAACTTTAGTCCAACGCGCTAGCTTAGTATGGATTGGCGAACTACACACCTAACTAATAAAACGCTTATTATAAATTCTGATATATAACTACACACAGCCATGCTTTTGACGAGGTGAAGAGAACTGAATTTTATACCAGCTATTCGTCAGCAACTGTTGTTTTAAGTCCTTTGAAATAGAAGGAGACTTAGTTGGCGTTTTCAGGCACGTTTTCAGACTAAGCCGCTATGGAGAATGTAGTAACAATAGACTACTCAGAACCAAATCCGCGGTCTCTGGATCATACACAGCAATGTTATGCAGAAAGAATAAAGAGAAACAGATTTTTAAAAGAAAAATGTGAAATATCATTTTAATATCTAAGAATTTATAAAAAGCAGTGATGACCTCGAGGTTTAGGCGCGCGGTCGAGAATCTCGGCGGTGGCGGGTTCAAACCCCAGGCACACACCTCTGAGTTTTCGAAATTATGTGTGTATTCAAATTGAATTATCACTTGCTTTAACGGTGAAGGAAAACATCGTGATGAAACCTGCACACCTAAAAGTTCTTAGGAATTTCTTAGGTGTGTAGTCCGCCAACCCGCACTAGGCCAGCGTGGCGGACTATGGCCTAAACCCTCTCAATGGTAGAGGATACCCGTGCTCAGCAGTGGGCGTATATGGGTTGATGAAGAAGAAGAAGAAGATCTAAGAATTTAATATAAATAAATCCTGTAACAACAAATGAAATGGACCGAGCTTTATTTTGTATTTTGAAGTATAAACATATAATGACACGGCTAAGTGCTTGTAAATGTGTTGCAAATATAGTGCTAACTGGCGTTCAACAATTCCCAACACAAGACAACACTATCACTCGGCCTGACGGTAACTGTATATACATACTTATGTAGTATGTATGTATGTATAATGTACATATAGGTACTACTCACTAATACCGGACGCGACACTTGCGTGGGCCGCTATTATCGGCTTCACCGGCCACCCAGCTTGATAACAATATTCCCTCTGCAAATTGGGCTGCCAGTAATCTCATTAACTTGACAGAATGCACAGGATTACTCCACGTTAAGACGATCCTGCTTGGTTACACCCATTTGATTGCAGTGAGTTGGTAATATGCCGAATGGCTTTTGAAATCATAGTGAACATTGGTTGTAAATTAAACTGAGGCGTGACTTACATGGAAGCTCAAAAGCCCAGTTTACTTTATAAAATTCGGAATCATAATCTTGAAGTTTTCCACCTTTGTGTAACAAAAACAATTTGACAGTTGAATTGTCACAATTTAAGTTGTAGCATTACGATATTTAGAGTTACTTATATCAATGTTGTTTTTATTGTGGTGTACAATAAAAAAGGAATATGTACCTAAAAATCATCATAATTTCATGGACCAGAGAAAGACCCTTAGCGTCATATTACCGTAATATAAAATATCCATCAATCAAAACAAAAGAGAAACATCGAATGAATATCGCGAACGGAATCCATAAAACCCGCGTGACAAAGGCCGCGACGTCTCGATATCCACTCCCAAAAGACGGATACAAAAGTGACAAAAGCGAATCGCGTGACGCAAGTGGCAACACGTCGCGGACAGAAAAACACCGATGGTTTTATTTGACAAAACTCGTGTGGTAACTCAATATCTGTCGGCGAAACTAGAATTTCCCACGGCGGAGGTGGGGAAATAAAATAAAGCCCACAATGGGTCGCGGACAACATTTTAAGAGGGGTGCACATGTCGTAAAATGTATACTGAGGGTTACTTTTGGATAGGTGAACCCGATATAACATAAAAAGTGGGGCAAATATCATACTGTAATGAATTTATAAAGCTTATGAAATACGCATAAACTACGTTTTTTTTTTTGGAATACTTACCAAAGAAAGGACTGTCTTCGATAAAACTCGATGATCATGAGAAAAACAGAATATTTAAATGAATTTAGAACAAATTCTTTGGACACTGCCTAAAACGCACCTTTTTTAGAGTAAATTGGTCGTATATTAGCCATTAGGCAAGGAGTTCTCCATAAGAGTCAACCTAGGGCTATTCGACCATTACATCTGAAGGACAAAATAATATAAACATGCTGATCAAGACCTTTTCTGCGATACTTCAAAGTAGCTACGAAGTGATCAACAACTTGCATAGTCAATGCGATACACTCGTACGAGTAAAACATGAGGGTAAAACTTAAAGTAAAAGAAACGCGGCGTGTTACAAACGACTGGTTCTGCGATTGAACTTGTGAGTGTTCTGGTTGCCCATAAAATGTTACATATGCAGTACAAATACGATTCCATGCGAAACGTGAAGAAATTATTGCGCCCTCGGTAAGTGCCTATTTGGCAACAAAGAACAACCAACAAAAGGCAGATTTTTAGTATCACACGCGTAAAGAATTTCAATTCATTGCTCATAAAAAACACGTGTAAATAAAAAAATGCGTTACGACAATGCGGTTGTAAAAATTTCACTCATGAGTATTCCCCTTTTGTGACGTCACAGGCGTACTGTCGAGGAGTTTGTTACATATACGAGTACAGCAGTCAGTCTATTTTCGCCACGACACAAATATTGCTGAAATGACGAAATATTTCTATCAAATTTCACTTACAATCTAAAATGTTACCGGCAAATAGTAAATTTCTGCCCAACGTCTCCAAGACTCAGCGAATGAAAATTGTAGACAATGGAATTCACTTCATCATTTCGGTTTCTTAATTTAGCGGAAACAATACTGGATGTTTAACAAACCAACTCATTTATCAACTAGGAGTCATGAATACGGGTAAATAAACAATTAATAAAGAACAAGACAGCCTGTTGTTTCAGTCAACAATGGCGTTCGCCGCGGTCTGTTGGTATTACGAGTCTTTAATCAGTATTGTACCCAAGCCGATGGATGCATCACGAAATAATTTATTTATTATTTTATTTATTAACACTTCCTTGTTACAAAATAAAAGAACAAAATAAAAATAACAAGAAACAAGAGGCGGTCTTATCGCTTTAGGCAATATCTTACAGACAACCTTTGGATGGATAATATATATAGTAGGGTGTCCCAAAAAAATCAAAATCTTTTTTGTCAACGCATACCCTCTAATTATTTTCGAATGGTGTTAAAACACTCATAAATAAAATTTCATGAACTTAGGACCACTGCAACCCGTGCCGACTTGCATTCATGTGTTTCAGTACTTACATACTTTGTATGAACTTCGGCGCGTCGCAATATTCGCATGGAAGTTTCGTGGTTGCTTGTTTATTGTATTGGTAAACGCCTCTTTTTGTTTAATCAATATGTCAGATTAAGATTTCAAAGGCAAATTTTAATAGGGGGGTCCAAAACATTAAAATAACGGCTTAAAACTTCTCTGTAAAGAACAAATATTGGCAGTTCTGTTTAATAAAATTCGTGAAGTAAAATTGAATTTTGTAAATCGCAAATCTAACTATTCGAGATTAATTATTTTTTGTTAAAGGGCTTATATGCCTATTTAAGCTTTAATAAACTAATTTTAAGAAATAAGTTGCCTTATACCGACTCTGAAGAGATCAACAAATAATGCGGAAAAATCGCAAGATGTGTTCGTACAGTGTCGTCAAGAGTTTGTTACAAGCTTGGACTACTTTTTGTATATTGCACACGCCAGTGCCCTTTAATTGATAAAAATAAATCTAGAGAATAGATATAGTTATATAATTAGATATACATTGTTTTACCGGACAGAATTATGAAGGAAATTTAAGGGTTGGCTATCAAGAATTAACAATTACAATCATATTCTTTGGTGGTGATACAGAAAGAAAATTGACAATTCGATCTCCAAGTTCTATGTACCAGACACCATGATGGCCGAAGCAATTAATTGATTAAAAATGTTGTAACTTATTTTTTAATTGTAAATTACTAATAAAAAGTCGCACTATTAGACATCTAGATTTGCATCGCTATATACCATGTTAAGGCTTGGATGCATTGTATATTATCAGTGACAGCACCTTACCACGACTTATGTTTACTTAATACTTTGAAACCCTGGGAAACTGTCAATAAAATTAACTTAGAAATGACTATACAGAATATTTTTCAGCATTTTTAGCCTTTGGTTCATGAAGTAGCTGTCTTGTCTCTATATCACTATGATGGAGACCAGGAACCAAAAATGATAATATTTTAAAGCTTAACTAAAGACGATCCATCAATTCATATCCCCTGGAAAGATATCTGCGTGATTTACTTTTTTAGAAAGACATAAACGACTTTATTTCGATCAAAAACTAATCTTGCTTTTCTTCAATCGTTTTAAAAATTTTGACACTTTTCTCAATGAGTTGCTTACTTCACAGACTAGTTATACTTCTTTTCAAGCAGTTAAGAAATAAATAATGACACTAAAAGTCGCTAGTGATACTGCAAATTGCAGTTATACTAATACAAAATTTTCGTGAAAAAGTCACCTTTAAAGGGAAACTAAAGCAATTTTTCCTGTGATTTATCCTAACAGTAAAAAGAAAACTTTAAGATTAAAATATCACAAATATTCCTGTTTAAATAATAAATATATAACACCGGTGAAATAGGATATAATTTTGAAAACAAAAATTAAGTTTTTATATGTGCTCTACAATTACCATACAATTTTTTTCTTAAAACTTTGCCATCAAGTCGGCACGGGTTACCGCTATCCAATTTCGATAATATTTCGTATTTGAGTTATTAGGGTCAATTAGAAAAAATATAGAGGGTATGCGTATCTAATTTCGAGAAAAAAAAAATCGCCCTACTAAGCTGGGACACCCTAATATATAGGTATATGGATTAGGAAAAATAAGTGAAATATTTAACGAAATTGAATATTACAATTCCTAGACATTTATATATACTAGTGATTACAATTATAGTCTTACAACTATTGTTGTAGTGATTACAAACAAATTGAGGCTAAAAAATACGAAGAGAATGACGTATTTTTTAAATAGTTGTATTGTGGGTGTTTATAGGCGGTGTTGACCACTTTACATCAGGTGGCTTAATAGGTCGTTTGCCTCCATTCCCATAAAAAAAAAATAACAACTACGAATATGTCAATGCTTTCATCTACGCTATTTCTGTAAAACGAAAACAGACACATTCTCCAAATGTAACAAACCCAGAGATATTTGCAAGTTCCCTACTCGCTACAAGGATTAAAACAACAGGGGCTTACGTAACTCGTGTTCTACGGTTGTACACCGCGTTATGTACTCGGGTATTTTACACCCCCGCCACGTGTCAGCAAATATGTCAGAATGTGTTTAACGTTTCGAGGAATTACCTGTAAAAACAAGCCGCTTATTAACTCTTGAAATTAATTATGTCGTAAAATGTAAGGCGTGAATAGGGCCTTCCGCATTCCATAGGCTCGCCTTTGTTGAAAGACGGTGTGGGGATAATGGTCCATACGATAATTTATTAATACTTACTCATAGAAGTATTATTTTTCCTATCGCTTTATGAACAGTACTCGCATTGTGAACTCTTGCAATTCGTAGATCGTATATATCGACATTTTCGAAAGGGTAGGAAAGAGTGTAGTTCTAGACCTAAATTAAAGTATAAAATTCTGGTGATAGAAGAGCTAAGTGCCGATTATCAATTAGCGAATTTCATATCGAGAAAGTTACTCAACGTGGGAATCAAGCTGGAGACTTTTTTAAGAGAGACATTTTTCAATTTCTTATTTTACTCGTATAATTTCTTTAATATATAAATGCATTCGCTCATTATACTGGGACGCACAAGGAGATGTACATACATAGTATACTTGCAGCAGTATATACCAAAGCAACTTTATCATACAGCCGTATACATAGTGTTCTCACACGACCTATCCGCACGGCAAAAGTTGTTCCCGTTTCAATTAACGCAGCACGGCTAATTTAGCTCCCGCCGCCCGACCTGTGATGTATGTATGTCCCTTATCCAAGACTAATTAGTTCGGAGGTGGCTCGCACCAACCTTATGTTGATAATCCCAAATTTTAAGCTTCGTTGATGGGGTGTAGGGACGGCTAATTGCAGTTTATTCGGGTTCTATGTGCCCCGTGTGTGAAGTTGCGTGGAATAAATCGGCGAAGTTGGAATGTCATTATCCGTGATACGAATATATTAATAGCCGTCATTACATCTTAATTATGAAAAGGGCACGCAGCGCTCGCTGATGGATTTAATTCGCAGTCATAAATTAATTGAAGCTATTTCGAACACGGAAAGGATGAAAAGCTGATTAACTAAGAAAATGCTGAGAGTGTTTATGGGGAATATGCAGGAATCGATGACATAAAACCTTTAACAAAAGTATTCGTGTGTTCGAAATGCTTGGAAAGTGAAAACTTTGGAAAATGTGATTGAAACAAGGAGTCTTTAAAACCTTTGAAAGAAATTGTAGTAAACTATGAAAGTGTAGAGCGATTCAGATTATTACGAAAATAAGCCTTCTTGGTACATTAATTACATTTGTTGTGGTTTAAAATAGGTGCAGCGTAGAATAAGAAGATTACTGAATTGCGTCGCAAATTAAAAGAAAACAGTTTCACGTCTATTATTCGATATATATAAGCCCATATATGTTTCATTCATCGTGATAAAACTGCACACCTAAGAGTTCTTAGGAATTTCTTAGGTGTGTAGTCCGCCAACCCGCACTAGGCCAGCGTGGTGGACTATGGCCTAAACCCTCTCAATAGTAGAGGAGACCCGTGCTCATCAGTGGGCGTGTATGGGTTGATGAAGATATGTTTCATTGTTGGCCATAAGCCATTTCTAAAACTGAGAGGATATAGGCATTTATTTTTTATACCAGCATATTAATAAACAAAGTTAAACTGTTGATTAACTTCTTTTAAAAACACTAAAATAAATCATTGGTATAATTCTCATAATTCCCAGACAACAAAGCAAGTTTTTGTTTTTATTTCAAACGCCTATTTCAGCGTTAACAACTCAGTCCTCAGTCCTTAAAACAACTTCATATTTGCCAAGCTCCTTGTGTCAATTAACAGACGCTTAGTTTGTAGAGGTCGTGTACCTGAGACTCATTCAATAATACTTTAGCTTGGACTTGTTTTATACCACTTAAGGTCGGCGACTTAATCGAATATTGTCATTTTACACTTGTAGAGAAATTCTTTTGCTATTTGCTTTATTTGATGTACTTTGTTTATAAAGCAGTTCAAATAGTGTTTATTTGTGAGCTTTAAGTGTATGCTATTTTTTTAACATGATAAATACTTGTGCAATTATCACTGCTTTTAAAGATATTTACGTATAACATTTAGTTTACATCACTAGTCGTCAATAATATGTAAAATAAACCCATTTTCAAATAGCTATTATATTTAAAAGATATGAACAATTTTCAAAAGTAACCGTGATTATATGGTTTCTTAGTATTCTGGAAAGGACACAAAATATATCTCTACTCTTTAATGTTGACACCAATAAAGTGAGTAATTTTGGGAAACAGGTAGCGAAATTTTGGTACTATTCCTTTATGTAATTTTTCATTTCTGTTGTATAATAATGTATATGTAGGTACCTAAATAAACTTAAACCTAAGCTATCTCACTGTTTCTAGTATGACTTTTGTATGTCTCTTGTAGTTTCGATACCAACAGGAACCCAAATTCAACGCGCTGTCAAGATTACACATAGTAGCCGGCACTACATATTTCTATTGATATAATATAATAAATAGCATCTGATATCTGATCTGAATTGAGAAACGCTCGGAGCTTAGTCACGAAACCGGACACTTGCGCTTTTGTGTTCCATTCCTTTGTTCATTTGGATTTAATGGCGTTGGTATTAGCTACAATGTTTTTTGAGGACAAAGACATTAGAGATCAATATCTGCGTAGTTTTTTTAATAATAAGGCAACAACAGACAAGCACTTATAAGACCATGCTTTCCTCACAGTTTTTATAGGTTTTTAATAGAAAATCGACAATATATAAGTAGTACTGGAAAAATGCCTTTGAGACAAATTCTTCGTCAGCTGCGACGATACAAGTGTATTGTATATTCATTATTAATTTTGACATTTAACTTGCTACGATGAATTAATTTATTTTTGTTTTTTTTTTATAAAATACTGGTCATACATAGTTATCACAGATAAATTTGTCTCAGATTTAAATGAACATTCATTGAAAATATGGCACTATTCCATACGAGCTCAACTTAAAGTTGCCTGTTATAGTTGAACTACCATACCTACAATAGTTGCATAGACTACACAACACAAACCCTTTCCATCTACACTAAACCTAACAGAACAGTAATTTCGCACCAAAATAGCACATAATTTTGTGCTTTTGCCCCCCAGTTAGGTACGCTTATAAGCACAAAATAAATATTTACCTAAACCGTTTATTAATAAAATAGAAAAATACTAGTTATAAGCATGAAAAACAACACGCGTCGCATGTTATATTTCAGCCAATTTAAATATTTGGGTTTAGTTGTGGAGCGCAAACTGAAGTGATGGAAACGTTCAATATTTGGAATGAAGTTGCAACCACTGGTTTCATTTTTCGTATTGTCAATCGTATATTGTTTATAAATTACTTAAATAGATATATGACCTTGACACGAGTACATTCCGGCACGTATTGTGTACCTAAATATGAGAATAATCAAATAGTATGGCGTAATAAATATTGAAAATTTCTTCTGTTGTAAGTGGATTCGCTTCTGTATTTTTAATACATAATATATAGATAATATTAATCTTGACAGCCCCGTGGCGCAGTTGGCTAGACACCAGCTTGCAAAACGAGCGGCCGCGGGTTCGATCCCCGCATCGAGACAAATGTTTGTGTTTGTGAGACCAAAAAGTCTCTCGTAGTTTCTGACACCCACGACACAAGACTTGTATCTTAATGTGGGGTCAGAACTATGTATGTGACTGTTGGGTGTATTTTAAATTAAATTAACGGTGAAAAACATATTTTAAAATCAAGCTTTTATTATGCACGAAAAATTAAAAAAATAAACTAAGAAAACATTTATAAAATTCGTAGTTTTTTAAACTTTACAAGTAACAATTTACAAAAGTGTTCGGTTTATCAGTAGAAGTATGATACATAAACATATATTATCTATAACTAGTATATTAATATTCTTATGTGATATAAAAGCTCGTCGCGGCCGAGGTCTTTGCATTAACGAAATTGCGCGACAAGCTTTTAAATCACTTAAGAATATTAATATACTAGTTATAGATAATATACGTTTATGTATCATACTTCTACTGATAAACCGAACACTTTTGTAAATTGTTACTTGTAAAGTTTAAAAAACTACGAATTTTATAAATGTTTTCTTAGTTTATTTTTTTAATTTTTCGTGCATAATAAAAGCTTGATTTTAAAATATGTTTTTCACCGTTAATTTATTTTTAACTTTTTAGTTGGAAATATTTCTAAGTCTATCCATTTCGTAGTCATACCGAAATTCAACTCAATCGGTCCATGGAAACTAGTGTTCCTATGGGCACCTTCCAACTTCTCATGACACCAGATCAACGATACCTTGTTATTATGTTGTCACTGAAAATACAAAGGCATACCAAATTTTAGCATAATTGGTCCACAGGAATCGGAGTTCCTATGGGCTTCTTCCAACTCCTTATCAGATCAGCTTCATGATACCATATTTTTGTATTGTTACCGAAGTCACGAAGACACACCAAATTTCAGTTCAATTGGACCACAAGAATCGGAGTTCCTATGGGCATCTTCCAACTCTTCGTCAGATCAGCTCTATGATACCTTGTTATTATATTGTCACCGAAATTACATAGGTATACCAAATTTCAGCTCAATCGGTCCAAAGGAGTCGTAGTTCCTGTGGGCTTTTTCCAATTCCTCAATAGATTAGCTCTATGATACCATTTTTTTGTATTGTTACCGAAATTATGAAGAGATACAAAATTTCAGCTCAATTGGACCATAGGAATCGGAGTTCTTATCGGCATCCTCCAACTCCTCATCAGATCAGCTCCATGATACCATATTTTTGTATCGTTACCGAAGTTACGAAGAGATACAAAATTTCAGCTCAATTCGACCATAGGAATCGGAGTTCCTATGGCCATCCTCCAACTCCTCATCAGATCATCTCCATAACATCATATTTTTGTATTGTTACCGAAGCTACGAAGACATACCAAATTTCAGCTCAATTGGACCACAGAAATCGAAGTTCCTATGGGCATCTTCCAACTCTTCGTCAGATCAGCACCATGATACCATATTTGTGTATTGTTGTCGAAGTTACAAAGCCATACCAAATTTCAGCTCAATCGGTCCACAAGAACCGATGTTTCTATGGTCATCTTCCAACCTCATCATCAGACCAGCTCCATGGTACCATATTATTGTATTGTCATCCAAGTTACGTAGGTATACCAAGTTTCAGCACAATCGGTCTATTAGAAGTGGTTCAAATCTTCCTTGCAAGATTTGTAAACATACAAACATACATACATACATACAAAAGTGAAGTTAAATAAAAGCTTGTAAAAAGAAAATACAATTATTTTTGCTTTTACAATACGATTATTTTTTCTCTACCGATCCAGTCCTTGAGTAGTGCAGAGATTATAATAGGTATACTATACTGATCTTCCAGCGATATCATACTTTAATATAAATACCAGCTTCGATCGAGCGATTCCGTGTCTCCCAAGACTCTACCACAAGAATGTTCACATAAAACCCGATTAACTACACATAAAATGAGCCAATAAACAATTGCCGGCGACCTTAAACCGACAATACAGTTTGAACGAATTTGCACTCGCCGTCCGAAATCGGATAACGACAATTACGTAGAGATTAACAAACAGAACGCATTGATCCGACAATCCCGCTCTTTATGAATCCAATTTGGCCGAACTGTGTCAATTCATTTCGTACGGTGTATAAAATGTCAGGCCGGTATTGGCGGTCGCGTGTGACGTATTTGCGCTGACGGTATTAAAAATGTCTGACTTTTCTGACTGTATTCGGTTCTATGTATGTTGTAGTGGTGGTCTGGAAGTTTAGACAACCGGCCGAAACTCTCGGCGGGTTCAAACCCCGGGGACATACCTCTGACTTTTCATAGTTATAGTATGTGTAACAAATGCGTTAATTTTCTTCCTAGCTATACTTACATTTCAAATCCATTTTAATTAAACAACATTATAACTATTAATTAAAGATGAATTACCAGCACATAAATCACTGAAGTATACGTTATAAAAGGTCGACTCCAGACTCCTCCATTGACGTTTGGTAAAAAGCTTATAACGACTTAAAACTGATTCGCATTTCAAAGTATCGGACACCCATTCAAATTCCAAGAGAAATGTCCGTTTAATTAAAAGACCATCGGCGCTTTGATGCTATTAATGTCGATAATGTAATCTGACGAAAGTGAACGAGGGTAGTCCGGTAGTGACATAAATTTGGCTGGAATGAAAAAAGTGGTTATACTGGGTGCTCCAGAGAACTTTAACAGATAAATGTCTTGGTGACTTCATACGACTGTTAAAATTTGAAATATTAGATTTTTAGTTAATGACACACACATTTAAGTCTACTTTCTGAGGATGTAGTGAAACATCTTCACTAACTATAAGTTGCACCTATTGCTATTTTTTGACACTTCTGTTTAAATAACCAAGGGTCCAAAGATCTTTATCTCTCTTGGGAAATTATATCTATTAGTCTATTCTCAATTTTAAGCCATTACTATTGAAGTCTCATACTATTTTCGAATAGCGGAATGTATAATAAGAAAGAAATGTTTGAACAATTGCGATTTTAAACGAGTAACCTCAGCGTTTTCTGAACCGTTTCTTTTGTTCCATACCCCGATGGCTCGGCAAGGAATTTCTCATTTCGAGACACTGCGAGCGCGGACCAACAAAAAGACTTTCTCAAATTCCCCGACAGAACGCGGCCATTTCACGACAGATATACAACTTTACATGCAGCAGTAGGAAATATTGAACGCAACAACGATGGCTCAATTAATATTTTACGAAAGTTTTTACTATAAGAGTTTTATTGAAGGCATTTTCATTCCTCATTAAGCGTAGAAAGTATACACCTATATCAAGGTATACAATATGAGTGTTTATATGAAGGTATATTACCTTCAGTTTTGCAGCCCTTTTCACGTCTAAAGCCTTATAATAAGGCTTTTGAAGGCGTTGATTTAATTTAAATAATAACCATAATAGCTTCTAAATACAGTGCATGTTTTTAACAGCCCAATAGATTCACAACTCCGCCAACTCAGCGTGGTGGACTAAAGCAGCGTTTCCTAACCTTTTTCAGCCACGGACCCCTAGGAAATTATGGACAGTTTTCACGGACCTCTTTAATAAACAAATTGTTAAGTAAGCGTAGCGATTACGAGACATTTGTATTTTGTAATTTATGTATGACCCAGAGATGACACCGCGGACCCCCATACATATACTTACGGACCACAGGTTAGGAATCGATGGACTAAAGCATTACTCCTCTCAGCTGTAAGGAAGCCCTATGCCCAGCGTACATGTATGAACTGACGAAAAAATAATTCATTTAACATAAAATATTTTTTGTTGATGAATTTAGTCACCACATATTCTGCTGCGAATTTTAACTTTAGTTGAGAGATGTTCCAAAACACAATAATTCATTCGAAAATATACAACAAAAGATATGAAGGCCATATTTGTACAAATGTTTATTACATTTCAATAAGAACTATATATTTGAAAATTCCATCTTGGAAAACTTTCTGTATGACGTAGTGTATTATACTCCAAATGGCAAGTAGCCAACAAAACTTAAAGTCGCATTCATCTGTATCTTAATTTTGTTTACTTTGAGCGAATATTTTTCAACATCAAACCAAAATACTTTATGAACCATAAATATTGGAAATCTGTTATTACACTCAAAAAATTTACCCAAATATTTAACTTTCAGCGAAACCAAATTTTTCATTAATGTGGGTGTTTGTTCCCAAAAACCCTTTGAAATACTTTAGATAGTATCTCTTACGCTATATTAAATATTCATTAGACAATTTTATAATTAAAGCTTTTCTTTGTGTTTTAACAGACGCATGCGGCCTTTGAAGTTTAATTTATTTAATTAACTTATTTATGTTACTTGGAATTTGTTCTACACCTTTCGGGGTTGGGCGGAATTATTGTTCCTTTGACTCGTAAAATGAAATACTTAGAGAGTTGCGATTCAACATATTTATCCGCTTTCAGCTTAATATTAAATTTTACAAACTGTAAATCTTACTCAAAATCACATATACATGGTGAGACCGTGATCGGAAATTAAGGCAGGCACCTGACTCATGACCACAAATCCATTGGCGTTAAAAAATCCCGACACGGGTTTGTGATCACTATAGATATTACCTGCCTTAGTTTCCTATCACGGTTTGAATACATCTTGTATATGAACATTGTGTAAAAAGGCCGTACACAGGTAATAGTTACGATGATTGCAACACATTGACACTAAAAAAGACATTTTCCTGATCACCAACGTTAAAAACTTATGGAAGTTAGGAAAAAGTTGTAAGTGTTCAAGATAATGTCGGGGCCGCAAATGTAAGTGTGCTTAAGGGCTGGTTGAAATGAAATACTTACTGAAGGTTAGCCACACAAATGAAAGAAAGGAGGAAAAGATTATTATTGATATTGACCATTCATATATTTTTTGCGGAATTTATTTTAGCGTCAATGTGCTTGCTATTATCGTAAGTATTAATTACCAGTCTAAGTGCTCGATCACGGTCTTTTGACATCCTGTATAGGTTTTTAACTAGCACAGCAATATAACAATAACAAAATTAACGGTTAGTATGCAATCTTGATAAGTTCGTTTCTCGCCTTTAGATACAATCACGTTTGCTTTGATGTTGGTTCATGTTACGCCTGTAGGATAAGATAGGTTATGTTGATAAACAATACAATCTAGACGGTTCGGCTAAAACTAGTTTATAACTAGATATCGCTTGGTTTAGCACAGGTTAGCACCTGGTATACGTAGATCTATTTTCTTAGAAGATAATGTCATAACGCTGAACCACTATTTAACCTTACACAATAGTATAATGATTAGTGAGATTTTGTAACGCTTAGATATCCTTCATTATGAAACAGCATAAACTTAATCCCTATTCGCCATCAAGTATGTATAAAAGATATCATTCAATTGAATATTAAAACAAGTCTGTATCGAACAGCATTTAACTTACAATGAATTATTATTATCAACACGATTTCAACATCCCGAAACTACAGAATCCTAGTACACAATCAATAAGATAAAATCTCAAAACAAACCTTCACACCTACTATATGAGAACATAATGCAATTTCCGTACTTGAGTGCTACAAGTGTCTTGACTTGACGCCAATTCGAATGCTCTACAAAATACGTTACGTCATATTTATTGAGCGCTACGGTTTTGCTACGTGTGCTACGCGTGGTCTACGAGAAATCTACGCAACTTATACCCATAAATAAAATGAAAAACCCTCGTGGCGTAGCAAGCACTCGTTTCAATTTCTTTGTGGGGATACCTCTAGTCCTTAATTGGTTAGTGCGGGGAAGCATCTAAGATTCTTGCAGACTCCATTAACCATAAGCGAACAAAGGGAAGAACAAGTTAATCCTATAATGAGATTAAAGCTCCGTTTGTAACATCAAAACCTTTTTAGTGATTCGCATTGGGAAGTCGGAAAGGCTTTCTTTAATTACGACCACATGGGGATAGAAATGTCTCCTTTTATTGAACTCTACGAGGTTAGTGAATGTCTGCAGGAATCTGTGACTTTGACAATTTCTCAATTTTATACGTTTTCCAAAGTGTATCAGAGTAATAGAAATTTTTTTTCTAATGCAAACCACAATTAATTTATCACCTCTTCACAGATTAATGCCTACTCACTCTCTCACTACCCTTCTTAACAAAGGAATTTCATATAGTAAAACAAAAGAGCATCTAAGGCGAAAGACAAAGATGCAATAAGGTGCGGCGAAGTCAGATCGATAGAACACCTAGACAGTGTGCCTGCAACACCTCCAACAATATACACTATTAAATCAAACACGTGGTTACATCTCGCAAACTCATTCTGCACCACGCCGCATCGGTTCCTTCTGTGCAAGTTTCAATATATATTATTAATACGCGGCGTAGGGTATGGGAGGACGCGATTTTAATTTTAAAAATCGTAAGTCACTTACATTCCTAATTTCTATCCGTACATAAACTACGCAACACTGACTTGGTGTGACTGAAGGATCTATCTTATATTTTATGATTAACACATCGACTTTTGCGCAGAATAAACTTATATGTGCTTTTGCACAACTTCTCTTTTTCAGCGATTTAAACTTAATTGGGCACAAAATTATCAGTAACTTTTTATGTTCTTCAAACAACAGCAAAAGTAATGATTATTATTACTTCACTAGTGCAATATATAAACAAGTTTAACTTTATTATAGACATAAAAAGTACTTTGGTGTTATAGTCATAAGTAACCTTATTCTATGCATAGGTAACATACGGGGTATATAGAGACTGTGATCGAAAACTAAAGCATAAAATCTATGGGTTGCAGGAAAACGTTAAAATATTTATTTTTTTTGTCGGTTTTTTTTTACCTCCAGGGGGTTTGTAATGACCTAAGTTATTACCTTCCTTAGTTTCCGATCACGGTCTGAATACATCCTGTGTATCTCTATCTATATTCTATCAAGTTCTACATTTTTATTCTCTTCCTCCACAAGACTATTAACTAGCCAAAAGTGTAGAGATTTTTCAAAAACTAATTAAGATATTAAACTATAATAATAAAAATAGTTTTAAAATTATAAACCCTTAAAATCATAGTCAGATTCCAATAATTCCTTTACACTTAATCAAATAAAACCCAATAAGTACTAACTTGATATATAAATCAATTACAAATTAAAATTAGTAAAATAATTTTCGACACTTGTTCTACGAAAAGCATATATACAAACTAAAGCATTAAATATATAGAAACAATACTTAAAATAGACTTGTGGAGAAAAGTTAGAGCAACAAAAACATAAACTACTGTACTACTGCTCTTTGCTTAAAATATTAATATTTTCAATAAGTAGAATATTCTACGAAAAGCCTTAAATACATACCTATGTATACAGCGTGCATTCAGACCGTGATCGGAAACTAAGGCAGATAATAGCTAAGGTCATTACAAACCCCCTAGCGTTAAAGAAAATCCCGACAACAATAAAAATATTAACGTTTTCCATTCATTTTATACCTGTGGTTGTAAGAAAAACGTCAAAAACTGTATTTTTTGTCAGGATTTTCTTTAACGCTAGGTAGTAATCACCTTGACTATTCACCATCATCATCATCAGCCAATAGTGGTCCACTGCTGGACATAGGCCTCCCCCAATGACTTCCACCGGGAACCCTTGGCTATTACCTGCCTTAAATTCCGATCTTGGCCTGCATACATCCTGTATCCCAACAAAAACATTAAATACATAAAAACAATCCCTGTAATACACTTGTAGTCAGAGAAAAAACAACAAAAAAATCAACAATTATTATACAAGTCGGATTTGGTGTAAGCCGCCGTAAGCCTCCCAATGCTTCAGCGGAATATAATATCGGAAAGTTTCTGAATTCACCGTATGCTTCCCCAATGTAACGCTTAAAACTACATTCTGCAAAGCTTCGAATCCCAACATTTTATATTTTTATCGAAAATAGATTTGTTTATTTAATTCGCTTTTGATATTGTGTTTTTGAGAAAAAAATAGTCTCAATCAAATTATTACGTTGTATGTTCTTAAGGTGTCACAGGGTAAGAGTGGAGTGTTCAAACAAGGGATTTTAGTTTCAATTCTTACATTAAGTATTGCGTTATTTTTTCCATTGGAGCACAAGAATTCATAGCAATAATTACAAATGCCAATCATTAAAATGTAAAGCCAAATTAAGCCGTCCCAAAACAGTCCTATTATACTTATTACATGCACTTACGTTCGTACTCCGGTGAGGGCTTATTAATATGATTTCAATTACTTCGATGAGAAAACGCCAAATCAACGACCATTACAACAGACAGATTGGTTAATGCGAGCGAATGTCCAATGCACTACAGCGACAATTTTAATACGTTCACAAAATTAGCTTCGAAATCGAATGAAGCTTCATTATTACATAGCGAGGTGTAATTCCATTTTCGACATTCAGTGTACGGTGCATTAAAATTTAAAAACTTCAACTTTCAGCTCGTCCTAACTTTAGTGGCGGGCGGAATTTTCACGAGACTTTCTGTGAAATTCAATGAACATGGGCGGTAAGCACTCTTTGTGCAACATATTTTGGTAATTATTTCGCTTGATGCTTAGAACTTTGTTTTTGGTAATCGTGTTTTAGTTCAATTTATTAAAATACATTCGGTTATCTTGGAACTTTAACACTACACTGTTTTGTTAGTTGTAAGTTTAAAAACGTATTACGTTTTAAGTCAAAAAATGTATTATATTTTTCATTAGGCTAGTAGTAAGGCTCGGAATAATCTACTTAAACTGGAATATGGAACGAAAATGTCAAGACTGGGCCTGGATGTCACAAAGATCTTGAGTACGAAAATGCAGTATCTTAGATTATAATGGTCGAGTAAACGTAACTATTCGCTTGTATTTGGGGTATCAATATTATCATGATTTATTTCTGCATCTCCGTAAAGCAAAGGCGCACTTCGCCACCTATATTTACAGAGTCACACACCATAGACTCGCTATTACCGTATTAACAATTAACAACCTTCAATACAATATAAGAAATGAAATGAGAAGTACAATAACCACGAGTCGAAACTACCGTAAATATAAACAAAAGACGGCGTTCTGCCCGAGTCTCGGCCGGCCCCACGCCAGCGCTTCGTTAGCATTTCCGCAAGTTAACTACATGCCAGTATCTTGCGCCGCTGGGACCAACACGCCACGTTTGGGGTTAAACTAACAACCGCCATATTGTCAATTAACATTTGCCGGCTTTGTGACGATTATCGGCCGGATTTCCACGGTCCAGTTGCAAAACAGCGATATAGTAATGTAACAATAGCTTGGTGATTCAGTGCTGGTCGTGAAGTTGAAATGAATAGTTATTAGATAGTACTAGCGGTACGGCCCAGCTCAGGTGGCGTAATTTTGTAAAAAAAACGTTATACCATTCAAATCCATTACATAGTTTTTGAGTTTTTTCGTTACTAAGATGCAATACTTTCATTTTTTAAGTATTCCTATCCTAAACCGTTCTATTATTGACAGTATCTTAGTATTAATGATAGACCGTTTATTGGGTTCTCCAGGTTTGAAGAAGCAACTCAGGGGGCGCGCATGAAAGTGTCTAATGACAAGAGATGAGAAAGAACTGAACTTACCACTAAATGACGTCACAATCACGTATGTATTTTGCCCCACCATTAACAAAAACTTAAAACGTCAACAAACATGGAAGCACTTAAAGAATGACTTAAGAGCGTGTTTATCTACAAACTAATACTCAAAAAGTTCCATTAGACCGCAGCGTAATAATTCGTGTAATGGCATCATAACGTTTATACACCAACGGGTGTATTGCGAGTTTTTATTTTGTCAATAATCTGCGTGCTATATGACGCGTGACTAACATGGAGCTAACAGCGCCCGCGACCTCAAATATGTCTGGGCCTTAAATCACCTTGTTTTATGTCCAAAGTTTACGCATAAAGGACACTTTATCAAGACGAGACAAAGTTTACTCGGCGTGTACCCAGCAATATGCCCCTTCATACGCTAAAGTAAATAATGACTCTATCGAACAGTTTAGGGTTCATATTTTTTCGGTAGTAAATGAGTTTGCTCAAAGGAAAGTTTAAGGGGCAATATATATAGAGAAGGTATGTATTCCTGTTTTTCTTCACCTAAGTTTTGCCAACTATTAAATCCGCCTATAACACGCAAAAGTATTGCTGCTTATCGAGCAAATTCCAAACTCAAAGGTATTAATGAAAATTTACTCGTCACACACCGTGTTAAAGCCAAGTGAGTAAGAATTAAATTACACGGCAAAGCGTCGTTAAATTTTCTTCTTTTGACCATTCATACATATAACATTGAAAGCGAAAAAGGACAGTTTTATGGAACTTTCGCACGACACAAATCTCGTAAACAAATTGACACTTTACGATTGATCGGATTTAATGTAATCTGTTGACTGTAAATTCATGCAAAGTTGAAAACGCCAGTTTGCATGATAGCTTGTCGACACACGGATTTACAATTTAGCTCCGTCGGACTAATTGGATGCAGGAATGTATGCAGGGTGGTAACAATGTTTACGGCCCGAGCTCGCGTCGTACGGCGCGCTGAATAATTTTATTGCTTTTTACGCATCGAAAAACTAACCGGCGCGTTTCACTTTCACATCAAACTGATGTCTGAGTCGACTGTGACACTTTCAAATCCTTTTAGGTCATTGGGTCAGGTAATTGAGATTTTTTGAAATTTATCAAAATAATAGTAAGTAAATACACCCAACAGTCACATATGTACAGTTCAGACTCCACCCTTGGATACAAGTCCTGTGTCGTAGGTGCCACAAAGTACGACAGACCTTTCTGTCTCACAAACACCTAGACCAGAAAAAAGAAACATATTTTGTATCTAAGAATAAAGTAACATAAGTGGGTAAGAGAGACACATTTAAACTTAGTAACTAATAGTTACTCCCATTTAGGTAACGTAGAGGTTTTATTCTCATTAAAGTAAAAAATAAATACCTGTTATTTACGCCAAGGAGCGGTTCATACAATGAAACAGGAAAGCGACCACACACATGACAATACCAGTGCCATCCAAATAACTACAACACTACAATCATCTTTAGCGGGAAGACAAAATCATAAGATTCACTAATAAGACATAAAATTTCTACTAATAGTGCCAATCATCAAGCTTACCCCAATCAGCATACAGTTTAAAACACCCCGTCGCAATCCCGATGCCCCAAATCAATTACCCCATCGGGCGATTCATCAATGCAGTGACAAATGCGACGTCTCCGGGTAAACCCAAGTGGATTGGAGAGTGTCACGTGCCCCTAACTTGCGGTCTGGCCGAGAGTGCATACGGCACTGGGTAATTTAATCCCCGACGTGGCACGGTCATAGATTAAATAAGTTAGGAAGCGTCGCCTCCCTCGAGTTTACGTGAACCAAATATCTGTCGGGCGAATCAATCGTGCGCGCCAAGGTGGAGACGACATATTTGACATATCCTAATAAAAACAAGAATATATCTATTGATAATATAAATATAATATATGTAATTAATACTCGTATCCAACAATTTCAACAGTATTGCTTTATTTAAAGAACTAGTTTCTCTACTCAGTTTCATCAAGAAGCAATAAGAAAAAACCATTCCATCATGTCTGTTTGTCTGAAAGAGAAGCTTGAAGCGATTAGACCGCCGATTGTCCACTGTTTTTAGGTGTTTTTTATATAACGTATTTTTCTTGTAAAGACGCAAACATTTAAAATACCTTACAATCTATGTATTCAGGGATAATGATATTGTCAACCCTAACTACACATATTTTGTCCCCATCCACCAATATTAGCCCTCTATTCCATCTTCTGTCAGTGATAGATAGCATGTATGTATCTTTATATCAGACATCATAAAAATTGACTCAGCAGTTGTTTCTTGATAATATTTAGAAGTATTTCTGAAGTGTAGTCATAATACAAGACATTTTAAGACATAATAAGGTCTTTATAGTCTGTTCCTTGCACCCTATGTAGTATTAGATGCTAAAGACCACAAGTATCGAGAAGCTAAGTTTATACTGAACAAATTTTCTTTGATGAGATTTCTCTCTTGTCCTTCGCCAGTCAAGTGCAGCTCACTGTCTTGCGAAGACTAGTCAAGTATCTTTGAACTTTTTACTTCTTCATTTCCACTAAGCTTATTAATGTACGAAGTATTTGTTTTAGAATTAATGTACCTACACTACTTTGTCATCATCATCTTCAATTGTAAGACCAATGGCTCATCACAAATATATTACTAGGAATACGCTTCATTAAAACCTAACTAGTACTTGCATTTTGGCGCTGATATGTTTTTAAGTTTTTTATTTAGATACTACCGCGCGCCTATGCTTTAGTACTTTAGTTATAATGTAATACCAAAATTGCATTTGCAACGTGTCTGAAAACTACTTTGTCGCCCTTAAAGTATCCTGAAGCTTTATAAATAATTCCACCACAGTACAACAATTTAAACTTTGGCGGCATTGCGAGTTGACGGCCGAGGAGCTAACACAAGTGCGATCCAAGTATTATCATAACTGGATGTCGTTAACTAAACTTCGCATAATTCCATTTTAGAAACATCATCCAACTACTGTTGAAGACTACGTTCACGGTGAGGGAAACCATCTTACACTATTGTATTATACGATCCCTTATTCTGTAAAGTAGGGAGCCACTTTAGTATTACCTACGTTAGCACTACAGATGGGGGTTCTTCGCTGTTCTTATTTTTGACGACATAGAGTACGGGGGGACGGGGTGTGAATATTTATTAGGTTTGCAATATTCTTTTTTCTTTCTATTTTCTTAAAGAAAAAGATGAAACAGACCAAAAAAAGCAATGTAGGGGCGTAAGTAATTGGATTATTTTTGCTTTCAAGGAGGTCGAGCTTAAAAATTTGTTTGCGTAATACTTGAATGGCCTCTACGTAATGTCTTGTCTATGGCAGTATAGAAGAAGTTAAGCAACGTGTAAATACATGTTAATGGGAATTACGTACCCATCCTCAAAGGTATGTTTTTTGTTTATTAAATACACATCGAATGGTTCCGCATCGTCTCTTATAAAAAGTCTAAACTACCTAATGCAAGACACTTGCTGGGAATTTCATATTTGGAATTAATCCTCAATATAAAAGTATAATAGAGTTTTTTTATAAATCTTTAACAAATTAATTAATGTACTTGTACGTATCAGTCGAAAATATGTATGAGTATATAGCACAAAGTTATCATGAATGTTGAACACCCGTGAAAATTTTCATACAAAGTCGAAATATGAACAAGCTGTCCCGATTTAGTAGTTCCAACTATGGTGATTCTACTCTCAACAGTTTGACTTGTAATTTGCATGCATTACTAACTTTTCTCTAGTAAATACTCTCTTATGACTGAGGATTTTAACTTGTTTAATGAATTTACTAAAGTTCGCAACGAATATGATTAAAAGTTAATTTAATACAGTGCAAGGATGAAACACGTTTTAGAACTACGAAATATATGACTTATTCCGATATTCGTCCGGAATATCTCTGTTTGCAATATTTAATTAAGAACCTATCACGGTTTTGCTCGAAGTAAATTGCAGCAGATTTTTCAAGTTGTCCATAATATTAGTAAAAATTCTGTACAGAAAAATGAAGCATCATTGACATATGTATATAGACAAGCTGTTGCCCGCGACTTCGTCCTCCTCGACTCCTTAGAGTCCTATTTATGCCCATACCAAAAATCATACAAATCGGTCAAATCACGTGAAAGCATAACGCGCCGGCCGGCGCCTTGTACATAATTTTTGCGCACTTGATGATTATTTTGAAACTGCGATATCTTCTAAGATACTCATTGAAATCAAATGATGTAAACGGCAAATTTCTTTTAAATTAAATACTTATACTAAATAACGCATTTATTTGGATAAGGATTAATATAATCTATATAAAAATACCTTCTCAAACAATGCTTTATTTTATAACAAACTAGCTGTTGCCCGCGACTTCGTCCGCGTAGACTACAGGGTTGAGTTCAGAAAGAAAATAAGTTATAGTATATTTTACTCCTTAGAGTCCTATTTATGCCCATAACAAAATTCATACAAATCGGTCAAATCACGTGAAAGCGTCACGCGCCGGCCGGCGCCTTGTACATAATTATTGTGCACTTGATGGTTATTTTGAAACTGCGATATCTTCTAAGATACTCATTGAAATCTAATTATGTAAAGGGCAAATTTCTTTTAAATTAAATACTTATACTAAATAACGCATTTATTTTGATAAGGATTAATATAATCTTTATAAAAATATCTTGACAAACAATGCTTCATTTTATAACAAATTTAGTTAGCATAAAAGAGGTTATAGTGAAGCAACTCTAAAAGTTGGACATATGCTACCGCTGACTTTTTTGTAGACATTATCAAGGTCTACAATTTTTCTCTAGGACTCAACTATATATCTCCCATGAGAAAGGCAGCGTTTGCAAAAAACGGTTTCGATCGCCCGTTTTTTCTCCGACTTACTTCACAGATCCTGCTACAACAAAAAAGTCTTATCATTTTTCGGACTAATATATAGCCTATGACACTCACAAAGAACGTAGCTTTCTATTGGTAAAAGAATTTTCAAAATCGGTTCAGTAGATCCCGAGTTTACTTTCTACAACGTCACAAACATACAAACATTCAAACATACAAACTCACAAACTTTACCTCTTTATAATATTAGTATAGATTTAGTTAGGATAAAAGAGGTTATAGTGAAGCAACGCTAAAAGTTAGACATATGCTACCGCTTACTTTTTAGTAGACATTATCAAGCTCTACAACTTTTCTCTAGGACTCAACTATATATCTCCCATGAAAAAGGCAGCGTTTGCAAAAAACGGTTTCGATCGCCCGTTTTTTCTCCGACTTACTTCACAAATCCTGCTACAACGAAAAAGTCTTATCATTTTTCGTACTAATATATAGCCTATGACACTCACAAAGAACGTAGCTTTCTATTGGTAAAAGAATTTTCAAAATCGGTTCAGTAGATACCGAGTTTACTTTCTACAACGTCACAAACATACAAACATACAAACTCACAAACCTTACCTCTTTATAATATTAGTATAGATAAGAATAAACACAACTAGTCCTACGCCTATTCTATAGCAGTTAACTACATTGTTACGCTATATATAGTAACCGTGGTCGCCCAAACTCGAACGTATCAAACATTAAGCGACGAAAAGTGTCGGCAACTGTAATATTTCACGTCGGAAACCTTTTAAATCGTAAACATCAGCGGCTTGTTGCGAATAAAACCAACTCGAGGCCGCGTCGAGTAATGAACTTTTTAAGATTTATGTAGCCAAGTGTACGCCAAATTTGCCTTACTTATGGAACACCTTACGAGAGGTGTATCGGATCGTGCGGTGGGCTTCTTATTGTTGTTTATGCATGAATTAAAATTTCTCGTTGGCGAATGAAATTTTGATAAAGGAAGAAAATATCCGAGAAAACCTTCATTATGTTCTTATACAAGGAATTTCTAGGTAATTCGTATAAACTTGCTTAAGTTTTATGGATGTTATTCTTAATTGTCGAATAGAACATATTACTGGGTAGTTAAATTTGAATGAATTACTTGGACTAATTGAGTAATTAACTCCTTTTCTTTCCTGTGCTCTTACCACAAGGATATGTCGATAAGTCACAAGGAATTTACTTCATATTCAATATAAAGAAAATACAATACTTTAATACATTTCGTCATATATTTCTTCATTAAATTTCACTGTGTGTTCCTTGCAAAATATATGAGACGACATTTCCTCGGCGTGCTTTTGCTATTGCTAATTTAAAAGTCAACTGCCAAGACAAATTACGTTGACGTTTAATTATTCTTAATCGATCTTAAACAAATAATTACTTTGATATAAAGCAATCCAAATTTAATTACATTTGCTCACAGCCATCCAGATAAATAAGCAATACATTAAACATAGAAACCGAACAGTACTTTCTATTACAAAGTAATTACAAATCAGCACGATAAATTCATAGTATTGGCATTTACAGTTAGCCGTAGCGTGGTGCAATCGCTAGTTTACAGTGCAAATAAAATAATACAATAGTGCATTAAGCCGGGAGCAGCTAGCAGCACATCTGTTTCACAGTACAGCGAATGAATTAGCCGCAAAACAAGTTTATTAAAACGGATGAAATGTGTCAGACCCGCTTATGGTGTGCATCTGATATTGTTTTTAGAATTGCTTTATGTAATTCTGCTCTATTTGGTATTGGTGTGAGCGATATAATGTGGTATAGTAATTGAGCTGGAAAATCAGGCAATTCTCAGTAGCAGTATGATGTCTGGAAATTTGTTCGAGTAATACACAAATCATCATAACACATCTGGTGGAAGATGGGTGTCGAGACACACTTCTGCTTGTTTCTGCAATGCATACAGTTGTAAGTTTATTCATGACGAACGTGATAAAGTAATACCACATATTATACATAAACATTACACATTCATGTCTGTATTCACAAAGGAAGTAGATAGAGGTGCCTATCCGCACATATGTATATTTGGAAAAAAGTATGATTATTTTGTTATGAATCCACATATTATTGTTCTCTTGTAACTAACTACTTAAAAAAAATGGTCATATCTATCTTAGTAGTTTTTCTTTGGAGGATACCTTATACTTTAGACTATGAATTAAAAGCACTATTATTTTTCTATTTCAACTTTACCTCGCATAAAATATTCATTTGAACAATTTCCAAGCACTGCGCTTTGATTGGAACTCAATATCTTGCTTTATGACGTAACAACGATTCCGGCAAAATCATTCTCTTTAAATCTTTTCTCCATTCATGAAGGTCGATATATTCTCCAATAAACTAGCCAAGTAGAAAAGGAATAAGAGTTATTATTTTATGCTAGCATTGAAAACAACCCAAAAACCCAAGAGTAGAATAATCTTCTTTAACATATGTATTTTTGGTGGTTTCCATTCTCAATAGTCGACGCCAGATATCGCCCACCAATCCCCTCGTAAATTTGCCTGTGAGGGGCACAAATAGCCAATATTTATTAATACATAGCAAGGAATTGGATGTAAAGTATTTTAATGATGTACGATATGAACATAAGTGAACGCTAAATCTCAAGGAACTTATACAGTTATCTTTGAGTTTTTGAAGAAGTAATGAATATTTCTCTGATCATTTCCAAATGTACGGTTTCATACTACTACTATTTATTTAAATCCAACTTTAAAGACATCTCGCCCTACCCTTTAAGCATTTCTAATGATGCCGTTTCTTAACTACCATTTAATACTCACATAGTGTACCAAACAGCATAAAAACCCATACTTTTCATTTCATACCAATCCCATAAGAAGGTTCGTGTTTTTCCGTACACTGTGTGTTGAAAAGTGTACCGCCATCTGTGACCTACATATGGTCGCGTGACCTCTGCACGTCGCGCCTTGATTGAAAATCAGCGCTGCATTGCAATTCAGTCAGTACAGTCATGAATGGCTTGTATTGATACCAAGCAGGTTTATTATTGCAAATTAATGGGTATGGTTGAGGCATCGACCCAAATAAAAACACGGTGACCTGACCCTCATTTTAAATTTCAAAAAAAGAATTTCATATGCCATCACTCCTGTATTTCCCGAAGGAGGAAACAGAGATGCATTTCCACACCCACATTTCGCCAGGTGTGAATCAATCCCACATAAAGGGGGCGAGCATATTACCGTCTTTGACCAAAAAAGAGACAACACGTAGCCCTTTGTAATCACACTAAAAGAATTTCGTCTTTTTAATTAAATAACAATCATGGCTTCTTTCGCTTTGGCTAGCAGAGACGAGAGCTGAAAGTCCTTCGCCCCTCGATTTGACAGGTTACCATTAGATGCAATGTTTATCAATATTAATATCATGTGAGTAAATAAAAAACGTAAATCAATTGTTATTTCAATGTTAACCATTTTCAAAGCTGGTTTTATTTAAATTTAAAATCACCAAGTTTTAAAAAAGATATCATATTTCAACAATAAAAACCATGATCCGGAAGAATGCATATGTAATTAGGTAAATATTATTTAGATTAAAATGAAATAAACACAGTAAATGACTTGATAAGTGATAAACTCGTTCTTAAAGTATAGAAGGTTTGCTTCTTTAAACTGTTTAATTATTTATTTACACACCATGTTTAATTGTACTACGTGATAAATAAACTTGTCTAGATATAAACTTAACCGGTGCAATATAATTCTGAATCACAATTTAAACATCTATACAAACTCTGCCTGTTTTCGCAAACATCTCATATACATTTATTGCAGTTGTGAATTAACTTCATATTTTATTGCTAAATGAAAGAAATTAAATAAATATCTTAAAAAAGAAGTGTAGGTTAGGAGCTTTCTTCCTCTGCATAAAAATCTGTAAACTTTAAATTACCGTAGATTGGGGAACACAATAATCTCTTTTTACACTCACTATGGTGTAGAAGCGAAAGAGCGTATTAATATGTATGACTATACTTTCTTAGAAAAAAACTGCATCCATGCTTGCTCATAGATATAGAAAATGTAACACGTATAATAACATATGCTAAAAGTAAAATGGTTTGGAATTCTTTCAGTTCATATACAGCCCCGTGGCGCAGTTGGCTAGACACCAGCTTGCGAAACGAGAGGCCGCGGGTTCGATCCCCGCACCGACACAAATGTTTGTGTGAACTACAAATATTTGTTTCGGGTCTGGGTGTTTGTGAGACCGAAAAAGTCTCTCGTAGTGTCTGATACCCACGATACAGGTCTTGTAACCTAGTGTAGGGTCAGAGCTATGTATGTGACTGTTGGGTGTATTTATTTATTTTTTTTTATATCTTCATCTCTATTTCCATGCATTCCTATCTTGAAACTTAAACTCATATTACTAGTGTTATACGACCACTTAGGGTGTAGGGATTGTTATAGGCATAGCTGACCTCCATAAACATATTTAAGTAATTGTTAAAATGTCCTTGAATAAAGCAATACATTATACTTTATTTATAGCTTGAAAATACTCCTGACCAAGTTTTTGCGCTAAGCCCTACGAGAACCTTCACGACTATATATTTTTGATAAACAAAGGTAAGATAAGTAGCAATAAGACTAGATTTTCTCTCGAAAGCCGTTCCAATCTAAAGTCATTACGAACTAATCTCTCGCAACATCAGTACACAATGTGACAATACGCGTGTAAACAGGAACCTGTAGTGCGCGCAGTCACGTCTTCTGACGTCATGCTTATCGCTTCCTAGCTTGTCTGCGCTGATTTATCGCCCGAAATTCATTAGGGATGTGTTCAACTATTTCATAATTGCAAGTCTAAGGATATATAAGATGTTCTGTTCCTAATGATTGATAGGTGGTGTTGTGTTTAGTCATCGCTTTTAAAGCAAATATAATCGGATATGATACAAATATAACAAGTAAAGGATAGTTCAGGTGTTGATTTGGTTACTTTAGTATCTTATCATTGTTGGGCACGGGGTTTCTCGGCCATTTAGATGGGTTGGGTCGTAGTCTACCAAGCTGGCGTACTGCAGATAGGTGTACGTGACAGTGGTGAAAAATGGATATCCAAGAACCTTAAAACATGCAATTTTTCTCGTGCTATTTTTTAACCTAAAGTGGTTCCTAAAAACAAAGGTTTGAAATTATGAGCCGTGTGACGTGTCGCCAAGTTAACGTTGGTACTATTTTAGTAGATTTAATTTGCTGTCATTAAATATGATAAATAATTACCCGGGTCTACTCAAACAACTTACACAATGCTGAAAAGATACATCAACAAAAAAACCTAGACTAAAACAAAGCATAATCTCCAATGGCCGCTGCTATTAGATGAAACAGACAAAACAACGTACAAATGTTTGTAAATATTTATAAAGTAAATACAGCTGCGGCTCACGTGATAAGATAAGCCATTTGGTGTTTTAATTGCATAGAATAATGTCGTGCTCGAGTCTAAAAAGCCTTGGCACACGTCCAAAGAGATGACTCGGCGCATCTCGACGATCTTAACCACTAAAAAGCGTATAAAACAGATGAAATTTTCTATAAAACCAGGTTTTGATTTAATGTCTCCGAATTCGTATGATGTCTCGCTCAAAGCGGAGTGATCTGATAAGTCTACACCGCAATGCCTCGAACTTAAACTTGAAATGTGATAAAAATTGTAGTGAAAAATTTTATAGATTATTTTTGGTCTGAGATAGTTTTTCGATAGATATTTATCATATTTCCTTTTTACGAAGTTATTAAGTATAATCTCAAGAACTATATAAACGATTTTAAATACGGATTATGGACAGCTGATTCTGTCACATTGAGAAGCATTTTTTTTTACTTGCTCGACAAATATCAATGTCGTATATGATGACAAACATGGTTCTGTGCAAACAGAGCATCAAGTGGCGAGAGACTCTCTTTTCTACCCTCATTCCAGCCTGGTATGATGCCGAGTCACCTTACGCTTAAATACCATTGACGCTTGGATAGCAGTTACGCTTATTTCGTTTTGAAATTAAAATACACTTCAAAAGTATTTTATCTTTATTCTCCATAAATGTATCTAATAAAAGTATCGGTTTTATTGTTTTGGCGGAAATTTATTTGCGGTCAGTATCTTTTATCCGACATCTATCTGAAATGCGCGGTTACGGAAATGATCCATCAATAGATTTCCTCGTGAAAGAAATCGTATCTTATTCAACTTGTAACTGTATACTGTGTGGTAGCGCTGACTAAAAAATCGTTGGAGAAAAAGTTTATATAGCTTTTACTCGCGACTTTGTCGTCTTCGACTTTAAAATTGAATTAGGAGCAAATTCAACTGGACATTATTTTGTTCATAGACGATTCTATCTTTAATCATAATACAGCATCCAGGTTACTTAAAACTGCCTTACAAAAAACTGACGAAGCAATGCTATTGTATTTTGTGGTGACTGTAATACATTTCAATTTAAGGTAAAAATACTCGTATACAAAATTAAAGCCACTATCTCACTCAAGAAAATTTACACTAAAATACTCACCATGGATAACCCTATGCATCAGAATAAAAAAAAATGTAGGTACCTTATAGTGTTTCCCTATATGGTAACACATTAACAATACGAGACTACGGATTTCCAAACTTAAATATGTGTATCTCTGAACACTGATAATTGTGTACTATAACATTAAATTATAGTGTTATTAACGCCTGTGTCTTGATAATCTTGTTTCATACATTTTAGCCTAACTTTTCGTCGTTGTTGGGTTTTAGTTTTTACTTTTATATGATGTGTAGAACTTACATGAAATCTATTATTGACAATAGGTTTTTCGGGAGTGGACGCCCATTTTGGTATAAATAACATTGCCGTGAGAGATATACAGTCACTATGCTCATTAAAAACCATCAGATTAAACACAATCATTTCATTCAATTTCCTATTATTGTTTTCACTAATTAACTACCCGACTTCATTACTGATGTTTATATATATGACCAATGCATAGGGCTGCGAAAATTTTATACCTACTATTTTACAATAGTGTCGCGAAATTGTCTATCACTAATCTATGTCATGATGGAAGATCATTAAAACATTAATAATGTGCTCATACTGGCGTAACCCCAGAATTCACATATGTATGTATGTTGGTATATCCTGACTCTTGTCAATAAATATAATACTAAGTATGTGTCCCGCCAATCTGCACTAAGCCAGCGTGGTGGACTATGGCCTGAAGTTTAGGCCCTAAACCCTCTCAACGGTAGAGGAGACCCGTGCCCAGCAGTGGGACGTATATGGGTTGACGATGATGACGTGTCCCAGAATATTGCTAGTAAGGAAACATGCACTCCTCCTGCACTCGAGACTGTCTCGTGGTCACGGTGCAATCCAGAGGTCCCAGGTATGGTTCTCGGACAAAATATTTTTTTTTTCGATCAGAAAATTCTCAGTAGCAGCACGGATTCTTCTACATAAACAGAAACTTTCCTAGCGAAATGTGTTATGTATGTAAATTTATAATAGAATTCATTAATAAATATAAAACAGCAATCGACCACTACCAACTTACCGACAACACTACTCCCTGACGATTTTCGGCGTTGACAACCGAAAACACAGAAATAGTTACACATAGACTTTAATAAAATCGGCAGTGTATCTCGATGACAGCCCTAATTGCATTCAGCTCGATATATGCGCACGCAAGCTAATCAGAGCATTGTGTAAATCCCAACAGCGGCTAATAATTAGCTTTGTTGTGCTTCAAATTAATATTATTAATAATCAGATGAGCCAGTCATTTATGGCGATGAGCTGTTATGAAATTAAACTGTGCTGCCGTGCGCACAAACCCGACACGTAATCTGAAAATCAAACATTGTAATGCCTAATTAGGTGTCGCGTTTTAATTGCCCATGAACTATTGTGACGGCGCAAATATTTTCCGATGATTTATTAAAACTGCCACTTTTGTTATGTAATAGTTTATTTTGATAATAATGTCATACGCTATAATTGCCTTAGGTATTGCAGTGCGACTTAGAAGTCCCAGCTTCGTTTCCTGGGTCACGCAACAAGCTGTTGAGTTTTCATAACCACAATGTCAGTATGAAATATTGGTAGCAACACAAAGTATTGTGCCCGAGAAACAGAAGTAGGCTCAGCCCGTGTTACGTTGCACGAAACCACGTGTGGTGAAATGTGGGTGCAAAAAGGCACCGCTACGTACATCTGCGAGGAATATAAAAATGACTACATGTATGTTTGCTCCGTGTAATAACTAATAAGACACACACTCTAAAAAGGCAAGAGTGAAATTAAGGCTCCACCTTGCTATTGAGACTATCCTGATTACCTTTTTAAGCCGTCAATTTACTACTCCGTTGTTAAAAGAGTACAGGTAACATTTAGACTGACGTCACTGGCACTGCAAAGCGATCGCGCAAGTCACAATAACATTTATTCACTATAACCACGCTTCTATTTTTATATAAGTAATTACTTCTTCTTTTAAATTCATACGTCTTGTACCTCTGTACTCATAAAATAATATTTTAATTACATTATGAATGATACCCTCGTCAAGTTTCCGAGGCGAACACAAACATAACTGGGCACGTTTCAACAACCCTTTAACTAAGCGCATTGATTAATCAACGGCAACTGCGAGCATAGTTTGTTTATCTCCAATTCCCGTGTTTATCTTTATAAATGACCGAAACAAGCCAGACGAAAGTGCCGTAAAGTATTCAGTCTAGTTCTGACCCTAATAAATCGTAAAAGCCAACTTATTGGTATTAACAGAAAGGAGGATTAGACTGAGAAGGTGACCCCGCGTCTTTAAGGCTAGGTTAATGGGAGCAAACCGGAACAAACGATGGCCATTCGTCTTTGTTTCAGTGGCGCGGCATGTTGAAATGTTTTTGTGAACGGATGTTCCATCTATCTTTACTGTTGTATTGTGCGGTGAGGTTCCCACGTTCCGACGGTTTTTACGATTCACAACGGAGTTTTGGTGCTTGATGAGAATTTGACGTCTTTCCTATTGAGTGCACCTTATAATACATAAAGGGTATTCAAACCGTGATCGAAAACTGAGACAGGTAATATCTAAAGTGATTAAAAAACCCCCAGGTTTAAAAGAAAATCGCGACAAAGAATACAAATGTAACAACCATAGGTAGTTTTTGTTGTTTTTAAAATCTGTATAATGCGGAGTAATAATAGTTTATGTGTATTTAATGCGATGGAAAACATCGTCAGGAAACCTTCATACTTAATATAATATAATCATATAATTCGTAGTGCGGTCTAAATATAGTGTTGACTGGACGTCTAGCAATTCGCTCACTGAATGTGCGCAAAATTCACGTCACTTTAATTTTCGTTGGTACCACCACGGTCGACCCGGTCAATTCATATCGTGAAACCACTCCACTTGGCGTAAAAAAGCATGATACTTTTAAAGTGAATTATGTACAATGTAAATAAACCAATATTAACCCATCGAGGAAACCAGGACTCCTAAACCTGCACTGAGACAACTTGGTGGACTAACGCCTAATCCCTTTTAGTTTATGAGGAGGGCCGTACCCAGCATGGAGTTGGAGACATGCTACATATATGTGCCTATGTATATAGTGATATAGATAGTATGCACGCTTAAGTTAACGCATAAGAACCGAGAAATTAATGTATTGTTTAACATTAATGTCCATTCATCTGTAATACACATGAATTCACAACTCCATAAATCTCTTCAACCTACCAAAAAAATGTGTATATACATTTTTAAAATGTGAAGTCAACCTGCACAACGCTCAAAATATTTCTTTAATTTTTACCCGATATAAAAACGATTTGGTACACAACCTAAAATCACAATGAAAAGTAGGTCAACTGAATTGAGGTTTGCTCGGTCCAATCCTTCCTGAAATAAAGAAAAAACGGAAATTTAAACACTTCACATTGCGCTTCTATTATTCTTTTTAACTAGTCCGTAAATTGAAAATTGTTAGCGAATTTTTAAAAGTCTCGCGCAATCTCAAATCTTGTAAGTAGATTGCGGCAATTTTAAGCGGAATGTGGTCGTATTCAGCGCAAAAGTAAAACATAAAACTATGAATTATATATGAGACAATTGGGAGATGTTTTTCATATTATAACGTGTAGGGTATTTCTTTTGATTTATTGTCATGCGATTGTAATTGATTAAGTACGATTCTCAGCTCGATTAAAGTTTAGTATTTTGTGAGTTTTCCATTAGGAAATTCTCTGTAACAGCACGGAGTCATCATTTTTTTGCAAAAATAGCAACAACTTGACCTCAAATATGTAGAAAATAAAAACAAAGCAAATGTGTCGTGGGTGCAAAGATAGACCTCTGTCTGTGCTATTTACATACAATTTCGATGATATATATTTTTTTAAAGGTACATTTTATTTTTATGTAACAATAGCTTAATGGACAATTACTTGTGCGACGAATGCATTGCTATACGTATTATCAGATAAAAAAATATCTATTTCCACTTAGCACTGTTACACTGGCCCGTTTTGCTTCGCTATTTTTTTTTAGCAGTCACTATCATCTAAGTGGATTCATTGCGTTTCTAAAAAACCTTTAAACCGAAGATCTATTTTTATTTTGTTTCTTCACGTACTTAACACTAAATAATGGAGAAAGTTTAACGCAGGGCTAACTCCGTTCAAAGCCCAATTGCAAGTAAATCACCTTCAAATCAAATCGAAAAAGTTTTCTTCTACTGGACTTTATTCGAAGAACTGTATTAGTCAACCCACTCAATGAAATTCAACGATTTTAAATCAAAAGACTTTAAAATTCTTTTGAATTTCTGAAAAAGATTCGAAGTCATAAACGAATCATTTGACTTCTGAGAGGAATAATAAACAAATTATATGGCAAGCCATTTGGTTAATATGGTGTTAATTCGAATCAAGATCAGATTAACTTTATTCTTTAAATATTCTAAAAAATATTTTCAAATGTCATCGTCATCTCAGGCATTGAAACCCCGCAACAAAAAGACTTATGTGGCTTGACACAAAATCAAACCATTAGTCTTATATTTAAGAAAATCTATTCCGAATAAATGTCCCCATATGCTTTTTATAATGTTGAAACACAAAAAGACAATGGATACTCTAGAAATAAAAAAAAATATCACTTGCATTACCGAAGACAATGTATCCAAATCCATTAGCATTACCCAAGCAACGATTGTGAAGCTAAAACATTTTCACGCGAACTAGCTAATGTCTCGAGTATTCCTAAACATACAATCCTAATAGTATGAGGCTTATGAGTATATTAAATTCTTGAATGCGAGTAATGCCCAAGTCTAAGAACCCGCAGAATAACTTTAAATGAGACTGAGTAATAAAGTCTAAGAGAGCTAACATGTCAGCTTTCGGATGATTCTCGTATGTCTGAGGCACGTCTCCGTTTATATTTCGGTCTAAGAAACGTTTATGATGAAATCACAAATGCATTTTTCGTGTCCTGAAAAAGTGCCGCTAGATTGTTCGCCCCTCGGGCTTTATACTGCGGACCCGTGACACACCGTTATTAACAGCTGTCAGCAAAATGTTCAACATTTTTTGTGTAAAACTTGTAAAGGTTCAAAGCTGTTGCGCAGTCAATTTTGTTACACGTTGCTCGTATCTATGCACTTATTATTTGTATCAGATACTATAGAACGGTCGGTTATCCAATTGCTTTTTGAAATAACGTGTGTATCACACATGGTGTTATACATACTTAATGCCTTCTTCTTTTAAAAGTTATGAATTAGGTAGTAAAAAATGCATGAGTAAAAAAGTAGAATTTTCAAAGTACCTATATGAATCTTGGTAAACTCAGCCACAGTAAAGTCTTGTTAAAATTTTCACTCGTCATCTCCCACCAACGAAGAAGTGTATTATCAGTTTTATATCAAGTTCCACAAAAAACGTGCCTATTGCATTTTTTATTGAATATTACCAGACTCTGTGCTACTACCGAGATCTTTTATATTTAAAACCCCAGTAACTTATGAAAAAATCAGCACATCAGTCGCAACTAAATTAATAATTTTAAACGTGATGATGTTATATCCCGTTAAAATATAACATATTGAGTCACCTTAAAATCTTTGTGTCCTTTACAGATGTCTCTCATAGTCAGGGAAGATACGTTTTTCTGATACAATCGATTCACGCGTATGGATGTTGAGCTTATAAATAATGCATAGCACTTAGCATTAAGACGATCTCTTCCATTTTGCCTCCAACAATACTTCCCTACGGCATAAAATGCTAATAATACTGAGTAAAAATAGTACGCATCATAAAGTTACCCTACAGTATTACATTATTCAACCTTCCTAAATTATTTATTGTATGAGAACACTAAAGATGAAATATGGACCCTTGTAAATAAACATTGATATTCTAAAAGTAAGGATAAAACTTGAAACTTATTAATAATATATTTGTTCCCTATTTATAAACTTTAAGGTCCATTTAAATTGAAAAAAGATGCAACGATAAACAAAGATGAATTTCCAGCTCCACGTATCACGAATAGAAGGCACCCCTATTGCTTGCATCTGTTAGTGAGAATATCTTTATAGAAAAACGTGATCTCCCTTTGTTACACAGAACTTTCACTTATACCAGAGGATCAACGAAAGTGTTTCGTGTTAAATATTATCAAAGAGATAAAATTCCTGTCCAAGTTAATAGTATATTGTTAAAGCATTATTTCCTCGTCACTAAACACTAACATTCTAGCGTACCAAAACATATTAACAAAAAAGTAAGAACATTAGGCTTAACAATAAAAGCATAAGCAGAAATAATGCGCCATTTCAAAAAAATACGCTACGTGCTCCAAAAAATGTTAATACGAGCTAATATCAAAATGCACTTGTTAAATTTATATGTTAGATCTGAGTATATAAATATAGGTATATATCCAAGGTAAATGGGAAACCTCATAAATGATATTCAGTAAGTATAGTCCATTGTTTTATTACAATATTATTTACAATATTACAATATACATAATATAATATATTATCCATTATCGTTATCGTTATGTACAATATACTATTATGGCTAACAGTATAAGGAAGCTATATAAATAAGGAAATATACTTATCTTAGTCATTTTATAATACTGCTCTAGCCATGGCCACTACCAGACACGAACTGTCTGTCGTTCCGATCGAGCTTGCTTTTATAAGGGTCTGCTATCCCCACTAATTGCAACAGGTAGTCGGGTAGTTACAATAGTTTTATTAATCAATATTCAACTTAACGAAAACGCGACTACCGACTAAGATATTCAATAATTTACTTAGATATACCATATAAAATAATGGATATATCTAACACGGCCATACTGACCTGTACTTCGTCCCCGAAGTACCGTTCTCATTTTAAAATTAATTAAATATCAATATTGTATCGATTCAATATCAATTACAATTTATTCAATATAATTACTTTACTCAACCATATAACTAATTATTATATACTTATCTAACTAATGACCTCCCTCCTCGCGTAGTTTTCTTTATTGCTGAGGGTCGTGATCCCCAGCACCAACAGTCGTTGTCCTCTTTACTATGCTGCGCCACTTGTTCCTGTAGAGTCCCGAATTATTCGTCGAGTAGATTTGGTTCGACCATCTGACGGGTCACCGGCTCCTCGGATGTTTCGACTTTATCAGTGACCATCAATCGTTGAAGTCTATCTCCATCTTTTCTGGCTTTGCGACTAAAGAACTCCGGTATTCGGCGGAAGCAGATGGTAGAAAGTCTGGTTTTGATTTGGAGATCGCCAAGAATGGACGTGTTGGTGCGGAATGCAGTCCACGTAATATGAAGCGTTTTCCTCCAGCACCACATCTCGAGAACATCTTCTGTAAGGTCCAAGCTTCTGATCCATGGTTGACCTAATACAACTAATTACACAATTATAAATTATAAAATTATGTATCATTAACGTCAATATTAGACATATAACCAATTAGTCAATTACATAACCAATTTAATTAACATTATTATTAATTTAATATTAATATGTTCTTATTTCATTTTTGCTCTTCTTTTTTATCTTGTTGTTTTTTTTTTTTTTTTTTTTTTTTTTTTTTTCCTTTGGCCGTTTATACCTTTAAATGATCAATGAACAATTGACTTTAGTGTACTAATAGTCCCTACTCGGCCATACTGACATGTACTTCGTTGTCGAAGTACACCATAAAATTCTTTCACGACCATAGCCGTTTGTGTAGAAAGATATAACAGTACGGAATTAAATACTATACTAGTTACTTGTCGTATAACATATAATTGTAAGTAATTAATAAAAATAACATAATAGAAAAAACAATATTATCCTTATGATTGGTTATAATATATATATATATATATATATATATATATATATATATATATATATATATATTTGTTAATTTGTTAATAATACCTCACTGATGTATCAATCACCCGCAGTCGGTGAAGCTTAATCACCCGCGACAGTGAATGTCTATGACATAACATCAGCTTAGGTTAAATAAATATATTAGTAATGAATAAGTATTAGTAATGAATAAATACTTATATATTAGTAATGAATAAATACTTTTTTTCGATTCAACCTTTCATTGGGCATTCACCCGCAACAGTGAAGCTTAATCACTTGCAGACGGTGAATGACTTACACAACTGGGCTTCATCATCGATATATATGTATGTATTAATATTTTAGTTCACCATAGTCCATCATAATCGTCATGATCTCAAATCATGATCTCCATAATCATAATCATCATAATTTCATAATATTTTCATCATAATAATTTCATAATAATTTCATAATAATTTCATCATAATTTCATCATAATTTCATCATAATTTCATCATAATCTTTACAATCATCATAATATTCATAATTATATTAATCATAGTTGTCTTCATTTTCAAAACATCGATAGTTGTATTTGTCATAGTCATACTCAGTCATCATAGTCAAACGGCTTTCGTAGTAATCATAATTATCTTCATATTCAACCATCGATTATCTTTCATGACATTACCGGGAATAAGGAGTATATAATTTTTTTTTTTGACAGTTGATTTAACAGATGATATATAGATGGGACATTGATATAATATATTTTTTTTTACCAATGAAGAGCCTTATAGGCAGAAAACCCGTGGAATATTTTGAACAACTGTATCATTTGCACTTTAAAAATATCGCTCGGCCAGTCTGACATTTCTGTAAAAGACATGCTTCGCATATTTATGATGGTAAATCTCTACTTGTCTGTTGGAGACTTTCGCAATGAATCAAGTAAAACGTAGGGAACCGTGTAACAAGTCCAGTGGCCTGAGAGATTAGTGAAGCAATCTAATACTTAAACAAGATATTTTTAATCTGGTTTAAAAATGATAAAGTCCCAGTGCAATTTAAGTTTATTGGCGATTCAAAAGAATGTGCGAGAGTCCATTTGAATAAAGGATGATTTTGATTTAGGCTTTGGTCCACAGTATGCAGCGGAATGGTTGGTTTACCCACTTAATTTTATACCATGTTTTGATCCATGGTAAGTTGTGTTTCCTTTACACAAGATGAGGATGATATCCCCTTGTAAATTTCGTTATTTTCAATTAGCCATAATTATTCCAATAAGCCATCATAATTTTTATTTTATTAAGCATGGCAATTCTTATAATAGAGAACATCTAGTGTGTCATATCTGGGATGTATAATTAAGGGTAGGGTAGATTTTTTTGCAATATGTTTCGTACCTTTTTTCCAGATAGAGTCTGGAATCATATCGAACAATATTTGGGTTTCCAAATTCTCAAAATCCCTTTTGTTATATAAAATTTAAATTTTGTAAGGACAAAACTATTTCGTACCATATTTTACCCATTGGATTAATATTTGAATTCAAAAATTTTAATCATGGTATATAATAAATACACCCGAAACAAACATTTGTGGATCACACAAAGATTCGTCGCGGTGCGGGACGTTTCGAAAGTTGGTAAAATTTGCAAATTGACGGAAAGTTCATTTCATTTGGCTGGTGAAGCAACTCTTGAAACTAATCAGACAATGAGGATTACCCTTTTTGGTATTAATAAATTAGGTCTTTATGCAACGCTTGTCCTGGAAGCGTTTCAAGAACCTAGAAGCTTGAGTGGAATAGTGGGCAGCAGTCTGCTGGACACTATTATTCCTCTTAAATTCGTAGCCAAGTAGTTCACTGTTTCTGGGACCACACGACGATTAGCTTACACTTGGTCCTCAGGTAGAGTCGACGAAATAACCTTAAACAGAAAACTATATTAGATGATGGGCGTTGCTGTACTTATCCCACTTCTGATGTTAAATTTATATGTTAGATCTGAGTATATAAATATAGGTATATATCCAAGGTAAATGGGAAACCTCATAAATGATATTCAGTAAGTATAGTCCATTGTTTTATTACAATATTATTTACAATATTACAATATACATAATATAATATATTATCCATTATCGTTATCGTTATGTACAATATACTATTATGGCTAACAGTATAAGGAAGCTATATAAATAAGGAAATATACTTATCTTAGTCATTTTATAATACTGCTCTAGCCATGGCCACTACCAGACACGAACTGTCTGTCGTTCCGATCGAGCTTGCTTTTATAAGGGTCTGCTATCCCCACTAATTGCAACAGGTAGTCGGGTAGTTACAATAGTTTTATTAATCAATATTCAACTTAACGAAAACGCGACTACCGACTAAGATATTCAATAATTTACTTAGATATACCATATAAAATAATGGATATATCTAACACACTCAACACTTGGCTCCTCGACGCAAGCCATTGCGACTCGAAGAGCACAATTGCCTTCCAATTTACATTTAGAATGCTCCACAACTAAAATTTAGAGGTGACATCAAAAACGAATTACCAAAATAAAATATACTCTTCTATATTTCCGTGTGGTTACTGGTATGTATTTGAAATCGCTAAAAACGTTTATAGCCATAAATATAAGTATTTATGATCGATAATACTTAATTATTATATCCTAGTTTCAATAACTTATTGAAAAATTTCAACACAAAATATCTTTCTGCAAGGAAACCAATGAGAACTGCAATAAGACTTAAAAATGCACCTTAATATTACTCTCTATATTATAATATTCACTCTTTGCCCAGACAAAAATAATACGCCAAAAGTACCGCAAGAACAAAAAAAACATTTATGTGCCCGTAAAAAATCTTACAAAACTCCCAAAAATCTTTAAGAACAACAGAAAAATCTGAAACTTTCGGGAAAACATAATGAAAGTTCCCATTTCCTTTCCGTGCTTACGTAAATAAAAAGGGAAGTATTCAAAGGAAATGCCTACAGTGAAGGCAAAAATACTCAACAAAGTTGGCTCCCGGCGAACATTCAAGTCCTTTTAAATAAAAGTTGCCTTTTATCACTGGCTAAAACGTCCATTTCTCAGGGCTGGCTACTAAATGGACAAAGAAACGGGAGATCCTGATGACACTCGAGCGCTCTCTTAAAACGTTACCCCGTTTTAGTCGAAACTTAGAGGGTTAAGTCACAACTCCGCCCGACTTATAACAATTCAAGATGATTACCCGCCTGTTACAGGCACCTCCAGTTTTTCTTCTCTAACAATATTTCCACGACGTTCCTAAAACTCCTAACTTAAATATAGACCTAAGCTTGCAAAATTTATCGAGCTATGAAGACTATTCCTCAACGTCTTTTTTGAATATTATTATTTTTCTAAGATAAAGATTATCTAATTACTTATTTCAAACCATTGAAGTGATCCATCATGTAGGTACTTTTAATTAAGTAAACTGAAATAGGAAACATAGCGAAAAATCTGTGAGAGTTTACTATAAGCTATTGTGTAGGTGTATCAGAACCTCTCACATCCACTGTAACAACGTGTTGTGCTAATGTCTAAATCCTCTTAGCTGTATAGAATGTCTAGACTCGGCTGTGTGGCATAATATATGAGTTTCTGCAGAATTACATACATATTCTACAGGCTCACTGATTTATCTAAATACTTAAATCATGAAGACAAACTGTGAGATAAACAAATATAAAGTAAATAACTATGTCAAGACCACTAATACATCTAAAATTTTTAGATTTTCGCAAGTATTCTACGGATTAATCATAAAATTCTTACAATTTATATATTAGTTGCTTATTGTTCGAACCACTCAGTTTATGTTTATGAAATACATTAATCAATAAGCGAAACTGACAAAAAGCGAAAAGACTGGTTTTAGGAAATTTACGTAAGAATTAAGTATTTTTATAGTAAGTTCTATCGCAAAATTAATAGACTTATTGTTTAGATAACATTTAAATAAAGTGGTATTCTTACTTTTTGGAAAAAATACTTTAATCTATGAAAAACACATAATTTCAGCATACTAAACATTTAAAGGCATGTTATGTGATAAAATAAGCAATTACAATATAAAATAAATAAATTAAAACACCATTCCAATTCCGATAAACAATAACACTATTAAAATATATTCTACAAATTAGCATAACCACATTCCGAACAGATCAACCATTTCAATTCATGCTCAATCGACTGGAAAGCGACTGAAGTCAACAATAAATAATTGGCAAATGACGGCACGGAGCGATTAGCGTGACGCATCTAATTAAATGCACTGACGTCTAATTCCGTCTAGAACTATCGAACTGCGGCAACTTGGGGCATTAACTGTTGTGTGCCATACGGCAAGCTCCTCCACAGCGTTCTATCACATTAGTGAGCGTGAAATTGCCTGCATTCATGCCGTAATGGCATCAGTATCTGTCTAACGGTAAGCGGTTTCGTGGTATTTACACACACGCCGAGGTATATTTTTGCCTTGTTAAATTGGAATTTCGATGAATTTAGCCCTAAGATTAATGAGGGTGTACACGTATTATGAAATCCAGCGCTTTGGATTTTCGTCCCACGCCTGTAATGATTTGTGCCATCAATCTTTAGTAGTTACAGATGAGTAAATAGGGCTAATAAATATGAAATGGCAAATGCCAAAGTCTGTTAGTTACATAGTCTACTTTATTTGTATTTTTCACGTTTAACTTCCAAAAATTTTTGTTTATTAAAACCTTTTTTTTTGTTTGAAATGCGAAGTGTTTGACTTACTTTTACCCCTTAGCCACTAAAACGATTCTGATAATTTTGCTATAGATACTTCAGGCTCTGACAAAATTGTAAAAAATTTTCTTATTTGGACAAAAGGTTTCCAAATTTGTCAAGGTTATCTATAATTCTCTCTAAATTTAACCTTCAATTAAAATCTTGCAACCACTAGTATTTTTCAAACTTATTGTTAGTTTCTCTTACACCATATTATTTACCGGTAATAAATAAACACTAGCCACAATGTTTTGAGAACAAGAGCGGACGTTAATTAGAAAACATTACTATCTGAACAGCGGTCTAGTAAACACTAAACCCTCATTACTGACAGTGTTACGAAACGCTGCTTCATTGCTCAAAGCAGCCGTGCGGTTTTCAGATACCCACACGTAAAAGCCAGGCTCAAGGCAGTAGACTAGACTTAACTGAAGTATTAGTGAGGAGAACACTATCTCGCAAAACCAGGCGCCGACAGACTGAGAAACAGTAGTGTACTCAGGTGGCAAAGCGCTCGTTTAGATGTGTCTTACCTGCGAGACTTAGGCCGGAATACTAATAGTAATACTCGGAATTGATTGTTTAATATTTATATCTATATATAAATACCTTCAGCGGATCTTAAGAGCCAGCTTGTGAAATAAAAACTCGTGGAGTCGATACTACTAAACAAACTTTCAATCCATGCGAGATTTTTTGCGTTTCGGGATTTCTTGTTCATATGTGTATTGTGCTTTTGATTTTGTCAGACCCTTTAATTTGATTCTAAAAAGACATATTATTTAATATATAGGTACTTGTACTTTATCCGAATTAACCTCAGTACGCCCGCTATGCAGACGTATATTATAAAAGTAACCGTTTTATCAGTTAATACTTGAAACCCCTTCTGCTTCCCGTTCCAGATCAAAAACTAATCTTCATGCATTTAAAACTGTTTTTGTAAGAAATAGTCCTAATATGTAAATACATTGTATGAAACGAAGAGATTGTAACATTAAGAGTCACACACATGACACACAGTTCTAAACGATGACCCCACATGGCATACAAGATTTATTTATGTTATATATCTCGTATACATCGTGTAAGTACAATATTATTCATTACGCTTCATTAAACAAGAGAAATTGATATATCAATGAATAAAACAATTTATTTTACGTCATAACAGTTAAGGGCTGTTCAGTTTAGATGAAGATTATTTTTCAAAACACATATTTTTTACATACTTTACTCACGTGATTATCCTCGATGAAACCTTTGAAACCGATATAGGCGGAGGTCCCTGCAATCGGCGCTCGGTAATACCATGACATAACTTCGCTCATGTGCGTAATAGGTTGTCATTTCAACTAAAAATTATAGGTTTTTTTAATGATTAGAGTATTTATTCCTATTATGGTATTCTTATTCCATCTCCCTGGCTTCGTGTAACTAGAGTGCAGACATAAAATTTACATTTCTAATGAATAAGATAAAAGTCAGAAAAAGTGTTTTTGATAAAAATATGTTATTAAGAAACATGTTATTTATCAAAAATATGTTTAAAAATACGTTAATTGTTTATCTTAAATGTATTTGTTGACAGATTATAGCAAAATGTTGAAACATCTTTATAATTTACGTTTGCATAGAACACGTGAATAAACACACTCGTATTTGTTTCGAAATATTGGTTCAATAACATAATGTATTTTGTATTATCTCGCAGTTTTGTAAATACTGTGAATTTAATGTGTTTTATAAGCAGTATTTAGAAATAGAATAACATAATTAAACACTTGAACATATAAAAGTGAACTTATATACTTAAGAGTTCTCTACGATGTTATTTTAGGTTTGTTATATCTCAAATAGGTGTATAATTAATTTCTAGCCTACCGGAGCCCCGTGTCGTAAATTGGTCGTATTAGAAATAAAATCTCCTCATTAGATGGTGTTATATTTAAGGCATAAAAATAAACTTCAGTCTTGAAGTGGACTAAGTATTAAACTCCCTCAGATGTAGACGAGGTCCGCGCCCAGCAGTGATATGTAGATATGTAGGCTAGTTGATGATTACGTAAATACATTTCATTCAAGATTTACGCCAGCCATTAAGGTAACAATAACCTTTCTCTCCTCATCCTTAATTTTACCACAGTCGAGCCACACTTAAAAAATACCAGTCCAACCTTACGTAGTCTTTTAATATGGCTCTACCATTAATTCTTTGCCATTTCTGTAATGTTAATTAAAAATACAGGTACCTATTTATATCATTATGCTTATCGTATGGGCCTACACAAATTTAGAAGCGACTACACCCATCATTTGTTATCTTAGTAATACTATTAGTAAATACCTATACATAGAACATCAGATTAAACGTAATTTAATACGACTCATTCGCGTGTTATTTTGGTTCGACTTCGCTTTTATCAATTAATATTATTACTTATATCACATAGCATTAACTTGCCTATTCGCCTGAAATTAAGCAACGTATTTACACATCCAAAAATTAACGAAACCATAAAAAATCATAATCCTTTTTACATTGTAAAAAAAGCTACAGCTAAAAAAACACTTACAATTTAGTTTCATAGGTATGAGTTTATGTCCCATGTTCATTTAATATTAAATGCGTGGAAAAACTTACTCGTAAAACGAATGAAGTAAGTCGTCGGTCTCAGATTTTGTTCCTTGATAGACCTCATTTTGGACCTCGAAGTCAAATAGAAATATATCAAAAATACATTTAAAATAAACTCTTGAGTGAAATTTTACCATAAACAGTGAAGGAAGATATGGCAATGATACGACAATGAGCTGCAATGTTAATCGGCCTGCACCACAAGACTACAAAGGCTAAAAAGATATCCATGTCAAGGTTTTCTGTCTTTTAGCTCAGCACGATCCCTGTTCAAATGTTGCACACGAGCCGACTCCCTGCACTGTCATACCGACTTAAACTCTCACTGCACATCAGATGTGGAATGTTACGGACCCCGCTTAAGTTTTGGAGTTTGAGACGACTCTCACCGAATTTTAAACGCACTGCCTTGATTGAGTGCCAAAGATTCTCAAGTTTAATCTTTCATCCAAAAAGTAAAATGGCCTTGAAATTGAAGCGTACAGTCGAGAATCAAACACCAGGTACGCACCTCTAACATTCATCACGTACTCTAACGGTGAAGGAAAACATCGTGATGAAACCGCTACTCCGCCCGTGCCCATTAGTGGGACGTATATTACTATAAAGGCTGACGATCCATTCTAAGGCCCAACATGGGGTTCCTCTCGGTAGTATGTATAACTATTTTTTACTGGGGATTACCTCCAGTCCTTTCTATTATAGCTCATGCCACGATAGGCACTAATATCTATAGAAATCATTTAGTCAATGTACCAGTCCCCGATGTGTTGACAAAATAAATGTTGCTTCATTCGTGAGTGTTATCGGCTGAGATTCGGTCGCTGCGGTCGCAAATACCGACGCACAAATAAGCAATTTACAATTCGGATCCACGCAGTGAGCCTATCTATTCATCATTTAGATTTATAGTCCTTTATCTAACCAATCTGTTTTCTTGTTTAATTAATGGAAGTAAGAACATTTCGTCGCGTATTCGTACGTTTCTACGGGTCAGGTTTCTTTCTCTTTACATTTTATCGAGACTTGCGAAGGCTCGACCTACAATGTTAAATTACATACTTATTCACTAGAATATTTCTACAGTTGAAGTTTCAATATTATTATTTAACATTCTGTATTTAATTAACTTTATCACTGACTGCCTAGAAATTACACGAATGTACATTATGCAGCTAAGTAATCACGCGTTCGAATTCTCGGTAAGGCTAAGTTATTCGCTTTTTCCGATATTTTTTTTCATAAGCAGTGCAGTCTGTCAATGTCTGGTATATAACGAGAGGTTTTCTCACTATTACGTGAAACTTAAAATGAAAACTGGTCCAGGTTATCCTGTTTTAAAAGGCGTCATGGCAGTAAATTAATTTCTTTCAAAAAGTAATGATGGTAATTGGTAAATCAATAAGGCTTACTTTCATTTATGCTAGTATATTATAGTCCACTGAATGATAATGGATGACCCACACACAGGTCTTCGAATATAGACACAACTCGTCACAGTAATGTCGGTCCGAAATGAGGATATTTCAATGTATTTTCTCTTCAAATAGACTCTTTAATTTTGCTTCTTTCATCATAGCAGCATCGAGTTATCGTTATTAGGTTATCATCGTTTTAATAAACGATATTCTTAAAAAACACAAAGTTAAAAATAAAACAGCCAGAATTCTCATGTAACTGAATAATTTATTTCGCAATACATGCCTCAAAATGCACTTCAAATAAATGCACAATAATTATTTAACAAACTTATACCAATAATTTAATTTATTAAAAACAGCTTGTAAATGCTTTCAATTTATTCGAACGCCAAAAACATTTTTAGTTTATAATAATTTAGCATTTTACATTAATACTTATTAAAACCGCTTTAATTTAATATAGAAATTTAGCAATACAATTTATAAATGTAAGATTTTGTAATTGTTTGTTAATTTTCCTAGTCATAATTTCACTATAATGATAAAATCAAACCCAAGAAAATACTCTTTAGACTTTTGTCGTCTTAAATACAGAATTAAAAAGATACAACAAAATTAAGTTAAAAAATATATTGAGCTTTATTACATAGGCAATTAGTTCCATTTTAAAGTGTAGCATCCATTCAAAAAATAATATTTGCTTCGGGTTTAATTCCATCGACACGTTCTACTATTTCATTTAAATTACTTTTTCTAAATGGGATATGTGCATCAACCATTGGCATAAAAAAGGTGGACTCTATACTCTACAGTTATTCGTCTTTTGGAAGTTATGGTAAACCCGTCTCTACTATAAAGCTTTATTTTAGGAACATCATAATAACATAAAACTATTTGAACTAAATTATTTACTTTCAAAAATCTGAAATAAAAATCCAAATTACTACCTTGAGTTACATACAATATTTTTTTATACATTAGTTAATTACTTATACGCCAATGGAATCAACACGCATGTTGTTCGATCTTTAATTACAAATATTTATATTCCTTTATGAAGGCTGCGTTAAAAGGAATTACAAAATGAAGCACGAATAACAGATGGCGCTGGAAGCTTTGTTAAATACACTGTTTTAATTCACAAAAGTGGAAGAATAAAAATGGAAAACTTATGAATGTTTGAACCCAAAATTTTAACTATTTTAATTATTTATTATTTCATTTCATTACAGACTTTAAGTTAAGTGGTTACATGTAACATATGGTTTTAACATAATTATACACCGATATACATAATTATACACGTAAATATGCGATTATTTGCAATGTAATCAATTTGATACATTAATTTGATTAATTTTGATTCGATTTAAATAATTTCCATTTTTATTGGCGCCAAAAATATTCATACCTCATTTTAACAAGTAGTACTTAAGTCTATCTAGTATCTCTGTCCATAGCCAAGATTATTTGCAATATAATAAAAATATAAAATTGCGTTATTAAAAGTTTATGTGCCCTGTTTCTATCATTTATAAAAATGCCTTAAGACTACATTAAATTTGTGCAATAATTTCATACACGCCTAACTACCTACCTAGGATACCTGCTTAGTGTTGCCAGTAAAAAATAAAATCTGTTGTATGTTACAAGGAATAAAAAGTCATATTTATACGGAACTCTTTTCTGTACTCAGGCCGACTGAAACAAATGATAAATCAGAACAGCCTTTACTATTGATTAACGAAAAATGATTGTAATTGTTGATCCAAAATATTATAAAAATTTTAACTGAATTTATTTACTCGTATTTTTTCACTAGCAACACAGTAGATCTAACGACTTTCCCCATGGCACGACACACTCCAATATTGTACTATACAAAATGAAATGTAATAAATCGTTGTTGCTTATTCCGTATCGTTAGGTACGTATTACCTAGCTAGCACCTATTTATTCATAGAAAATATGCTAAGTACTAAAAGTTCGATTCAAAATTAAGCAATAAAACCTCTTTTTGTATAATAAACATTTCGAAAGGAAAGTAAAGTTTTGTTAAATATAGTGGGTAACTTAAGAAACGCACTTTGGTACGCGCACATTTTTCGGTGACCGAAGTATCTGGATGATGGTGTAGTATCTCACAAAATGTATGCGCTTTGCACTGTCTTAAATAATATCGGTACAATAAAATGCAATAATATTCATAATTTCAAACATAAGATATATTTTTTACCAATGTAGATGTACGCAGCATAAATCTAGAACTTGTAAAAATATTGAAAAAAAAAATATGGTTCAAGTAGAAATTTATTCTTGTTAATTCTATATATTTGATTAAATTTTTCTGATATGAAACAAGTCATTCCATAGACTCCACAATATTTAATGGACTCGCATGTATTTTTCCTTTCATCTATAGAGGAATATTAGCTGCGTACATCTTTACACATTTGAATCATAATTTTATGGGGCATTAATACATCAGAGTATACTTAGGCAAATGTCAATTGACTTATTTATTTCGACACGGCTTAATTCATCGGGACTTTTCACCTTACCTTTGTTCTATTGATCGCGCGGTCACTCATCACCGTAACAAATCGACGAAACATTCAAAGCACCAAATTGTACACGTTCATAAACTAGCTAAACTGTAATCTTTGTGAAATGTATGAAATAAAGCTATGACTCACTAGCCCATTGTTCGTGGAGACTCTTCAAATGTTCGTGCGCCCTCTTCGTGATGTTCAACGTAGGCACGATTTCTAGAAGACCATTCTCGCCTATGAGACTAAGGCCAGCTAGGCCTAAATACGTGTGCATTGGATCTGTGCACGTATCCGGCCATTTTGAGAAGCCCCCGACCACGCAATCCTGAGTTTCGTACACATACCTCCTGTTGTTGCCGTAGTTGGTGTATTGAAGGGCGTCCAAGATCTTCAAAGATGCCCCAACCCAAAAACTGTAGCATGTGTCCACAGGTTTGTTAGGTCGGCCTTGAAACCCGTCTATTTGTCGGAACAACAGCCAACGTTTCAGCCCTTCTACTTGTTCTTCGGATAGTCTATGCAATTGATTGGTCAAAGCCAGTGTTGCCAGCGCGCAAAATGTCGTGCCACCATGGGATTCTAATTCGGGACATTGTGCGATTCCGTAATCGTAACTCTGGAAATAATAAATATTTAGTTAATAACTATTTGGAACATAAACCCACAGAAGTCTTGTACGAGTATATTTTTTATTGCTACCTGAAGCAACGAGCCTATTTTTCCTTTTATACCGGATATTGCACTAGACCAGGCTAGAATAGTGGACTAAAGTCTTAAACACCCATTTGTAAAGGCCTGTACCAAGCAATGGGATGGCCCAGCATATGTATGGGCAGATGATGATGATGGTGATGCTTGTTGAGACTACATAATCACTTTTCATCCTGGTGTGACAACATTTTACCTGCATATTGATCTAGACGGTACCTAATGTAAAGAAGATAATAAAGTTAATGTTTATAATACTCACAATAGAATTCAATATGTATTTGGTGGCCTTGTCGACGTCGAACCCGGCCCAGTCGTCCAGTATGTAGCTGATGCAGGCGGCGCAGTACACGAACCGCATGTCCGACTCGCACCCAGATAGCGTCGCCGCGAAGTTACCCTCTTCTGTCTGAAGGGCCTTTACACCTTCGAATATGGTAGGTACATTGATTTATTGCGGTTTAATTGTTTCAAGAAATTAAGCCGAGAAAAGGTGAGGTCGTGGACAAAATCGCTGGTGTTCAAAGTGTTACTTTGACTCGGCAAGGCTACTCAGTAAACACATGGATAATTTTTTTAATCTAACTATTCTTAAGGAATGTAACAGAAAAATTGTTTACTAGTAAACTAGTTGATGGACATAATTGAGATATCTGAGAATATTTGTAATGTATTTCTTTTCTACAATTTAAACTTTAAATTTGACATTTAATCTTCGGAAATATACACGGATAATTTCAAAAATCCGATAAATAAACTTCGTAGGTATTATATACCGACATCGTGACTAATTTTATCATTTCAAATACTGTTAAACGTAAATACTACCAAAACAAAACACAGTTGAATAGTTGTCTATTTACATAGTTATCTCCTATCTGAATCAATTCATGCGATACGTCATTCAAATGCACCTAATCAAATGAAACATGCGCATTCTATTCAAACAACGCAATGCTATGCCACATTAATGACGTAGACATTCAATAAACGCCTGAAAGACAATTGCATATAGTTTATATCAATGAGACTATCGTGGAAAATTTTATAGCAATGTGATATATCATTATATCGTACATTAAATTCCGAATTAGTAGTACTGGAAATACGTCTGGAAAATACACAAGTAGATTTTGACGAATATAAAATGAAAATAAAAACACAATACTACATTGCGCGTTCAGTGCATTCACCTTTAGCGTCGGCTTAATTTTTGTTTGCACAACACTGCGTTATTAAACAAAACATGATACAACCGTGTTCATTGCGATGAGTAATCAATTTATTCTCTTATGTAAGCATAACTCGTTAAAGAGTAGAAAAAAACAATATTCAAATTATGTTAGAAGCTAGTTATCTTTGATTAAAAATAAAGTACTTGGTAAAAGTAGATGACCATTTTATCCCTAATGTAAGTTGTTATTAATATAAGAACAATAATTTCATAATGTAATAAATCATCCCTTTAATAAATTACATATCCAAAGAAATGTCGATCACCGGTTATTATACCTTGTCTCATGACTTCACAACAAATTTAACTAATCCAAAATATTATCAACATAGAGACATATTAATTAAGGTTTTTGGGGAATCGCATTATGAATTATAAGCCATATTGATGCTAATCAATTCAGTCCCATAATCCATGTTGTTATCTAATCGTTTATAATGTTATTAGTTCGTACTAACACTAGCCTTAAGCCAGATTGTAAGCCTACTCGTAACGTAATTTTTCATAACATACAAAAAATTACGTATTTTAGATATTTTTACATTTTAGACATTAAAAAAACAAAACAGTTATTAAAGAATTAAATTTCCCATAATCCCACGTTCAGTACACGTTTCCTACACGTCTGTTTGCACGAGATTATACGAGCACACTTTATCACACACGTACTGCCTACATGTGATAAGAAGACTCACCTTCTACTAAAGCTTTCCTGTTCAATCTTGACAGGTCATCGCCCAGAGCCAGTAGAACGCATAGCCCAGTGTACGTCATCGCCAAGTGACCACACCGGTAGTGACTCATTGTGTTATTGGAATCAAAATTTATATTTATCGTCGACGAACCTTGGAAGCCGCACATCGTCATGTCTCCCGCTGTAAATAAATAAAATAAAAATAAATCCACATCACATACCTCGGCTCTATTAAAATAAAAGACTTGGGCGGTGAATATCAGAAACTAGACTTTTCGCTCCGACGAACATCGACTGAAAACAGATTTTAAAATTTAATTAATTTAAAAAATTTATCATGATTTAAGGATCGAACCTGCGGACTTTCGTTTCAAAGAGGCGCCGCGAAGATTGTCAAATATTTACACATAAAGATTACGTTCTCAATAGGAGATTCGAAAACTTTTTGCACAGTTGATAATTTAAATGAAGTTACATTTTATTCCACTATTCCGCATAGGAAATCCTGCGCACTACTTCAAAAAAATAAATGAGGTATAAAGTGGAATAACACCTTTTGTTATTTATTATTTTTTCATAATCTACTATGGAAAACATTTTTTTGCTTGAAAAGAAATATAAGCTAAATCGGTAACTTAGTTATCACTGGGTTGCGATATATAAACTTGCGTGACTTCATATATCTATTATAGGTGAAAAGTTATTTTTATTTCGGTTTTTTTCTGTAAAATATTATTTGGTGAAATAACTCCCATACCTACAGTAAGAAAATATTAAGCTGATGTTATTCTAATGCTTATCTGTACACTACTATTATGTTATTTTTAAATTTGTGGATGAGTAAATTAAACATCAACAGACTCTGCTATGAAAACAATGAAATAATTAATTCAGTCTGATTAATGTTGTAATATACATAAATACACACATTTTTTATGCTTGAACATTTAAATTATTTCTTTTACATAGAATTCCTGTTTCCTTATATTTTGCCTGATAAGGAATTTTATGTTGTTTACCATTTTACAGTACAATATTTTTTAAAAGATCATGATATCATTTTATGGCTTAGTATTTAACACACAAACAGTGATACTACAATATTCAAATCCCAAATAAATATGAAATTAAGAAGCAACTTTAATTACAAGTTCTAAAATGTTTTATTGAATTAGACATAGGATTATATCTGACATTGACCTGAATGCTTACAAATAACTTTTCTGTTATAAAGCTAAATGGTTTGTTTGGTTCAAAATCCTTATCTCAGGAACTGCTGGTTCAATTTGGAATCTTCTTTTTGTGATTCCTCTACAATCATTAGGAGTATTAATAAAAAATGTAGCGAAATTGGTAAAAAAATCTTTCAAGCTTCCTTGTATGATTTGAACCCCAGAATTTTAAAATATAGTTTAGTATCAATAATCAACTTTGTATAAAAACAACAAATATCTGGCATATACATATAGAAAAGACGGAGATAATAAAAAATATTATCATAATGTTGATATTTTCTATTCTTTTAAATGTTAGAGTGCAAAGATCTCATTAAGAAAATGTCACCTACAGGTATCATTGTGAAGTATAAATTATATAAACAATATCTACATACATTTGCTTATGCTAACTTGTTATTTAACATTTAGTTATTATTTATTCAACCTTCACAGAAGGTAGGGAACATCTACCAAAAGAACATTTAAAAGTTCTTTTTATATTGTTTTATTAAGACAGTTCAAGTTCTAAAACCTAAATTGCCACAATTTAATAATTGCTTCTGTATAAACTCAATTTATAACTATCAAAAGCCTTATCACTAGATGCCCAGAGCATTTCTTGGTTCTTTATTCATTTTATATTTTAGTTAAAATCCTACAAGCACAAAGTTTGTGGGTTCAAAATAACATCTCGAGAAATCCTCCTTCTGAACAGTAAATGAAAATATAGTAAATATAAATTTGAGAGATTTATGAAGGAATAAGAAGACTATTTGAATATAATTGTGGCAATATCTTATGACTTTTACTATCTGTTATATTGACAGAACAAATCATATCATGGAATGTTATGTTTACAAAGGACTGTTCACTCTTTCTTTAAAACAATAATGCATTGTCATTTTAAATGATCTTCAGATACCCATCAATTTACTACATTAATATGAGATTGGTGTAAAATCTGCACATTCTTCATGATAAATTATTTGACTTACTTTATTTCTCACTAAACATTTAGGAAAAAAACTAAGTTATAAAATAAAACACCTTGACTGTGTTACTTGTATGGTTCCCACAAAAACATAATAAGGCAATTAAATTGGAATAACACAGACATCCAACAAGCTTTATATTATAATGTTTTTTCCTCATATAGTAATAATTTAGTTATAATATGGGTCGATGTAAAATTTTGTGCATGTTTTTGTAGTATTACTCATGATCTTATAGGCGCGTTGGGTGTACCCGTCGTAGGTACGTGGTAGATGTATGTCACCGGAGTGCCGCGTGATGGGCACATGCAATCTTAAAAGTCAAATCTCTGTATATCTATGATAGATACTAATGTTCAACTTAACTATGTTATACCAAATATAATGCTTACTCTCTTTATCTGGGTGTACTTGTAGCCTATACAGCCATTCAATGATTCGGGATCTCAATTCTAATGACATTGTTGATATTGAGCCAAGTACATCAAGCCCCGCCACTGAGAAGTATGCTATAGTTACTCTGGAAAAAGAGAATATACAATTTTTAATCAATTGATTATAATAAGTACCACTCATACTATAAACAGGTAAACCTTTGAAAAAATCTATAAGAACACATGAGAGTCAAATTATTTTTAATTTATTATAGGTATAGTATAAACATTTTTTATTTTTTTAATAATATATATATAAAATATGTAATGCTGACTTAGCATCTTATACTGGAACATGATTTAGCATAAATAAAACACTACTGCAAAGACATGTGAATTTAAGATTACATAGCTGTATCATGACATACAAAAAAGCAATTAATGAAAGTTATCTGTCTTAAGATTTGAAAGTACATGTCAAGGTAATCTCAATCATAAATAGTAGTTTTCCTTAGAACAGTGACCATAACTTAGTTTTTTATAAAATTATATAAAATAAAATAGTTTTCACTCAGCTATATATTAAAGCATCAAAATAACATGATTTAGTTTTAAAAATCGAAATAAAAACAAGATAAATAGTGTGAAACTACTGACCTGGTTGTATCATGAGATGACAAGGACGGAGGCAAAATATTTAAAAATCTCATAAAATATTTCACATGCTGTCGGTGTGCCATATCTTTGTTCTCCTCGTTATTCATTTTTATTAATAAAATGGCACTATTACTAAAATTTCACTACAACTCTAACACTCTTACTAAATAGTTATTTGTACCACCCAAATATAAACGTAGTACTATTTTTAAAACCTGATGTAAACGTGTGCTATAATTCCTTTAAAATATATAAAAGGCATTTATGTGTTATTTAAAATTCACAAATAATTTAGAAACTTGGTTTTCTTTAAACTGACCGGACAACTATCCCTCTGTCATGTCAAATAAAAAGTGCAAAAATATACTTTATGAGGGAGCACTACGGTTGGTTTATTTGTAGGGGGGCAGGTTGAAGGTGCGGGGAAAGTCATGTCAATAATTAGCTGTCACTGTCAAGGAGACAAATCACTAACAGCCACAGACTGCAGATCAGTGCACTCAGCACCGTGATATGGTAAAAAAAGGGTTAACACAATGTATCAAGTATGCAATTTACTTCATTTGATAGCCGGCCCCCGGGCACAGTCGACAAGACAGCAGCGTGTGAAACGCAAAACCATGAGTTCTCGCTGGATCCCGTCACCGAGACAAATATTTATTTCTTTATTTATAATACTTTTAACAAACGGTATAAATGAAGAAGAAATATTAAAACATCATTCAACATTATACTAGAGTAGGTATCCTTAATTTTAGTCCATATAATAACGAGATGAATTTAAGATTTTTCTTATTATATCTTTAATTTGAAAACTGATATTTATGATGATATATTAGAACACAAAAAGGGTTTTTAAGAATGTAACTTCTAAAAAGTCGAATCACTCGGAAACATTATCAGATTTGTTTGAATGTTTTCATTTATCATCACAATTCAGTTGAAAGACTATACTTAAAAAAGCAGATTTTTTAATTTTGATTATTTCTATACACATTAAATAGAATAATACATTATTTTATATCAAACTAATAATCGACTATCAATAGTCTATTAATCGATACTAACGAATTTGACAACTTACTATGGACGGTCTCTAATAGTGAGCAGTTGACAATATCGGGTCTTTTTCATGGCTGACGTTCCAAGGGTCTAATCGCAGTCATGAAGGTTTTTAAAATGTTTTTAATATTTTTGTATAACAATAAATTAAAATCACCGTGAATTCATGTTCTAAAGTAACTAAAGTATCCCTTAAATAATAAATCGGTTTGCCATAAGTTACGATTCAAGTGAAAAATTCCGATAAAATATGCCGTGTTGTGGTATTAAACTTTCGTAGTGTGAATATTTGGTGCCCAGTGGTTCTTCCGGATAATTAATATTGCAGTTACTTAGAATAACTAATATTAACGATCTTTAGTTTGCTACGTAGAAATATAATTTTAATTACGAGTGATTTAAACAAGTGATTGTGTGGTATAACCTCAATTTTGTTTTTATAGCTGAACGTTTCATTCCCGGCAACGGGATGTCAGAAGTTATTCGAAGTGGTGGATGAGCACAAGCTCCGTATCTTCTATGAAAAGCGCATGGGCGCGGAAGTCGAAGCCGATCTACTAGGTGATGAGTGGAAAGGCTACGTGCTCCGCATTGCTGGCGGTAACGACAAGCAGGGCTTCCCCATGAAACAGGGAGTCCTCACCAACAGTGAGTATTTAATTAACTAATCTTCAATGGAAATACTTGCAACTTTAATGTCGATATTTGTTAACTCATAATTTTGACCTCCAAATCATCACTTTTGAGCCTCTTATCTCGTCAAACATGTGAAGAATTAATAAATAACTGAAGGATTAAGGTTAAGATAAAAGTCTTGAAATTTAAAAACCTGTTTTCGCCAAGTATGAACCAGTGTAAAAACAAGTAATTTTCGATTTCAACAATAATTGTGTATGGTGTTTATTTTAGGCCGTGTCCGTCTGTTGATGTCAAAGGGCCACTCTTGCTACAGACCCCGTCGTGATGGTGAAAGGAAACGCAAATCCGTGCGTGGTTGCATTGTTGATGCTAACCTCTCCGTCTTAGCCCTCGTCATTGTCCGCAAGGGTGAGCAGGTATGTTATTACAATATTACTTTATTATAAATATAAACTACTAAGCAAGGAGGTTTGTTATTATAACACATATCAGCCTTATTATAGTCTCCATTTGAAAGTACTTTGAACAAATATAATGGACACTATTCCTTAGGTACAAAATTAGTTTCTGGTACATTGTACTTAATCATATTAATTACATGTGACATAGTTGCAACAATTTCATTTCAATGAAACAAATATGTTATAACTTTAACTATAAATTTAGAGGAATCTCTATAACCTGTTTAACTGATAACTGTTGTTTTTTTTTTTTTTTGGACACCTAATATTTTCTCAATTATTGTTATAAGAAAATTATGAAAATTACAAACTATAAATTAAACATAAATAACATTCCTCCTTTGATGCTATTTATTTTTTACTATAACTCAATAAATTAACTAATAGTGGTTTGAATTTGCAATTAAAGCTTACAATCAAGATTTGATTAAAATAGGAAATAAAGATATTTAAACCATCCCTGTTCTTACTGTTTCCTACATCTACAAATGTAGGTAATTATATGCGGCAGGGTAGATAAAATGATGTTCTGAATAATGTCTTTGAACTTTACTTCATAGACACATTCTTTACTTCAAACATTTCATTAAAAAATATTGTTTATATGATGACCAATCTGAAAAAATAATCTTGCGAATTTAGGTGTTTGCAAAACATATTGTTGTGATATAAATAATATAAACTTTTCTCATTATTTAAGTTCATTTAATAAACAATTAAGTAATTCCATGTCATGATAATATTACAGGAAATCCCTGGATTGACCGATGGAAATGTACCCCGTCGTCTTGGTCCCAAGCGTGCCTCCAAGATCCGCAAACTGTTCAACCTTAGCAAAGAGGATGATGTCCGTCGTTACGTCGTCAAACGCCTACTCCCTGCTAAGGAAGGCAAGGAAAATGCTAAACCCAGATATAAGGTAAATTAAGCATTTTGGATTGCATTAATGTTGATACATTTTTTATTTTTATATGTACCTTTGATACCCTCATACTGTATACTTTTATATAGAAAGCAAGAAGTCATAAAAACGTCTTCCTTTTGATATATCCAGTAGAAATTTATGAAACTTCTATGGACCAAATCTTCTCTCAGAAATATCTATTCTTATGTTTGTGTTATAAAGGAACTTCATGCTTCTAATGAATAAACCCCTGATAATTTATTGCTTTTAAATCATTTGAGATGTAAAAGCAGCAGCATCAGGGCATAATAAATTAGCACCGAGCAGAAGATTCAGATAATAATGTCTGTTCACTTTTACAGTGTGCTAAACATTTCATACAAGGACATGCCAATATGATTTTGGAATTAAATATTTTAGTATGAACCTTGGTTAGATTTCATTGAAGCGTTGGTTCTGCCTAAATTTCAAATTAAAGCTTTATTATTTAAAATAGTAAAAACATCTACTACTGGATATAGTGGTCACTTAACCATCTAATTTGTTAAAAAAAACTATATTATTTTACCACTGATGTATGATTAGAAAAGCTGGAATAAACTTTGTCATATTAAAACTTCATAATGAATTTCCAGGCCCCCAAGATCCAGCGACTGGTGACGCCTGTTGTTCTGCAGCGCAGACGCCACCGTCTGGCCCTCAAGAAGAAGCGTCTCGCCAAACGCAAATCTGCCGAGGCTGACTACGCTAAACTGCTTGCACAGAGAAAGAAGGAATCCAAGGTAAAATTATTATGTTTACTTTAATATAATATTATGTTTACCATTTAGAATATACATAATCTAATGACATAATTAAGAATTATTTATTCTTCTTCATTGATGCGGGGTAAATAAATGTTTATCAAGTCTTTATTGCACAAGTCATAAAACAGATGGTGCAAATATTTTCATATGTGCATGTTGCTAACTGTTGTGTGTACTATATTCCCTAAATAACAGCAGGTATCATATAGTCGAAAAATCAATTTTCGGCGATCATACTTAGCTGTAAGAGTAAGGTGCTGTGTCTTACCCCTTGATTTATGCTCAATATAAGTTAAGGTATTAAATCGGCAACACTGTTTTAAAATCATTACCTTATTGTAAACCTATAAGACCACAGTGTATTAACAATTATTTTTTATCTGTACACAGGTTCGTCGCCAGGAAGAGATCAAACGCAGGCGTTCGGCTTCAATGCGCGATTCAAAGAGCTCCAACACGAGCGCGCCTCAAAAGTGATCTACTTTAATCAATAAAAAACGTAAAACCTAAAAGTATTTTACTTATTACTGATTACTTTAAGAAGGTCTGTTAAGTAGTTTTATTGCCTTGTGCAGTGTATGAACGAAAACTTATTAATTTTCTGCAGTTAAATATCGGAAAGAAGTCCTCATGCAATACTTTTTCCAATTTTAGATATGAATAGGTTCCTATAGTTTCTAACATAATTGACATTTCAAATATTCATCAACATCACTCTATTTTTCGACACATATGCTATTCATCGCTAGGCTTAACATATTGTATTGTAATGCTTTTTACATATTGTCCTATGTACTACACTGCCTACATTATAATTTTTCTAAAAAAATATTACATATTTTTTGTGCAGAAAACAGGTTAAGAAATAATAAGACTGGCCTGGTGTGACTTACACTAGTGTAGCAGATTTTCGTAGTCACTATTTATTTATTTAAACTCTTTATTGTACACATTTTTAACAAACAGAATATATTATACAAAATGAAGAGGAAAGGTGGTGAAATAGAGGCCTTATCACTCATGACGATCTTTTCAAGGCAACCATAAGATTTATTTATTGAAATTTAATTTTTTCTAACAGCTTTCTTGAAACGTACCCAAACTTTGTCAAATCTTATGCCTAACCATTTTTCGAGGATCAAGTGACGGTCAGTCAAAAGGCCAAAACCGCGACAATGGTTTTACATACGTTGATTACCATACCCCATTATAAAGTAAACAAGCGTGAATGTTTCCAAAATCTGTTGCTAGATAATCTCGTAAAATAGAAAGATCAATCATAAATAAAAAAATATATTAATTTCTTCCAAATGTTAAATATTCAAGACAAACTAAACCACAAAAAAATCACTACAAAAACAATTTCAACATTCGAATCAACGCTTTAGAATTTATTTCTTCGACGGTGACTTTAGAAGACCAAGACCCACGTATCTCGCCATAACGCGTAAATAAGATGGATTTAGTTTCTTTCTCTTTTCCAGCAAAGATTTGAGAAGTTTTTCTGAAGACTCGTCGAAGGGTCTTTGATAATCTGAGGCCTGAAATTTAAATAGGAAATTAATTCTTTTAAAGTATAAAAACACTGAATTTAAAAATGGCAAATTTTTAGTTAATCCGTCTTCAAACGTATTCGCAATATGACTTAAAGATAATCGACAAAAAAAATACATTAAAACAAAAAATCTTACAGTTGTTTTCGCTATCCAATTAAGTTCTTCTAAGAGATTATCCTTATTTTCTGTCGACGCTGGTAAATACGATATTCCCTCGAACTAAACAAAACAAAAAAAAATTTAATACTACTTAATAGTAACCCATTTTTATGATTATAGCATACGGTTCCCTTGGGCATTATATTAGGGAAAAAAGTTACCATCGTTCTATCATCTAAAGGTTTTACTTAAAACTCACTCTCTAGGTTTTTAAACTTGTTTTTATTAGCTTTATGCGTATGAATATTATGTTTGTAACGAAATCATTTAAAATGTATTTCATATTTTTAGCTTAAATTTCTATGAAAGCGTGGTTGTAAATTTTTTTTTTTTATATAGAACTAAGATATTCTCTCCAATAAGGTGGAGTACCTGTGAAATAACATTCAAGTTTTCTCGTTCGATAACTTCTATTTCCATGTCCAATTCCGAGGCACGAGTTATTCTGTTCACTGCAATGCCTTGCAATAAAACCGGCCTAAAGCGTATTAAATTAGGTGTATCCTTCTTATTTGCTAACATTAACACCATCATAGCCTGCCGGGAAGTGATTTCCGTTATCCAGCTTTTCATCTGTAATGTTTGTTATAGTAAATAAGGAGAAAAGCAACGAAGATACAAAGGATGAAAACGTTGTTCTAGTATGACTGTAAAACTCTTTTGAATAAGGAAACTGAAATAAAAACATAAACTTCAATAATTAAGTAAATTTACTTAAATATTTTCGTCAGATAATCCAGCAACCGTGGCGCCATTGGCTATTTACAAATCTGCACACATTAAAGCTCTTAGAAATTTCCTAATTGTGTAGACTGTAGACCACCAACCGCCACTAGGCCAGCGTTGCGGACAAAAGTGTAAAAACCCCTCTCAGTAATAGAAGAGGCCCCTGCCTAGCAGGAAGACGTATATGGGCTAATGATGATGTGACATCATAAGAATGAATTAAGATTATTTATTGATGAATTCTTCGGATATGTAGTGTTACATTATATTCGGTTTATTTATTTATTTATTTATTTATGCTTTTTATACAATGTGTATAAAGGCGGACATAATGCCTGAGGCATTCTCTAACTGTCAACCTTAGGGTGATGCAGAGATTAAAAGTAGGTGCATAAATAGCGTAAAGAATAAAACTCTAAACAAAAACTAATAAATAAGGATAACAACTAATTAAATAAACATAGATACACATATAAAATAATATACTATATATACTTACATATACTTATATAAAATACATAAAATATAATATATACATATATAAAAGAGGGAAAAAGAACAGAAGTCGTACAACACACATATTATCCAGAAATTTATTTTGAAAAAAGCTGCCGAACTTTTATTTTGAATGCCAAGCGAGTTGTAGCCGACATGATTTCGAGAGGGAGTGCATTCCATAGGAGAATGGCTTGGATGAAAAAGGAAGAGTGAACAATATCGGAGGTGTGGGGGGGACACTTAAGGAGGAGATTGCTTGAGGAGCGAAGGTTTCTGGTATGGTTGCTACCCAGGTACTGGAAATGAGGAGTTAAATAGGAAGGTGATGAAGGGGAAATAAGAATAGAAAATAGGGTAGTAAGTGCACGCAGGGAACGACGTTCACGGATAGGCAACCATTTTAATTGGGAGCGGAAAGAGGACACATGATCATATTTACGAAGGTTAAAAATGAATCGAATGCAGTTATTAAGAAGACGGTCGAGTTTATTGAGGTATACTGCATTCAGATCGAAATAGCACACATCACCATAGTCGATTATAGGGAAAATCAAAGTCTGCACAAGCATCGCCTTGGTCTTGAATGGTAGAAAATTCTTTAAACGGTATAAAGCGCGAAGAGAGTTTGTAACCTTCTGACAAACCGCAGTGACCTGGGCTCGCCAACCAAGAGTTGAATCTATATATAAGCCAAGGTCCTTAACGGCTGAGGACCATTCTATGACACATCCGTTAAAAACTACAGGTGGAAGTAAAGTAGTGTCCAATCTAGTCATCAACCTTGGGCTGCCAACAATTATGACTTGACATTTAGATGGGTTGACGGACAAGCCATAATTGTCGGACCATTCCTTGATGCGAGCCAGATCACTGTTAACCGCATCTATAGCAGAAGACACACAGTCAACGCTTGCGTGGGAGTAAATTTGCAGGTCATCGGCATACAGGTGATACGCACATTGAAGGTCTTGGGTAATACGATTGATAAATATAGAAAATAACAATGGAGAGAGAATACCGCCTTGAGGAACGCCTGAATCTAGATTGCGCCAATTTGACGATAAGTCATCTAGGCGCACCGATTGCTGACGTCCCTGAAGATAACTAGAGAACCAGTCCAGTGCCTCCGGCGATATCATAAGCGAGGAAAGGATGGATAAAAGGATTTCGTGACTGACAGTATTAAAGGCATTGGCCAAAACAGTAACCATGGACTTTTCCATGCCAGCCCTAATATCGCCAGTCACTTTAAAAAGAGCGGAAACAGTGCTATGCCCAGGCCTGAATCCAGACTGCAACGGACTCAAAAAGTTGTTAAAGTAAATAAAACGCGACAGCTGCTTATGAACACAGGCCTCGAGCACTTTAGAAAGGAAAGGCAATATGGATATTGGACGGAAATGGTTAGGAGTTGACGGATTTGGGACTTTAGGAAGAGGTATGACATGAGCATTACGCCACAAGGACGGAAAAATGCCGGAGTGTAGGGACACATTGATGATGTGGGAAATAGCGGGAAGGAGGAGGTCAAGTATGGGAATTATCATGGGAATTTCTGTTGCTATGAATACATTTATTTGTGCAATTCCTATAATACACTATAATTATGCAAAAAAGGGGTTGTTGATATTTACCGTTATTATGGACGATAGTATCTTTTTGCCAGAATTGCCATCAAATACGCAACTCAGCGACTTCGATCCAAGTAGTTGGAAGAAATCATCTAATGTAATTATTTTGATCAATGGCAAACTGCTCTTCTCGTTGGGTATGTTAGAAGTCGATTTACACTTTTTGTACAGTTTCACGTAGCCTTTCCTCTTGAGTTTATGATTGCTTCCTTGAGATTGGTTTATTGCTTTAACCGTATCGGCTTTGCAATCAACAATGCCAGGATTGGAGATTTCAGTCGACATCGAATCAATATCTGTTAATGCTTTTCTATTATTGTATACGTTAATATTTTCATAGTTCTCAATCATCGAATTAAGTTTAAAGTTACCAATATTTATCACAATATTGTTTGTACCAATATTTTTGTTCCTTACATCGAAGGATATTGTACATATACACGTAGGACGATTAAAACCACTACAACCAGTCTTTGCGTACGAAGCCCACAATTTTTTAAATATGTTTGTAATGTTATTCATTTCACCAGCTGGTATCAAAGAGTGTGCGCGGGCATTGTATACTTGCAATGTCTGGCAATTACTATTGTTTATTTCGGGTTTTGTATGTTTGTCTATATTTATGTTCGTGTTAATTTTAAAAATATTCTCCAAAGGTGCTATGACTCCAGCCAATAATAACTGTTCCGGTATTTTCGGCAATATGTTTGTTTGCATTTCTGAAGTATAGTAAGCCATATTAGCTGTTTTATGAATCGTTTGTTGATTTTTAAATGAATGCGAAAATCTTCCTGAAAGTATACGGCTTACTTCCGGCGATAATGTGCTTAGTCTACGTATTGATTTGAAACCATCAAACCCCTCTGAATGGGATATTTCTGATATAGTAGACAGCAGTGAGTCGGTTTTGTTAATTGGCAAAGGATGGTTTAATTTCGTTTCTTGATTTACAATTTTGTGCATCATATTTGGTAAGATACTACAAAGTTCGGCAGGTAACATTGCATTAAAAATTGTAGCTTTACATTTGAATAGTGTAGTGTTATCATCATTTTTTTCCAGCTGAATTAAAGAGCAGGATTTCTTCGCATGAATATCAAACTTATCCGATTCCTTCGGCACTGTTATGTCAAATTGCACAATGATATTGCTCAAGAGATCTTTTATTTCTATTTTATTGGTACCTAAAGTTTGTACTTCCAATTTGGGTAAAGAATTGTCAAATCCAGGTATTGAATTTAATAGGTCATTTTTTTGAGCTAATTGTTCAGATGATTCGAAGGCATCCGCATCAGATCTTAACCATTTGCCATCACCAGAAATTGACCTTGTTTGTACGGATGCCTCTTTAAAAACTGTAAAAAAAAACAAGCACATACTCATTATTATAAGAGGCAATCACATACCATCGTATCAGCGTACCTATAAAACGTTTTATTACTTAAACATAATATTACTTAAATTAACTATAGACCAATTCCATCATAAGTGCCAGGTAAATTATTTATATGAGTCATTATTTTACTACGATTTACATATAATGTAAATATGCAACCAGTACCGTAATTTAATTTTCAAAAATAACTGCCACTCACCAATGCAAGTTTTTCTGATATCGTACTTTAAATCTTGATTATAATAAGCCCCATTTTTAATTTTTTTGATTACGTTCTCTATAAATTCACTGGCCCATTTCGCTTTGCACCATGGTCGTTTGACTGCCACTGATCGAGTATCGACTACCCTAGGGCTCAATTGTCGTTTAGTTGTATTATTATTGTTTGTATTTGCTTCATTATTATCATTACGACAAACATCCATTTTATTGATAATGTTGTGGCTAATATGCCTATTTTCAGTTTTATTTAAGTCAGCTTTTGTTGCAATTGAAGCATCTTCACTCACATCGCTCGGAAGTGATTTTCTGTATAACAATTTAAGCATTTTGTCTTTGAACTGTCGCATTGGTCTTGGCTTTTTAGGTTGCTGTGTTTCTTCATGTGCGTCTAAATTCAATGGTACTGCATTTCTGTCACGGTTATTTAAAACCGATTTGGATTCTGCTGAACATTTACGCTCTTTATTGCTCTGTTGCTTAAACTTAGTTGTTTCAGATTTCATACCAGGCGCATTCATCAACTTATAATCACCGTGAGAATGTAGACCTTTTTGTTTTTGTTTCTTGGAATCGGTTTTACGGGGTAGATTAGAATTTAAGAATTCATTACATTTTACTTCATCTACTTCCTCTTTTAATATACTAGCTGCACTCCATTCGATCATAAAAGGCCAAATATGCTTATCTAATCCATCAAATTGAGGAGCGTCGAAATCCATGACTTGTATTGCAGAACTTACTTGGTCCTTGCCTAAAATAACTAAAGGAAATTTTATATTTAATAACCTTCTTCTTATATCAGTTTGAGTTAGTTTAGGTACAATAGGAGTGCTTGTTAAGGTAGTAGCTAAACGCGATTTTCTCTTTGGTGATTCCAAACGTCTAGAATGCACAACATCTTGACCTTTACTTAATACCACTTTTGTTATTCCATTGATCGGTGGATTCTTTGTTTCTTCAGATATTTTTTTATAAACTGCAAACATAACAATTTAAAATTAATAAATGTAGATAAATATGCACGTAAGTAATATTATTCAAGGAAATCTTACCCTTTGCAGCCTCTTGCAAACCTGCTTTACTTGAAGCCGAGTTCGTTGAATATATACAAGTTACCGCTTCAGAACGATCTATTGAATTTTGCATCTGATCTTTAGGATTTGGGTTTACAAAACGTTCATTATTTTTTTTGTCGACATCAATACGAGCATTAAATGTTAATGAGTCGTCATTGGCATTGCTGTTTCTACCATTAGCAGACGTGTCAATGGAATGATCGTCGTAAAAGTGTTGAATGTCCAATCCCATACTCGAAGTGATTGTAGATGACTGATTTTCTTTTGTACCCAAACCTTTATTACCGGTCCGGAATGATTTCTTAGTAACAGCTTTATTTTTACTCAATCTCGGAGTTTTCGTAATCTTTGGTACATTTTGTGTTTTCGCAATCCTCTTCTCAAATTCCTCACATATTCTACTAAGTTCATCCTTCTTATCAATCACCGTTATTCTATCAAAACTCGACGAATGCGAAAAGCTAGGCGGTGTTTTGCTATCCACCTCAATGCTCGATATATAAGCGAACTCTTCAGTGCGGCAAGTTTCGATCAATCTAAAATATTTTTATGAATTAGCTTTACTTACCTAAGTTTAAAAATACCGGACTGTTGTGTAGGAGAAAGGTTAGTATTACCTGGTGTCTTTTCTGTTAAATCGCATTTTTTTACCCTTTTTTCCTGGTAAGGGAATTTCATCTTCTGACGTAGGTGGGGAAGGCCTAAATTGAAACCTATTTATATTTCTTAAGACCCTCCAAACATCATGTCCATTAAAATTGCCTTCAATCTTGGTTTTTGGAGGCAAACGCTGTTTCTTTCTACTTAAAGTTTTGTTACCGTCCCCATTAAAATTATTTATTACATCAGTCGAACTACAATCCAAATGGATGTTGAATTGTGAACAGTATCTAGCATCTCTGTCATAAAATTCAAAATTATTGCGCGATCTTCTGCTTTGGCCCGTGGGGCGCTTCTTAGTTCTCTTTTTACGATTATCATCGTTGTGATTAAATTCTTCTGAGTCGTTCATATCACTGACAGTGCATGTTTGTGGTACTGGTGCCTGTTTATTAGGAAGGGTTAATACTGATTTCTTTGGTCTTTTGGTCTTTTTCGTACATTTAAAATCGTCCGAGTTAGCTTTGTAGATGTTTATTGCCAAAGGAAACGAAGATACAAAGTCTGCAACTTTATTCTGAACAACTTTCTTTTCTGTGACTCGAGAAAGTAGATGCACTTTTTCATTATTGAGGTAGGGTGATTTCAAATTTGTGTTTTTCCTTATCTTAGATTTATTTGAACTCGTTACACTACTATCAGTTCCAAAATTGGGTTTTATCAATCCGTTTGGTATAATACTTCCTCTCGAGGTATTCAGAGAACTTAGTGGTAAGAAGGGAACCTTATCACAAGATCCTGTGAATGAGTTTATTGCCATAGCCTCAGTGTGCTATCCGAAGCAATTTTCAATCCAAAAACAATACATTTATGATCAGTAATTGAACGGAATGTTGACAATTGTCATAAAGTTATTTAATTAATTATTTACTTGCAGTTATTTTCACGGTAATTTCGATGAGACTAACTAAAACATTAACGCCCCTACATCGAAATATAGCTAAAACTAGTTTCAGGCAATTTTTTTACAAAATCAAATCAAAAACCAATTGTGTACGCCATTGATATAAAAATTGGCATGATTGACGATATTTTAAAAATATATTTATTGAAAAAAGAACTTTTCTGTGTACTGCCAGGTTTATAATTTGTCAGAAATGTATTAAATAAAAACAAATATTTTTGATTTTCTCAACCCTCGACTACAGACTCGTAGCGCCTACATTAACTTCGCAACGACTTACCTAGTATGCCATCCAGACCTACCTAGTATTCTTGGCCCTTTCGAAAACTATAGACGGTACAGCTGAGCCACCCAACCAACCAACCCACTAGCTTGATTCATTCTCCTCGAACTATTGTGGTCTGTGGACAACATTGATACACCACCATGGCTCCGCTCTTTCCAAGACCACTTAGGGGACCCATACACCTACAATAATATTGAACAATCTTTTTATTGTTCAATAATATTGAACACCCCCTTTGATTCCAGACGTTCAATTAATTCTGTCAATAAAATTGATAAACCACTCTGATCAATATTTTCGTGCGAGCAACATGTCTGACGACGAAGTTTTGGCGGCAGCCACGCTGGTGATTTTGTTGAAAAGAAAAAAAAAAAAGAAATATATTGCGCAATATTAAACCTACACAGCGCAATAAAAAAATATTGATCAATAAAAATTAAGCTCCATCAATCTTTTGCTCAATCACGGCGCAATGCTTCAATATTATCCCTACACGTTCAATAATATTGTACAATCAGAATATTGATCAATATTATTGAAGGTGTATGGGTCCGGTTACAGTGATGACGGATGAATTATCTCCCTAGGCCACCTACTACTTACTCTTTAAAAATTAATAAGAGATTAAAGGGTAAAGGAAAACTGAATGATTAATACCTAGCAATATTCAATGACATTTTAACGAATAATTTGTTTACATTTATTTATCAATTATGCTTAATCATTTTTACTTTATTTTTAATCATATACCGTAAAACGGGGTGAATAGCAACGGTTTCAAACTTTGCATGAAGAATATGTTGTTCCTAATTTTTTTTTTTCATCATGGGTGATTATATATGATGTCCGGTACCCACACGAAAAGATCTATAACAATATTCTTTAAATATAATCACAGGTTGTCCAGAAAAATTGAAAAATATTGACCATTTCTATTTACCCAACGACTGGGGTCAATGAAAACACGTAAAGGGGTGAATGGAAAAACTGTTAGGGCTGCACAAAAATACTTTTAACCAACATGCAAAAATGTGAGGTGCTGAATAAAAATATATCTTTCAAACCAAAACAATTTTTAAATACTAAATTAAAATAAAATGTGACATGATATGTGGCAGAAGATGATGTATATATAGCATGATGATATGATATATTATGTGGCAGAAGATGATGTATATATGGCAGAAGAAGCATGAAATTAAAATTAATGCAGTTGAGATGAGAGCGCTAAGAAGCATAATATGTGGAGTGAAATTCTTAGATAGATTGAAGAATAGTGTGATAAGGGAAAACTTCAGCAATGATATCTCGGACATCAGCCTGTTTGAGATTGAGATGGCCTTGAAATAACTTAAGAACAAAAAGGCGCCGGGTGAGGACGGAATCACTTCAAAGCTTCTGAAAGCGGGCGGAACGCCGGTACTTATACTCCTTCAGAGGCTCTTCAATTCTGTTCTCCTCGAGGGCTCAACGCCAGAGGCATGGAGAAGGAGCGTGGTGGTACTGTTCTTCAAAAAACGTGATAACACCTTGCTGAAGAATTACAGGCCCATCTCGCTCCTGAGCCATGTCTATAAGTAGTTTTCGAGGGTCATCACAAATCGTCTCGAACGCAGGTTTGATGACTTCCATCCACCCCAACAAGCTGGTTTCCGAAAAGGCTTTAGCACCATAGACCACATCCATACGCTTCGGCAAGTTATACAGAAAACCGAAGAATACAACTTGCCGCTTTGTTTAGCGTTTGTGGACTACGAGAAAGCCTTTGATTCGATCGAGACGTGGGCAGTGCTAGAGTCTCTCCAGCGGTGCCACATTGACTGTCGGTACATCGAGGTGTTGAAAAGTATATACAGCAACGCCACCATTTCGGTCCGAGTACAAGATCAGAGCACTAAGGCTATTCCACTACAGAGAGGCGTGAGACAGGGAAATGTTATATCTCCGAAACTGTTGTGGGTTTTGCATGTTTTTATCAAGTCTGCTGATAAATGTGAAGACAGGTTGTCGCCAATTAAGCACTTTTTGCCTGGTAAATTGTTAAAATAAGGAACCACCATATTTTGCACCCAGTCCTCAAAACAGGTTTCTTAAAAAAAATATTGAATTAATGTACCTGCAAATGAAAACTTTCTCTGTAAAATATTATTTAATCGCTGACCCGGCGAACTTTGCACTACCATCAACCTTTTCTTGGCTTGTAAGAATATTTTAAGACCAAAATTAACGAATTACCGTTCTCGAGTTAAACTTGGTACTTGCATAGCTTAACTATGTATTAACAATTATTGACAACCCTATTCGTCTTTTTCTATTAACCCCTCATCTGTACCTATTTTCAGATTAACCGTTTCTATTATTCTTTACAATATTTCCATTAACCCCGTACTACTGTTCTAATCACCCGTCAATGGATTCTATTACCCCCTTTTATACAATAAATTTACATGTACAATGATTTTAACAAAATACAGAATTGTAATAGTGTATTTTTACCTAATTTCAATAAATTTTAATAAAGTAAGACACATGTAATGATATGAACACATCAAACAACACATTTAATACATTTTTCGGACTTAAAATCAAAAGTTGCGGCAGTTCAAAAAAACGTGTTTTCGGAAGGTAAACTTTAAAGTGAATTTTTTACGATAAATGTTAATTTAACATTAAAAAATTGTTGGCAGCGCTAAGAAAAGATATTGATGTGTAATAGTTTAAAATACTACTAAAATCCTATAACGAAAAATAGCCGAATAATTATCTTGAAAACTTTCTTGATTTTTTTTCTAATCACCCCGCAATTTCTATACACCCCGTTTTACGGTAGGAATAGTTAAAATATTTACGTTTCGGGTATTATGATATGGCCTTTTGTTTACATGTCATGAATGAAAAGTGACAGCTGTCACTTTGTATTTCGCTGTGTTGTAGATCGATTTCTGTGATTTTCAAAAGTTTGTAAAATGTCGTGCCCGGAAAATCAAAAAGAAATAATTCAATATGTTCCATTTACTTCTTTTGTACATCCGTCATTTTGGTACAATCTCACAGAACTGAAATTAGACATCGATAAGTTAAATGAGACTAACAAACAAATATTTGGTCGTTATTCGTACCGCAGTGATATTGGGCCGGTTTTCGAAGTTGATGGTACTTCATTTAATAAGTAAGTAGCTAGATTATTACTTGAGTATGTAAAAATATTCCTTCGTTGTACATTCTGCAAATATTATCGCTAGTTGGGGTGACATGGGCGACAATTTGCGCATAATATCCCAACAACGCACTGAACTCGCCAAATATTGATTCGTCTAAATAAATATCGTCAAATAAAAAGAAAAAAAATGTTTTTCAAATTTTATATTCAGTTTTAAAAAAAATTAAGTAGGGAATACTTATTTTAAATTAGTTTTTTTATTTAATTATATCCATAAATTTGAATTTTTCATTATATTTTTTAAATTACTACTTGACATAAATATTTTAAAATGCTGATTTTTAATATAACATATATTATGAGTACTGATACTTCTAACTCCATTATTTTGTCAAAACTATTAGTGAAGTGGTTTGAAAGTTTATGTTGAATATGATTTAGACTTCTTTTGTAGGTCACCAGGATCAGAACATTTCTATATAAATGTGACTGGCACAATAATTAATAAAAATACAATTGAAGAATTCAAGAATCTTGACAAAGCTGAGTTGTTGAACTCAATTGGAAGTAAGCAATGGACTGAATTGAAAAAAAAGTTGTGGATTAAAAATCCTAATTTACTTATAAACTTTTTTGTTTTATCTTTTGCAGTAAGTATATCAATTTTTCTTTTTTTAGTTACATATTGCTTTAGCAAGCCAATTTTCAAAAACTCTCAACTGATTTTTCCAAGCAATGAAACATAGATTAATGACAAAGTTTTTTTTTCTTTACAGGATTTAAAAAAGTTTCACTATTTCTACTGGTTTGCATTTCCTACACCTAGTAAACCCGCAGTGCATGTGAATGAGAAGAGTGCTGACATTAAACACAGCTTCAACAATACCCAAATTAACGATCTCAATGAAGGATTTAAATCATTAGATGAAGTACAAAAATCTTTCTTTGTAGCAATAAGAGATAATGCAACAATTAAAGTTAAAACATTAGCAGATATCCTTAATGATGATGAAGGGTTTAAAAGTGATGTCAATATGGCTAATGTATATCTTGTTTTTACTGATCCCAGTAATGGGTATAACCCAGGATGGCCTTTGAGGATATTGTTGGCTGTTTTGTTAGACCATTGCCCAAGTTTAGCTAGTACAGATGTGAAAGTTATAGGCTTGCGTTGTAATGCCACTGGTGGAATTGAAAATAGCTTGGTGTACAACATCAAAATGCCTCAGGTAAGTATTTTATTTTACTTTTGATATTGTTTGTTCACAACAGTTTTAGATTCTTACTTTTGTATCACTGCCCTATGAAAAGCGCAAAAGCTTTGCCATAGAAGGCCTTGTAGCGCAGTTGGCTAGATACTACCTTTTAAAACAACAAGCTGCATATTTTATCCCTGCACCTGGCCTGGGAATTTGTGAAACCGAAAAATCTCTCGTAGTTTCTGATAACCCCGACGCACGACTTGTATCCTATTATGAGTTCAGAACGATGTGAAAATTGGGTGTATATGTAGTTAACCAAATTATATTGTGACTTTATTTTTTACTTAAGAAAGAATTAATTAAGTACTTGATATTTGTTTTTTTACTAGCAAATGGAAACAATGGACGGAATTGGGTGGGTTGGATGGGAAAAGAACGAGAAACGTAACTTTGGACCGCGCCTGGCGAATATGTCTGCGTCTATGGACCCTATCATGTATGTGATTTGACTTATAAAAATAATAATACAGAAGTGCATTTCTGTACGCGTATTTTGCAATTCATTATCGTTTTTAGAATTATGTAAGTATTATAAATGTTCTTTATAGATTAGCGGCAACGTCATCCGATTTGAACATAAAGCTGATGAAATGGAGGCTGGTGCCAGATATAGATGTCGAAGTTATGAAGACTACCAAGTGTTTGTTGTTAGGAGCTGGTACTCTTGGCTGCCACGTGGCTAGGAATTTATTGGTAAGAGGAAACAAAATGTTAATGCAAGATATGTTTTTAAATTAGTCTGTCTGCACTTGAAAAAAAACTTGCTGTTGAAAGTCCAGTGCCCACAGAGCCCACATAAAAAAATCGATAAGTAGAAGATGTTAAAGGACTTTTGATGAAAATATATAAATTGGTAAAGGCTGCTCGCGATAGAAATTTTGCGTATTCTTTCTGTAATAAAAGTCCTTTTTTCCTCTTTTTTTATTAATACTTGTAGCAATGTTATTTTACGTTATAATATTAAAAATATGAATGTCGTAATACAAACCGTAGAAACAAAACAAAACAATGTACGTACTCCCACGACTTTCAATCTGATCTGCAATTTTATCATGTTATGGTATCATGGTTAATCCTAGAAATTTTATTATGTTTTGCATCATGGTAAAGCCGAGAAATATCTGCGTTTCCAGGCTTGGGGATTCCGTCACGTCACATTCATAGATAATGGCAAAGTGTCGTATTCAAATCCGACGCGTCAAGTGCTGTTCAACTTCCAAGACTGCCTTTCGGGCGGCCGCAAGAAAGCCGAGGCGGCCGCTGAAAACTTGAAACTGATTCTGCCTACTGTTGTAAGTCTTTATATGTCTTAATTGGAAACTTAGATGTTTAACAAGTAACGATTTGCCTTGTAGTCTTTATAACTATGGCGTGCGATTTAGAGGTACCGGATTAGATTTCTGAGTCGGGTAATGTTACTGGGTTTTTTGTATTAGGATATTTTCAGTAGCAGCACGGAGTCTGGAAATATCCTGAAGAAACGGCAATGGGTTCGCCCCCTTCGAATGATAGATACCCAAATACAGGCGTAAGGTTGTATGTATGTCTATAAGCAGGATATCTAAGAGTACTTAACAAGATAGTAGTTTTTGTGAAAGAGATTTCTCGAAAGACTACTTAAAAAAGAATTTTACCAATGAAATTGTAGTAATTTTGTGATCCGGATTCTGAAAGCATTGCTTTTCTTTGTTTACCTACTTTAGTATCGCATTACTGAGACGATATTTACTCCATTTAAAATCGAATTACCTCAATTAATAGTAGTCTTTCCACATTTTAACGTATTTGAAAATAGCTTCCACACTTTCCTTCTATGAATAGCTTATAATTTCCAGAACAGTAAAGGCATAGCTGCTCACATTCCAATGCCGGGGCATCCTGTAGGAGAATCTCTGAAGGACGAGACGATATCGAACATAAAGCTTATAACTGAAGCTATAGAGGAACATGACGTCGTGTTCTTGTTGTTGGACACGAGAGAAGCCAGATGGTTGCCTACCCTCATCGCAGCTCATTATGGAAAGGTAAGAAAGAACGAAAAGGTTAAGGTTTTATTGTTGGCCAATCCATAAAAGGTAATATTTTTTTTAACCCCGGCATAGCTAAGGGATGATATCTTATGGTAAAATTTTGTCCAAATAGAGCATTGATTATATTATGTCATGCGTACTGGTTTTAAGCTTAACGGATCTTGTGAAGTAGAACACAACAGAGTAGGGTAAAGATACGGAAAAATCAAAACTATGGGTTTGACCTAGAAGGGATTAAAGGGATAAAAATATAATCATTAGAATAGTGGTCTCGTCAATTAATTTACTTAAAATAAACTTGCATAATTTCTCCTCAGATAGTAATAAACGCGGCTCTAGGCTTCGACAGTTACCTGGTGATGCGGCACGGTATCACCGGTTCGTCGCAAGATGGCGTGTCCATCGACAACAGCCACGTGGCCGGGGGACAGCTCGGCTGCTATTTCTGCAACGATGTTACTGCACCGGGAAATGTAAGTACTGCTTTTTTTTATTCTAAATTTTTGTCGGGGATTCAGATTCATTCCTAAGGAAGGTAGGAAAGGAAGTATTCCTAGGGAAAAAGGAATTCTAGATAGGACGTATCACATCTCTTGTTATAACACTCATATATGAGGCCTATAAAATCAAAACCAGCTAAACGCCAGTTGGAATCAAAGACATCATCATCATCATCATGTCAGCCCTGTGTTGGTCCACTGCTGGACATAGGCCTCCCCCAATGACTTCCACCGGGAACGGTCGGAAGCCGCCTGCAGCCAGCGACGTCCCGCGACCTTGACAAGGTCGTCTGACCACCTTGTCGGGGGACGTCCCACGCTGCGCTTGCCAGTACGTGGCCTCCACTGGAGAACTTTCTGGCCCCATCGGCCATCAGTTCTCCGCGCCATGTGGCCGGCCCATTGCCACTTCAACGAGCTAATCCGTTGGGCTATGTCGGTTACTTTAGTTCTTCTACGGATCTCCTCATTTCTGATTCGATCACGTAGGGAAACCCCGAGCATAGCCCTCTCCATAGCTCGTTGAGTGACTCTGAGCCGTCCCATGACGCCTTTAGTGAGAGGCCACGTCTCAGTGCCGTAAGTCATCACTGGTAACACACAACTATTGAAGACTTTTGTCTTCAGGCACTGAGGTATTTTGGACGAGAAGACGTCTCCTAACTTTCCGAACGCTGCCCAACCGAGTTGGATTCGACGATTGACCTCTCTCTCGAAGTTGGACCTGCCTAACCGGACCACTTGTCCCAAATAGACATATTCGTCTACAACTTCGAGAGTCGAGCCCCCAACTGCGATTGGGGTGGGCACAACATGGACATTCGACATGATTTTCGTCTTGTCCATGTTCATTTTAAGACCCACCTGTTGGGAGACTCGATTGAGGTCTTCGAGCATAGTGCTAAGGTCCTCCAGCGATTCTGCCATGACTACAATATCGTCGGCAAACCGAAGGTGTGTGATATACTCGCCGTTGATGTTGATGCCGAATCCTTTCCACTCCAAAAGCTTGAAGGCGTTTTCCAGCGCGGCAGTGAACAGTTTCGGAGATATAACATCTCCCTGTCTCACGCCTCTCTGTAGTGGAATCGCCTTCGTGCTCTGATCTTGTACTCGGACCGACATGGTGGCGTTGCTGTATATGCTTTTCAACACCTCGATGTACCGACAGTCAATGTGGCACCGCTGGAGAGACTCTAGCACCGCCCACGTCTCGATCGAATCAAAGGCTTTCTCATAGTCCACAAACGCTAAACAAAGCGGCAAGTTGTATTCCTCGGTTTTCTGGATAACTTGCCGAAGCGTATGGATGTGGTCTATGGTGCTAAAGCCCTTTCGGAAACCAGCTTGTTCGGGCGGCTGGAAGTCATCAAACCTGCGTTCGAGACGATTTGTGATGACCCTCGAAAACAACTTGTAGACATGGCTCAGGAGCGAGATGGGCCTGTAATTCTTCAGCAAGGTGTTATCACCTTTTTTGAAGAACAGTACCACCACGCTCCTGCTCCATGCCTCTGGCGTTGAGCCCTCGAGGAGAACGGAATTGAAGAGCCTCTGAAGGACTTTAAGTACCGGCGTTCCGCCCGCTTTCAGAAGCTCTGAAGTGATTCCGTCCTCACCCGGCGCCTTGTTGTTCTTAAGTTGTTTCAGGGCCACCTCAATCTCACACAGGCTGATGTCCGGGATATCATCGCTGAAGTGGCGGATCAACTCGGCTCTCGGGTCTTCGGCCGAGCGAACAGCGGGCTTGGCAACCGAGGTGTAAAGCTGTCCGTAGAACCTCTCGATCTCTCTTAAAACCTCTGCCCTCGTCGACACTACGCGGCCACCCTCCGCCTTCAGCCTAGACAACTGTCTTTGCCCAATAGACAAGTCTCTTGCAAACACTTTGGAGCCTCCGTTTCGCTCTATTGTCTCTTTAATGCTCACAGTATTGTGAGCACGGACATCGTGTCGCAAGGACTTCCAGATCCGTCTATTGAGCTGACGATATGCTTCGGCGTCCTCGGAAGACTGCAGCGCCATAGATCGACGTTCGGCCATGAGGTCAAGAGTGTGGACCGAGAGTTTTTGAGGTCTATCTCTACGGCGAGGTCTAAAATGCTTAGATCCCACCGCATGGACAGCTTCTACCAAACCGCTGTTTAACTCGTCCACGGCAAGGTTTTCTTCCAGGCACTCGAAGCGATTTTTCAGCTCGAGTTGAAAGCTCTCGGGGTTTTGGATATGGGCGCGAGTAGGTCGTAGCGTAGACTTCATCAAGCGACGCCTTTCTAATTGGACGTTGATATTCAATGAGCCTCTAACCATTCGGTGATCGCTACCGGTTTTCACCCTGTTGATCACAGAGACATCACTGAATATCCGTCGTTTCGTCGTCAAGATGAAATCTATCTCATTTCTCGTGGAACCATCAGGGCTCAGCCAGGTCCATTTCCTGTGAGGCGGCTTCTGGAAGAAAGAGTTCATCGCAAAGAGTCCCTCTTTCTCCAGAAAGTCGGCCAGCCTCTGACCCCTGGGGTTCCGTTGCCCATGTCCAAATTGCCCCACTTTCAACTCCGCATCGCTCCTCATGCCCAACTTTGCGTTAAAGTCTCCCATAACAACATTGAAGTAGGTTTTGGAAGTATGTATGGCCCGACTTATGTCCTCATACATCTCCTCTACTTCTTCATCTGGGTGTGTCGAGGTCGGCGCGTATACCTGTATGACCTTCAACGAATATCTTTTGGATATTCTGAGTATCAGGTACACTACCCTGCTCGACACACTTTCGATGGATACGATGTTGTTAATGAGAGACCTGTGGACGAGAAATCCGACACCTCCTCTGGACTGTTGGTCGTCCCCCCGGTAGAAGAGCAGGTTACCGGACTTCAGGGTTATCGTGTCCTCCCCAATCCTGCGGACTTCCGACAACCCCAGAATGTCCCAGTGTAACCCGCTCAATTCTTCTTCCAGTTCGACAATCTTCTCGTCTGTCCTCAACGTGCGTATGTTGTGTGTTACCAGGGCCAGTCGTCGTCGGGGGTGGTAGCCGGGGCCAACCCGGGGATTCTTAGCACCCCCCGCCCCACCGTTACCATGGCCGCTACCGTAACCAGGAATAGTGGGGCTGCCGGGGACTGGGGGCCTGGTCCTAGTTTTCATCATCATGGGGGTTTCTGCCGATACTCGCCACGCTTGGCAAGCGGGTTGGCGAGCGCAGTAGGGGAATCGCATTGATGACGCTGCTGCCCGTCATCAAGCGGGGTGAAGGGAATAGTGAATGAGAGAGGAGGCTATGGGAGAGGAAAGTGTGGTCTGTAGGAGTGGATACTGCAGTCACGGAAGGGAAAGTTGATAGTGACTGCAGCAGCTCGGGGGCCGAGGTCGCGTACTCGTAGCACCTATTCTAGGGCAGACCATGACCACTAGATAGGTGCATCCCTGACCTGGAATCAAAGACAGTTAAATACAAATTTATTCAGTCTGTACTCAAATATTGTGGTATTTTTATAATTTAAAATTCTGATTTTTAGTGGTATTCACATTCTTTATAAATAAAGAAGATAGAAAAATAAATCTTTATTAATTCCCACATTTATGTAAGAATTTACATCAATGAAATTATAATTTAAGAAGTGGAACAATATTATAGGCGGTCTTATCGCTGAGAGTATGTATAAAGGTAAAATAAAATTTTAGAGGTACATACAACACGATGATATTTGTTGATTTCAGTCGTTAAAAGATCGCACGTTGGACCAGCAGTGTACAGTGACGCGGCCCGGCGTGGCGGCGATCGCTGGCGCGTTGGCGGTTGAAATACTTGTCGGGCTACTGCAACATCCACTAAGGTAATTTTAAATTGAATAAAATCACAATAATATTAACTCAAATTAAATTTCCATTTTTAGTTGAATTTTCAGTTGATTGTCCCTGGGGTACTGCAAGTACCGCAAAGTTACCTTAATTTCGAGAACATCACTACTTTTAACCATACCTTAATCAAACCTTTTTTCCACTTTCGAATACTTTCCATTGTAAAATTTCAGGGTTGAAGCACCAGCACTCTACAATTCTAATAATAGCACCAACGAGTTACCTGAAGACATGCAAGGCGTGTTGGGGCCAATCCCTCACAGCATTCGCGGGTTCCTACACTCCTACCAGACAGTGGTGCCAACCTGCACCAAGTTCAAACAGTGCATCGCTTGCTCCGATGTGGTGGTAGACCTGTACAGGAAACACGGCATCGAGTTCCTACTGAATGTATTCAACAGCGGAACTTACCTTGAAGAAGTCACTGGACTGTCGGAGTTGCACTTGACTGCTGAAATGACTGATGTAAGTATTAAGTAGTTAGATGACATGTGAACTGTGGACTAAGGCCTAAAACTTCTCAATGGTAGAGCCCCATGCCCAGTAATGGGACTTGTGTGGGCTGATGATAAAGCAGATTAAAGCCGCTAGTTTTAAAAATAAAGCAAGACTTTTTTTATGAAACTGTAGAACGGAAAAACATAGGATCGGAAGTCGAGCTCATTAAAAATAATACTTGTTGGCTTGGTTGTGGTAGTGGTACTTAAGACCCATACTATAAAGGTCGAATCTGTTTCCATGTACCGTAAAAAATTCCAGGCTCGATACTGGTAGTAGTACAGGGATTTTTTTAAATGAAAATTCAAATAGCATTGTTCCCCTGAGCCAGGAACCTTGATACCAGTACTGCAGAGGTACTTTACGAGCACTAACATAGGTGGCATTTTTTAAACTTAATTAGGTAAAAACGTAGATATTGATAAAAACTTTTTTTTATAAATTTTTATTTCCAGATCCTTACATTCTCGGACGAAGAAGATTGAAAAAACGGCAACATGATATTTCCGCTTTTAGACTGCATTTAGATTTTAATAAGCGAAAATGATATAATGGAAGCTTTACGTAAAATATATAAAAATATTTTTTCGTTTTTATTAAATTCTTGTTTTTAATAAAGGCTTTAAATGTTGTTACACATTGTTTAATACTTTCTATCATAGTTACCCAATTTACAAACTACTCAGAATAAATGTATAGATATGCCAAAGATGAACTGCATGGATATCACAGAGAATAAACGATAAATTCTTCTATGAGATCAATAAGTCTCTTGTAATGTTTATAATCCGCAATAAAGGGTTCTTATACTAATTTAGGTCAAGAATAATTTGTGTGACTTTTGTATTGATTTTTATTTTTAGATAATAAATATGGTGTATTCGTAATATGACTCTGCATTGTAGGATATGTTTGTTTACACACTTGGGAATATATTTTTAGGTGGGTTAACAGATTTGCTATAACAAATAATTATACGATACTCATCAAACTAACAAATATTTATTAAATTATCTACACAATTAGGGGTGCATTGACAATTGCACTGCAGGCAGCTTCTTTACGACTGGATTGGAGATTTCCTTCACTGGTTTCGGGGGTTTGATCTTCCTACCGTGGCGACCTGTCTTCCTCTGCCAAAGGCCGGAGCGTGGTCTGTTACCCAGCCATCTCATCCTTTGAGCGGATCCTATGGGCGTAGACCCGTGTAGGACATTGGAGAGACGACCTTAAATTAAAAGGAAACAATTTAATTAATTTAATTTTTGAATAGCTCAGATTGAAGTAAAATACACATTTTTGTCCTTTTACATAAACCAATTAAGTATAATCTCAACAGATTATATTTATAGCGACAAATTTTATTTTCAGGTATAAAAAACATTGAGTACAATAATACCTATGACTCTCATTTTATTCCAATGTAATCAAAGGTTTTAGCATTATCGAAATATACAATCATATTTATAAAACATAAAATTAGCATACATACCAACTACAGCCATGCAATGCTGATCGAAACTAAATAGTCTTTTAGATGGCATTTGCACAATGACGCGGTCATCTTGTTTCCTGATGATTGTGCCGAAAGTCCCTGCAGCGTGGATGTACAAACCACCCTGCCCTGAAAGTGGAATAAATACATTATCATCACGTCAATAGCCTTTACCACTTATTTGACAGCCCCATGGCACAGCTGGCTAAACACCAGCATGCAAAACGAGAGGCTCGGGTTCGATCCCCGCACCGCAACGATGTTTGTGTGATCCACAAATATTTCATTCGGGTCTGGGTGTTTGTAAGACCGAAATGTCATAGTTTCTGATACCCACGACACAAGACTTGCATCCAAAAGTGGGGTCAGGACTATGTGTGTGACTGTTGGATTTATTTATTTATTATTTATTGCATATACTGCAGAACATAGCTCTCTCCTATCATCCTATTGCACATCACCGGGCTTGATCATCAGCCTGCCTTATCCAACTGCTGCCAGCTATGTTCTACATTACATTATAAGAGGTACGGAATTGATACATTCCGTTAGTAAAATTCAGTTCCTACTAGGAAATTATGGCTTGTCATTTTCCTGTGCTAACAACTCTTAATCATTTGTAACCGGTGCATGTTCTCAAGCCCATTGTAAGCGACAGCTGTTTTTGTTTCCGAAAAACATATTTTATCCACAGATATAGTAAGTATGTATGGCATAGTATGCTACATTTCAAAATAATTAAATTCAATCATTAATAAATTCCAGACATAAGCATCAGTACATAAAACATTAAAACTTAGATTCTTTTCAGGCACAAATGAGAGGTCAATGTTATTGGATGGTAACAAATTCTTCCAGCTTATTTATAATATTTACCTGGTTCCTTTTCAATACAATGGACTATAGTTCCAGCAGGCAAAGCACCCAACACATATGCATCACCCTCATTTGCTCTTACTGAAAATAAAAAAATTCAAGGTTACCTCATAATATTTATAAATTGTAATACTATGATGACTTTAAAGAACAGACATGATTCTCTTACCTTCATCCATTAATCTTAGTAACTACCAAAATATTTGAAAACCCAATCAATATGTATAAGGTTTGTAGATGAGAGATTATTTTCAGTATATTAACTAACAAAAACATTGACTAAGAGTAAACAATAATAAATACTTATAATATTAATAATTTTCCAGAAAATAATACCAACCTGGTATTCTGGGCAATTCTCTTGAAGTCTTTATAATGTCTCCTGGCTTCATATTTTCTGTGGCTAATATATATTTTAACTTATCACCAACTGCAACTAAGGCAATGTGAGCTGTTCTGCACCCATCTTCCATTACCTACAAATGGAATACAAACATTGGAAATTTATTTATTTAATTACTTAATCTATAGAAAAGTGGGCATTTCTTAACCAAATTTATATTTTCTTCTACACTGAAGAATTCTTCACCATAATGACCAATTGGCACTTTTTTAATTTGTAGACAAAAAATTGTTTAGGAATCAGTTTTATATCTCCATGTATCATTTTTTTTATACATTTAACCACTATGTACTATATAACTAGGTATTTATTTATTTTCAGATATAAAGGAACTCTAGTATTAAAGACTCTGTATTTTTTAAAACTGGTTAACTGAATATTTATTTCGGAAGACACAGGCTGTGATTAAACACTATCAGACAAATACCTGAATAACTTTTTCTTCTTGTGGTGGCCCTTCAAGAGGACCAGTTCTGTACCAATCAATCCAATGATATTTCTGTTTAATTCCACCACCAATACCTTTTGCCACTAATCTACCTGTAAATTAAAAAAATATATAAATAAATTTTAACAACTAGCTATGACTAAGCTAGCGAACATTTGACCATAGGTTCCATAAATAAGTAGTACTAACCAGTCTCTGGGTCTCGACCTGCCAGATTTGTTACGTTCAGAGGCTTCACAGTATATTCTTCAGGAAAGTGTACAATTCTTCTATAGCTTTTTCCAAATCCTGGTTTAGGTTTTACAATATTCGGTTTACTTGCAGAATTAAAAGCGGTGACATGGATGGTTCGTTTACATAATATGGCAGATGTTATGTTTAAGTTGGCAAATAGCCTATTTAACGCCATTTTATGTTAATTATAATATTTTTAATTTATAAATTATAAATCTACAAGCAAATAACCTATAAACATTTTTGACTTATATCTGATGTTCCGTATACATCTTTATTCCGTCTATTACATTTTGAGCAACAGTGTTTATAAGTCTATCTCATTCTTTGGCACCAAAAGATCTGCAGTATTTTTTTTGTCAATATTTTTTATAGCCTGGTCATTTATTTAATAAATATAACAAAATTTACGTTGTGAAACCAACTCATCTGTATGAAAAAGACGACTTAATAAATAACATTTTATTAGTACAAACATAAATTTTAAATATTTTCTTAAGATTTGCGATGAGATTGGTACGTAAATGAAGGAAGTTATTAATTTAATGTTTACATTTAGATTACAAATAAAAATAATCGTTTATAAAGCTCTCAATAATAAGTCAAACAAAAAAACGAATATCTCACATAAACATACTTAAAAATTTCCTTAGCTTAGTTTTATTGAAAAAAACCCAAGACGCCCTCTAGTGGCAATTTCTTCATAAAAATACATCGTGAATGTGGCGTGTGTTGTTTGGAATATTACGAGTCGTAAATAAAATTGCTTCCAATGGATTACTATTTCTAATTATAACTGAACTTCAATTGTGTTAAAAGATTAAACTACTAAGGAGCCTTCTGTGCATAACAATAACTAAAGCTAAAAGGTGGATAACATTCGGTATTTTGTCATATGTTGCACGCCTGCCTTGGGATCTCGAAGAAGACAAAAAAATAATCAGTAATTCCGATGCTAAATTGATAATGCAGTAAGTTTTATGTTTTTGTTTTTCATGTATACCGTCATTAGTGACTACAGCTATGTCCGTATAAAAGGGAAATTATTATAATATGCATTTATTATTGGCAGGTTACTTACGTTATTGCCCGCAGTTGAGCTTCGTAATCGTAACCATCTTCGTCAACAGTTTTAACAAACATTGAACTAAATCCATTGCCTCCGTTGTAATACAAATAAGTGTCTGTCATCAAAGCGGCTGCATCGATATTATTTTTGATATATACTTTTTTGTTACAGAAATAGACTCGAACAGTCTTACTTTACATTATTGAACTTCCTCGTGAAGATGCTGTGCCTTAAAAGTGAAAATGTATGCTAAGAAATATATCTTTGATTAACCATAATGGTTGTCAGATCAGTAAGTGAATAGTGTCATAATGAGTCACAATCTGGCGGGAATGCCATCATACAGGCTGCCGGGCTCGGGATTGGGGCCTCCAGACTTCAAACCGCCCATGGATACCCCAACGCCCCCAGCACCGGCGCCAAGTAATCCTAAGAAGCGCAGAAAAACTTCAAATGCTAACAATGCCCTCACACCTCAACCACCACCAACAGCACAAGACTTACTGCCACCCCCTTTAACTGGGTATGGAGACACAATTGTGGCATCCAACCCTTTTGATGATTCACCATCAACAGTATCCCACAATGGCCCCATGATGAACCAAAATGGGCCAATGATGAATCAGAATAGCTCAATGGGCATGATGGGACCAATGCATGGAATGGGAGGACCCCCTATGAGGCACATGAGCCCTTTACCTCACAGTATGAGTCCTATGAATCAACAAATGCCACCTAGAGGAGGAATAAGCCCAATGGGAAATATGAGTCCCATGGGTCATATGGGAGGTATGTCACCGATGGGAGGACCAAATATGGGTATGAGTAACCACAGTATGGGACCTGGAATGGGGCCTACATCAAGATCAATGGGCAGCCCAATGAGTCCAATGAATTCTATGCCAATGGGGTCACCTATGTCATCTGGTCCAATGGGGAGCCCCATGAACATGGGTTCCATGACAGGTAGTCACATGAGCAATAGTCCAATGGGACCACCAATGCACAGTCCATTAGGAGCAGGGTCAATGAATGGGCCAATGAATGGTCCCATGGGAGGAGGAGGGCCTGGCATGAATGTTCCCCGTATGAATGGGCCAATGGGGCCAAGTTGTTCTAACGGTTCTATGGGTCCCACCAGCTCCATTATGTCTTCAAATCCCATGCAAAGTGGAGGAATGGGCCCTGGACATTGTGGACCTATGAGACATGGAAGTCCAATGGCTTCAGGTATGGGAAGTGGTCCAATGGGTGGCAATGGCCCTATGACTTCAATGGGGCCAGGTCCACCATATAGCAGTAGCCACATGGGACATGGAGGACCAATGGGCATGGCTGGAAATGGATCTATGGGAATGGGGCCAGGACCTGGCAATATGGGAAGTTGTGGGCCTCTTGCAGGCATGAGTGGAATGGCAATGGGTGGTCCAGGAGGGCAAGGTGTGGGCCCAATGGGTCAAGGAATGGGAATGTTTGGTCCTAAACCCATGCCAGTCAGTGCTGGTAAAGTGTACCCACCAGATCAACCAATGGTGTTCAATCCACAAAACCCTAATGCACCACCAATTTACCCTTGTGGAGTGTGCCACAAAGAGGTGCATGATAATGATCAAGCCATCTTGTGTGAATCGGGTTGCAACTTTTGGTTTCACAGGTGAGAATTTGATTTTTTAAATAATATTACTTAAAGTATTTATTGTTCATATGAAAATGCAAATTATATCAAAAAAATAAGATTATTTTGAATAACAGCTGTTAAAAATATGATCACAAGACAATTTTACCCTAATGAAAAAAAATATTGCAACCATACAAAATAATTTTTGTGATGCATAATATACAATTTCTTAGAGAAACAAATTATTAAATATAAATATATTCTTTGATGATGCATAACCAAGGAGAAAATCCTTATTATTTGAAATGTTTTTTCTGTGACATACTTGGAAACATGAGTAAGTCTGTGTTTTATTCCATGCAAATTATATTTGTAGGCATATAAACTTGACTGAAAGTGAAGTTCTTAACTCTCTTTTAAATATAAAAAACAATATTGTCCCTTAGCTTACAACACAGCATAAGTCAGTTTTGCCAGCTTTATAGGAGACGAAAAAAACTGTGTTGTGTTGAGATACTAACCGACTTGCGCGCTGCCACTACTTTTCTAATGACAGCTTCTGCTAGGCCGAAATTTATATCTTGTGACCTATGGTTCGACGTGCAATGAGTAGCTCTATCCAATGATATTAAAATGTAAAAACCACCAATTTTCGACTTGACTGGGGTTGTTATCTAAGGGATGATATGTAAGCATTGGAAAAAGATTAATGAATTTAATATCTTACAACTATTAATACAAAATAATGATAAAATGTCAGACTTTTGCCAATTCATGCAATATTTTTTTAGTATAAGACATAATAGATAATAAATCATGAAATTACTATCTGCTAATTCCAAAAAAAAAATTAGCTCATTCAATGAATAAATTTTTATATCAAATAATATTCAAACAGCTACTGAAAATACAAAACACTACACAGTTTTTTAAAAATTTTCGACACTAGGTCTTTTGAAAAAATTATGTAGACTAAATCAACTAGCAAAAGACTTAACATTCTAGTTTTATTTAAATGCATTTAGGTAATAAAAATGAAAGTTGTATTTTTTAAACAAATAAGCTTTTTCTTAATGATAACAACCATTTAACAGCATTTTAAAAATCTATTTTGATACATATTTAATTTGAATTTTTCAGAGGATGCACGGGCCTAACGGAACCAGCGTTCCAGTTGTTGACTGCCGAGGTGTACGCAGAGTGGGTGTGTGACAAGTGCCTGCACTCCAAAAACATCCCGCTGGTGAAGTTTAAGCCATAGCGCTGCGCTGCGCCGCCTTCACCCCTATTCCTGCCACACATTTGAGTCAAAAGCCACTTCGTAACATCACAAGTATTTATTTCATCTCATGATTAAAAGGACATTGAAGGCTAGCGCACACCAAGTCTGCATCGGCGGACGTGAAACACGTTCGACTAAGCTAAGTGCCTCCAACCGTCCTAGTCTGTGTCAGCCTTAAAATGTTTAACGTTTATTTATGACTTGGGCATGATGTCAGTCTATCGGTTGTAAGGAATCGGTCTGTCGTTAGTCTTGCTAAGAAAGATCTCATGTTGGATAGTTACAATTAAGAATGTTATGTGTATTGCAAGGTTTAATATCAGTTTAAATTTAACAAAATGCTATATGCCTATTAGATGATTTGAATGGAACAAATACGAAATGAATGGAAAACATGTTATCTATGAAATAGCAGACGGTCCTGTTATGTCTAGTCTGTTATGATTGTCATTTTGTCTTATTTATATTTAATCTATTACTAAGAAGTGACGGTTGCAGTACATTAGTACGGAATATTGACGGCACGTGTTCCTTTATAACGCATATCTGTTTGAGCAAATAAAAGCGTGTTGAATGTTGACGTAGCTACAAATCGATATACTAAATTCAAAGTATAAGCAATAATTATGTCGGCCCAAAAACTTTTTCGATGCCTGTTTTGTGTATCGCTTTAGATTTTGTGAATAATGTAAATATCTCCTAGATGATAAGTCTAACTTTCCGCCTTATGATAATGGAGACATGTAAGTACATAATATGTGTACATACATTCAATCCCATTGAAAATCGTTCGCTTGAAATCCAGTGTCAGATTTTTAATTCTCCGCGGCCGTGGTCATGTTGATGCCGGTCCTGGCCACTGGCCGCCCGTGTTTGATACTCTACAGAAACACATCAGGCGATCCTTAGTTTGACTACTTCGATGATAATGTACTTATTATTTCGGTGCCCTAGTTTGCATATAACATTACGCGCATTATCTGTACGTACTTGTAAATATGATGAATCCATACGCTTTGTTAAGTATAAGGGTGTTAAATGTGTTTGTCAATTTTTTAACTTTTGGAGACTTTTTTTTAAATAAAAGAAATGTAATATAAGTTGTGTAAATAATTGTGTAGCTTTGATGATATGAGATTATACAATTGGTCAGTGGGCTCCAGTGCGCTTGGTTGTGATTTATTAAATGCGTGGTTTAGCATGCAGTTATTTTTACATATTGCACGAGAGCGTCAATATATCTGGAGTCAGTCGCGTTCTTGCTACAAATATTGTGGGACATTAAAAATCTTAAGAACAAACGTATAAAACAGCATGAAAAAAATGTTAATATATATATTTGAGTGCCTGTACACGTATTCCACTTTTATATAAAACAGTAATATATTCATGTCATATTTTAATGTCAAAAACAAAATTAAAAAACAAATGTCAGCTTTACAATGGCCCAAGTTATTGGAATATGTGTGGTATATCATATTTATTTTCAGAATTGGCCACTATCTTAAATATGTTTAAGAAAATGAAATATGTATTTGTAAACATGTAGGTTATAGAACTTTAGAACTGCTGCACATGCACTTAAATTTGATTTCTGGTTGTGTTAATGTCATATTTTTTATTCTTATATTTATTATTTTGTATTAAATCATCATGAGACTCAAATTATTAATAAATGATTTCTACATAGAAAAAATAATTGAATAATAGTAAGTCTAGGGATATTGATTTTGAGTATCTGAGTTTTTTTTTTTTGCAATACATACAAGAGTGATTTTTTATATTTGATTTAAAACTATACAAGGTCAATAATACACTGCAAGCCAGGTTGTTGTGTTTAGGAGATTATTAAATATTTATGTAATTGTGTTTTACGTTAATCATGCAGCAGAATGTAGTGTAGTTGAATTTTTATCCAACAATTTATATATGAATTTTGTAAGTTTTAATTCTTAACGGTTTCAATTTTTGCCATACTATAGGTGTTCTTTTATAGTACGGCCATATACCGTGTATAACTGATTTAAACTTGTGAACAAAAGTTAATTCTGTCAATCTGAATATAAATAGTTTGTGGCAGATACCTATATACCAAACTGCCTGTGGTCGTACTGTTTTAACTTAAACAGCCATGACATTGATTTAAGTAAATAATTGTTTCCCATTCTGATGATTTTCTTTCATTATCACTTATGTGAAATGAAAGAACATGAGATTCATTTTAAAAAATGTCATTAATACATCATATTATTTTTTTGTGCGCCAAAAGTTTACAATTTAAACTACTGGCCGATGAGAGAGATATGAATAAATAACAATATTTGTAAATATATTTAAATACGGATCGACGAATAATTGCTGATAATTGTACAGTTACTTATAATTAGAATCTATATAGAATATTCGGCCATGAAAATAATGTAATAATAAATTTAATATCGTGAGTTTACATCACAAACATTTCCCGGCAATATGTTATGCGGTGTTGCATCGAATTCAGTAGGACTAAATTTTACAACATTGTCAAACTAGAAATTTAATATTATTCCCATGAAAACATGAATTGGCTGTACAAAAGTATATATAATAGATTCATAATACTCAGAAGTAATATAACTACACCTTACAGTCACATTCAATATTCGGAGCCCACATTCTTGTATGACAGAAATTATGAGAGTACTTTACAGAGTCCTAAATAGTAAGGCTCAACATATTTATAGATGCCACAAACATGTGCCTTGGTACGAGGATCGAACCCACCACTCTCGTGTCACAGTTTGGTCCATAACTGCATCAAGAGAGATGAAGAGTATGAAATATTGGAAATATTTTCTACTTAAGTGATGCAACACTGACGCCCAGTGCAAGCCGAATGTTATTCAGTAAAGTGACAATCATATCGTTCCAACACAACGATCCGTTATGATTGTAAGTTGTAAAACAGATTTTATGAAATCTAAAATAGAATCGGTGGTCTTAAACTTGTGCATAGTTTATTTTGTATTATGTGAATAATAACAAGCAATAATAAAATTGTTATTGAGAGATTTTATTTCAATCTAATATACCCCTATTTATATATAAAATAAATAATATCAGCAAATATAAGCTCCTCTGCTAGGCATGGGTTTACTCAATGTTCGGATGAGTTGCGCCTTGTCAGGTGGTAGATTTGACACACCTAAGAAATATCTTGCTTATTGACTTCAAGTCCTTTATCTGTTAAAAGCGAGACAATGCAATAGGAACTACATTATAGCGAGATCGACTGCATAGGCATGGCTGATGAATCGACACTGACGTGGTATTTTTTATTCATCATCATCATCATCAGCCTCTATTCATCCACTGCTGGACATTGCATTGGCAAAAATAACTCGACGATGTCATAACTTGCAACTCATGACCATCTTTAAATATTATTTCATACACACCCATTAATGAACTGTCACTTGCATCACTGGAAACAATACTGCCTGGTAGATTCGCGGTGCAAGTATATGCCGTGTAATCTAGCGGCCTTTGCTTTCATTCCCGGTTCTGGCACTATTTAGGTTAATCCATCAGAAAATTCTTAGCAGCAGCTGTCTTGAACAGTGTCCATAAAACGGCAATAGGTTCTTATTACTTGTAACTAGAGAATGTACCTAACTAGAGAATTGGGGGTGAAGGAATGCACCTCTGTGTTCTCTTTAATTTAATAAATTTTGACGGCGCTTTCTTGTTGCGAAAATGTTGTTTGCTGGACATAGATTTCCCTATACATCTATGTCATGGAAATAATCAATAATATGAACATAAACATAAACACATAAAATCTACACAAGTCATGAGTATCATTTTTATTGACCGGTAAGTCATTATGGCATTACATTTAATACTAATATATGTTTTTACAGACTAAAAAACTAATTACATGGATACACAAAAGCTACTAATCAATTACAATTCATAAAATATTCTACTAAATGGAGCGACATTAAAATAATATCTTCACACTGGGTATTTCCAATACAAAAATGTAGCCATAATATAATGGTAAATAAGTAACTTTACATACAATTAATACTAAAAGGTAATTGTGAATATAATGTAAACTAACAATTTAATATGCTAAAATAAATTGTCTGGTCTCAAAAACAACTACAAAAGTAGTTTAAACAGATTATAAAAATTAACAAATAAAAAATTAATAAATTCCCGTTAACAAAATATGGTATAAAATTATTAAAATTAAGTTGGACAAATTTCAGTAAGTAAATGAATTCCCTGTGCCCAAGCTCAGTCACTTGATATGTTTCAATAATGTTGAAACTTTTGTACTATATTAAATATTCTACACTGCCCTAAACTTCTTCAATATCAATATCACATATATTATTTAATACAACACAATACAATAATTAAGACTTAATTATATTTAATGTATACTGTGATGTTATGGCAGGATACCATCATGCCACATCCAACCATGTATGATATTATTTTTGTGCTCTATAAGTCTTTTTTACAATATTTGTCTTTAAAAACTTATTGTGTAAAATAAAATCCATTATAGACTTAAGCAGTACAAACTTCAGTAACTTAAAATTATTTAAATAAGCTTTAAGTAATGGTTTGTCCTTAATATGAAAATGTTGCATTTTTGTAATAGTGATTTTGCAAGTAATTTTACAGAATTTTTAAGGTGTAATTTTAAACAATGAATAGCATTGTCAAAATGGATAAATTTTAATTAAAACAGTAATTTGTCTGAATACTGTAATTTACAACTTTTTTTGCTAAATGTTCACCTGTATGTACAAATCTCATTTCCCTAATAAATTTCTGTAAAACTTACTTTTTAATGTATTATGATATACTCTATGGAATTTGCAGTTTTAAAAACATTATCATGTAGCAGAATACTTCTTATTGGACTGTCAACACATGAACACTATGTTTGCGAGGTTATTGACTATATTAAAAATCTATTTAGTCAAGGCAATTTTGGTATGATAGAGCTCAACTCCATTCTATTATAGCAATTAAATTTATCAAGTATCTGCAGTGGGGCAGCTAAGATAATGGGCTTTTATTTTACACTTTTTATGCAGTTGTCAAAAAAATTCTTTGAAATTGTTAACCATAATCAGTACCAAAGGTTGTTAAACCTTTGTTTTGTATGGCAAACATAACTGCTGCATCAAGGAAATCATAGTGATTGTTACTAACATTGTCATCATATTCAATATTTGAGTTTTGATTTTCACTAAAGCACTGATATGACAAAGATGAATCAGGGAATAATGAAAACTGTCCCATATCATTTTTCTGATCATTACATAGTTGCGATTTGTTCAGCTCAGATTCATCACATTTCAGACTTGCTGCCATTGTAGTATTGTCATCATCAGATTGGACTGGAGATAAACTTCGAACTGATAATGGTAGATTACAATATCCAGCACCATAATCACTATTGTTATCAGATTTTGAATCATTATTACTATTAGAATTAGTATTCTGCAGTCCATGGGCCGATATGGCCATAAGTATACCTTCATTCTCAATACTATTATCGGCTGGAAGATTATTAATGATCTCAGCTACATCCCAACCTAGATATCTGTAGTTGTCTTCTGGTGGTGAAGGTTCTGGAACCCATGATTCTAGCACACGGTTTATTGTGTTATCCACAAATCCTTTTGCCATCTGCAATTTGGAGAAATTCAAATAAGGAAACTGATTTAGATATTTTAAAAATATAAATTAGGGACTTTCTGTAAAATCACAATTATTTACAATATCATGTATGAAAGCACAAAGTTTACTATGTCCAAAGTCTTAATTTTAAAGATTTGTAGTAGAAAATACTTATTTTGTTACCTGTCTAGCTTGCCATCTGGCTATGCATTCATCTTCTGTGTAGGTTTGTGTCACCACCATGGACATTGGCAAGGAAACAACATCACTACTTTCTTGAATACTTATATTCCTATTTACTCTACTGGATTCATTATTGTCATAGGAGCTCACATATCTTGGATATTGAATTTTTTCTTTCGATATACTGGTGCTAGGCGTTAACAAAGACTTTTCAGAATCAGCAATAACAGAGTCTAGTGTGTTAAAGTCTTGCTTAAGTAAGTAGTCACCCAACATCTCAAGGTTTTGTTCTGTGCCCATGTCTTGAGCGTTGGATGAAGTAGGCCTGTCTGATGATGTTGTCGGTGCGGCGTTATTTGGCGGGTCGGCAAATTCATTTTTCAAATGGTATTTTCCTTTAACTTGCCACGCAAAACGTGCTTTCTTGAGTGGGCGCTCGGAACCAGTTGATGAGTCGCCATTTTCTTGTCCTCTACACGACGATTCACCATTTGTTTTTGTGTTATTCATAACTGAATTTTACTTAAAACACTTTCGCCAAGATCATTAGTAAACAAACAAGTGACATCCTTAATTACTAACATATGATTGACAAGTGTTTAATTAAGATGATTGTTTTGTTTATGAAAATATATAAATTAACGTCATATTTATGAACCGTCTCAGCTTTGTGATAGTTTATCGTGGTTTTAAATTCATGAAAAAATATTTTTAATTATTAAATTGTATAAAAATGATTGCACAAAACACAAAATGATTCAACTACTGTCTTACTCAATTTGACGTTTTATTCATCAGCGGATATAATCTGTAGGTAACTCTCAATATGGGAAGAAATGATTGGTATTTGTATTTTAATGTACCTAAAACGGCATAATAAATATGTTTAAGAATTTTATTTAATGTATGGTGTTATATTTAATGCCCATTTACAAAATATACAGTTAAAAAAATATAATAACAACAACTACTCAGTCTGTGCATATAGTGTTATCGTTATTAAGCGCGAAATTTGAATTCCAGCCTATTAATTAACTTGCAATGTAGTTCTACTATTATAAAAAAGCAAAGTATTTGCCAAAATCATTTTCAAAGTACCATAAAGTTTTTACCTAATATCACGTAAATCTATCCTACATATCTTTCATATAAAGTTTAATTCGATAATGTGAAATATTATAATTTTAATATGAAATCATCTATTCTATGCAGTATCTATAAAACATGATTTCATGTACTGACTACCTGCAATAGTAAGACAACACCTTTTAATGATGGGGGTGAATATGTAAACGTTACTAAGAATAAATACGTACTCTAAAACCTTCTTCTTCTACCCCTTCGGAGAATATAGGCGTGAGGTATGTTTGTTTTTTGTTTTGTTCTAAAACCTTTTTGTTTGTCTGTAAATTTGCTTACACAACGGGGAAGTTACGCTGGGTAAATGCGTTGTGTTTGGTGATGAGATAAAAAGCACCGCGACGCCGTAGAATCGTAATGATAAATTTCGTAGTCGATGCGTAGAGTCATAGAACTGTGTTTAGTGATTAGGTCAAGGGGCCATGTGAGATGTTAACTTTGTTATGTGAGGCGTCTGTAACTCGATGCGTTGAGACATAGGTATGTTTAGTTATTAGGTAAAAAGCTTCGCGACGCTGTTAAGGCATAGCTGTGCTTAATGTTGTGGTGATGAGGTGTCACGACATGTTATAGACATCCCACTGTTGACGTGTGTGTCTAACGAGCTAATACATGTAAATATGTAGTTGTAGGTATTTCGAGGGATTTGAACTCGATTTGAATCCTTTTGTTTGAATCCGTCGATTTAGCATCTCGGTATACCGCGCGTATAATTCGATTGCGCGTTATTGTTCACACTTACCTATATGTCAAGAAAGTATCATCTATAGGTACCTACTAACAAATTAAACCATTAAACTAAAGAATTTGTTTGTTTAATTAACGCGCCAATTCCAGTAATTAGGGCTTCAAATTAACAAAATCGTTTTGTAGGTTGAATACTCTATCGATGGTTTCCATCAAAGATGGCTATAGGCTATCATGGTCTCGCTATGAAACAAATTCGTGAATTTCGGCGGTAGCGGGTTCGAACCCCAAGCGCACACCTCTGACTTTTCGAAGTTGTTTGTATTCTCAATTAATTATCACTTGCTTTAACATTTAAGGAAATTATAGTGATGAAACTTGCACACTTAAATGCTGGTTGACCTAACGCTTAAACCCTTTCAATGGTAGAGGAGATCCGTGCCCAGCTGAGGGACGTAGGTATATGGGTTGATAATGTATGATGTATGACCAAAACCAGCAATGAAATCTATGGCAAAAACGAGGATAATATATTCCTTTTGAGGTTTAAAGTTTCGCATACGATTTTGCAACACCTAGCGATATAATTAAAGCTCACCCATTAGAAAGTCCGCAGTTTCCTAGTAACTTATTGGATGATTCACTGTTCGGTTTATGCATAACTTAAAATAAAAATATAATTTTACTCATTTAAAAAGGAAAAATGTATTTACTATGATTTAAATTCTACGAAACCAGGAACAAATAACCGCTAATTACCTACTAAGTCGTTTTTGGGCAATCTATTGCGAGTTGACTGAGATTTTTTATTTATCTGTTTAATTCCTTTTATTATGTTTTAATTTATTTTTAAGAGTTGATATTTTATATTAATTAAATGAAATTGTGTCAGTATTATTCAAAGGTATAATAAATTAATCTTTCGATATGAGAGGATATAAATTAAGGTTGAATTTGAAAATTCCAATTACTCTACTATGAAGGAATGGGAATGAAGGAAGTGGATATAAAAAACATAACAAGAGTATACATAAGAGCACAAGTTAAAAGATATAATATATAATTGCCCATTGATTTCTGTGAGTGACTTACTTATAATCGCAATGCAAAAGTTAAGATTTTATTTATTATCAACACAAATTGTCAGTAATGAACTAGTCACTACACAATCTTGCCTGTAATATGTGAAAATATTTCAACCAAGTAATAGGTCGCATGTACAATATACAGGCATTGCTGAAATGGTCCATTTTTTATATATATTGTAATTCAATAGATTTTAAATGTAACCTACAGTGAAATAAATATCCTCCGGTAAAAATTACCACGTGGTGAATAAGGTCAAGAGTTGCTAACAATTACTGGTATTATTTAAAGACAGGTCCGTTAACTCATTGTGTCTTTGTTAAAATTCGTCGTAACTGCTTATCGCTAAGAAGCTCTATTCAGATAATAACCACAAGGAGGGGAGGGATGACGATCTCGGTCGCCTTATTTAATACGATGATTGTCCCAGTCGCTCCTTAATCGTCGATTAGGCGTAACCCGAAAATCTACTTCGCGTAGCGTACCTAATACTATCTCAGTGCAATATTAATATAGTGATTGTGTGGGGCCTCGTGTAATTAACATGCAGGTAAATTGAATTTAGTATTTTTTTGTCTGTTGTATACATTACAATCTTTGTAACACCTCTCATAATAAAATTCATGAATTCATACAATTAAAATAGTAATGGTCTATCTTTTTCGAAGTATCCCTATTAATTCAATGTTAATAAGTCTGACATACTATACTAATATGTGAGCTTTGTGGGTGTTATTACTTCATTGCCCGATGCTATCATTTCAAATATCAATAATAAGGAAAATGCTAGAGCAAGAGTTACTGTATTCAAATAGTTTGAAGTATTATCATATTAAGTTATTTTCATTGGTATTTGGGTACTTCCGCAATATTACATTACAATTTGATATATACATTGTGGTCATGATGTAGGTACCTATAATATTAAAAATATATGATGTATATTGTATCCATAGCAGTATTGAAGTCACCACATTACGAAAATGGTGCCAATGGTTTCAATAGACATAGTTTCGATACAAGAAATGTCGCGGGTTCAAACTCTACGTGTCTAGTTTTTAAAGGAATCCCGCGTTATGTTTTTTTTTTTTTTTTAAAGGACTTTAGGTCATTAAGGCATTATGTAGATTGTAAAAATGAAACAAATTATTAAAATTGGTAGATTGAATTTGTATTGTAACGAATGTCCGTTGTCGAAATAAGAAGTTCAAAAATTTATTCAGCATTTTGTTAAGTACCTACGCTAGGTGACAGGAGGTTAAAAAAGGAAGAAAGAAAGGAGGGCCTGTCATTTTTGTTAAATTTTCAAAGAACATTCCACAATCTTCACGATTATTAAATTTATGACTATACTTTAATTTAATGAATATAAATAGCATTTTTAGCTGCTTGAGCTCTTCTATTCTGGAGCAGTCTTTATAATCCATCCGTTAAGTGTATTAACATTTTCCCTTCTTTGCAGAGAGTCGTCGTGTTATGTGTGTGTGTCTGGATGGTGCAGCTGGCCGCTAGTGCGCCGCAACTCACTGACGCACAATTAGAGCAGACTCTGAACGACAGAGCGACAATGCAAAGACATTTGAGATGCGCTCTTGGCGAAGGGCCGTGTGATATCGTCGGCAGGAGGTTAAGAAGTAAGTAAAAAAGTATTATTGTTAGATTCGACTTCGTACAATCGAGTATATAATGTTTTGTTGGTACGGCAAAGTGACTTCGTTTGATGGAAAACACCATGCCGTCCAAACAGACCATCAAGCAGTGAGATACTCATCTCTTTTCATCTTATACATTAATGCCGGCCTCCCAGGATGCTGTGTCGCATTATGCTTAAAGTAACAGGCTTAATAGGTAGGGGAAACGAAGAGTAGGTTTTCGAGTGATAAGGCGTTGCAAAATTGGTTCGTATTACCTGTCATCATCTTTACCCCATATACGTCCAACTGCTGGGCACCGGCCTCCTCTAAGAGGGTTAAGGCCTTAGCCCGCCACGCTGGCCTAGTGGGTGTTAGCCGACTTCAAACTTAAAAAATCTTAAGAGCCTTTAGGTTAGACAACCATGCAAGTCTCTGATCTTACTTAAAATATCTCGCCCCTTATTACGCGGGCCAATAGTTCGCGAATCGTGTGTATTTAAATGAACTTCTGTTAACACTTTCGAAAATACAGGAGATAGTGTGTGACTTTCGTTTGATAGTTGTTCAGGTTAGGTCTAAAGTAGGTTTCCATTTATGCAACAACAAAGTTTTAAACCAGCTTGCTATATTCCGTGTTGACTTGGGTTCAGTACGTTGATTACATGCATTAGATGCAAAAGCAAGATTACAAGAAAATATTGTAGGTAATTAAGTGGTAAATTGATTACACAGTCTGACATCCTCCTTGCTTAATAGTATATTTGTTTGAAAGCCTTATGTAAATTGAGCGCGAGTTCGATCTCAAACTAATAAATTTAAGAGTAGGTATACTGATTTCGGTTATCGATTTCATGAAGATTAAGGGCTAATATCTTCATTACATTGGGAAGATTCGTATTCGTAGATAAGTAGTGTGTATTATTTGACCGCCTTGTTTGCCTCATGCCATCAACTGGCAACCAGGATTAACCGAGAGGTCTCAATCTCTGGCAAAATATAATTGAGGTTTATAGTCACGTAATTTTCAGTCATAACACAGATTCTGGAAATTTAGTTATACAACACTCCTCTGCGTACCGTTTTGTATGATGTCAATGAGGAATGGATGAATGTGACGGTTTCTTAAATATTTTCTGATCGTATTTTTTTTATTCTAGCTTTAGCTCCCCTTGTACTCCGTGGGGCCTGTCCACAATGTTCTCCACAAGAGACTCGTCACATCCGTCGTACATTGGCCTACGTCCAAAAGAACTACCCCTGGGAGTGGGCAAGAATAATTCGCCAATACGGCTGAAGGACTCGACGAACCCAATTAAAACAATATAGAACTGATTTCAATTGACAATAAAATGACAAAAGTTTATACGAACAGATAATTAAAAAAAAATAATATGGTATAAAACTATTTTAAAAATGTAACCAGTATTCTTTTTGGTCTTTAAATGCAATCGTTGCATAAATTTATAGAAAGAACAACCTGTACATATGGCCAATTTTTAGCTTTTTACTGACTAATCTTTAAGAGTGATTTTCGTAAATTGTTTTGTGTATTCATAATTTAATTTTAATCCTATAAAGTAGACCAGTACGAGTTAATTAATTAAATATTATTTTAATTAGATGCTAATTATTGGTTAATTATCTCTTGACAAACAATTATCTACATAATTATTTTAATCCAACGATTTGCTATGCCCACCTACTTGGTAAAATCAATATTTAATTAAGGATAATTCTTGACATAGTACTCTAATTAATGTTTACCTGCTTTCTTACATGAGCTGTATTTAATATAAACTTACGTGCGTATAGTGTGTCGTGTGAGTAACAACAAACGTCATTTTATGTACCAAAGAAATAAATAATAAACGTATAAATTTGTTTTATTTACGCTTTATTCGGCCACGTAACGCTCAAATTCACAATCACGGCAGCATTCGAGTTGAAATGCACAGCCGACTCGAAATAGAGGGGAGTGCAGAGTTAAGTAAGAGGTTACGGCACCACGAGTCGCTCCAGCATTCTCTACCAAGACGCAGCCTTAAACGCTTCACTGGCTACGAGAAAACTTTGTGAAATATTTTTGAATTGTTAATTCCGCGATCCGGGTCAATCGCACAGTGTACCGAAAGTAAAAGTGTTTGGAGTAATACCTTGCTATCAATATGCAGGTAAGTTGCACAGCAATTTCTCTCATCAACCTCACGACCTGCATTTAGTTTTCAAAGTGGTACATTGATAGATTGTTGAACTCGCGAAGGACAGTGGGTTTCTCGACTTTACTACCTGCTTTGGCCAAATAAGTTACAAGGAAAACGTGTGTTAATTTTTTGTTCAGGTCTGTTTTTTTTATATTTTGCAACAAAAAGTTTTACTTTTCATTGAAAGTTGGTGGTGAAACTATTTTATAATAATACAGGGAACGTCAGACATGGTACACTAAGCGCCGGTTGCGTTAGCTCTGACGTTCAACTAATAAGTAAAGTGTTACACAATTGCATAATGGGTGATGGCTCATGGTATCCTAGTTAAAAAAGCATTATGGCGTGTCCCACTTTAATTTGGCGCCGTTATTCATCGTATCCGTACTTCCGATTTGCGTAACAACGCATTAAGTTTAGGTGATACGTAACATGTACAAACAAACAACAAGTACTTTTTGTGGATAATCATAATCATCATTTTCTAAAGTAAAACGTGTTAATTTACTCAAGGAAGTAGATTTCGGTCACAATTTATTTGCCATTGGTTTTGAAGAAGTTATTGGTGTTCTTCTATCGATAGTACCTATATCCTCTTACATTTATCATTTGATCCAGTACATTTTGTCATTTTACTTATAGAGCTTTCAATCGATTCAACATTTCGTACGGATTGTATGGTATACAATTAAAAAGCCCGTTAAATTAACTTCGACACAAGATTAAATCTTTGATCTCCAGTTTACATTTAGCAGTTCATTTACATACTAATGACAATGTTTGATCACACAATATATTTAAGTAAGTTGTTGAATATAATATATCCGTTTTATTGAATTGAGAAGTTTCTCACGATTTGCTTTCTAAAAGCGTCCATTGCCGTTTTGTATTGTTGTGCGTGAAGTAGGCGAAGGGCGACAATTTCGTCGATCTATCACGTTTTTGTAATTTTCAATCTGTGTGAACTTGCGGTGGGATTAGTGTTAAATTTGTCGCAGATGTATTACATGGCCGCAGTTTACCGCATTACAGAAACACTCCGTCAAAACTTATCATCAAAATAATAAAAGCTATTGTGGCTTTGTGGTTGATGCCATCGGCTCGATGCAAGTGATGATTCAAACTTCGTACTAATAAGGTCAACCACAAATAAGGTTGTAAGATTTATTTGAATACCTTTACATACTATTAAACTGGTTTACTACGACAAGGATTAAGTGTTTTGTGTAAAGTAGGTAACCGAATCCAAGCTGTTGGAATCATATTTTGTTATTCATAAACATAAACCTTGTTTTATATCTACCACGGCAAAAAGGTTAATTTGTGAAAAGGCTTTTATGTACGTCATGGATAAATAAACAGCTAATTTTGTTACACCACGTCTAAAGAAAATCTTTACGCATTGAAAATTCTATTCATTTGGTGAAATTGTCGACTCCAATATACTTAACAAAGAAGAAGAAGAATACTTAACAAAGAAACTTAATGAGAGAGTTCTGATAATTTAACAATACGCCCATAACTTACTTATTTTCCGGTAAAGTTATTAACATTTCCAATATGCACGAGTATAAATAGGTTAGTGATATATCATTTAGGACACGTTTTCGTTGTGTTTGTATTACGAATTCGGTTTATTTAAATAAATTATCGGCAGTTATATAAGTTATTAGTTAATCATATCGAATGTTGACGCGGCTTGATTTAAAGGCAGGATATTTCGAATATGATTGAGAAACGAGCTGAGTAGGTAGGTACATGAGTTCAGTGACATAGTCCAATTATACATTTTCTGTGACTAGATCACACGTTCATTTATTGTTTGCTGATTATAGACGCATAGAAATTTTCTATGTCTATGATAATAAGCACCATTGTTTGATATATTTCTTAATTACTACCCTTTATCTACCTACTCTAGTTTTAAAACTAGTTGGATTAATATTTTAATAGACACTGACTTTTGCAACACAGTTTTTACTAGTGCAGAAGTCAGGAAAACCTTTTATATTGTAAAACTTGTTTTGAAATAATAAAGAAATTATTATGAAACATAGATGTCTAATATTATATAGTATATCGATAGTGTCCCAGGTTATTTGTTTTTTATTTGGCGACACATTGATTACACGCCGATTAGTTTACTGAGCACGTATCGGCTGTCGTTGCTAACGCTATTACTTATACGGACTTGCAATTTGTACAATTCCATCGAAAATTGATGATAGATATTGTAGTCGTTGCATATTTGATGAGATCATTGTATTTTCTGGTAGCAGTCTGCAGTGCGTTTGTATTCACTCGGTTAGCGATCTTCAAGGGGGGTCACAAAAACCTGCTTTGCATTCTCACGTTAGAGCATCAAGTTTTGAGATCAGCGTGTATTTTTACTGATTTCAATGGTATGTGGACGCCCAAGAGGAAAATGGTGTTAGAGTCAAAAAAGGTGCCTCCTTTAAGATAGTTAGGAGACGCTGCAATGGAATTATTAAGCAGCAAGGTAAAAAAGAGTGAGGTTTCAAAGTAAAGTTGAAAGACTTTTGACCTGATATATCCATATCGGCCTCCCCGAGTTACCAGAAGGGAAGGACTTCTTAAGAAACTTTCTTCTTGTTAAAAAAATCCTTACGGTAAAATTGGGATTAGCTTTTTTCTTTGTATTTCCAAACTTAACAAATCTACAAAGAGATCTTTGTTTGAGATGTTTTTTTTTTCCTATGATATTCATATTTGTAGTTTTATGTATACTCGTAACTGTTTAAAGTTGTGTGTGCGACAGTACATTAACAAACAAATGTCGTCAGCGTAAGCACATAGTGGGTTTGTCCGATAGTTCGTCCTTACTGTTCCTACGCTTCGGGCGAATATCCTTATGCAATCATTGCTTTGAATTACTGAACACGTTTCTACCTTATTATTACATGATAAATGCTTAGACATTTGCCCTCTTTCCAGCAATATTGCACACCACGTTCGAACACAGTTTCTAAAATTAGTATTTTCTTTGTAATATTTATATTTAATATAATCTAGTACTTCTCCAGGTAAGAAAAGTTAACAGAAGTTTATTTCTATAATTAGTTTCCTGCTGGTCGACAGCTACACAGTTAATCTTTGTAGTTCTAATTGATACACTAAGACACTTTATTTTCTTAAGTAATACTCAACCCTTAGTTATAAGCTGTAATACATTCGAAACAACTATGACAAATTTAGATAATTAAATAGAACAAAAAGATGTATACAGTGGCGATTTTAAGTCTTAAAGTACAAGTATCGAATATTAGCTTAGCTATTAATAATAATAATAAAAACCATAATAATCTTTTATTTCAGACCATCACATATCACAATAAAGTCCATATATAAAAACAATTTAAAAATAAAAAAAAATGATTCTAAAAACTACAAAAATTTACTTCGCCACATGTAGGCGACTCCATGTTGCGAAAAATGGACAATCGGTCTCCATTCTATTCGCAATGAGTTGCAGGTAACTGTTAATGCAATCATGATTTTAATAAAAAAATTAAATTCTCTCTGTTTTTGTTATCAGGGTTCGTCACTGCGATTTTCTTAATGCCATCTCACTGCAACGCTCTGACCCAAAGTTATCATAACTCGGCACCAAATCCCTTTAATAACAATATTTTATAAGACTTATTAACATATAAAACTCATAAACATGTCGAGCGAGGTGCTATAGGCATAGACATGTTTATACTCCAATAGACTTTAATCCGCCCCACGTAATGCTTAAATGTCAATTTCTAAGAAATGAGAAATGATTAGATTACGATACCTTACACACATTCCTTCCTTTAAAGATTTACTTCCGTTCTTAAAAGTATCCTATAGCCATTTATAAAAATCTGTCTGGGTCTTCGTCAAGAATCAATATCAGCGTATAAACGTAAGAGCAGTCTCGTCTATTGGAAAGGTTAATAAAGGGTCGCTATGACAATGATCCGGGTTTCAGAATAGAAGAATCTGAGCAGGACACCATCAATCAACTTTTTAATCTTTTTAACACATTTGGCGTTAGTAATCGTCAATTAGAAAAAAGGGGTCGCCCACTCGGTTACAGGATGTGGAACTTCGCCCTTGATCTGTAGCTTCTTCCAACGTTGATAACTAGGTACAAGAGGCTATACTTATTCATTGAAATGTTAAAAATTACATTTTTTTTAAAAAACCTTTGCATTTGTATGAAATAGGAAGACACGCGATAGAGATGACATTTCAGGGTTAAAAATTCTGTCGCCAGCTATTTTGTTCCATATTTAATTCAAAAGATAATTTCAAATTTTAACAAAACAAAACTTTTCAATTTAATATTACGTACAAAAAATATGTTAGGTATTTATTATAGGAAAAAAATCACACAGAATTTATATCGAAAGTAAATCAAAGATTTATTTAAATGTACTATTTTGCAGAATTGTTCATAACAGCTTACAAAGTTAACTAAATATAGATTTTATTATAGGGTGTGTTGAAATGAACAAACACAAGTAACAAGGTCTTTTGACATTCAATTGTCTTTACTTAAAAAGCGTGAATTAAATTATGGTACATACGAATGTCTGCAAGTTCATGTGTCGATTTACGTTGACAATTGGCTCTAAACTTCAGCGGCAAGGTCTTATTCTTTATACTTAGTTAAAAGTAGTCATGGTCAATAAATTCATATTTTAGCTATAAAGTAAGACTTAAAGTGCGCTCTGGTGCAGTATAAGTAAGGTTAAAATATATTTTTTATCTCTTCGTACAAAGCTCTTTTGTATGATTATCACCACGTTACAATATTAGATTGTTTGTTTTTCTCGCTAGTTAAAGCGAAAGCGCTTAACCACGGATACGGATATGATAACATTATCTTTTTAATCTGTTTTATTGTTTTAACGATGACAATTTTGATCATTGCCCAGGATTGTACACTAAAATACCAGTTTGTGTTTTGGGTATCAGGAATATAGAAAGACGTAATCGTTTATTTATTTTATTTTACATAGTTTTAATACTTTGCTTGTTCCGTGGCTTATGTATGTAGCGTAAGATCGAGAGACCGCAGGTTCGATACTCTTCGTGGGCAAAATATTATTGAAACGGTGTGGAATCTGGAAATTCGGTTTCGGTCAACTATATTAGATACGGCATTAGTACATGAGACATAATACAATAATTAGCAACGTACCGTTTGTACCTACATATATTTCTGCCTACATCTTTTGGAATACATGATTGTCACATGTATCTATGAATTGAAATGTCAATAATTAGTAATGTAAATTAACACTTAATGTAATGATCCATAGTTTTATTTTCCATACTTATATCATTTAAATTTACTGTTCTAGATCTAAACTAGGACATATTCGAAAACACGCACATAGTTTAAATGATGCAACGCTTCGCAAATACAGAGCTTTTTTGGACGTGGCATTTCATATTTCCATTTTTATATTTTCAGATGACATATACCCTGTTGATGTGCGCGTTGGTGGCGATGTGTGTGGCGCAACAAGCTCAACGGCCACAAGTCACAGACACAGCCTTAGAGGATGCTTTGAATGACAAACGGTTTATTCAAAGACAGCTGAAGTGCGCTCTCGGCGAAGCGCCCTGCGATCCCATTGGAAAACGATTAAAGAGTAAGTGTAAATAATAAAGAGATAAATGTAAAATTGACTCCAAGGTTTTTAATATTTTTATTTTATTATATTAAATCGGTGAAAAATTTCGCTAATTGATAGCAATTGTGCGCAATTTGTTCTATTTTAATATTTTACTCTTTGTCCTTGTTACTTGCGTTGCCATTAAAAATATATATTGTTTATTTATTTATTTACACTTTTTACACATAATGTATAAAGGCGGACATAATGCCAGAGGCATTCTCTTACAGTCAACCTTAGGGTGATGCAGAGATTAAAGGTAGGTGTATAAATAAAACAAGATTAAACAAACAACAAAAAGAAAGAAAAGAAACTGCTACTATATATATATATATATATATATGATTAAATAAATAAATATTACATACAAATACCTATATAATATTATAATATACAGAATAATAATATATACATAGATAAATACATAAACAGACGAAAGGTGAAATAAAAGTCATTCAACACTCATATTATTTAGAAATTTCATTGGAAAACAACTGCCGAACTTTTATTTTAAATGCCAATCGGGTTGTAGCCGCCCTGACTTCGAGGGGGAGTACATTCCAAAGGAGAATGGCTTGGATGAAAAAGGAAGAGTGGACAATATCAGAGGTGTGGGGGGGACACTTAAGGAGGAGATTACTTGAGGAGCGTAGATTTCTAGAATGGTTGCTACCCAGGTACTGAAAGTGGGGAGTTAAGTAGGAGGGTGAAGAAGGAGAGTTGAGAATAGAAAATAGGGTAGTAAGAGCACGGAGAGAACGACGTTCACGGATAGGCAACCATTTTAATTGGAGGCGGAAACTGGACACATGATCAAATTTACGAAGGTTAAAAATGAATCGAATGCAGTTATTAAGAAGACGGTCGTTCGTAAAAAATAATGAAAAGAGTTAAAAACTTCTAAATATTTCTGTTGAATGGGATTTAATTTTTCTTTTATTTGACCATTAGACCAACATAAAAAATAAAGACGTAACATTTTATCAGCAGTGATTGCAGTTGGTTTCAATGCGTCACAGTTTAAACTCAGGAAAAATAAATTACAGTTCAAGGGAGAGCAAGTGACACCGGTTGACCTTATGCCTTTGTATTGCATGGTTATAAATAATATATAAGCATATGGCGGCTCTCAAATGTCCGTCGCGTATGAATAAAACAGCAACAAAAAGAGATCGATGGTGACCGACATCGAAGTTGCCGTAACGTCAACTATTCCTTGAAATATCTTATAATTTATTTAGAACCCGCATAATATGTACCTACTTATTTAGACTGTTTACTAGCGGTAGGAAGTATTATTCTGTGTTATAGTTTTTTTTTACGTTAAGAACCTGATAATGTTTTATTCCTGTACCATTTTTGAAACAACGACTTGCTCAGTCAGCTTTAGTTTGAATAAAGGCGGTCATTATTTATTTTTTTGGAGTATAAAAATAAAATGATTTGTATTTATTTACAGCTCTGGCTCCTCTGGTGCTACGAGGTGCTTGCCCTCAATGCTCGCCACAAGAAACGAAGCAAATCCAAAGAACACTTTCCTATGTCCAAAGAAACTATCCACAACAATGGGCTAAAATTGTTCGCCAGTATGCCGGATAATCATCCGATTAATTATAATAAGGAATAAAGTATTGGTGTTAGGCAAATATAAACTGTACTACATGTATGCTATGTTTTAAACATATTCAAAGCATGCTTAGGACTCCCCCTGACTGTTACCTTATTTGTACAGCCAGATTTTTATTTTTTCTAATCTGGTTCAATTAAATTGATTTAAATTAATAATTATAACTTAATGGGAAACCATTATTAAATTATTGAAAATAAAAACATTCATATACTTTTATAGGTGCTCAAAAGTAGGGTAAGGTTTTAAGAGTTAGGCTTATATGACAATAAAGTATTGTGATGTTATGTGATTTTTTTTTCCCAGCCATTGTACCTATAAGATTTCTTATTGTAATTAATAACAATTCATTACACATTAAAAAATCACATAGAAATTTATCGGAATTAATGAAAATACATGTAACTGTGACGTATTTATAATAATTCTATGTTTTTATTAAAAAACTTGCGATCCTTATATTTATTTCTCATCTTCTTAGCAAACCAACTGATATAAGATTTAAGAACCTATTTATTTATTATTTATTTATTTAACACTTTCTTGTACATAATACAGAAATAATAGGAAGAAACTTAACTATAGAAAGAAGACAAGAGGCGGACTTATCGCTATAAGCAATTTCTTACAGGCAACCTTTGGATGGATAATAAGAGAGGAGTAAAAAGAAGGGTAGAATAAAGTGTTCAGAAAGAAGTAAAAGAGGGAAGAAAAAAAAAAAAAAACTAAAATAAAAATAAATACTTATAACTAGTTAACATAAATAATATATAGATATATATAATAAATATACTTACACATGAGTAAAAAAAAAAAATAAAAATAATAATAAACATATACAATATATATACAAAATAAATTAATTAAACATAAATTTACAAATATACATACACAAATATAATATAATAAAGCATATAAAATAGGTGAGTGGAGAAAAGATAGACTACAGAGAAAGGTAATAATCTTTCACTTGTTTTTTAAATGAGTGAATAGTTTTTGCTCGTCTTATTGCAGGCGGAAGGGCATTCCACAAACGGACAGCCTGGACCCTAAATGACTTGTCCATAAAACTCGTTGTATGCACAGCCATTCTCAATTTCAAGTCCTCTGACGGCCTCAAGGATCTAGAATGTGAGTTTTTAAGAAATATAAAGCAGTTTTTGAGATAAGAAGGAGTAAAGGGATCAAATAAGATATTATAAAGAAGAGAAAGTATATGAGCATTCCGGCGAAGCCGAATGGGTAACCACTTGAGCTTGATACGAAAATCGGAAACATGATCATATTTGCGAAGACCAAATATGATTCTAATACAAAAATTCTGAAGTCGCTCAAGTTTATTTAACTGGTCTTCAGTGAGATCAAGATAGCTGACATCCGCATAATCAAGGATGGGAAGGAGAAGGGTTTGTACTAGGGAAATTTTCGTAGCAAAAGGTAGAAAATTGCATAACCTTCGAAAAGACCTTGCTGAGGCAAACAGCTTCCGGCTTAGCTCCCGAAGCTGAGGACCCCAGGAGAGTGTCTTATCTAGATAGAGCCCAAGGTTTCTGACGCAATCGCTTAAGGGAATGATCACACCATCACAGTAAACATTCCGTAGTGTGAGCTTATCTAGTTTCGACATCATCCTGGGGCTGCCGACAGCAATAACTTGCGTTTTGGTCGGATTGACTTTCAATCCATGACGTTTACTCCATTCACAAATATGCTGAATGTCTGTGTTAATATCAATGATAGCATTGTCGAGATTGTCGAGAGGTGCCCGGATATATATTTGCAGATCATCTGCGTAGAGGTGGTAGGAGGAGCGAAGTTGATCAGTTATAGTATTAATAAAAAGAGCGAAGAGTAGAGGAGATAGCACGCCGCCCTGAGGTACGCCAGCTGAGACCGTACACCAAGAGGAAAAACTGTCCTCAACGAATATACGCTGCCGGCGTCCAAACAGGTAACTACGAAACCAATCAACCGCCATTGGAGATATGTTAAGAGAACGCAGAACGCCAAGTAATAAATCGTAATCAACGGTATTAAAGGCATTACTGAAGTCCAGCAAAGCTAGGATAGTCAGCTTGCCTTCCTCCATGCCTGATCTAATACCGTCCGCAATATGGGTCAGAGTGGTGGTCGTACTATGCCCTCGACGAAATCCTGACTGGAGAGGATTTAGGAGATTATGTGAAGTAATGAAATTGTAAAGTTGGGAGTGAATTAAACGTTCAAGGACTTTAGACAGGAATGGTAGGATGGATATGGGACGAAAATCAGAAAGGTCAGAGGGACTAGGTTTTTTAGGAATAGGGATTATATTAGCATTTTTCCAAGCAGTTGGAAAAATGCCTGAGGAGATGGAGTGGTTGAAAATATGGGAAATGATTGGTAGGATTTCGTCTAGGATAGGCAGAACCATATTACGGCCGATACCGTCACTCCCTAACGCGTTGGACGAAATAAGCGTAATGGTTTTCCTAACATCACAAGGAGCGAATTGATTAAGAACAAATGGTGAAAAATTGGGAGTCTTTAGGGTAGAAAGATAATTAAGAGTATGAACTTTGGTCGACCTATCAAAATATGGCGAAGAAGAAAAATGTTGGTTCAAAGAATTTAAATTAATAGATTTAGGGATGGATACGTGATCAGATTTACCCACTCCCAGTGACTTTAGAAATTTCCAGACTTTGGCTGGATCTCCGTTATTTATAGAGTTATGAATATGACGGCGTTGAGCACTCCTACACACCTTACTGCAGTGATTCCTGATGCTAATATATTTAAGCCAGTTAGATTCATTGGGCCGTCGATTATACCTAGATTTGGCAAAAGCTTTCTTAGAGAGCAGATCTTTTATATCAGCTGTGAGCCAAGGTGTAGGTCGGTGTTTGAGCTTTATAGGACGAATTGGTGCATGTGTGTCGTATAAGGTAGTCAATTTATCCACAAAGATGTCCACTTTGGTATCAATGCAATTGGTATTCATTAGCATACTCCAGTTAATGCTGCCGGCATCCTTGCGAAGGTTATCAACATTCATACGCCGAAAATTGCGCTGAAGGATAACTTTGGGAGAGGCTTTAGGAGGACGGACACGATATGATAGAAATAGGAGATCATGAGAAGAAAAGGCGTCCGCGGAACATTGCCCATGCTTCGCAACATGATTTAAGGAAGAGACAAAGATAAGATCGAGAAGCGATGGAGTGTGGTTAGGAGAGTGGTGTGTGGCTGAAAGAGGAAGAATGGACAGATTGCATGATTGGATAGTATTAGAAAGGAGAGACGAACGACGATCGTTCTTAAGGAGACAGGTGTTGAAGTCACCCATGATTATGGTTTGACTGTACGAAGGGACAAGGTTTTCAAGAATGAGTTCAAGCGAAGAGAAAAAGTCAAAACGAAGAGAAGGACAGTAGTAAACACCGAGTAAAATTTTGTTAAGAGAGCATTCCACCTCCAGAAAAAGATGTTCACCAGCATCGGAAGGTGGTGGTTGCGGTGATACACTAACTATAGAGTAACGGAATTGTTTACGCAGGTATATAGCGACACCGCCGCCACCACGAGCTGCACGATCATTTCTGATGAGGTGGAAGCCAGGAAGGGAATAAGTAGTAGAGGAAAGACATGGTTTCAACCAAGATTCGGAAATAAGAATAGCGTGTAGATGAGTACAGTCAAAACTAGCCAGCATATCAGGGAAATGTGCCGGAATACTCTGAGCGTTAATATGAACTACATTAAAGTTCCTAGGGACGTCAGAAAACTGATTCGAAAGAGTTTCTGCCAGTGAGGGAATACTAGCAAAACTATCGTCACTGCAAGCAGACAAGAATTCTTCACTATCACTACTAAACGTGCTAAAAGACATCATTGAAGGCAATAAAAGATAATAATAAAAATAGAAAAAAAAAAAAATACAATACAATATAAGACAAAAATATGTATATATATACTACAACAAAAAAAAAATGGTAAATAAACGAAAATACAAGTACAAGCTAAAATTTAACCATCTGCCGGTTTGTTAACAAGGCACAATAACTACATTAATATGATTCTAATAGGATCCTTAAGTCTAATTACAAGAAGAAAAAAAAAAAAAATAGAAAAAAAAGAAACAAAGTAAATTCATAAAACTAACAGCTAAATAGTGGTGGTCCAGGTAGCAAAGCCTCAATAAGAAGTTATCAAAACAAATAAAAAATAAACTGTTCTAATAATAATAAAAACATAAGACAAGGAGAAAAAAAATACAAATTAAAAACTAATAATAAATTCACTAATAACAATTAAAATAAAATAATAATATTAAAAAACAAAATAAAAAAACTATATACAAGAAAAACAAACAAAATCATTCTTAAAATACGTTAGGTTTCAGAACGAAACGCTTTATGTCACAGTTGACATTAAATTTGACACTGATTGTCAACTAAGTAAAAACTCGTGCAGGTATGTTTATTTACATTAATGACAAGAGACTAAATTAAAAACAACAGGAAGGGTATAACAGTGAATGATTAGTAACAACCCAGCATAATGAAAATAAAGGCTATGGCTATAAGTTACCTGGACCGGAGTCAAATTAATAAAGGGGAATGGGATTATTCACTTTTTGCCGGATGCAGCTCGCCTGGTCTTAGGTACGGCAGCAGTCTTTTTCAGTGGACTGGGCTTCGCTGCCGAATCAGCTTTAATCTGGCCAAACTCATCGAAGGACGTGATGCGATGTCGAACGCCAGAATTGATAACATACACTATTCCCTCACGTGTCCAGCAGTTAGTAACTCCGAATTTATCACGTGCAGCCATGAATACGTCATGACGCGTTTTGGTGAGAAATTCGGATATTGTGATGCCGCAACCTTTGAGCTTCGTTTTACAGAACCAGATTTTGTCCCTTAAGGCAGCATCCTTAAATTTGACAAGGATAGGTCTCGGCTTCTTCAAAGACGACACTCGGCCCATTCTGTGACAGCGTAGTATGTTATTGACATTAAAGTCAGCCACACCAAGGCGCTGTTTGGCAATGTCAACAATTAACTGCTCCGCGTTCTCATTAGTCCCTTCAGAAACACCATGGAATAAAATAATTTTGCGTCGCCTTTGCGTCTCCATGCAATCCACAGTGTGGGCCAGGGCTTCTATCTGCCGTTGCAGCAGATTTAGGGACTGGGTGACAAATACCTTAAAAGCAGCAAATTCCATGGCTAAGTCGGAGGTGCCTGTTGTAACACTTGTAGGTTTCTGTATTTCCATTTCAAACGCAGCCATTCTTTTGTTAAATTCGTCCTTCATTTCTTCAATTGTTGCAGCTAGTGTAGACTCCATTGTAACTGTTGTATGGAAGTGGTGCCAAAAAGTGAAATGTTGAAAGGAAAGACCACAGGAATAAGTTATGTTAACACCAGCAGACAAACAATTTAACTCAAACAATTAAACATTAAAAACAGTGAATAAACACATGTAAGTATTTTTAAATTAAAAAAAAAATTATAGAGCAAAAGTTTGTTGACTCTCCTTTCCTCCTTTCCTTTCAACCTATTGATTAAAATGAATATAAAAATATCACATTTTTTTAACCCATTTCTCGTTTACGTTTGTGACGTATTTCTTATAGCAATCCTTTAATAATATACAAAACTTGAGATAAAACAGACTTAAGATTTTTACAAATGTTGCGATGAATTTTTTTGCACTTTCGTTCCGTTGTTCACGCAGCCTAATCTGTAGATAAATAATAATAATATTTTTTTTTTTATAATCACTTGTGTTCTGTGACGTCATTATGGCAATTTTTTGAAAATATATTCCATGTACGTAATTTATCTTGTTTTAAGTTTACTTTACAAAAAAATACTTTTTCTTACACCGTTACAAATTAAGTGAAATGGTACTTAAGTATATAGTTAAATATAGTATATTGCTCAGTTGTTATTTTACGGAATAATAGGTACCTAAATAGGTACTTAATACTTATACACCATTTATGATAAACGCTAACTTAGATTAGGCAACTTCATAACTTAAAAAAAAAATACAAAGTATTGGCCAAAAAGTCTATATTGAAGTGAGTAAAGCCGCCAGCAAACACAAGTAGCCTATATTGTTCAAACTTTAAAGGTAGAAATTTAAGATATTCAAGAGAAGTGAAATATTGACCATTTTCACAATAGCGATGCCGATTGCTTACTGATACCTACATTATTTAAGTTCAAATGACATCCATATAACAGACACAATTAAATTCCCTTCAGTTGAAAATGCGTTTTATTTTACTTGACAGTTATATATATTTTATTCGCAAGTAACACTTGTGAAGTGGCAACTCTAGTGTTATTCTTGTATTGGTATCTGCTGACGCCGTCCATTTTATCTATTTCCGGTTTCAAGTTTCATGTCTTTTTATTTTAAAGAGAAATATAATGGTCAAAAACTGTCTTTAACAAGAAACCAATAATATGAAAAAATATATTATAAATATTTTTTTCAGAAATTATATTTAAAATAATTCTTATGATATTATTTTTACAAAAGCAGTGCTGCCACCTAAAGCAGAAAAAGAAATATTTCGTACGCAGTCGGTGATATTTACAACTAATATTTTGCCACTGTTTTGACAAATACAGCACTAAATCCCACAATTATTGTGTGTGGAACTAACGCTTTTCGACGGATTTGTGACTGTCGGCAAATTATGTGTTAATACACAGAAAAAAGTGTGGTAACTGTTGCGCTCGCCGTACAGTGACTACTTGACAAAATATGGTCGTGCCTATTGCCTGAACAGATAAGTGGTGATGTGTGAACAGACTGAAATTAACTATTTGGATGGGGAGGTGGTATGGGTAAAGCTGGGGTCCTGCTGGTGGCCCGGCGAGGTGATTGCTCATGAGAAGCTGCCACCAGATGTCCTACGATCTTTTCGGAAGCCACCTATAGCAGTCGTCAAATTCTTCCAGGAAGACACATAGTAAGTCACAGCGCTTGATTCGGGATTTATATATCATTTAGTTTAAAGCTTATTGGCATGCCAGATCCTCTTTGCGTGTTTGGTCTTTGTTATGAAAATGTGTCTATGCACCAATATAAGTTTTTATATAATTTTATGACATAAGGCGCGTATAGGCGCCTATTTAGAATATATTTCTTTTTTTAAATCAAATTCAGATACACACCATGAACTTGTTTTTCTGTTTCTACATTTCTATAGGTTATAGGGCTGTGATCTTTTAATTACTAATATTATCATTCATGTTGTTGATGGAATGAATTGCATTTACTTTGACTATCATCTAGCTCTTGGCTGGAGATTTTTATAACACTTCAATGAACTGCTTCTTCCTACTTATTCTCCAATATTTAATTCATTTATTTATTGCATACAATACCATACAAGAAACATTTGAAATATTTTAAATTCATCGGAACCTCAAATTATGCTTTATTCTAACTTGAAATATTATATAATTGTATGTTATTCATTTTCTATGATTTGATGCCTACACTAAACAATGTGTTGCACCTTTTTGGAAATTGTAATGCTGGATGGAGACAATGAATGAAGTCATCACATACTTTTACATAATACACACATGGCAGGGTTCATACAGTTTGTTTTTCAATTCACTCCAATGAGGCTGTTACTACAGGTGCATTTTTACATTTATATTACCTCAAACTGATAACCGTTGGGGTAATTATGTTCTGTAGTGAAGACCATGGCTCATCTAAGATAGTGTAGGACACCCTCGGACTGACAATGGAGTGACAATATCTGCAAAGTGGCTGGCAGTTGTATGAGGAGAGCTGAATATTGAACCCAGTGGCATGCCACAGGAGAGGCCTATTTTCAACAGTGGACGCAATGAAGGCTGATGATAATGATGATTATGTCAAATGTGTTTTAAGTTACATATTGTATAATTTTAGACACATGAACAAATTTTGATTTTGTATAGATCTGATTAAAGCTATAAGCCAATAATTATGCACCATATTTTTGATGCTTGTTTTACATGATGTTTTAAATGTATTCAAAACCCTTTCCTGGGTTTGCTATGTTTCTTTCAGTTTAAGTCATATTCAAATTGTTGTTATGAATGGAAATAGATCTCCAAGTTCTATTGTTACTATGGGAATTCTACTGGGCTTGGTTCTTGAACCCTTTTTTTTTTGTTAGAAAATGTTTTTGGTAACACACAAAAGTTTTGTCTGCTGATGATACATATTAATATTTGAATTTAAGCAAAATCGACCAAACATTGAGAATGCAAATTGTACTCTTGCTAAAATTGGGCATCGGCTTAGCATTATTCTATTATTACGTATTTAAAAAAAATTGTAACATCTAATATAAAATATGCCAATGCTGACATTTTAATCAATGAGAATAAATGGACCCTTGTGAATAGTACAAAGTTTATGAAAATTACATTCGGCCCCAAACTTCAGTGGAGTCAAGCAATCATTACAATGGTGAAAATGCACCAATTGATACAACAAAATTGGTATATTTTAGACATGAAATTATACAGAGGGTGGTGCTACTGATTTTCTAAAATTCAAAAAGTTGTCTGAGTAATACTCATTGTGAAAATAAGCTAGTTACTTATATGACCAGGCTCTAAAAGATAAGCAAGTCTTTTAAGGGTTAATGTACGATACATTTTTACAGCAAAGTGAAAAAATCTCTTAAATTAGCATAAATTTAAGGAAGTTACCAGTAGACAGTTATATAAAAACATGTATTGTACAATATCATGTATATATGGACGACAACAAAGCTTGAGAATAATTACTCATTAATAATTATTATAATCCTAATTCTAACTGGGCAATTTTGTTATTGTCATGATATTCTAATTTATATGTCAAATTGCTTTTGTTAAATAAAGATTTATACCTTTAAAATTATTATTCAGAATTTTGTTAGGCAAGCTAGTTTTAGGCTTGTATATATATACTTAATTGGATGTAAGATAAAACATGATACTGTTATTTACTATCAGCTGAGTTATCTGGACTTTTTTTTGGTACATATAATTAACCACATGCCTTATTTGTTTTCAGTGAATATGTGAAAAACATAAATTTCATTTACAAGTACAACTGCAGCCGTAAAAATGAATTCATCAGTAAGGGATTATGTAAGTATATAAGCTTTGTGTTTTTGAAACTTAATAAAAATAGTTTTTTAAAAATATGGTATTTATTTTTCAGATATGTTCAGAACCAAACATGGGCACATGGAAAAGTTTCCTGAAGATATCATCCGTGCAGAGACTGCAGTTCAAGGAGATGTGGACATACTCACAAGAGAAGAATTTCAAGAAACCAAGAAACAGAGTTATGCCGGGATATTTGGTGATCCTGCTAAGAAGACTCCAGGCTCTGGTAGAAAAGGTTTTATTTCATATATATTTTTTAAGGTGCTATTATAATTATAGTTTCCTTTTTATAACTTGTAATATTTTGTTTAGGTAAGAGTGGAAGAGGAAGACCTGTAGAATCACCAAGTTACACCCCTATTAGAAAGGTAAATATAATAATATTAAAAATCGAACTTATTTTTTCCAATGAAAGCACTGTTTAGATTTGTCCAACAAAATATATGCATAATATCATGCTTGTATTCCCCAAAGGGGAAGGCAGATGTTGATTTCTGCACCTATATTTTACCCTTTCTCTCAATAAGAACAATTTATTTGGATTAAAGTAATCAAATTTTAATTGGGACTTTTGAGACTAAATAACTGGCTACTCATACACTTTAATCAACCTTTTAAGTGTGAAGTAGCTCGCTTGGCAAGACAATTTATGATATTCTCTATTAAGATTTGAAGGAGATAACATCTTGAGGTTAACCCCAAAACCTCTTTGTCCTCTTTTGGTAAGGAAAATATTTGTGTTTAAAATAAAGTATTGTATATATTTTTATATTATTCTTGTTTCAGATTAAAGAGAAAACAGACTATAAAGTTCACATTTTACTGCAAGGATCGAAATCTTCGCCAACTACAGAAAATAATGTGACAGAAGTTCCTACAACCCCATCCACAAGTTGTGCAGAACCGGAAGTCCAAGCTGGTGAAGTAAAACCTGAAACTAAGGATGAGGCACCAGAAATAGAAGAAAAACCAGTATCATCCTTTACGACACCAGTTGCTTCGAGCTCAGGCATTTATTCATGTCATGCATGTCCATTCACAACATCTAGGTTAAATGTTTTAATACTTCACAACAAAACACATAGTATTTCGTTTTCTCCATACATACCTTCACCCATAGTAAAGAAGAGCACAAGTAAGGCGTCCTCCCGAATATCGACACCAAAAGTACGTCGTATACGCCCGGAAAAGAAAGAAAAATTGCCTAAAACTAAAACTGAAGGCAAAAAACGTGTAGCTGAAGAACAACCCGTGGTCAATGAGGTTAAAAAGCTTAAAACAGATGAAGAAATAAAAAGTAGCCTGTTGGCTGATTGGGATGATGTTGATGAAGATTCTATCGATGAATCATCTGCTATGATTATGACTGGATCTCCAGAAGTAGCCGTGGCGGCAGAATCGCCTGCAGTTCCTACACCCGCTGAATTGCCGAGTGCGCAAGTACCAGCAGACATGGCATCACCTACTGAAAAGAAGCCAGATAGTTCGCCTTCTAGTGACAAACCGGAATCATCTAGTGACTCCAAGTACGAATTTTGTGAAGATGAAGATTGGCCTTTGGAAGCTGATGCCGGAAGAAAAATTCCTCGCGTTAAAAATCCAAAACGAAAAGAAGACTCGAAAAGCCTAAGTTTGGATGAAGATGATGTAGCTAGAGAAGTAGCAGAATTACTCAATAAGACAAGTGTACCAGAACTACCTTCCGTTCCAGAATCTTTAAAAGTAGAGGAAAATTTTCCTGAGCCCTCAATTGTAAAATCTCCAGACAAAAATCTCGAAAGAAATCCAGATAAATTAATTGATACGCCAACACCTAACACTCCACCATCAAAGGCTATATTTAAAACAAAAACATTTTTTCGTAGCCGACACTCAAGAAGCCAAGATGCCATCGGAAAGTATGTCGCCGAACAGTTGAATGCCGTAGAAAGAATGGAAATATCTGAAAATGAACTTAATGGGTCAGAAGTTGTGTCTTCGCCGGAAGCGAGAGATTCTCCGCCTATAGAACAAGTTAAAGTGGCAAGGCTAGCACCAAAAATACAACTTAAGAAAATGAAAGCAGAAGCGGCACAATTACGAGAAAAAGAAAAATGTAATCAGGAGTCCGGAAATGATTCGCAAGAGCAATGTGTTTCAAAAGATGCAGTGTCAAGCGCATTTACCGTATCGGAAAATTCGTTTGAAGTTAAGGAAGATGAAACTTTGGAAAAAACTTTGTTGCCTACGTTATCTCAGCATGTTATATATCCTACTCAAGAAATAAAACCCGTAGTGTCAGAATCACCAGAGCCAATAAAAACTATAAAACAAGATGAAAATGAGAGTGTAGTGGAAGAGGTAATTGAAGTCATACCTGAGGAAAATACTGGCAAAACTGATGAAGTTAATGATGAGGAAGATGTAAACTCTAATATGGAACCACAACCAGAGAATCACACACCTCAGCTTAAATTTCCGGAATCTACACTACAAAAATCATATGAGTCATCAATAGAACGATATATGAATGAATCAACTGCCTCGGCTGTTGATGCTTTATTAAGCGTATCTCGAGAAACAGACCGGGTAACTAGAATTATAAGTAATGATCCTCCAGAAGAACTTTTTGAAGATGACAATAAAGACAACACTATTAACAATAATGTGAACGGAAATTACAATGAAAATTTCCAGTTACAAAATGATTTTATTGAAGATAAGGTTGATACAGAATGTAACAATACAGTGGACGACAAAACAAATGAACAAAACAATCATGAACTAGTTGATAGTAAGCCTAAGGATGAAGAGATGAATGACGCGGAAGAAATTTCAGATGATAATCTCATCCTCAAAAATAGTGAAATAACAAAAACTGAACAACAAGAAATTAAAGATGAATCAAAAGAATCGGAAAATTTAATTGAAAACATACCTTCGGAATCAGATCTTCAAATTGCAGAAACTTTACTTAAACTCCCAGCTACGGCTATGCAAAACAAAACATCTAACGAACTCTTAGAAAACATTCAACTTCAGCAAGCAGTTTCATCAGAAATACAGCCCAAGGAAGAAAAAAGTTTGAATATAAATGCAGATATTGAACTTAATGAAGAAATTTCTGGTGCAAAAGCGGAAACGCAGCTTGACGGCGTAAACATTTCGACAGAAAGCCTTTTAATAAGCAACAACGACAATATTAAGTTTCGTTATGAAACTGAACAAGAAAAGAGTGAAAATTTAAATGCTGCGCAATCTTTGGTGCAAATGTCTGAGTCAGTTGATCATAAAATTAATATCATAGAATCTACTGTAATAAACAGTAAAAAGAAAACTGAATCTGGCGTTTTTTCAATAAAACAAAATAATGGCACAGATAGATCAGTAGAACAAAAAGTGGCTTTATTATCAAACGAAAATAAAAGTGAAACTTGTAACAGTTCGAAGTTCGAAACTTCTTCCTCAAAATTATTAAAAATCCTTGAAGAGCCGTGTGTACCCAAGCCTACCAATGCTCCAGTCAATCCAATCATACCATCGCGAAAAGAGAAAATTTTGAACTTTGATGTTGCAAAATCTTCTTTGAAAGGAAATTCGCAATCTCCAAAACAGAAAATCATTATTCGACGCGCAACACCTAACAAGAATACTATAAATAGCATGAGTGATATAGTCTCAGCTCCAGAGCAAATCATACTTTCGCGTAGTAATAATCCTTCACAAGATGGTTCTGCCGTGCAAACATATACGATACAAACTTCACCCGACACGCCTTCTGATACAAACACTATAATTATACAGCAAAAAATTAGAAAGATAGCTAAACCGCCGGCCAAGTTACAAAAAATTAAACCTCATAATTCTTTGGTGGCACCATTAAATGAACCTAAAACAACCAAAGCGACATCATCAACCGATGATTCTGTATTTGACATAAATTCAATGCCCATTGTATTGTCCGAAGATCTCTTAACTCCGGAGAGCATCGAAAAAATGCCCATTGTAATGTCCGATGGCAATATTATTAGTCATACATCTCTTAATCCGCCTAAACTTGTTAAGACCAAACCACCACAGATGGAATGTGAAAAAATAGCCATAAGTCACATGACAAATAAATCTGAAATTAAAACTTTATTGATGAATCCAGTGTCTGAAGTTAGCAATGTGACCACTCCGAATATTTTGTCCAAGTCATCTAAATTACGTGGAGCCAAAACAATGCTACTTATCGATAAGGCTACAGGCAAACAAAAGATTATAATGACGAAAGCCGAACCAACTATTAAAGAAGTGAAACAAACGACGACAGTAATGCAATCTGTTTCTCCAACGGGAAAAACTGAGAAGTTTATTATACTGCCTACTCCTAGTTCACCTCGGCCTACTCGAACTCAAAAGATTGTAATTGATCCACAAACTGGTAAAGCGCATGTATTGGTTGCAAAAGGCTCAGAACCCCATTGTAATTCATCTGAAAATAAACCGGTGTCTGCGAAACTTATTGCACCACCCAGCGACGCCGCCACGCCTGCGAATACAGTTATGATTATTACAAACGCACAGGGAGCACAGTCCAGGATACTCCTCACGCCAGAACATGAAAAGATATTATTCCCAAATAAACAACAGGCTAATATATCACAATTAAAAACGATAGCACAAAGAATAACAACAAACACGCAGAAAAATATTGGCTCTCCTGGCGGAGGACTCAAATCACAAATAGCAACTCAACCTAAAACTCAGACAAGAATTGTACCGAAACAAAAGAATACTATAATAACTTCCAAAGGTCAATTAATCGTTGGGGGGCGGGTCGCTACTACTGCACAAAATATTGCACCTATGCCGGAAACTCGGCCAGCGCCTAAGCGACTGATAGGAACGGAATCAAAGAAAATAGTGCAAGCATTGCAGAAAACTAATGAGCCGTTAATATTTTTACAGCAAAAATCTGGTGCTATGATGCAATTGACGCCGGCTCAATTTGAACATTTACAAAAGACGGGACAAATAGTGCAAAAAACTTTACCAGTTCCGGAGAATAAGATTCTTCTTCAGAAGTCGATTACGATACCTTCAAGTGAGCCGATAATAACAACAGTACAAAAGTCACGAGCTAGAAAGACAGCCGTAGATTCTCCAACGCCTATTAAGAAGATAAAGCCAGAGATAGCAATAGCACCTGCTCCCATTAGATCTCCAAATGTGCCCGTTCCGGCATTGACACCTATATCGAACACCACGGCGACATCTATTATTCCGCCGGTTACGAATACAGTATCAGTGACATCAAGTGCTGCCTATTCTGAATACGATAATTTCGAAGAAATGTTGCCGACGAATGCAATAGTGCGGCAGTCGGAACCTGCTTCACCACAACCTGAACAAACTCCCATTCAAACTCAAACGGCTCTCACTGATAGTAAGTTGTTGGCAGTGCCTGGTGAGCCATTTGGGGGCCCGCCAGGGGCATTTTACCTTTGCGTGGAGGACAACGGTACGTTAACTCCACTTGATAATAGGCCGTTAATATTGGAAAATAATCAATTAGTCCCATGGCCTGCAGAAACCACACAAGCTCCTGCGACACAGCCAGAGCGTCGAGACATCTTAGAAGCTGCCTTGGCCAATAGTGATGTATTTCATGCAGAAAGTCCACGAGAAGAAGCGCCAGATTTCAGAGACTTAAACTCAAAGTTCAGCACAAACTCAGCACGTAGTCGAGTCTCCGAAACTAGCGCCTTAAATCAACCTATAATGTCTCCGGTTGAAATGCCGACCAAGGCAGACGGTGAACCTACTGTTCCGTCTAATTTAGAAGAAGGACTGGCTGTAATTGGTGTGACTCCTCCTACGGTCCCGACATCTTTAGAGTTGCCCATCACAGTCACAGATCCTAGAATAGCGCCAAAAACGTCTGATCCACTAAGCGGGGATAAATATGGAACGTCGTTATTACCTTCACCGAATACAGAGATATCGTTTGGGGCAACAGAGGAGACGGACGTGTCTATGGTGGGTCCTATATCTATGCCACTGCTTACCGAGGAAGAATCTGTAGGAAAATCAATGCCTATATTGACCGATGACGTTGCGGAAAGGACGATGTCTTCAGTAGACTCGACTATAGGGTCGCCGTCGTCGATCGAGGTTCGCGAGTCAGAGACGGAGGACGGCAGTCAGTGGTCGCGGCGACTGCTCACGCCCGGCTCAGATATATCAGAAGGATCCGCCGAAATACCTCTGCAACCCGCGATACAACTTTCAGTCAATGACCTATCTCGTCATAGTTAAATAAGTGTTTCACACCACATGAACTCTGCGAATGAGTTGTTGTTGTCAGGATCAATTCAGCTGTTTTTAACATCATAATTTTATTTATTGTAAATTGATACAAGAAATATAATATGTATTATACAAACGCTGGTCCTATTCTTTGTGCAATAGATTACTTTTGGTTCTTTCCAATAGTCTATAATTGTTTCGGTACATCAGGCGTTGCTACATGGGTAGCTAATATTTTTATTGTTTGTGGTGCCGCTGCTACGTGAAACTAGGCCTGTGTTTGAAACGCTCGCCACTCTCGATGAATGTAAATATATTCGTAGATCTATATTATAACAATCGGGTGGAGAGTATGCCCAGTCAGGAGCTGACATTTTTAAGTGATCTAGATACAATGCATTACGGCATGTCATGTTTAGATTAAGAATTTACAAGTGTAAATTTATGATATTGTTGGAAAGTATGTGTAATATATAAAATTTAGGTACATAGTATTTTTATAACGTGTAGCGAGGTTGGATTGTGTACGACTTGTCGGACTTGTACACGGAGAGTTGTGCTAATATGTGAAACATAGAGTGGGTGGCGCCCGCGTGCCCACCCCATACACAATATGAAAGACGCCGATATATCGGCACTATAACTGATTGCTATATCTTAATATCATAGTGTAAGTTATAATTTTTAAGTACAATATTGTTGAAATAAAGCTGGCTGATACACTTATTGGTTTATATGAGTGATCTATATTGAAATCTAGATGGATTACAAATATCGAGTCTAGTAATAATACTTCTGTGTAGTTTTAATAAATAAAATTTAATCAATCGATGTTTTGTCTTAATGATACACAAATCACAACATGCAAATAAAACGAAACAATAAGTAATTAAAATGATTTACTTTTCCATTCCGTGTTTGATACATATCTAACATCTATGAACTAAGGAATTGAAATGATCGAAGGAAAACTCATTTATTGCATTGTAGTGTTAAAAAGATGTTAAATAAAGTCTGAAATGCGTTATTTACAATGCAAATGATTTATATTTACTTCCCTATCATATCACAACTCAGATGGTTTATTTCATTACACGCTACATAACTACAAACTACGTAACAATGGTATTTTATAAATTCGAAATATGAAAATATTTTTAATATACAACAAAATTACTATCGCTGACTGATTCTTATCCTATAATACTCGTAAATATATTTTAATGGTCGCAGGCGAAACTATGTTTCGGCGTTACATTTTTCAAGCTACGTACAACATTCATTATTGGATCTTTTGAATTGTAATATCATAAATAAAAAAATAGACATTATTGTACTAATATGATAACTAATTACATCAGTGTTCTTTCGATGAGGATGCGTTTTTTGATATCACATGAGGCTGGCAGTACTGTGGTGTGTGGGAGTACTGTCGCGAGGTATGTGGGGGGTTACTGCAACGCCTGTCGCGTGGTGTTTGGCAGGAAGAGGCACATGAGTCCGCCGCCGGCGAGCAGCACGGCCACGATGAAGGTGGGCGCCGGGCAGTACGTGTCCAGCAGCGCGGCGATCACCACGTTGCCGATAATACCGCCCAGTCGAGCCGCCACCATCGATACCGCCACGCCGGTAGCTCTGCAATCAATTTAAAGTCAATATGTTTCACCATTATCAGCTCATGCTTCCCACTGCTAGGCCATGCTAGTTTTGTACGAGTTAAACGCCTAAGTTATCCCTAAGAACATTTAAAAAGTTCAGTTTACTTTAACCGTTATTGTACGTGATAATCAATTGTGAATACACACATAATTTGGAGAAGTCAGGAGTGTGTGACTAGGGTTTGAACATGAGCCATCACTACTTGTAATGTTCAATGAACTATCACATTTGTCAATATTGATAAATTATTTCCTGTTTACTGTTTTTTTTTTATGATTGAAGTTTAAATAAGGCTTGGTTAGAGAAGCTAACTATACTATACTTCTTCATCAACCCATATACGCCCACTGCTGGGCACGGGTCTCCTCTATCATTGAGAGGGTTTAGGCCATAGTCCACCACGCTGGCCTAGTGCGGGTTGGCGGACTACACACCTAAGAAATTCCTAAGAACTCTTAGGTGTGCAGGTTTCATCACGATGTTTTCCTTCACCGTTAAAGCAAGTGATAATTCAATGTGAATACACACATAACTTCGAAAAGTCAGAGGTGTGTGCCTGGGGTTCGAACCCGCGACCGCCGAGATTCTCGACCGCGCGCCCAAACCTCGAGGCCATCACTGCTATATACTACTATACTATACAAAACTATATAAAACCTTATTGTAATATAGTAAATAATGAGAGGTGATAAATGCTAGTATACCTTAGATTTGTAGGGAAGACTTCAGTGATGAGACAGTCCAAAGAGGCGTTACCGCAGGATATTACAGAACTGAATATGGCGCTCACGATGAGGTTGTTGGTTTTATTGTACACGAAGTACATAGCTGCTGAGCACAGACCCGCCGAAAATGTGGCGAACACTGAAATATAAAAATAATTATTAAGTTTAATACAGCCATCGAGTTTATTTTTAGAGTGAAATGGTCATTGGGAACGTATGGTTATACTTATAATGTAGAGAACGATTTTCCTATACTTATTATCCTTAAAATTGGTCCTTAAAAAGCAAAACTGTGTTATAAGCTAGTTACTCGTCACAATCGTGCCGTAGCCTGTGTTTAGACAGATCCGATCCCACACTAAGATACGTCTTGTGTCGCGGGTATATGGGGTTTAGGAAACCTTTACGTTAAACAAGAGAACTCTTATATTTTCACTCAGGTGTTATACCACGCCACAAAGGTTGTCAAAGACCATAACATAGATTCACTTTTGGACCGACTCGCGGCTAATTTTTTAGGTAATAAATCCTCTTTTTTCAATCACCGTATAAAGTGTAAATGAACATTGTAAAAAACTTACCAAGGAAGAATTTCCTGCCGAGCCTGTCCATGCCGAGGACGGCGAAGATATTTGAGGGGATGGCGGCGGCTACCGTGATGAGCGACTCCATGAACACGTCGGAGTGTATATGGGAGTCGCACTGCGCCTCGGCCGAGTGCGTGCCCTGCTGCGTCACGTACGCCGTCACCTGACAGATGTCCGCCTCGGCATTGTCGTGCGTGCGCGACCACTCGTCGAAACGGTTAAACATCTCGGGGAACCACATCATCAAGCCATAGTACCTACGGAATTTAAGGGTTTTGTAGCTGTTGTGGAGCGAGAAACAGTAGCTGATATATGCACCGCAAAAAAAAATTGGCAAAGCACAGATGTCCCTACAGGATGAACATTGTATTTAGGGCTTGTTTTTTGGGCTAGATATAATTTCAACTGAATTGGCGATATTATCGTCAGGTTTATTAGCAAAATCAAAAACATATCGCACAGTAGCGTTACTCACCCGATATGGAATGTAAAGTTGATTGTAATAGAGATCGTTGTAAATTTAAGTATAGGCGGAACGAACAACTGCTTGCTGTGTTCGATTATGTCACTAAACATTCTTTTTAATTTTGATTTATTCTCTTTAGTCTCGATCTGTTTCTCTGGCTTATTGGTATGATGGGGTTCGTCTATCAACAATTGCTTCACTGGATATTCCTCTTTGCTGCGGCCTGTGTTCATCATGTAGATACCGCGGAACACCTCGAGCGCGTCCTCGTGGCGACCAGTAGATATTAAGAATTTAGGCGATTCTGGCAGCAGAAATAGCAGAGCAGCCACAACGAACGAAGGCAATGACATAACAAGAAGGAAGATACGCCATGAGTTGTAAACGAAGCCATTAGTTGTTCCACCGATTTCTATAATTAAAATAATTAACACATGTATAGAGATGTTCAATTATACAATTCAGATCTAGATCGAATGCTATTAAAGTGCGTTGTCTAAGATGTTGAAGAACTTACCACTAGGAATAATAACCCAGGCAAGACCGGCGACGAACAAGTTCCCAAGTGTCCAGAAAGCAGCCATGAAACTCAACATAGCACCGCGCTTCTTTTTCGGTTGGAATTCCGCAAAGTATGACCAGATCACGGGACCTGATCCTCCTAACCTATTTAACGAAATAACAATAATTAGTTTCACAGAATCATTTAGCTATATATTTTATTTAAATTAAAACTGCATATTAAGATGCAGGAGTTAATTTTAGTTACTTACGCGGCACCGTTGATAAAGCGGAAGAGCATGAAAAGTTCATAGTTCTGGCTAAAGGATGAGGCGACGATGGCGAGTGCGTTCACGATGGATATGGCTATAAGGACTTTCTTGCGACCAACAGAGTCCGCCACTGATCCCCACGCGTACGCTCCCACCATCATCCCGATGAAGATTATACTGTTCAGCCATCCCTGGAATCATAAAATAACAATTATAGCGTGAAAGACTCGAGGGGAGTGAAGATGTGGCCGAAAACAAGATGTTAGCCCCCTTTAACCTGGGTTCTGCGTAAATGCTTAGACTAATCTACGCAGGAAACAAAAATCGGAAGTGTAATATTTTACACATGCACTTTATATGGTCCTGATCAGTTTGATTACTAGTGCAAATTCGTTGTTATCTATTCATCGTGTAACAGTTCCAAAATACCAGTTTCCTCATGACATTTGTAGTCAAATTAATTTACACTATGTGAAATGCGATGTAGGATGATATCACCTGTGTGTTTTACGGATACAAATTTTAGAATAACCCAAACGGAAATATTTCTTAAGGATTGTATTTTTTTATGTGACATGCGTAACTGTATTCTTTGAAACTTCATTTAGCGCGCGTTATGGTTTGTTTTCGTATTTATGGTGCATAATAATTGAGTGTTAATAAACAGTGTTATTGTCCTTTTTCAGAGGCATGATGTTGAATGTTTTGTTTTGAAGTTTCAACAAAGGAGATTGTTTTACCATAACAACTTTTTAACGTATTACATCAAATACGTGATATCATATTGAAATCTGTCACTTCTTAAAAACATACATTTAATGAAAATATTAATATAGTATTTTTTATTTCATGTGAAAACTATTTTGCGTCACTTAACATGAGTGATAAGAAAGAGGTGCTATGATTTCCATCATCTTCAAATAGAATTAATTGCGTAAAAATAAATAAAAACTGGCCTTGATTTACGTAACATCACGTTTTTTGAAGATCATTCCCTGTTTATCCGTTCACCGATGACTCAATGTTTGGATTCATGCACTTGATGAATTTTCCGCAAATAAAGATGATTGATGGCTAAACGGGGACGCGGAACGGGTGTTTTGACTATATTTAGGTGTGATATACTTAGATCACGCTGTGTTACATTTAAACCTTCTCATTACCTACTTCCTAAATGAAGATAAAAATTGAATTTTTAAGTGATCATATGGTCATCATCATGTTGGACTGATGATTCTAACTGTCCCCTACTAGTCGACAAAATTATGCCTGTTTATTAATGATTCGGTTTACACTGGTTAATACCGGAACATGATAGAGTCACATGAGTCATTAAGTTAGATTGAGTAGCTAATGCACGGTAGCCTTTATCAGGGCAAATATGAAGATCTTATCGCGTGTACCGCAGTTCCATCACACCACTTACAAAATAGTTTTCTCAATCTTAATGACGATAATAATTTGTGCTATTGATTCATAGACACATTTAAACAACATTAAATCTTCATTTGATAAGTCTGTTAAATGCATCAATCAACCAAAGCATCGTTAGTAGTAGAATAGATAAATAGATTCTACTATCTATTTTGATGTCCCTTTCTTTTCAAAATTGGTATGGCTCATTAATCTCATTGTGGTAAAGAATTTTCGTGATCGACTGTAATTTATAAATTGTATTCTAGTTAGAGGGATAGAAATTATATCGTACGGTGGTGGTATCATCAGGCTTATCGGTCCGAGAAATAATATCAACATCATATCAACATCAATTTATATAAAGTTACTATAAAGAGATTTTTTCGGTACATCAGAGGTTTTATTTAAAAACAACTCTTCCATATTGCTATATTGGACTCACAAGCAGTAATATAGGTGCATTGTATGAAAGTTTGCCCCTACATACCAATAGGAGAGATATATCAACGCAATACTCACTTTAGTCTGTGTGGTAAGGTCTAGGTCGCACTGTGCCGAGGGGAGGATGAAGGACATCGAGATGACGTCCATCTCCTCGGAGGTGCTGACGAGACCGCATACTGCGAGCAGCAGATAGTGGAACCGTCCATATCCTGAACATAAATACTCATACAGTTATACATTTGTGCATACATGTACTACAAGCCTCTTTTCTGCATTAGCCTTTTACTAGTTAGTACGTTAAACTTAGAGGAGTAAGACTTTCGGCAGTACCCAGACATTTTAAAATTTTTAGATGGAAATAAGCCATTATGACTCTACTAAGTCTTATACTAAACATATAGGACCTTTGACCACACGAGGAAATAACGCAGTTTTCATTTAGAGAAAGTACATGTTAAACAGTTAAAACAAGAATTTAATAAAGGTAGCTTTAACGTAAACATCAACGGCGGCACTTATTATCTACGTCATTTAGGTCTAATGCATACCAAAGGCAGGGTTAGGGTTTCAAGTCATCACATTCCACAACGTAAGGTTATACAGTTTCTTTGAAACCTACTGTCGAATGCATAAAATTGTAATGAGAAACGGAAGGAACGTAAACACAAATTGCAGGTATTTCATAACCCTAATCGTACGATGCTTTTTCCTAGAAAAGGTTTGTTTACGTCGTGTTTCTACTTCCTTCATGAAATGTAATGTGAGCCCATTCATTCCCCTCGGCTCACATTACTATGTATTTATAAATATTAAAAGTTACATTCTTGTTATGCATTGATCAGCGAAATTCTTGGATATTTAAGGCTTCAAATATTGGGTCAGTTCCTTTTATATGTTTTTTTTTACATTGTTATGCTAAGACGCAAGTATCGAGGAAGTGAAGGTGCCACAAGATATAAATAAAAAAATAAATTAGATTAAACATAAATAAGTTTTAGTTTTATAATAAAGATTTAACAATTACAATTATGGCGGTAATTGGGGTTGTAGAATTTTAAGTAGTTCTAAATATTACTGTGAGTATTTTTTTATAATTCACATAAATTATAAAATTCAGGTACGGTAGTGATGACTTTAACCACAAAGTCATGTTCTATAATGTGTGGAAAATTATCGTTAACCAGAAAACACGAATTTAGTCATTGAGATTGCATCTGTTTTCCGTTTGTGATTTCATTTTATGTGGCTTTCGTCAAATAGTTAAATTGTATGTTACGGACGCATGATTTTATGCCTGCAAAAAATTAACCATTGTAAAAATGATGTTATTTAACTGTAAATACCCATTTTTTGGAATTCGTAATATTTTATTTAATTGCCTCTTGGTATTACAATCTACTGTCTCACACTTTTGCTCCGTTAAGTTAAAAAGATGCTCATGATCGCCGTTTCTATGACTAGAATACACCTCTGATACATATTATACCGTAAATAAATTTGCGTCTAAAATCAATTAAATTTTAGTGTAAATAAATTAAGCCATAACTCCGTGAGACTGATTAACTCCTTCAGAAAATCGTGTCGAACATCAAACTGCCCTTATCGAACGATCTCTTGCGGTTTTGTCATATCTTCATTTTAATGTTATGTGTGATTAATAAACAATTACATTTACAAATGCATTAACTTACCGGTTAATTCGATAGCCCTTTCGAAGTCAGCTTTTTCCGAGTTGGAGCCTTTCTCTGGATCGGGTTTGCCCGATTTTTTCAGTGAAGGTACGACGCCTGAGAAAAAATAAAGACTTTATTTTTAATTCTAAACAATAAAAGAAATAAATACCAAGATACATGTATCTATACATGCATAGACACTAAATAAAAAAAATCACACTAATAACAAATTTGTCTTGGTGCAGGGATTGAAACTGCTGATTTTGCCTAATTAATAACATGCAATTGCCAATAGTCGATATATGAAGGACTAGGATATAAAAAGGAAGGAGATAATATAAAAATATGAGGTTTCCCTATTAGAAATGAACTTTTAACCGTTAGTAGTAAGATGAATTAAAAATTCGGAATGTTTAAAATTATTTTACGAATATGACTATGTACTGAAATGGATTAAAGATTAAGATATTATATTAACTCTATAGATAAAGACAGAGATTATTCTCTTAATTATTTAATGTTAAATTAATTAAGAGAAATGAATAGCTCTACCTATTCGTAAACCAGTAAACAGTTGTGTTAATATCTACATATTTCGCACTCAGGTGATACTTCATTACACCTGCATTATTAATATACAAAGTATTGGAAATTCCCATTCGGTATTGATCTTTAAAACCTATTTGAATATTTTCAGCCATCTTTCAAAAATCTAAGAAGACTAAGCGACGCGGATTTACAAAATCTTATCTAACAGCTAATGCATTTTATGGAAAATAAAAAGCACTATGGACTCATGCCAAAATATAAAAGCTTTATGATTGCGCCGAAAACAAAATTATATTTGAAATAAACTATGTGTCTGACGTACGTGATGACTCCATGTCGTATGTGAAAGCAAATAAAATTATCCAAACAATTATAATATATTTTCATGTCTCCTTTTATTCAAAAATATGGTGTTGCATATAATTACGCGGAAGTTGAGAACAAATAGCTATTCGAAACGAATTAATTGGCAATACGTCGCTCATTGTTCGCTGCACCTGTACTGCCTTAATTTGAATAAAGTAAACGATTCTGAAAGTTCGCATATTTACTTCTTATGATATATTACTTATTTTGTACGTCGTCTTATTTGCACAATTTCTTTCATATGCAATGGAGCAAATAAAGGTGGTTAAAAACATCTTTCTGGATAATCCACGTATTCATCACGTGACCGTTTTGAAGTCAACGAAATAATTATGATGCCTAACGAAATTCGCTACGGTGCCTTCTTTATTTGACTTTGAGAAAATATAATGACGCAAAGAGAAGTAATAGTGTTTAAGTTATATAACATTATACGTCTCAATTAATCAAGCGACATATATTGGATCAGAACATTTATTTCTTTTTAATTTATTGTATTTACTTACCAAGCTCGGCGGCTTTGGAACCTGGGCCGTTTAATTGGAGATCCCTTTTTACATCACAATCTGCAACACAAGATGACAGTATTTAATTTCTTAGCCTAAGATTTTATTAGTTGGCAAGAGAAGAGATATGAGAAGAGAAAAGAATATGTTTTCTTTTTATTACGCAATCTAAATTGTGAAATGTTTTTTTATGAATTTCGAATATAGGTACTATTTATTTATATGAATATAGCACGAAGTCAGAAAATATGTGCCAAAATCATCAAAAGCCCGCGCCCTTATTCATTGGGACTTCTATCGCAGTTGACGAAACATGGGTGCAGAGGCGTAAATGTTTCGGTTTAACAATTTTATATAAAAAATATGCCTGTTGTCGATGGTAATATAGAACCTCTACGAACGATAACACAATTGTGCATTATAGACCACATGTGCCACATCGCAAGTTCCAATATTTATTCTGATCTGCCGCCATCTTTTGTCGGACGATGCATTGTGAAAAGTATATTAATTTCTCTCGAATTTTTGATTATCAGCTTACCAATTTTTTGTAATATAATAAGCAAAACAAATTCAAAGTATATAAAATATGTTAAAGTCTTGTTTTTCTATATTCAGACAGTTTTATTATTGTTCGGACAAATCAAATGAAAAGCTAGTGTGTTCTAAAGATTCAACAAACGACGCCACGTAGGTATATAATAATAGAATGTTGGCTTTGTTACTTTTCTATAAAATTTTATTGATAATTTATATACTGTTCTGACGTTGTTTATCGCTGTAATTGCGTAAGTTTCAAAGAAAAGCACAAACTTTAAAGGAACAATAAAAATAAATCACCTATAACAATACTGTATCGAGTAAATCAAGCCGTGAAAACAAACATATGGTACATACAAATAATTGGGATAACGTCATATAGTGCAGTAAGTATGCAAAATTTAACACTGCTAGTATAATTTATACAATTTTAAACTATTTTGGACCAATACCTACACCTGGCTTCGCTGGGCTTCGCCGTTATAGTTTAGAAAACTTTTGAAAAGTAGATATGTGTTTTATAAGGGATTAAAGAATTTATATGAAGCTTAGTTTAAATTATATCCGTTGTTCATTCAATTCATAATTTCTAAGTTGAAGTTTTTTGCGAGAAGGCTTATAGATGTTATAACTTATAATAGATACTTACTGTGAGGTTTCTTGGGCCCGGGGTCAGTTTCTACCATCCTATGCGGGCGGGCGGCGGTATATGTCGGCGGTCTCGTGGACTAGCACTTACTCAGTGGTGGGGTGATCGCTTCCGACAGCACGCGGCTCGTCTGAAATGTACACGCAATATTAATATTACACGGTATTAAATAAAATATATTAGAATATTTATCGACAAATATGAGCTAAAATAATATTTTAGACCCTTTGAAAATGAATGCGTATAAAACATAATATTGCAAAAGCCATGATCCTGTGGTATCAACAAACAACAAAAAAAAGCTTGTATATTTTATAGATTGTTGAGTTGAAGTAAAAATACCGTATATCTAGTTTACAGTTGAGCCGCGAAAGATGTTTGTAAAGATGGCAACGTTTAGAGCAGTCAGACAAGTAATGTTGTGGAAAAGTGTATCTGCGCAAGTGAGTTGGCATCCTTGCGCAAACATCACGTGTACGGCGCAAAAATCAAACATATCCCGGCCTCTGTAAAATGGATCTAAATTCGGAACATCAATCGTGTTTTTATAACCTTAACATTGAAATTATTACGAGGAACGTCGCTCGTAAAAATAAATGAAGTTTTCGAATATTTTTCCCGCTGCTAACTCCTCACCAGACGCAGCTTAGAGTAATAAATTTGTAAGTAAATACAGGAATATAAAGTTCGTATTTACTTTTGCATCTGCTGAATGCGCGCCAAAACTAACATGCAAAGTCAGCAATTTACATTACAAAAGTCTTGGTAACGAAGAGTGGACTTTAGGGTGACATAACATTATGTACTGAATGTGTAGCTATTAATATTTATGTACATCGCACAGTGTTGTAATTAAAGCTTTAATTATAATTATTAGACTTAACACCAAGCGTTTTAAATTATTCAGGTGTTTTTTTTAGGAGCGGTCCCGGCTAAGAGCCTGCTCTTAATTTTATACTATCACAGTCATAAGATGTTTAGCTTCCACCGTCCCCAAATTAATGATAGCCGAGAAACATTGTTATATAATAAAGAAGGTTTTACCAATTTACATTAGAATACTATCAAAAATAACTTTTTTCATTGCTTAAGGATCTTGCGTCATCGGTGATCATTGCAACTAGGTGGTTTGAAAACAAAAACACCATATTGAAATCCTTACAATAAGTTCGAAATAAGTATAATGTGTGCTCGTAGTGCGTGACGCGTCGGAGGCAATGACAACTCACCATATTTTTAATGCCTCTTTAATGTGGCATTAATTTAATACTTTTATATATTCGCACTTTAAAAATTAATACGGACCGGAATGTAGCTTATATTATAAAAAAAGTATAAGGTATAAAAAAGTGTACTCGATTTAGTTTACAACTCTAAAAATTACTTTTTTTCCTTAGAAAAACATTTCGTGCGAAAAAAAATGTATCGTTTACTTGTCAATCATATTAATGGTAACAAATATGTAACACGTTAGAAACAGACATCATTCTGAAGTCATATTCATTACATTCAAGCATTGGGTATTAGATCTACCCTTGAAATTTCTTATTTTTACTTCTTACTTAGTAATGAAAGTAATTAATTGTTCACTTATGTTTATCTAACTGTTTGCCTTTCAAATTGAAATAAATGTATTCTAAAAATAGAATCTTATTTGTCGCTCGTGGTGTCATTGTATTAGTAAATGTAAATTAAACAAAAAACTAATTATAGGAATTAAATATTCAATAATATTTTTTGGTGCTAGTTCACATTACGAGTCTGTATTGAAGAGTATTACGAAGATAGCTGAATACGTTTGGAGCACTGTTTAAAACTTCAATATTAGGAAATATAGATTTTTTTCTTACCAGATAAGCCGTTGTTTGTTTTTGCCGATATGTACTAATTAACCAGGCGACTGGTTAGGAGATGTAATTGAATCGTAAAATTAACAATTTCCGATTTTTCAAAAGATACTAAAGTACGTCCGTTCCTTTTTAAAGTGGGTGAGCGCGTTTGTCGTAAAATCCAAAAGTTCAAGGCGTTTGAAGTGAATTCTAAAGGTGGCGAAAAAAAATAATTAAGAAGCCATTTGCAAAGGCTATGATATATAATTTAAACAAAAATCAGACTTAGGCACACATCAAAAAGTTTTTTGTTAAGTGAAGGTTTTCCTCGTGCGAGAATCAACTTAAATGTTCTCTACAACTATAAGTTAGTTAATTTATGAACTAATATTACAGGAAAAAGGAGAATTAAAGCTACATCAACGATATAAAAACGTTTTATTGGGTCATTTTGTAAATACTTTATCTAAGTGCTGTTGCAGACGACGTTTACTAGATAAAAAGTTTTTGATTTTTCTTTTTAAACAAACGCCATTCAGGATCAGTGTCCTTTTAAATATACTCGTCCATACATACGTTTTAGACTCTCACGTGTTTACTATTGCTCATAATTGGATCTAATTTGAATTTTATTACACAACGATACTTTTATTGACATAATTTAGTCACGTTCCTAGTCTAGTCTGTATATTTCAAAAACAACAACGTAATACTGGAAAGAAACATCACTAAGAGCAATCTTTTAGATTTTTCAATTTAAAAATTTCTAGGATATAGTGGCAATTGCTTAAGTCTTGCATGAGTTCCTACATCGTCCTATGTATCTTAAAAAAATAAAGATATAATCTATATTTTTTTCTTGTTAATGTTCTAGTTTGACTGCACTTATATCCCTGCGCCAGTGCGGTCACTTTTTAGCTGATAAAAAGATATCAGACGCAGTTCGGTAAAATAGTAAAGTATGGCGAAAATGATTCAAGAGTAAATTTTATTATAACGCGCACTGATGAGCGGCAACAAAAGGCGGGAAGTGTCCGTCACAGAGTCGCATCGTAAACTACTCATGTTCTACTGGCCCGAGAGCTGGCTCGAACGTGTACATACTTCCTCATCATAAGAATTTTCATTAATCACATCTTAGAAACAAAAAACGAAATCGATAGCAGACCACGAAGAAAACAAAACTTTGAGACACAAAATTTTGTCCAAGCAAAATCAGTAACAAATCTGAGTAAAGTATCATAAACGACTTCACATCACAAATTTATTGTAATTTACTTGATTTAAATTTTATTTCCACAAAGAGCAGTTTTAAACTCGCAAGTAATAAATGCGAGAGCAGAAGAAACGAAAAGCAACATCAAAAGCGAGTAAAACTAATTGAAAATTTGAAATATATTTTTCAACACAAGAAGGAAACGTTTGGCAGATCCTGAGCATTAATTTGCATTGAATGCACATAGTGTGGATTGTTTGGCGTGTTGTGATGTAGTATTTAGCGTTACTACCGGTGTGGTGTCAGTTTGTGTAATCTTAGTACGAGTCCTTGGCATTGTAACACGCCAACTTTTTTATACAACGCTAGATAAACTAAGAGCAAGGGCAGTTTTACATAAAAAGCCTATGACTCTATCTTTCTCTATATCAATTAATCATTTAAGACAGTCCAGCGATTTAGGCATGCGAAACAGACGGATAGAGTAAGCTAGACAATGTTTGCGTATTGTAACAATTATAAGCGTTGACCGTTTAAATAATCTGTTTATGAATGGTTAATTGTTTACTGCCGTATACAATCGCAACCATAATCTAATTGAAAACTCTTTATATACTAGTGGTTGAAACGCGCAAATTGTATAGGCAATGATTGAAGAACTGTGGCCCGTACAGCCTTCTGGCTGTTTTGCATAAAATTTCCACGATTCTTCAAAAGGATTATCACGTTAATAAGTGTACCATTCCTCAGAGAATACATTAACGTTCCATTGAGAAGATATTTAAAATGTCAATGAATGTATTGTATCGGTTGGCCATTCATTCGACCCGCCTCACGACCCAGTAACGCCTGATGCGTGAGGTCGACTCAGGGACAATTTACAAAATGGACATTTTATTTAAATTATTGATGGGAAATAGTCCTTTTCTAGAACTATGAAGAATTCTTGTTATATTTATAAGGGAAGAGTATTTATAGAATAAAAAAAAAATATAACTGCTATAAAGAAACGAATGATTTGCTACAAAGGCTCTTGTAAAATCTAGAACGAAGTAAATCTTAGGATATTCTACAGTGTTGAGTAAATCCAAGATTCAAATTTTCATTGTTTCATTAGGATTAAATAGTTTCCACACAGGATGAAATGTTTAAAACCAGATAAACAAACTAGAAATTTTGTAAAATTTGGTGTAACCCTACACACAAAGATGGTGGATATAATCTTTGCTTTGCGAACAAATCCACAACATTCAAGGAACTACAAACAAGTCTAAACGAGATTTCAAAACAGAAAATTAAAC